>OZ014476.1:25341219-25941219 GCA_963965965.1 Trididemnum nubilum | reverse complement strand
CTTTTCTTGAAGTTGCTACAGTACCTGCCATTTCATTGGTTCTACTACTTAGGGGTTGGGCCTTATATGGACGGAATATAGCGGGCACATCTCATTTTTTTAAATCAGTCTGCTCTGATAAGTGTTTGTGTTTAGAAGTGTCTGATATGAGCATATTTTATGCAGTTTGTGCTTTATTATACTTCGGTACTTACATTACTGGTTTTGCGATTTTCTCTCAAAATGTCTCTTTTTATTGCATATGGTGACTATCTCAAATAGGTGTGCTATCTCATTAGTGTATATGACTAGTATTTCAATAAGAGTCTTATCTTCGTATATCTCCTATGAATCCAGTATAATTTAAGACCTAATGAGCTATAACTCAGTACAAATACTGTGAATCATTAGTGCAAGTATTGCTTTTAATGTCAAGTATTTAGTTGTTTTTTTTTTCTTCAACTATGTGTGAAATGATAGTTTGTTTACGATGTGAGATGCCCATAGAGGCATAAGACTTATATTATTATATTATTATTATTATTAAAGCGCGAGTAACAAAAAAAGCATGTCTGGTTTGTCTAGCTCACAGAAATACTGCAACCAAAAAGAGATGAATTTGTCAGCTTTGTTTTGAATCTCTTGCAGTTTGGTTGTATACCGGTAATTATTTTGAATTTCCAATAACATGCTGAATGAATTGATAAATCGTGTTTGCATTGTATCTGTAGCTTAAATTTATCGAGAATGTTAATGAGCACCAGTAACCAGTATGTCTGATGTGCATGGATATAAATGTCTCAGAATAATATGTAACATGGTTACAAGCTTACATGTCATAAACATGTTATGTCTGATGTAATTCTTATAACTAGATTAACCCGGTAACAATTTAATGAATTGATGTAAGTGTTATGGAAATAAGTGTTTGTTTGCTTGTTTAACAGGTTTAGTGTGGGAAATAATTTAATAGGCCTATTGTAGTTTAAGTGCACAGTGTGTACCAGTGCAGTAAAGCTTTAAAATTTGTGCTTATAATCTATTACCATAGATATTGTTTAACATTGTTACATAGAATTAGAAGTTTTCAAGAATATTCACTATAATTTATGCAGCTTTTTTGTTTAATTTGCTTTTTTTTTTGAATAAATGTAGTAACACTCATGCATCTTCTGCATTGTCAATGTCCCAGGTCTGCTAGATTTTTTATATATTCTATAATTTCTTTAAGAGTTGTCCCTTATTTCTTTGCGGCATTGCATTTGAGTATTTTCTAAAAATGGGCTCTACAAAGTTCTTGTAATATTAATGTCTAATGTGGATAATCTGCGGCTACTGCTTCCCTAGGTGTGTTGATATAATATGTTTGGGATGAATGAGGCTTTATTGTTGACTATTATCTTTGTTGGTCATATATTGCTAGATTAGAATTGGTACCAAACCCCTGGCACATTAAATATGTAGCTAGGATGTGAAAAAGTGGGTCTACCAAATAAACAATGAACTACATACAGTAGATACTGCTTATTGAATACAGGTATACTGTATATGTAATTAGAGTATTTACAAGATGGTAAATGGTGTATTTGTATGTTTGTATTTTCTCAAAGCCAAGTTAATCTACTTAAAGTACTTGTCTTGTATGCGGGTATATAGAGTATTCGAGTATCGTTTTCTTTATACTAAATCCAAGAATACAAAGAGAGAAGTTTACTTTCAGTATTATAGTATAAATAATATTTTTAAAGGTTGGGGGACCTTTATGTTTTGATGAGTTTGCATGTCTTAATTTTTCGGATTAGGATTCGGATAGCTAAAATAAATTTCGGATAAGGTTTTGGATTCGGATACTGATAAAAGTTTCGGATTAGGATTCGGAGTCACAAAGAGTGACTCCGTACATCTCTGCTGACTTCATCATCAGCGTGAAGAGGAGTCGACACAATGCAAAGAATTTTGATCCCTGAATTAGGCTAACTTAACCGGTAAATTTGAATAACCAAGCTATCGATATAGGCTATCGTCTTCATCTCTTAACTTCAGCTGCTAAAACGGCAGACTTAAAGGCGGTGAATCATCCAGCCAATTCCAGTGGTTTACAATAGATAAAATTGAACTATAATTTTTGATATTTTTTGTTTTCATTTTGGGACTGCGGTTGCAAAGATATTCAACAAATACAAAAAGATGTCCCCTCGAAAAAAGTTTTTGGAAACTCTGAGTTTTGTTCTTCCCGCCAAAACCACAGTAGGCCTAATGGTTTAGAGAGCTGTGGTAGGCCTATAGTTTAGAGATAGTTTATTTCTAAATAGTTTATTTCTGAATAGTTTAGGCCTAACTATCGCTAAACTATCTCTAAACTATTAGGCCTAATAGTTTAGAGATAGTTAGGCCTAATACTTTAATAAGATTACAGTAGGCCTAATAGTATAGAGAACTGTGGTTTTGACGGGAAGATCAAAACTCAGAGTTTCCAAAAACTTTTTTCGAGGGGACATCTTTTTGTATTTGTTGAATATCTTTGCAAACGCAGCCCCAAAATCAAAACAAAAATTATCAAAAATTATAGTTCAATTTTAGCTATTGTAAACCACCGGAATTAGCTGGATGATTCACCGCCTTTAATTTTTTTTTTTTCCCTTCCACGTACTGCTCTGAACTCGCGTTTCGCGTAATACCAACGCTCATCGGCAGAGCTGACGTTCATACCGAAATTCAAAACCTAAACTAAGCTGGATTGCAAACCGAAATTCAAAACCTGAGTAAACTAGCCCATAAAGTTTAAATCAAAATATGATTGTGAAACATAATCGCAATTGTGACCATGGTAACTCGGAAAAAAAATTAACTCTGGACAGGAGACCAAGTAGGCTAATAGACAGAGATGAAAAATTAAATAAATGAAATTGGCCAGTGGACCAATTAGGTGGATAAGAGGGTCGTTGAGTTAAAGGAGAGAGATAACCAATTCACCCAGTTCGAATACAATATTTATATAGGCAGAACTAATTCAATAGTTCACAAGACATCGCGTCACATCTCCTAAATGATATTGCACCCGTGCTGTTTATGCAGTGAACAATCTCTCAACCACATTCTTGATGTTTTGGCAGCTGAAGTTACGAGATGAAGACGATAGCCTATACCGATAGCTTGGTCATTGCAAGTGATTTGTGGTTTGGGCCCCCCCAATCAAAAATCCTGGCTACGCCTATGGTAAGCACTGCAGCTTAGTATGTTATAGCAGGCGTAGTATGGCATTGTAGACATAGTATAGTATACGAGTATACTATGGCATATACTGTAGTAGCCTTATAATGGCACAGTAAGGCATAGTATAACACAACAGGCGTAGTATGGCATAGTACAACATACGAGTATAGTATGGCAAATACTGTAGTAGGCTTACTATGGCATAGTAGGCATGGAATAGCAGAGTAGACGTAGTATAACATAGTTCGGCATATTAGACGAGCAAGACATAGCTTTTCCAAGAACTATCACTGTAACGAGGTGAAAAAGTCCATGTGCCTCAATGACCTTCAGAACTGTACTGGCTGAAGATTCAATTCTCCGGATAGGGTTACTCATGCCAGATAGGTTTCATGGTAGAAGCGAGGCGAAGTGTAGTTCAAATCAAACAAGCTGAAAAACTTAAAACCTGAGGGCACATGACAGAAATTTCAAGAGGCGCTAACGAACGAAATACTCGCTAAACGTAAGACGTCATTTTTGCACGTGTATGTAAAGCCTTGCGAAATCCGTTACGTCATTCTTTCTCGCTAAATTTCTTCGAGCGATTGCGGAAAGCAGTTCGAGTAAAAAAACGTCACATTTTCCTCGCCAACTTAAAGAGGATCTTGAAGCACTCTTTAAGCGTGCGAGAAATCTTTTTGGTTTAGAAATTTAATGGCGAAATGTTGAAAACTTCTAACTAATGTGAATTTTTGCTGAAAATTAATTCAAATCGTCGCCATGTTTGCTATTAGACTGCTAAAAAAAAGTGAATTGCATTGAGAACCATTTGCTGTTTCGATTGATAAAAAAATGCTAAGTAGTTCCAGTTGACAAAAATAGTAACACACTCCTTTTATAAGAACGATTTTCTAAAACACGAGGCTCATTTTTGCTCAAAATTTAAGAAAAAATTAAAAACACTGCCAGCCTCGGCAGCAAAACAAACCAAAAAAAAATTCAAACTAATCAAAGAAACTAAAATTCGTGCTGATTCAAAACGATAAAATTTCAGTGATTTTCTTGTGTTTGCAAGCAAAATTGCAACTATTCAAGATTATAAAGCTCTATTGCTCTGCGCAAGCAATTGAGAAATTTTTTCGGCGGTTGTTCAACTTGAAAAAAGCTTGCTTTTTTGCTTTTGCAATTTTACGATACTGCAAAAGCAAGAAAAAAGCCTTCACTTAAGTCTTAAGCAGACAGAGCTATAGGAATTAAACAGTGTTTCAAACATGCCCGCTGAAATTGACATCGATGCTCTCAAAAGAACAAATGAGACTAAATATTGGCAAAAAATTAAAAACAGTCAGTCTAAACTCAAGATTTACCGGTTCTAAAAAGGAAGAGTGTACTTCGACTTGCTCACTTTTGAAAAATTTTGAAACCTTAAGACCTAAAGTTACTGTTAACAAATGAGTTTACCCACCAACAACCTCAAGGGCGCTTTACTTCATTTAAAAAATTATAGTATGGAAAAAGTTGTTCTTATTTTACATTGATCCAAAAATATAATTAACTTCTGTCGTTCGTTTACTAATTATTATCAGTTGAAGAATTTGCTTGCGTAGAATAATCACGTACAGCTTAAAGTATCTTTTTCCATAACAATGTAGTACATACAATACGCTTGAACGCATTATTTTGAAGTAGAAATGCATCTGACGTCACAATGGGGAATTTATTACGTACTAACACAGGTTAAAAAAACATCTCGCAAAGAAATTCGAGCGAACTGTTTTAACGTGTGCTGGGCAAGACGGCTCAGAAATTGCAGTTTGTCTACGAAGATTTTTTGTTCGTTAGCGCTTTTTAGCGAGCGAGAATGGCCTTTACGAGCTCGTTAGCACGTTCTGTCATGTCGCCCCTGGTCCAACATGACAGAACGTGTTTGCGAGTTCGTAAAGGTCATTCGTGCTCGCTAAACACGCTAACGAAAAAAACTTCTTAGACAAACTGCCATTTCTGAGCCGTCTTGCCCAACTAATGTTAAAACTGCACGCTCGAATTCCTTGCGAGATGTTCGTAACTTGTGTTAATACGTAATAAATATCTCATTGTGACGTCAGATGCATTTCTACTTCAAAATAATACGTTTAAGCGTACTGTATGTACTGCATTGTTACACAAAAAGGTACTATAAGCTATGCGTTATTATTCTAAGCTAGCAAATTTATCTCCTGATAACAATTAGTAAATGAGCGACGGAATTTAATTATATTTTTGGATCAATGTGAAATAAGAACACCTTTTTCCATATTGCAATTTTTTTAGATGACGTAAAGGGCCCTTGGGATTGTTGGTTGGTAAATTCATAAGTTAACAGTAACTTTAGATTTCAAAAATTTTCAAAAGTGAGCAAGTCAAAGTATACTCTTCTTTTTTAGAACCGGCAAATCTTGAGTTGAGATTGGCTGTTTTTAATTTTTTGCCGATATTCAGACTCATTTGTTCTTGATGTTTTAAAATTTTTGAGAGCATTGATGTCAATTTTAGCGGGCATATTTGTAACACTGTTTAATTCCTGTTGCTCTGTGTGTTTAAGTGAAGGCTTTTTTCTTACTTTTGCAGCATCGTAAAATTGCAAAAGCAAAAAAGCAAGCTTTTTAAGTTGATCAACTGCCAAAAAATTTTCTCAGGTGCTTGCACAGAGCAACAGAGCTTTATAATCTTGAATAGTTGCAATTTTGCTTGCGAACACAAGAAAATCACTGAAATTATCGTTTTGATTCAGCGCAAATTTTACTTTCTTTCATTGGTTTGAATTTTTTTTGTTTGGCTTTGGTTTGTTTGCTGCCGAAGCTGGCATTGTTTTTAATTTGTTCTTAAATTTTGAGCAAAAATGAGCCTCGTGCTATTAGAAAATCATTCTTCTAAAAAGAGTGTATTGCTATTTTTGTCTACTGGCACTACTCAATATTTCTTTATCAGGCGAAACAGCAAATGATTTTCAATGCAATTCGCTTTCATCTTAGCAGTGTAATAGCAAACATGGCGATGATTTAAAGTAATTTTCAGCAAAAGTTTGCTTTAGTTAAAAGTTTTCAACATTTCGCCATTAAATTTCTGAACCAAAAGAGATTTCTCGCACGCCTAAAGAGTGCTTCAAAATCTTTGTTAAATTGGCGAGAAAAATGTGATGTTTTTTTACTCGAGTTATATCTCGCAATCGATCCAAGCAACTTAGCGAGCGAAAATGACGTTACTGCGCTCTCAGAGCTTCAGATGCACGTGCAAAAAAAAAACCTTTTGCCTTTAGCGAGTATTTCGCTCGGTAGCGCCTCTTAAAAAATTTTCGTTATTAATGCGAACGAGGAAATTTCTGTCCTGTGGCCCTGGTTGGTTATGCCCATCAACTGTGGTGGGCATATAACCAAGGAGAAGGCCAACTCTGATATAAAACCTCTCCGCAGTTAGATTAAACTGCAAAACAAATCATGATGAGCACAAATGATAAAAATTACGTGAACAGCGTTAATGAGTCCTCGTCCTTCACAAGTGGAACCTCGTCCGGCAGGGGAGCGCCTTAGGACTCCCAGGTCGTCATTCAGCGAAACCTCTTTTGCGTTCGAGGCTGAGGCAGATAGGCCCGTTCGAAAAATAAGCGACAGTCTCCACCAGCCAGCCCTAGTGGCAGCTCCACCACTGTGCCCGCTACAGATTTGGAGAGGCGAATGGAGGCAGCGCAGAGTATTCGTACTCAAAATAATGTCGGGCACTCAGGGATTAACCATCACCAACTACTGTTGGGCAATTGGGGAAAAGAGCTAGAACTGGTTGAGGAAGCTCAGCGGTATCATCTCGATATTATCAAAGTTTCTTCAAACAAAAGACGTGGCTCTGGAACTGTGGACCTGGATGGCGGATGGAAACTGTTGTATTCTGGTGCTGAAATTAGTATGTCTGCTCAAGCGGGTGTGGGAATTCTCACAAGCCCCCGGTTGTCAGACTGTGTGTCAGATTGGATTCCTTTGGGATCACGGGTCTGTATGTTGAAGCTCAAGATATTGCATCGGTCATTGTGCTTATTTGCCCACAAAGCTGCGAGTGAATATCAGGCTTTTGTGGATGAAGTAAATGATGCTCTTCTACAAGTATCACCTACTAAATGCATAGTCCTTATGGGGGATTTTAACGCACATGTTGGAACAGACACAAATACGTGGAAGGGTGTGATCGGAAAACATGGAGTCACTGGACTAAATGAGAACCGATGAATACCTTTTTCCATGTCATCGAGATACACCAGAAAGTTCAGACAACTTCCTGGTGTATCCCGATGACGTCGAGAAGGAATGGCTGCTGTTCAAGTCAGCGATCATTTCATCAGCTGCTGAAAGTCGTGCGCGAAAGGGCTTCTAGTGGCGGGCGATAGTGAGTAAAGAACACCTTGGTGGAACCAAGGGGTTAAAGAAGCTATTCGAACAAAGAAAGATGCGTTCTAGGTCTTGTTACAGAACAGATTGTCATCTGATTTGCAATCCCGGTACACGGAGGCGCGAAAAGCGGCAACTTCGGCAGTAAAGAAATCCAAGGAGAAGTCATGGGAAAAGTTTGGTCGTCGGTTAGATTCCAACTATTTTTCGGCAAACAAAGTATTTGGCAGACCATCCGCCGTTTACGTGGCAAATGATCGAGTGTCACGTACTCCATCAAGGATTCTGCTAGTAACATTCTAACGGATGAGAAGGAAATCCTTTCACGATGGAGAGAATACTTTGAAGATCTTTTGAATTCTGTAAAGGCATCGACTCGTGACACACACAAAGTGACACATTTAGGGGAAAAATAAGTTTTCTCTGCAGCTGCAGTGCCAACGGCAAATAGAGGGATAAAACCAGGAAAAGCTGCTGGTGAAGATGAAATCAGACCCGAGATGTTGAAAGCGCTGACTGGAGAAGGAATTCTCTGCTTAACGCGAGTGTGTCAAGTTACGTTAAAGTTCGACAAAACTCCCAGAGATTGGCAAGCAGGTGTGGTTATTTCAATATTCAAGAAAGGATATAGCAAGCAATGTACAAACTGAAGAGGGATATCACTCCTCAGTTTGCCAGGAAAAGTTTTGGCCAAATGTCTTAAAAGAAAATGCCGAGAAATAGTGGAATTAAAACTGGAAGATGGTCAGCGCGATTTTCGTCCGGGTCGCAGCACTACGGACCATAGGTGGGCAGTACCGCTGTACTTTCTTGGTACCGGTACCGTTGGTACTTTTGTGGTACCGGTACCGCGGTACTTTGCTATTTTTTGGCGGTACCGGTACTTTAGTTTTGTTTTATTTTTTAGTACGGATTTTAAGAAGGTAATTAAAAGCTTGAAACGTTGTAAAAATGCTTGCGAATAAATCAGATAAACAACGAATATTTTTTCTTAATTTAGTGTTTAACTGTTGGTCTTACTCCCTACTAACACCACAGGGACTTAGTGTTTGCAGTTTGCTGGCCCATTTCAAAATTTGACGATTTCTTGCAGTGGCAAAAGGATGCATTACCAGTATTCATGCACTAGCGAAACAAAAGTAAAACCGCTAAGAAAAAATTGTAAGAGACGACTTACGTAATGAATACTCATCACATCAGGCACGAATACACTAGCGTAACCAGGGCGATGCGGGGGAACTATAGCCCCCCATTCGCCTGCCAACCAAAATGCAGAACAAGAAAAATACCACGTAGTTAGCACTTCTGATACAGACTTTTGCTCTAGAATAGATTCAAAAAATTATTTAAAGCATATTTTGAAACATTTGTTGAAGGGGGAGGGGGCTAATTTGTCAAAAATAAAACTTGTAAATCAGAAAAAAGACTTTAAAGAATAGCCGAAAATTGGTAATCCAATTTGATCGCTTTTTGAAAAATGCTTAACAACTTATCTCGACCTTCCTTCAATTGGTCACAATATATATATACAATTTATACATATATGTTTTTTTTTCACCATAAAATATAGCCGAAATAGATTACTTCTGGCGAGGTTCACTAAACTACTGAAATAGGATTTTATGATTTACCAACTTGTAAATAAGAGAACTGAAATTCTAGCAATAGCTACCTCCTGCATAACCCATTTATGCAACTAGTACAGAATAATCATTTTTTTGCACTGCTTATTATATGCCACGTTTTAATAGCATTAATTTTTATCAAAATAGACCTAAAATTAAGTTATTTTTGCCAAAAAAATAAAAAATTTTCGAGCGCCGGGGGATCCGCCCCTACACCCCATGCCTCCGGTGGCTGGGGGCCTTGCCCCCAGACCCCAATTGCCTCCGGTGGTTGGGGAATCCGCCCCCAGACCAGAGCTGTCGCCAGAGCAAACCAAGTGAGGGGGCGCTAGCCGAAAGTGGGGGGCACTAAAATAAATTGAGCTTTTGCACATAAGAATTGATGTTTTACGGCTACAAATTATACGTTATTTGAAAAATTTTGTATTCATGTTTGAAAAAAGAGACGTAAAAGTCCGGCAGCGTTTATTAGCTCGTTTTGTCTGCGGCCTATTTAACCGCTTGAAAAATCTGTCTGCAGCAGTGAATGCAACCAGAATTTTGCTAAGAATGGATGAGCTTGAACCAAAGGTTTTTTTTGGGCCTAAAAAATGTCTGATTTAGACCTATTGCTGAACAAGCCCATGCAATTCATGCGTACGAATCACAAAGGGGCGTGGAAAAGAGCCCCCAGCCGACGGGAGATTTTTGTAATTTTGCTGCAAAAATAGCGGTTTTAACGCCATTTCAATCACATTTCGCACGTTTTTGAACCCATATGAATACAATAGTGAATCGCTAAAAGTCAGAAATCACTGAAAGGATTAAATTGCCTAGCCTTTTCAGCCCCCTTCATACTTAGGTTAAGTCCACAACACGTTTTAAAGTTTGATTTTTTGGGGTTACATTTTCTAAATGGCTTGGCTGAAGGGGCTGAAGCACTTTTAGCCCCTTCCCCTAGTTGCGCAACTGACGCGACCTAAAAAAATCTTGTGTCCTCTAAAAAAACAAAAACAGCTTTCTTTTATGTAAATATTTTCCCGTGTTGTTTCAGGTCATAATCACTAACGAAGTACCCGTAACGATTCTATCGGCTTACATCCCTATTCCGCAACCAGGGGTGCAAATCTTTATTGAGCATTGGGGGGATAATTTGCAATTTTACCCCAATTTTGCCCTATTTTCAACATTGGGGGGGATGAACCTTGACCACTATGTTTTTCAGGTGAGAAAATTAAGTGAAGAGCAAAAAAAGGTCTTCACCAAAAATGGAACACTTTTTTCCCAGAGTTCAGAGGAAGACCAAAAAAAGATCTTCACCAAAAATGGAACCAGGCGCGTAGCCAGAAATTCGCAATGGGGGGGCTAATTTTTGGGTCTGGGGGCGGAGGCTCCAGCGCTCGAAAATTTTGCATTTTTTTGAAAAATAGCTTAATTTTAGAGCTATTTTAATAAAAAATAATGTGTTTAAAACGTAGCAAAGAAATTGGCAGCGTAACATGATTCAACTGGCTGCATAAATGGGCTATGTGGGAGGTGGCTAATGATACCATTGTAGTTTTCTTGTTTACATGCTGGTAAATCACAAAATTCTGTTATTTAATAAAATTCACTCGTAGTAATGTATTTTGTTTATAGTTTATAAAGAAAAATAATTGGGGGGGGGCTACCGGAAAGATATTTGAGAGAAATGATGGGTAATTAACTAATACTGAATAGCCCCCTCCCCCCCTTTCCCCTTATTTCTGAGTTTATAATATATTTGTTGATGAAACTTATGCTTGGCATTTTTACATTTGCGATCAAATTTGATTGCTTATTTTGGGGCATTTTTCGAAGTTTTTATTGATTTGTGACTTTTATTTTTGATTAATTAGCCCCCCCTGAATATATGTTTCAAAAGATGCTTTAAATCACTTTTTAGTCCATTCCAGCACAAACAACAGTCTCAGACATAGCCATAGGAGGCAGGGGGGCTGGGGGGGAAGATACGTCGAAAATACGGGCAAATAGTTGTTTTATGTGGGCACACCAGTGGCGAAAAACCGTCTCAATTTCGGAGAAGACCTTTTTTTTTTTTTTTGGAGAACGCCTTAATTTCGACAGAAAAACCGTCTCAATTTCAGTGAAGAGCTTTTTTTTGGAGAACACCTCTTAATTTGGACAGAAAAACCGATTGATTTTTCGTGCAAAGCTCAATGCATCGAGTCATTTTCGGGCAAAAGTTTGGTGCCCCCCCAAATCATTTTGAATTTTGAGCTTCTACGGCCATGGTCTCAGAAAAGATAAAAACGTGGTATTTTCTTTATTCTGCATTTTGGTTTACAGGCCAATGGGGGAAGAGCTATATCCCCCCGCCCGCCCTCCCCTGGCTACGCTACTGAATGGAACACTTTTTTCCTCGAATTCAGGTGGAGACCAGCGCTGAGATGCACACCAGAGTCAAATTATTGGAGGAGATGCAGTTGTAGACCATACTCAACTTATTGGGGGGGATACAGTCAAATTATTGGGGGTATATATCCCCCCCGGGTTTCGGCACCCCTGTCCGCAACACATCCGTAAATGCGTGTTAATAAGACGGATTATTGTGTCACATTTATGTACAGCAGTTGGTGGCCAGCAATTTCGCAAAGAATCGAAAAAACTTCAAATAAGAATTATGTTTAAACGTTGTTATTCCTTTTTCCGTTATTGTCTATTGTTTTGTCGTTGCGTAATGCCCAAAAAGGATTTTGAGTAAACCAAAATGAGGGGCACAAGCAGTTGTTATGGGGGCACGCCCCCTGGCCCCCCCATAGCGACGGCACTGCCCCAAACCCTCGCAACGCCCTCCTCCCCCCCATTGCAGATTTTTGGCTACGAGCCTGCATGAAGAAAAATTTACTGCATGTTACTGCCGGACTCCATTGATATAAGCTTTTGGCTTTAAATATGCCTGGAACGTTTGGCGAAGAAGATGTTCTCACTCACAAACGATGTATAATACGGCCAAAAGTATTTCACCCAGTAATACTTATACAGAAACATTATCTCAAAAAATCCTTTCATCTGCACCAACCCCACTTTGGCTTTGGCCGCGATGAGGTTTTTTCTTCCTGAACATTGTACGCTCTTTTAATAAGTTCTACTGGGCAAAACAACGCAATCTAATTTTTGTGCAAAATTATCGAGTTAAAAACACGGTTTTGTCTCTGGAAATTTTGGGGTGCCACCTCCCCGGAGACCCCACAAATTAAACCCCAGAAATCAATTTTTATGATTACACCTCTTTTAGAACCCCCGAAATTGAACTTAACAAAAAATAAATATTTTAACGGCTTTAGCTAAAAAGCTAATTTTTTTTATAATCAGAAGAAACAAAGAATCTTCTTGAGAGTTCCCCAAAAACGTGGCCAAAAGTGTCAAAGATTTTTTGCGACAACTCTAATTGCATAATCTGGGTTCAATTCACACTCTGGTTACGTTGTTGCGTCCTTGGATATGGTGCTTTACCATGATTATCTCTGCTTGTGGCTTCGAACTAGCAAGAAATTCAGCGGTAAGAAATCGAAATTCACAGGACATTGGAAAACTAGAAGCTCTTAAGCAGGCCCCAATTCTTCCAAGCACGAAGTAATTATCACAATGAAAGCGTCCGGATTGTCCAATAATTAGCGTCTAACGCTGTGCTGTGACAAAAGTATAAATATGCTATACAACAGCAACAAAAAATGCTGTAATTTTGAAATTGTTCTCATTACGGGAAAACAAAAGGTTTTTTTAAAAATCACCAATATCATTGCCTCGTTCGTTTATAGGCTGGCAACTGCAAAGCTCTCATCCAGCTTTAAATAAGAAATGCAAAAAGTAACTGCAGCAACGAATCAACTAAAAACAAATCAAACCAGCATACTTTGCCAAAAGTGCAATTTATCCCCCAGTTTCTTAGTTTTTTGTGAATGTCACTTGTGCAATAATTGGGAGCTGATGATCGTCAAGAGTAGCCTTCAGTGCCAACTTACGCACGTGATGCTTTAGAGACAACTGCTGTTGGGTTATTACTGGGGACAAGATACTCTAGTACAATACGTAGCCCGGTGACCGTAGTTCGTATAAGTTAGATATTTTATCGAGTCAAATCCATCACTAGCTAGTACTTTGTACTCACTATTGTAGTAATACTAATACTGCAACTGCTTACTATTCTATGGCTGACTTTCTCTAAAACGAACTGTAGATCTACGCAGTTCGCACTAGTCGCGGAAACGAACCAAATTGTTGAAAGTGATGACTTACAATCCCGTAAACGAGGTCAATCAGTCCAATTTTTTTTCTTTTTAATTTTTCAAAAAAGTACCGCGGTACTTTTAATTTGAAAGTACCGGTACCGCGGTACTAATTTTAGCAAAGTACCGAGTACCGGTACCGCGGTACTTTTGCAAAGTACCGAGCCCACCTATGGCCTTAGGCCAGAGTCTGTGGAAGAAAGCAGAATCAAATCATCAGCGACTAACAGCCGTTCTATGTGTGCGTTGGACTCCGGCAAGGGTGCGTTTTGTCACCTCTTCTTTTCATTGTTTGCATGAATTGGATCGACAAATACAGCCAAGCTAATGAGTGTGCCACGATTGGAAATGGCAAAATCAGTAGTCTGTTAGTCGCTGATGAGTTGATTCTGCTTTCTTCCACAGACTCTGGCCTAAGGCCATACGTGGGCACGGTACTTTGCAAAAGTACCGCGGTACCGGTACTCGGTACTTTGCTAAAATTAGTACCGCGGTATCGGTACTTTCAAATTAAAAGTACCGCGGTACTTTTGCGGTACTTTTTTGAAAAATTAAAAAGAAAAAAAATTGGACTGATTGACCTCGTTTACGGGATTGTAAATCATCACTTTCAACAATTTGGTTCGTTTCCGCGACTAGTGCGAACTGCGTAGATCTACAGTTCGTTTTAGAGAAAGTCAGCCATAGAATAGTAAGCAGTTGCAGTATTAGTATTACTACAATAGTGAGTACAAAGTACTAGCTAGTGATGGATTTGACTCGATAAAATATCTAACTTATACGAACTACGGTCACCGGGCTACGTATTGTACTAGAGTATCTTGTCCCCAGTAATAACCCAACAGCAGTTGTCTCTAAAGCATCACGTGCGTAAGTTGGCACTGAAGGCTACTCTTGACGATCATCAGCTCCCAATTATTGCACAAGTGACATTCACAAAAAACTAAGAAACTGGGGGATAAATTGCACTTTTGGCAAAGTATGCTGGTTTGATTTGTTTTTAGTTGATTCGTTGCTGCAGTTACTTTTTGCATTTCTTATTTAAAGCTGGATGAGAGCTTTGCAGTTGCCAGCCTATAAACGAACGAGGCAATGATATTGGTGATTTTTAAAAAAACCTTTTGTTTTCCCGTAATGAGAACAATTTCAAAATTACAGCATTTTTTGTTGCTGTTGTATAGCATATTTATACTTTTGTCACAGCACAGCGTTAGACGCTAATTATTGGACAATCCGGACGCTTTCATTGTGATAATTACTTCGTGCTTGGAAGAATTGGGGCCTGCTTAAGAGCTTCTAGTTTTCCAATGTCCTGTGAATTTCGATTTCTTACCGCTGAATTTCTTGCTAGTTCGAAGCCACAAGCAGAGATAATCATGGTAAAGCACCATATCCAAGGACGCAACAACGTAACCAGAGTGTGAATTGAATCCAGATTATGCAATTAGAGTTGTCGCAAAAAATCTTTGACACTTTTGGCCACGTTTTTGGGGAACTCTCAAGAAGATTCTTCGTTTCTTCTGATTATAAAAAAAATTAGCTTTTTAGCTAAAGCCGTTAAAATATTTATTTTTTGTTAAGTTCAATTTCGGGGGTTCTAAAAGAGGTGTAATCATAAAAATTGATTTCTGGGGTTTAATTTGTGGGGTCTCCGGGGAGGTGGCACCCCAAAATTTCCAGAGACAAAACCGTGTTTTTAATACGACAATTTTGCACAAAAATTAGATTGCGTTGTTTTGCCCTGCAGAACTTATTAGAAGAGCGTAAAATGTTCAGGAAGAAAAAACCTCATCGCGGCCAAAGCCAAAGTGGGGTTGGTGCAGATGAAAGGATTTTTTGAGATAATGTTTCTGTATAAGTATTACTGGGTGAAATACTTTTGGCCGTATTATACATCGTTTGTGAATGAGAACATCTTCTTCGCCAAACGTTCCAGGCATATTTAAAGCCAAAAGCTTATATCAATGGAGTCCGGCAGTAACATGCAGTAAATCTTTCTTCATGCAGGCCTGTAGGCAAAAATCTGCAATGGGGGGCGGATTCCCCGACCACCGGAGGCATTTTTTAAAAATTTTTAGGGGCGGATCCCCCGGCGCTCGAAAATTTTTTATTTTTTTGGCAAAAATAACTTAATTTTAGGCCTATTTTGATAAAAATCAATGCTATTAAAACGTGGCATATAATAAGCAGTGCAAAAAAAAAAGATTATGCCGCACTAGTTGCATAAATGGGTTATGCAGGAGGTAGCTATTGCTAGAATTTCAGTTCTCTTATTTACAAGTTGGTTAATCATAAAATCCTATTTCAGTAGTTTAGTGAACCTCGCAAGAAGTAATCTATTTCGGCTATATTTTATAGTGAAAAAAAACATAAATGTATAAATTGTATACAGTCAACCCTCGATTTAACGGACCTCGATTTAACGGGCTTCGGATTTAACGGACTTCGGATTTTACCGTTCCGTAAGCATAGACTGCTGTACATGTAATTGTTCCAAGCGAAAATCAATAGCCGACGAAACGAGAAATCGTGCTACTTTGTCGCAGAGACATAATGATTCCCCGTTTACTTGCATTGTGACATCACAAGACGTATCAGTCAGCTTGTTTTGCTCATTGAGTTTGAGGTGCACACAATTGTAACAGAGTGAGGAACACTGCGTTTTCGTTTAACGGACTTTTTCCAACAACGGACTGTCGTTGGTCCGCATTTGTCCGTTAAACCGAGGTTTGACTGTATATATATTGAGACCAATCGAAGGAAGGTCGAGATAAGTTGTTAAGCATTTTTCAAAAAGCGATCAAATTTGATTGCCAATTTTCGGCTATTCTTTAAAGTCTTTTTTCTGATTTACAAGTTTTATTTTTGACAAATTAGCCCCCTCCCCCTTTCAATAAACGTTTCAAAATATGCTTTAAATAATTTTTTGAATCTATTCTAGAGCAAAAGTCTGTATCAGAAGTGCTAACTACGTGGTATTTTTCTTGTTCTGCATTTTGGTTGGCAGGCGAATGGGGGGCTATAGTTCCCCCGCATCGCCCTGGTTACGCTAGTGTATTCGTGCCTGATGTGATGAGTATTCATTACGTAAGTCGTCTCTTACAATTTTTTCTTAGCGGTTTTACTTTTGTTTCGCTAGTGCATGAATACTGGTAATGCATCCTTTTGCCACTGCAAGAAATCGTCAAATTTTGAAATGGGCCAGCAAACTGCAAACACTAAGTCCCTGTGGTGTTAGTAGGGAGTAAGACCAACAGTTAAACACTAAATTAAGAAAAAATATTCGTTGTTTATCTGATTTATTCGCAAGCATTTTTACAACGTTTCAAGCTTTTAATTACCTTCTTAAAATCCGTACTAAAAAATAAAACAAAACTAAAGTACCGGTACCGCCAAAAAATAGCAAAGTACCGCGGTACCGGTACCACAAAAGTACCAACGGTACCGGTACCAAGAAAGTACAGCGGTACTGCCCACCTATGGTCCGTAGTGCTGCGACCCGGACGAAAATCGCGCTGACCATCTTCCAGTTTTAATTCCACTATTTCTCGGCATTTTCTTTTAAGACATTTGGCCAAAACTTTTCCTGGCAAACTGAGGAGTGATATCCCTCTTCAGTTTGTACATTGCTTGCTATATCCTTTCTTGAATAGCAAAGTACCGCGGTACCGGTACCACAAAAGTACCGACGGTACCAAGAAAGTACCGCGGTACTGCCCACCTATGCCTATGGCGTACTGTAAATAGGCTACCAGAAATATACGCGGAGTAGGATTCCGGATTGAGTATTTCCGGATTTTGCAAAATTTTCCGGTTTCGGATCCGGTTTCAGGATGATAAATGTGCTTTATTTCCGGATCCGGATTTTTCGGATATTGTAATTTTATATGGAAAAAAACTAGCAAATGAAAAATCCTTGTTAACGATGAAAAAATGTAAGGCTGCTTTTCAAAAATGTTATTAGCGGCAGTACTCGTTTTTTATACAGCACTTCGTGGGGTAAGTTTAATTGAAAAGAAGTTATACGAACTCCACCAGTTGGCTTCGGAAATCTAGTTATTCGGTAACCAAGCGTCCTGTTAACAGACTAACCTGATAAAAGTCGGTATCAGGTGTTAGTGTTAGCTTACAGGTATTTGTTACGAACGATAAAGTTTTTACCACCAGGTCTTGCGATATGTGTCAGTTTGTCAAACCGTTTCTCTTTAAAGCTTAATTCTTAAATTTGAAGATGTGCTAAGACTTGCCAATCAGAACCGTTTTGTGTTTTCTGCAGGGCAACGATGCGGAGTATTGTAGCCAACTTCAATAACGTGTAGGAGAGCTATGCCAAACTCTCCCAATCCCTTTCTCCTTCTGACAACTGAGCACTTGATTCACTGATTTTTAATGGAATTTATTATTATATTGAATAAAAAAAAATACAAAAAAACGAAGTAGTCTCAAAATACGATGTAAAGGCCAATTCAGGGCATTTCTTGCAATCTACACGACTGTTTCCTCACAGTCAATAGTCAAATCTATAAACAAGGATGGAGAGGAAGGGAAGGGATCGCAAAACGCAATTTACCCAAGTTAAGCAGCATTAAACACGTCTCACCAAAAACTGACACTGTTCACTTGAGTCATGTATTGTCACTACTGAGCTCTCAGGCTCCAAGCACATTTAAATAGTTCCAAGGAGTAAAAGCATGTGGAATCGCCTTTGTTTAGCATCAAAGGCCGGAAATTAACAAACAAAGGTTGTCAGCTGCTACTTATACAGTCGTCTCAAAAAACAAATAATGCATGAAACGAAACCTTCTAAAACAACAATTCTAAAATAGGGCCTTTGTAGTTGTGCTAATTAACAGCTAATTTTTAACAAAAGACAATAATTACTCAGTAATTTAACTTAAACATCGATTAGACAATGACAAATAATCTTTTCAATTTAAGTCACAACATTGCAAAACTCAATAATTAATCAGACACAAATGCACAAACAAAGATTTAAAATTGGGTCTTCAGTCACTAGATGATGAAAGTTTCGGAGTAGGATTCGGAGTACTCATGTAGCAACCAATAACCATAGCGGTAAGCCGCTGATGACAACACGAAAAGCAGGGCAGATTATTTTTAATGATTTTAACAGAACTAGCGGTTAGACTACTACAGTATTGGGTAGCATTACCTATTGTGCACTTGCGGTTTACATCTGTGCTGGATGCAGTGCGATTAACATTATTACACGATTGCTTCCAGTAGCGTATGCAGGATTTTCGAAAAGGGTGGCCAGAAAATTTAAAAAATTTGAGAATAATGAAGACAGAATGAAAATTTTCCAGCCCAAAATCAAGTCCGTTATACTGCCCAAAATTTGGTGAAGACCAAAAAAAAAGTGTTTTCACTCAAATTTAGTCCGGGTTTTGGCCCAAAACTTCGTGAGGGCCAAAAAAAAGGTCTTCGCCCACCGTTTCTGTGCTCAAACCCTCTGCCCAAGTTACAAAAGGGGGGCCATGCTGCAATTTTGCATACTATTCTACGCTAATTATACTATCCTGGAGATCCAAAGGGGGGGCATGGCCCTATGGCCCCTCCCCCTAAATACGCCCCTGATTGCTTCATTATCAAATGATTGCAATTATTCTAATGGGTATTGTGACATGTTTTGCTGAAAAGATAAAGTTGCCTTTTAAATCTGATAAAGTGCAGTTTTGGTCAACTTTATTGGTTAAACCTCTGATTAAAACTGTTGGCTTTTATTTTCTTAGCTACAGTATCATCGTAAGCCCTAAACTGCTGGCTCGAGTCCAAACCCTTGCAGCCATGAGAGCCATATTGATAGACAAATTTGGATGGTTGGGGTTGGTTTAGAATTAGAATTTCGGTTACTACTGGTACCGGTAGGCTAGTTCTTGGGGATTAATTGCATGCACCAGTGCACTTGCTGTTAGTGCTTGGTCATTTGGGTTATGATTGCTGACAGCTGTAATAGACGTTGATTACCCACCAACTTAGCAGCTTAAAGCGCTAGCAACAAAATCCAAATTAAAGCTCGATCAAAGTAACACTGAGGCCAGTTAAATCATTGATTAAAAATTTAAATGACAGACATCTCTACGATATAATTCAATGAAAACAACTGCTTATGCGTTTTAACTCCTGTAGCAACCAATAACCATAGCGGTAAGCCGCTGATGACAACACGAAATGCCAAAAATCACCAAGATCCTGTAAAATAGACTAATGAAACCACAAAAGTTCAAAAATGCGCTAATTTTTTCACATAGCAGATACAACTGTTCTATTATAGCGCCGTGAATAGTAAGCCTCAAATTTGATAACTGAAACTAGCTACCTTCTATATTACATGATTCTAATGGGTTACTTAACAGTAAGCCGGATTTACATCACAGAAAATAAGCAAACAAAAACCGAATTCTTACTAAATTAAATCTTTTTCAGTTTTTACCGGTTTTTATCTAGCACTTAACTTTAATGTTACAAAGAATCAACTTATGTAGAGCCTGAAAATACGCTTTTATATCTTTGCTACCAGTGTTTTTGCATGCATTTACATAGCGCCGATCCGCGATTTTGACGTCCAGCGGTTTGGCTAGCTGCGCGATGACGTCACGTGCAGTCCATCTACATATAATTAAAGTATTTACAAGATGGTAAAATGTGTATTCATATGTTTGTATTTTTTCAAGGACAAGTTAATCTACTGAAAGTACATGTATACTGGTATACAGAGTATTTGAGTATACAAGGAAAGAATTTTATTTTTCGTATTATGATAGGCCTACAGCATAACCAATATTTGTAAAGATTGGGGAATCTTTATGTTTTGATAACTTAAAGGCGGTGAATCATCCAGCCAATTCCCGTGGTCTAAAATAGCTCAAATTGAACTATAATTTTTGATATTTTTTGTTTTCATTTTGGGACTGCGGTTGCAAAGATATTCAACAAATACAAAAAGATACCCCCCGAAAAAAGTTTTTGGAAACTCTGAGTTTTGTTCTTCCCACCAAAACCACAGTAGGCCTAATAGTTTAGAGAACTGTGATTTTGTAGGGGAGAACAAACCTCAGAGTTTCCAAAAACTTTTTTCGAGGGATATCTTTTTGTATTTGTCGAATATCTTCGCAACCGCAGCCCCAAAATTAAATTTAAAAATGACAAAAAATTGTAATTCGATTTGAGCTATTGTAAACCACCGGAAGTGGCAGGATGATTCACCGCCTTTAATTTTTCGGATTAGGATTCGGAGAGCTGAAATGAATTTCGGATAAGGTTTTGGTTTCGGATATTGATGAAAGTTTCGGAGTCACAAAGAGTGACTCCGTACATCCCTGGTAAATACCTTTGCAGATGCATGCGACAGCACCGGAATGAAAATAAGCACGGCTAAAACTGAAGTACTTCATCTTTCAAGAAACCCTGATCAGTGCGTGTTGCAAGTGAATGGAACGACGCTGAAGCAGGTGGAAAAGTTCAAGTATCTTGGGGTTGCATTCAGGAGTGACGGAAGGCAAGGCGAAGAACTGGATACCCGAGAAGGCAAGGCTAGTGCAGTAATGTACGCTTTGCACTATTCAGTTGTCATCAAACGAGAATTGTCAAAAAAGGATAAGCTCTCAATTTTCAAAACAGTTTTTGTTCCCATTCTCACTTATGGTCATGAATTTTGGGTAATGACTGAAAGAGTGCGATCACAAGTGCTAGCGTCTGAAATGAGGTTTTACGAAGAATTGAAGGAGCTGCACTGTTTAACAAGATGCGTAGCTCTGAAATTCGAAAACCTCTTAAACATCGAGCCGTTACTGCTCCGAATTGAAAGATCTCAGCAAAGCAGAATGCCTTAGGAAAGACTCCCCAACAAGCTTCACTTGCCAAAGTAAATGGGGGAAGACCAGTTGGTCGACCCGCAACAAGATTGACCAATTACATTGAGGATCTTGGATGGAATCGCTTGGGGCTTCACCCAAGCCAAATGATGGATGTGATGGAAGACCATGAAGTGTGGTGGTTAAATCTCGAGCTGCTGCCATGCAACCCTACGGAAAAGCGGGCAATGAAGAAAGAAGAAGTATCACTCACTTTTCAATTTATCACCCATAAATAGCAACAGCCTGGCGTGTAGCCTGAAATCTGCAATTGAAGGATGTTTGGAGGTGTCTGGAAACGGAGCCATCAGCGTTCGGACATTTTGCTATGTTTTGCAAAAATATTTTAATTTAAATCCTGCTTTGATAAAATTAATGCTTTTAAAACGTAACGTAGAAATTTACATTGGATGCAAAAACACGAATAAACTGGGTGCGTAGATATAGACAATGTTGGCTGGGCTAACTTAATTGCAACATTTCAGTCTTTTAATTGCAAGCTAGTAATATCTTTAAACCCTTTAATCAGGGCTGTAGGTCTCGAGACTGGTCTTGGTCTCAATTACAGCCCTGCCTATAATTTGAAAAAACTCACAAGTATTACCCTAATTCGTGTGCATTTTATAAAAAAGATAATTTGGGCAAGGGCCTAATGGAACGAGATTTGAGGGAAGTGATTGGTAAATAACTAAATTAAATAGACTACTGAATACCCCGTTCCCAACCATAAAAGTTTGATGAAGCCTACGTGAGGCATTGTGCATCCATCGATGGAATTTCATTGCTTATTTTTAGCCATTTTCAAAGTTTTTCTAATTTGTCAGCTCTATTTTTGATAATTATTGTCTCCGCCCCTAACAGATGTTTTAGGAGTGGCTTTGAACCACTTTGAAATCCATATCACTTCAAAGGACTGTTTCAGAAGTGCAAAAAACGTGGTATTTTCCTTATTGCGCATTTTGGTTGACAGGCTAATGGAGGGGGGGTGGTTATAGCGTGATAGAACTCTTGGAACCAGCGGAAACTCTATCGGTTATTCTCCGATGCCGCAAAATATTTGTTGGCTGCAGATACAACACTGAAATCTATGTATACTTGCTGTTTCACGTGACATGCCTTGCACATATTGCGCAATTGTGCTATGAAAATTAGATCTCACTTCGAAGAAGTTGATCAGCTAATTTTCAGAGATCAAATTAACGATGCAGGAAGTTCAGTAAAAAATTAAAATCATTCAAAATCAAAAAAAAAACACTGCAGTCTGTTTCCCCCTAATGGGTTTGTCAGGGGGGTAGAATCTAAACAAAAACAAAACGATAATATACCTCAGAACATCAACCTCGTCTCCCCACCCCCTCACCGGAAGCTCTGTGGCAGGCGCGAGCCCAGGCCAGTCCACTGGGGCTAACCGTGACACGCGCCGGCCAGGACCAGCAGCTGTAACCCGCATCGGCGGTGAAAAGCCCCGGTTGGTTCAAAACACCGTAAGCGCCAACTGTGGAGGCTAAGTATCTTAACCAAACACTGCATATGCGCTGCTGCACGTCTGTCAAACGTAGTAAAAACACTGTCAAAGATACAAAGCGGCATTTTACATCACAGCGATTAAGCGGTTTGCGTTAAATGAGATTTAATCAGATTGATGAACTCTCAGTTTATACTTGGCTTTGCGTCGACATTTTGATGCAAGTTTGATTCTTTGGTTGAGGGTGTTAGCCGGGTTTGCTTGTAATATTGCAATTTTTTTTCTAAACAAAGGTTACATCTGTTAGAGACGTTTTGATAGGGCTGTGCTATTTTTTCTATGTTCCACTTTGCGTTTGGATATTTGCCGGTTTCTATCGCGTTCCAGTATGCTTTGGATAGTTCTGTCCAGTGACGCTTATCATGGTGTCTGAAGGTAGCCTATCAGGGCCTGCAAGAGGGGGGTTCAGGGGGGTACATCGTTCCCGGGCCTAGGGGAGTCCAGGCTCAAGGGGCCCGAAAGAGTTCAAGTTTCCGCGTTAAGTTTTGGTATCGCACCGTAGCACCGTAATCAAACTTGCCTACAGCAAAAATATCAGTAAGCCTATTTAGTACTGGTAATTGGTCGCTGTTTTTGCTACACAGCCTTTAGGGCATCCAATAGTGGCCGATTTGATTAAAAAAAGAGGAAAATGTATCAACAGCCATACCCTTGCTCCGAAATTAACGTTTTGTTACATTTCTCTGACTTGAGAGCCCTAATTCTACGGTATAACAATGTACGAGGGCCCACATTTCCAGAGATCCAAAAGCATTTCAACCTCAGAAAGCGGAGTCAAAGTTGACATACTATACTACTATCATTAAGTAACTCACTCTATCTGTGTGAGTCTATGATTGCAAATGACTTCTTAAAACTTTTATCAGTGAAATATTTGGATTTGCAGTATTAAAGTCATTATATTGTATAACATTGTGTCAATGTGATCATCTCCCACTTCACATACTTTTTTTCGTGTATATCACGTTTTCTGCTTGTCAATTTAAGCAAGTTTGGTGCTGGGATGTTGATCAAATGCTGTATTTTACCCTCGAGAAACATAAAAAGTGCTAAAGCTTCCGGGGCTCCGCCCTGGACCCAGCTCGGGAAGCTCACAGCGCTCCCCCAAACCTCCTAGCTGGATTTAAACCAATTTAATGTTTAGTTGTGTTTTTCATAGGTCCTAACCGTATTCGAATATCGCCATCCCCTCATTTTTAAATGAAGATGTACACCCATCCGACAAAAAATGATTTAACAGCATGGGCCCCGATAAGGCTTGGGGGCCCAATGACACTTGGGGGCCCGGTATCGACCTTCGTACCACCTGGAAAATTCTCTCTCTGAGGCCCTGTAGCGTATGCTTGTGATCGTTATAGCGTGTTTTGTATGTGGTTTCGCATAAGCCATAATAATTTTTGGTAATATAGTCACAAGTTAGCTCGGCTTTATATATACTACGGATTTACACAGCATTCTCCGTTGAAAGGACAGGTGGTATTCTTTCTGCAGTTGCACAATGTAGGTGGTATTGCGGGTGTTGGCTTCTGGAGCAATTCGCGGTGGTGGGATGTCAGAAGCCAAATTAGTAAAAATTAAAAACAAAACCAGTAAAGCTAAATTCGCTACTATAAGTTACCCTCCAAAGCCTGTTCTTACAAGATGGAGATCGTGGACACTGGTTAAATGCTACTTTATATGCGAAAAGAATTAACCTGAAGTGAAAGCGGTTGTGAACGTTTTGAAGGGGCTGGTGTTTTGGTAATTCAAGTAAAAGTTTATTCAAGCGCCTGGTTTAGCTAGTCAGCTTCTCAAAATCAAAGTAGCCTACTATCATGATTTTACACTTTACTTCATTTAACTGGTAATTAGTTTGCAGTGTTACTTGCTGTTTATCGCAATACTTAAAGACTTATTTTGGAATAGCACATAGACTTGTTTTGCAAATTTCGTTGAGAATTTGTGTGCTCTCCTTTTAGGCCGTTTGCTGTAAATTCTAGGACGCTTAAAAATCGAGTTTGTAAAAAAGTTTGAGTGGCAAAAAAATTTTGATGCAGATAGACTGTATTTCATCCTAGGAGGTTTATATAAAAAGTTCTCCAAAAATTACCCTGCAGTTTTCGAGCAAATGGGGGGTAAAGTTGGGGGTTTTCAAAACTAAAAATTACATATTTTCCGCATAATGTGCAAATTTAAATCCTTTTATCATTTCTATTTGCTTATTTTGACAATTTTTTAGATGCGCAAATTTCTAGTTTGGTTTTAAAGTTAAATTAAGCAATCCTCCCTAGCGCTCTCTAGCACTACTAGCGGCGAAATGTTTCTTTTGTGTTTATTTAAGCTTTTAATAATTTTTCCCTTAATTTTTCAGTGATTAACCATCGATAGGAGTTTACTTTATTTGTTTGAACGTACAAAAATGACATAAACTTTTCCGAAAGCATTGGGCTACAGATAAAATTAAAAATTTATTTTTTGGGGGCCTAGTTTGACTAGAAAACAGTTAACAAAAATCAATAAAATTAACTACAAAAGCAAACATGTTTCAAATGTTTGTTAAATATTTAAAATAAGTATATCAACTTATAACTGCACAATTATAAACAGGATTTTTGATGAGGGTACTTTTGAAATGACGTAACCAGTCAATGATGACGCCACAAAAAACGTAACGAATACGTCACAATATAAATTGCAATATGAAGTTTTTGTCAAAATTTTGCAAAACCACAATACTTTTTGAGTTGATGAAAAGCAAAATCGCATTTTTTGGTAAAAATCAATTTTTGATGGGTGTGCTCGGTGAATTCTAACCTTAGGGTGCATCCGAAGCAAGTAACAATTGAAGAATAAATTAGAGCACTTTTGATTACTTAGGAAAGTGCAAAAAATAAAGCAAAATATGCTGGTGAATGATGTCTTAAAAATATGATGTCTTAAGCTTCAACAATGTTTGGAGAAATCAAAACTTTTTCTTCAATATCACCGATCACATTAATACAAATTATTTTCATTGTCGTGGTCATCAATCATCACATTCAAGTTGCACGTTACGTGTTCGATATTTGAAGCAGATCTGGAGTCGAGGACACAATGTTCGAGGCCAATGACTGAAAAAAAAAATCCGAGACCAAAACCAAGGACCGGCTTTTCAAATACAGACCCTCTCGAGGCCAAGGGCAGAATTGGTCGAGGCCGAAGCCAAAGACCACGGACAAAATTTTAAAAAAAGCTATGGTCGGCAAACTTTGACTGTTTTTAAGCGCGAAAGTGTAAGACATTGCATTTCGTTAAGTTTTTCATGATAATTTGAAAATGGTAGTTTCTAAAAATAACAAATGTTATTTTGAAGTTTTACGCGTTAGCAGCAATTTTGATTACGTTCCATAGCGGTATCGTGGTAATAAAACAATTAAGACCGTTATGCGAAATGAGAGTAACTAACTTCTGAACATGGAAACGGTCAATTTTAAGACCTTTACTTTATCAGTCAAAACCCCAGTGTAAACGTCCTCTGAGTGATTATGGATCTCTCATCCACACCGTTTTAGTACTTTTTCCAAAACAACCTTTATTGTTTGAACGACTTCTTTTTGTAGATTTTTAAAAATGTTATCATAGTTTTCAAACATTTTATAGCGACTACGATATTATTATCTAAAAGTATTGCAAAATAGAGTAAAATAATTTATGTGTTTAAAATGAATTAAGGTACCGTATCCAGTATGTGCAAGCTCACGTCCTTGGAAAAAACGGGGTCTGGAGGCTAGGGCAAAGTTCACATGCCTCTGTTGAACAATTTTAGTGACTTTTTTTTAATAAAAAAACAATTTTTGAGATTTTGAAAGAGGTGAAGCAATTAAATTTTCAAAGCAATTTTAAAAAAGAAAGTACCGGTAACGTAAAAGTTAGATTGAAAAACTTTAGTTTTATCACATTTTTCCCTTTCCTAATTTTAATTAATCTTTTTTTACGTTTTATTACACATGATATCTTTCTATAGCTCATTAATTGCCTATCGATGAATGAGGGCACGCGTTTCTACCGCCAAACGTCACTTTGTAAAATTTAACATAAATTACTTAATGGCAAAAATAACTTGAGAATCTTAGCAGGGCTGTATCAAGGAGGAAGGCCTTGAAGAGATTTGCAATTTGGCCTGGGTTGCCCTCCCCCTCTGAAGAGCTCACAATTGTAGAAACGTAAAAATAATAAACCATTATTTTTTTCGAAAAAGGCCCAAATTTTTCATGGGAGCTTCTCGTCATCTTAATGACGTCGTGTGAAAAATTGATTGACTGCAGCGCGCATCTTTCCAGCCAGTAGCGTAGCTAGGGGGGGCAAATGGTGCTATAGCCCCCCCCCCATTGGCCTTAACAGTATGCAAAATAGCATGCTTTTAGCAGTTTTGAGGTTGGTTTTTGCCCTAAAACGGGAAATAGCCCCCCCCAAACGAAAATAGCCCCCCCCAAACGAAAATAGCCCCCCCAAAGATCGTGAAATGAGAAATAGAAGTGGGTGTCAGTTGACAGAAAAACGCTCTGAATTTCGGTGAAGACTTTTTTTTTGGAGATCACTCGATTTTGGCAGAAAAACGCTCTGAATTTGCCTCAATCCAATTGAAACCAAATGAAAATTCGGGTCAAGTTCGTTTACGGTTGAATCAAACTTCAAAAAAAGCCCCCCCCCCCCCCTTCTTTGCGAAATCCTGGCTACGCGACTGTTTCCAGCCATTCAAACAATTATAGTTATATTTAATTTCATGCTCTCATTTTTAACTCCACATGTAGCGCTTTTTTCTGATACAGTATAGTTTATTATTTGTCGAGGACAGAGGTGGAGTCGAGGACACAACGTTCGAAGCCTAGGCCAATGATACAAAAAAATCCGAGATCAAGGCCAAGGGCTGACTTCTCGAGGCATAGGACAGGAATGCTCAAGGACACACGGCGCAGGTGTTCTCCAAAACGAAAAAAAAGGTCTTCGCGCGAGGAAATGCCAATTTCCAAGGTAAAGTGAAAAAAGCTCATGGCCATGGATCATTTCCAACATTTTAATGTCCTCGGCCGAGAGCAGGGCATTTTCGAGGACTTGCAGGCTTCAAGGCCAAGGATTTAACCTTCGAGGCCAAAGCCAAGGACTTTAAAATGTGTCATCGAGGACTCCGCCTCTGTTATTTGGGATTCTTAGCGGCGATTTTTAACGCAAAAATTGCTCAGCAAATGTGGCTTTTTCCCAGATCACATAACAGTGATTAGAGTGCTGCTCTTTCTTATTTCAAAAAAAATCTTCGCGATTTTTGCTCGCATACATTCAGAACAAGGTGGCTTTCTTAAGATAAGTTTTGTTAGTTATATCACGAATACACCAACATACTCTGTTTAATATGCTATCCCTGGTACAGGCGCGTAGCCAGAAATTCACAATGGGGGGGCTGTTTTGGGGGTCTGGGGGCGGAGCCCCCAGCCGCTGGAGGTCAAATGGGGTCTGGGGGAGAAACCCCCCGCCGCCGGAGGCACGGAGGTCTTGGGGCAGAGCCCCTAGCGTTCAATAATTTTGGATTTTTTTGCAAAAGTAACTTAATTTTAGGGCTATTTTAATAAAAATAATGCTTTTAAAAAGTGGTATAGAAGTTGGCAGTGCAACATGATTCAACCGGTTGCATTAATGGGCTATGTGGGAGGTGGCTAATGATAACATTGCAGTTCTCTTGTTAACACGCTGGTAAATCATAAAATCCTATTATTCAATAAAACTCAAACGGAGTAATCTATTTCGTCTATATTTTATAAAGGAAAATAATCGGGAGGAGGGGGGAGGCTAATGAAAAGAGATCTTAGAGAAATGATAGGTAATTAATCAACACTGAATAGCCTTTCTTTCCTAATTTCCGAGTTTATAACATATTTGTTAATAAAACCTATGTTTGGCGTTTTTGCACTAGCGATCAAAATTCATTGATTGTTTATTTTTGGGCATTTTTCAAAGTTTTTATTGATTTGTGACTTTAATTTTTGACAAATTAGCCTCTCCTGAAGATATGTTGCAAAAGATGCTCTAAATCACTTTTTAGTCCATTCCAGCGCAAAACACAGCCTCAAAAGACCTACAGTAAAAACGCGGTATTTTTCTTATTCTGCGTTTTGGTTGACAGGCCAATGGGGGAGGCTATAGGCCCCCCACCCCCCGCTTCCCCCCTGGCTACGCTACTGCCGTGGTAACTGTATTACATTTCATTATCACGCACATATACTTTTTTCCGAGTCCATACTCAGATAAGCACGGTCATGAGTTAGCATTAGCAACTCAAAAATGTTTGCGTCAGGACCCCGGATCCCTTGTTATGGCTCTTGATGGTTTTAAGGCTTGGCGGTTTGTAGCACTCGCACCGAAAATATTAGCAGAAATAAGAATAACAATACTACACTGCCTTTTGTCCCTCATTCTCTGATTAAAGCTTTCACACAATGCCATTTAAAATAAGGTTTACTATGACTTGGCAATCACAATTTATGATATTTTTCAAATAAGGAAAAAAAATGAATTGAAAGGCTAGAATTTTTGATTATTTTTTGTTTGGTTATTTTCCTTTTCAACCAATCAAAAAATAATGCTGTCCTCGAGCCGAGAACAGGACATTTTCGAGGACTTGTAGGCAGTGGCGTAGGAGGCGGGGGGTCCGGGGGGCACTGGCCCCCCCCCCGCTTGGTTTTAAAGTGTCGAAATTTTGGGCAATTTTATATTATTTGGGCAATATTGTATTAAAATTTTGGGCAATTTCATATTTTTCGGGCAAGTTTGCGTCAAAATTTTGGGCAATTTAATATTCATCAAACCGTCTCAATTTCAGTGAAGACCTTTTTTTTTTTTGGAGGTCACCTTAATTTGGACAGAAAAACCGATCACTTTCCGGGCAAAATTCAATATCATTTTTCGAGCAAAAGTTTTGTGCTCCCATAAATCCTTTTGAGCTACTACGCCCATGCTTGTATGCTTCAAAGCCGAGGACTTGAGCTTCGAGGCCATGGACTTGAAAATGTGTCCTCGAGGACTCCGCCTCTGATTTAAACTTTGTTAAACAGAGTGCTACTTGGCTAAAATTGAGAGAGCGTTGAACAAAATCTCAAATGACAAGTCGCAGTGTCTTCATGGGAATTGGGTCTAGAAGTACAAATCTACTCTATTTTATCTAAAAGCCTGCACAACTATGCTAGATCTACAAATACAAATCTACATTAGGCCTAGTTGTTTGAGAAACAATGCAAGGTCTTCACGTTTTGTGCATTTTCAAATCTAAAAGTCTCGACCATTTTCGCAGCAATGTCATAAAATTACCACTGATACCTGAACACAGCAGTTTGCGACGATGTTTTGCTTGGCAGGTCATATAACTTTATTATCTCTGTACCAGTAACTATAGGCTATTTTAAAGTACTATTTTGAAACAATGCTTCATAATTTCTGCCTGGCACGTCATATCACTTTTGGTTACCAAGTACCTGGCTATCTATACTGTGTAGACCTAGGTCTACTTTAAAGCGATGTTTCATCATGGTTTCATTATGGATACCAGTATTTATTGCTAGTAATTTGCCAAAAATTTCTTTTTAAAACAAATTTAAGAACAAAATCCAACTATTGCCCCCACTTAACCCAATTTAAGCTAACATAGTAAGAAAACTAACCGTTAAATCAGTGTAGCTTACCTCAGGACCTGATCCAAAGCAGTTTTTAAAAAATTCGCTAAAGGGAAAGTCCCCAAGTTATTCTATTTTATGATTGGTCGATTCCGGTTGTCTGATTGTATTCATCCGCAATTTAGAAGCCAACTTTCAGGTCAAATTAAAAAAATACTGCAGGAAAATAAGTGGAGAACTTTTGCATGTGAGTTTGTGAGATGAAAATCAATGTATTTAAGTAAAAAATAAGTTGCCACTCAAATTTTTTTACAAGGTGAACGCTAGAATTTACAGCAAACGGCCTATTTATTAAAATATTTGTTTTAACATAAAATCTTGAAAACTGAAGAAATAGTTTTTACTGGTCCAAATTTTGTTAGGCCAATAAAGTCAATTTTTGGAAATTTTCAAGTCAGTTTTTTTGAATTTTTAGGTCAATAAAAAACTTGCCCTATTCAAAAGGTAGTTCATTTATTTTTCGACTTTCTACAAGAAATAATTTCCTTATTAATTGACAGGGTTAGCGGTAATTTACCTTGAAAAGTTGTTTTCAAGTTTTGCCTTCATAATGATTAGCTGCCAAGCGACGACAGTCACGTGACTTCAAATCATGCTTCCGTATTTTAGAAATCATTACAATAAAAATCAAGCTAAAACACTAAATTTGTAAACTTAACAAAAACCTAACCCTTGATCAATTATTTAGCTTAAAATTATCGTATTTTTTTATTGTTACATTTAACGAAAGACAAAAAATATCGTTGTAATTGTGAATTATTTAGCGGTAACACTAATTGTAAAAAGAAATTATTCAACTTTTCTGGACGTTTTTTCTGCAAGCGTAACAAGGCCTAAAGTTGCTGCAAATAAATAATTCACAAAAAAAAACGAAAAAGAACTCCAAAATGTCTCTTCTCCATAAAATGAAGCTTTTAACAAAATATATTTTGTCATTTGCAAGTTTCCTACATCTAGCTATGTTGTTTTTTGAAAGGTGAAAATAAAACACTACAACTAATTTGTACACTCCTACACTACTTTTATCACGCCTGACGAACCTATCAGGGGGAAACAGATTGTGAACAATTTTGAGGTGGTGCAGAATTTGAATATGACTTTCAATAAAATCGATTTCATTTTGCTTTCGCAATAAACTTTTCGGACAGAACTCTTCAATTGCGATCTTTGTCTGGTTTGGTATATGGTGAGCAGGATCTTTTAAAGACCAAATGCAGTAAGGAGAAATGCACTTTGCAGTAAGGAGAAATGCATTCTTAGGAGATTGCACAATAGTAAGGGAAAACGCAATTTATCCAATGACCGCAGGCTTTGATCTTACCGAAACAGTTGTAGAGTGAATACGAACTGCTTTTGCCTGCACAAAACTGGTTTTTTCCGTGAAATATAAACTGCTTCCAACAGGCTCAAGTGAAACTGAGAGCGAGCTGTGGTTAGGATTTTAAACTGCGAATCAGAATAGTTGCGTGCGCACTGATGGAATTCCAACAAATGTTGGCCAATGGCTGAATCGCTTTCTGGTTCGAATTGAGTCTTACTTTTTGCTTTGGATTTTTTATTTGGCTGGGTTCTGTTTGGTTGAGATCGGTGGGTTCCCTGTTCCGGAGTAAGAGTGGTTTTTTGCCTTATTGCTTTTGGAACATGTTGCTTGATGCGTTCCTGAAGCCTTTGAGTAGTGTAACCTACGTACCGACTATCACAGTGGCACACGTACGTATTTATAAATAAATATATTCATAAATAAATATATTCATTCGTATTCATAACTAACCATACTTCTTTGATTGCCAGATAGCACATCTTTTTTGGCAGCAGGTAGCATGCAATGGCTTGAGAAAATCTAACGTGGTGACACTGCTCCGTAACAATTTAGCACAGCACTTTTAACTTGATGCTCTAATTGCTGAGAAGCTGAGCCTATCCACGGGGTTCTGAGGTACACTGGGCACTTTTCTGGTCCAAAGGGTTTGGCTGTAGAAAATTGCGCAATTTTCTTGGATATGTGCTTGAGTACTATATCTTCAGGGTACCCGTTGTCAAGCAAGATCTTTTTGATAAAATCAATCTCTTGCTTAAGCTTGTTTTTCGTACGTATCGTAAGTGCTCTGTGTACCAGCGTGGCAATTAGGTTCGTTTTCCGTTTGCGTGGGCTGAAGGATTCCCAGCGGATGTATTGACCAGAAAAAGTAGGTTTTCGATATACACTGGTCTCGAAACCAAGTTCAGTTCTTTCCACTAGAATGTCTAGAAATGGAAGTTTGCCATCATGTTCTTTTTCAAACGTGAACTTCAGAACAGGATGTAGACGATTAAGCGTGAGCAGGAAATCGTCAACTTCACCCTCTTGTTTAAAGATGGCAAAGGTGTCGTCAGCATATCGAAAATAAATTGTCGGTATATAAACACAGGAAAATAGTTTGGACTCGTGGTATCCAACAAAGATGTTCGCTAATGCTGGGCCCAGTGGTGAGCCCACTGCATGAGCCCAGACACAATGTACAAACAAACAGACGGAGCGCTGCTCCGTCTGTTTGTTTGTACATTGTGTCATTGAAGCTGAACTCTACGAATGACGTAGCACTTTCCATAAGTTCAATAAATACCGCTTGGGGATACTGCAGAGTACATTTCTCCTTACTGCAAAGTGCATTTCTTCTTACTGTATTTGGTCTTTAGAAGATCCTGCTCACCACATACCAAACCAGACAGAGACCGCAACTGAGGAGTTCTGTCCGAAAAGTTTATAGCGAAAGCAAAATGAAATCGATTTTATTGAAAAACATCTTCAGATACAGATTGTGGTGGGGATTTTTAACTTTTAATGATTTTAATTTTTAACTAAACTTCCTGCATTGACACTGGAATTATTTTCATTTTCAAATGCTTTCCAAACCGGAATCGAAAAGTATTTGGGTTTGATTTAAGCAGCTACATCAGAGGTTTTTAAAAAAAAGGAGGGCGTGACTATTACAGTTACTAATTTTATTCTTTTTTTGGTAAACCTTGAATTGAGCTTCTATTTAGTGGTGCAAGCCAGAGGAAATGAGGGCTGAAGACCCTCCAACATTAACCAAATCACCTAAAACAATTAACTCAACAAGTCAACTTTTCAACGTATTTTGGACTTAGTCAGTAAATATAAGGATTAATGAAGCTGACCACTTTTTTTAGATGGCTTTAGAATTGTAGCAGTTTAGATTTTTCAACTGGTTTACAATGTGCAAAATATCATCGAGATGATCTTTAAACTGTTTTTTTCTGAAGTCTGTTTTTTCCGAAAAATTACAAAAATCGCCCAGACCATCATAGACTTCAGTTGCTGAGGGCTCCGTCCCCAAACCTGTTTGTTTTATGCTTGAAATGTATCAGGTTTTTTAAGCCACCGTCTGTTAAATACATTTTCCCCTCTTTGCACGATTCTGGTTTTGCGACTATAGCCATACTTTCAAAAAAACAGGAAGTTGTATCCTTCTCACTAAGCTGGATAATGGTAAATAAATTATTGATAATGATTGAATTGTGATATTTTGACGTTTGCAGGCCAGAGTTTTTATGTTTTGTCGTTTGCGTGCTTCTGGCCTAAAGGCTACCAGCGTGGAAGCCTAGGGAAGAGCCACCAGAACGGCGACTACTTAAGACAAGCAATGCGAAAAAGTTATCCTCCCGGAAGATTCGAACCTGCAGCTTTTGGACTACCGGTCCACTGCTCTACCACTTGAGCTAGAGAGGATGTTTCCTCACGTGCTTAAAAGTAACTGAATAATTGTTCTAGTTTTTGTTTGTTTGATTTGAGGCTCGGTTGGGCGAGAGATTTAATTGACCAACGCGAAAAAGTGCGTGACTAAAAAGTTTAAGAACCTATAAGCTACAGTATACGTCGGCTGCTCTTTGAGTTTGTTCAACAAGCAAATTTTCAAAGTGTTACAGCACCGGATATATATTTTTGAAATGCAGAAAATTTGCATCAATGTGTGCCGCATGTGGGCTGAAAATTCCATCTAACGAACACGTAAGAAAAGCCGAACACAACGCGTATCATTTAAACTGCTTCAAGTGTTACTCGTGTCAGAAAAAGCTTGATACCGGTGATCACTTTTATCTCCTTGATAATCGACAACTCATGTGCAAAAAAGACTTCGATCTGCGTAAAGCCAAAGGTAATATTTCTATGTAGCATCCATTTTTGCAACTTGTACTGAAAACAAGATAAAAGAAGCAAATTAAGTCGAATATTTGCAGATTACAGTATGCTGAAGAATTAAACTCGGTAGTGATGCTTTTTAGTTGTTAATTTAGTTATTTACCATTATATTGTTATACTATCATTACTTTTGGTATAATATAATTAATATCATTGTTGTTGTTGTTGTTTTTGTTATTTTTCTTATTATGATGATGAAAATTTATGATTATTGTGATTATGTTATTATTATTATTATCGTTAGTATTGTAAATGTTATTATTGAGTGTACAATAATTATTATAGTTGTTATAATTATCATTATTGTCATTACTGTTAGTGTTACAATAACTATCATTATAGTTGTTAATCAATCATCATCTTACCATTACCATCATTATACTAGGTGGTCATTTATTATTATTATTGCTATTATTCTCGTCATGGAAATCCAAAGCTGTTTCAAACATTTCTAAAGTTCAAAGTAAAAAATTTGTGGGTCCGATGTGCGTGCGTCAATTTTTCTACGGGAAAATGAAATCTCTTGTTCCATGCCGTTTGAAAGCGAAGGTCAGTTACGGGATTAGGACGAGCGAGCAGATTACTGCCATCATAAAATATGAAGTTTTGTCAAGCTGTTTCCAAATCGCCTGCAATCATTCATATTGAAAATCAATATTTCTTTTCGTTGATCAACTGCTGTAGCAGCTTTCTTGGAAGCAATTGAAACGTCTAGGGATTAAAGAAAGGTGGTGGAAAAACGTAAAAAATCTTTTTCTATTGTTATAAACTAGTTATTTTAACAACTTTTTTTTAAACAAACTTTTTGTATTGATTTTTTTTGTCCACCAAACATGCTCGCTTGCTTGCGTTGTCCTCTGTTATAGAATAAAGCAAATACACGTTTAAAAAGCCATATTTTTGGATAAATCTGCCAAGAACGTGATGTAGATTGCACTCTAAAATTTTTTAGCCTTAAACTGCTTGAAAAAAAAAAAATACAAAGTCATTGTTGCAAAGCAAAGCACCCTGCACTCACGTGCATCCAAGCAGAGCACCTGACATCATAAAACAAGTAGTACGCCCTGTACTCTTAAGCGACCAACTAGGCAGCTGCCCGGCTCGATGATCGAGAGGTTCCTTCGCAGCTTCTTGTAACAATTCACTCGACAGCCTTCTTTACTACTTGGTTGCGCTATTCTTTTTTTTTTTTCTCGATTTAATAGCGATATTGTTTTTGATTAACTGGGCGAATTGAACGAAATAAACAATTATTGCTTACTTAAAAGAAATTTAGCATGTTTTTTCTTGCAGACAAGCATAGCATACCGTGTTGTTGAATAATATCGTTGAACTAAAATTGATTGACACACCTTTCTTGCGCTAAGTTTTGAACGACTCTGCACCGGCTGCTCTAGAACTAAATCATTTTGATCGTTGTCGTCGAAAGTGGCGTCGCTAAGGATGGTGATACCGGAAGAATTTCGTGATGTTACCCTTCATAACTTCTAGTAGGCTGCTAAACATTTCCAATGATATTTTCTTTTCTGTTTTTTTCTTTTCTGTTATTTTCTTTTCTGTTTGGTATCATAAAATGGTGTCACCCCAAAACGGTAACAGCCTGGGCGGGCCGCCGCCTGCCCTTAGCGACGCCAGTCGTCGAAACCACCTCTTTATCGTTTTGGCCACGCTGCCGTCATGAAAGCTTGCTTCAAGAGCATTTTCAAGGAATTTTGTTTCTGCCAACTGAATTTATAGATTGAGGGATCAACTTCCCAAACCTTCTCACATGGATTTATACCAAGATTATTATATTTCATAAGCTAATTAATTCACAAATCACTCAATAGGAATGGTGCTATTGCATAGATTCAACAAAATAATTTTTTATTCACAGAGATGGATGTGGATGGAAATAATTCTAAGCGACCGCGAACTTCGATTAGCTCACAGCAGTTGGATACCCTTAAGTCGGCTTACAGTTTAAGCAATAAACCGGCTCGCCATGTACGGGAGAAATTGAGTAAAGACACAGGGTTGGATTTGAGAGTGGTTCAGGTATTCGTCTATGGAAATTATTGGGCTTTGGACCTGGTCTACACTGAACGCATAACATCGTCAGCGTATACGAAAATATCTTTTGTTTATTTTAAATAAAAAATTTGGTATGCCAAATGCCTGGCATGTCAACTTAGCGGCATGTAAACTGCAGTTTGTTGAAAATTAAAATAAACGAAGGATTCCCTGCTTTCTACGCTAATGATTTTACGTCCGGTTCAGTCTGGGTCTAGACATTATGTTTAATGTAAGGTCTTGAGAAGATTTAAACTGGCTGGGAAGATGTCATATTTCTACTGAGGTTGTCACTTCGCCGTTAAAGATGATGTCGGTTGTACAGCATAAAGCAGAATGAGCAAACGTGACCAAGCGATTGAGCTAGAGAGCAGTTGAGCGATCGAGAACGTTAGAACGATACAGCGGCTTCTAAAAAATAACGAAAACCCGGCTATAGGAGCTGAAGGGTCAGTATTCTAAATCTATAGTAATACCACTCTAACTTAAGTTATCAGAGACAAAACAAGTAAAGATTATAACGAAATCAAATAAGGGACGAGACCCTAACATGTACACCTAAATCTCTAACTATTTCAAGGGGTCCAGAAATTACCTTAACATACTGTAGTGCCTAAGTAATTCGTAAACATACGAACAACAAAACAATAAATAAACGCTTAACATACCGAAATAGTTTGTCCAGCCAGCTGCAGGGAGAAGTAGCACAACAGGAAACCATTGCACCAATCGGGAATGCTCAGAAAAATGACAGTTGCTTGATCATAGTCAGATAAGAATGAATGTAAATCAAGAAATAGCTTAGCAGCAAGCTGGCAAAACACCAAGCGGAAAGGCCAGCGTAAATTAGCAATTATGCAACTTGCGAAACGCAAGGAAGTAACAAACAGGCTGGTTCTTGTAAGGTGAAACATCACGTGTTAGCAGCAATACAAAGAGTAGCGAATCCCAGCTTGACAAGAAGCAAACAAGGCCAGGTTCGGTACCCGCTCCAGCTGACGCAACGTAACATTTTCTGAACGATTTTTTCAGATTTTTGGTTTGCTAAAAACGTATCGTTTGATTCATAGTTTAGTATTGATTTGGACTTGTAAAAAAAAGTGCTGGAAAAGAAGTCTTTTAAAAAAGTACATCACAAGTACATCAGATTTTGCTAGCAAGCCCAGTGAACGACTGACGCATGCTGAATCACCTGATTCTTCAAAATACTTTTGTGCCCGTTAAGGGAGCAATTCAAAAATATTTTCTTTAGAACCACTTGGTAAGATTGGTCTAGGCTGTAGCAATTAATAGAGCTGAAAAAAGAAATTCCATAAACATGCTACTAAACAGAAATTAGACCTGAAAATTGTTGGACTTTATCAAACTTTTGTGCTAATCTCTTTTAGTAATGAGTATTGATTAATGGAGTACTTAAAAGTACTTTCAAAAAGTGCTATAGGTCAATAGCAAGCTACTGTTAAATTACATATTGTTTAATGTTATGGGCTTGTGTTTGTATTTTACATTAGCTGTATGTCACGAAATGTCGCTGTAGATCTGTTTACAGTGTAGATTCAAATATTTTACACGTAAGTTTAAAATTCATACAAGGCCAATTGTCCATAATGTCAATTTATTCACAAAGAGACACTCTATGCTGGTCTTAGATCAAGCAGCAATTCCATACCTCTGTACATCTCGAACTGACGGGAAAAAATATTTTTAAGTTTTAGGCTTTGAAGTATTATCTATTGATATCAAAAAAAAAAGAATACTGTTTCAGCTCAAATAAAAGAAAAAGTTTGAGGGGTTCACTTGGAAAAGTTCCTAAAGAGTAGCACCACCAATCTATGTCAAAATATTGGCTTTTTGAATATCTATGATATCAAAAACAATTAGTTCTCTAGCTTAAATCGAGCAAAGAAGTTGGTTTTTTTGAGGGGTCATTAAGGGAGGTTTTAGGGGGTGGCACCAAAAACTTTCAGGAGACAAAACTGTTTTTGCAACCTAACAACTTCCCCCCAAAGTTTGATTTCAATGTTTTGCGGTTAAGAGAAGAGCGTGGGCTACAAGATTTTGAAGAAAAAAAAGAAAACAAGACAAAGAAAAAATTCGTCTCGGCCAAAAGTGGTTTGGAAGAGACGAAAAAGTTGACATAAAATTAAAAAGATGAAAAAATAGACATAAAACCATGTAAAATGTTTTTGCCATACTCAAGCCGTTTTTGAATGAGACCATCTTTTACGCCAAACTTTTGGGGAGGTTTTCGGGTCCTAAAACTAAAGTCTCTGGACCTATCACCTGGAAATTTAGTACAAACAAGCATGTTATTAATTTCAAACTGTTGTCTAAATTTCATGAAGCTAGACCTCACCGTTTTAGTCTAGAGTGATAAGCAAATGCCTTAAACTTTGCTCTCGTTAATTGCAAAATGGTCAAGTAAAAACGAAGAAACGAGTGACGCGAGCGTCAGTCGTTCCAATTGCCAAGAAGTAGTAAAATTGTTGTAGGCTACATAGGCGTAGCCAGGAGGGGGGCCCACCCCACCCTCTCCCAATCAAAATACCACCAGTTATAAAAAATAATGACAACATAGCCTAGCGATGTTTAGTTGCAGTTTTTTTCCACTAATTACGTACAGAACAGTAATTAACAATAATAGTCATGACAACGAGGGAGCCCCGGGGCCCCTAACTATCAACCAGGGGGCCCCTAACCAACAACCAGGGGGTCCCGGGGCTCCTAACTGACGACCATGGGTTTACGGGGCCCCAAATTAACGACTAATAGATAACCAGGGGATGCCGGGGCTCATAACTGACAACTAGGGGTCCCAAGGGCTCCTAACTAACGACCAGGAGGCCCCGGGGTTCCTCACCGACAACCATGGGGCCTCTAATCGACAACCAGGGGGCCCCGGGGTCCCTAAATGACGAAGAGGGGGTCCTAGGGCTCCTAATCAACAACCAGACAGCCCCTAACCGATAACCAGAGGGCCAAGGGGCCCCTAACTGACAACCATGAGGCCCTAGGGCCCCCAACAGACGACCAAGAGTCCTGGACCAGTGGCCCCTTAATTCAAATTTTTAACAATTTACATGCGAAACCTGTGAGAAAGAGTTTTGTCCTAAAAGTTGCAACCCCAGGGCCTCGTTTAACGTTATTATGAAATTAATGCTATTACACAGGCGGTAATGCAAATAGTAGGTGGTAAATAATCTGGGGGCTTATTTATCTATAACACAGGCGGTAAATAATCCCGGCCCACCCCCTTAATTCAACTTTTTTCAACCAATTTGTATGTATAACCATGGTGAAATCAAGGGTTTTTATCCTAAAAGTTGCTACCTCAAGCCCTCATCTAAACTTTTTATGAACGTGATGCAATTACCAGCGCCGTAGTTGCCATATAGCACAGTTCCAGGGCCCCGCGCTCAAATGGTAGGACTTTTTTTGGTCTTCACTGGTATTGGCAGGGCGTTGTTGCAAAAATCCCCAAGTGCTAGGGCACCGCGCAATGTAAATCCGGTCCGGGAATAACATGTTTAGTAAACGTAACCATCTATTGCATCATTTTTCAATAACGATTCACCTCCACCTCGCCAGTTTTTACGCAGAAGATACTTTTAAAAAAATAGGTAGGGAAAATGCTCATTGCACAAATTATTGAATTTCACTTGAGGAGGCCTGGGCCCCCTTGCCGTACTTGTACCCCTATAACTGTTAAATTCATGACAAAACAAAAATCTCTCTCTAAGGAAAATCTACGAGTAGATTATTATTCAGAGCTAAAATATTGCAGGAGGCAATGTGCCTTACTTTACCTACGAGGACCAGGGGCGACATGACAGAATGTGCTAACGAGCTCGTAAAGGCCATTCTCGCTCGCTAAAAAGCGCTAACGAGCAAAAAACCTTCGTCGACTAACTGCCATTTCTGAGCAGTCTCGCCCAACTCGCGTCAAAACGGCTCGCTCGAATTTCTTTGCGAAATGTTTGTAACCTGTGTTAGTACGTAATAAATACCCCATTGTGACGTCAGATGCATTTCTACTTCAAAATAATGCGTTCAAGCGTATTGTATGTACTACATTGTTATGGAAAAAGATACTTTAAGCTGTACGTGATTATTCTACGCAAGCAAATTCTTCAACTGATAATAATTAGTAAACGAACGACAGAAGTTAATTATATTTTTGGATCAATGTAAAATAAGAACAACTTTTTCCATACTATAATTTTTTAAATGAAGTAAAGCGCCCTTGAGGTTGTTGGTGGGTAAACTCATATGTCAACAGTAACTTTAGGTCTTAAGGTTTCAAAATTTTTCAAAAGTGAGCAAGTCGAAGTACACTCTTCCTTTTTAGAACCGGTAAATCTTGAGTTTAGACTGGCTGTTTTTAATTTTTTGCCAATATTCAGTCTCATTTGTTCTTGATTTTGTAAAAATTTTGAGAGCATCGATGTCAATTTCAGCGGGCATGTTTGAAACACTGTTTAATTCCAATAGCTCTGTCTGCTTAAGACTTAAGTGTTTTTAGCTCTCATCGGCAGCCCTCAGCTTCTCTAACAAAGTTATTCCCCAGCTGGACAAGACTCTTGGCCGAACTGGACAAACCTTAAGGGCTTGCACAGCGGCAGAGGCCACCTAACTGCCAGTGGAAGTCGTTATGATTTCCCAGGAGTCGACCACGAAGGACGTCAAACTTGTCGGTTACTTAAGTGTTTTTTCTTGCTTTTGCAGTATCGTAAAATTGCAAAAGCAAAAAAGCAAGCTTTTTTCAAGTTGAACAACTGCGGAAAAAATTCTCAATTGCTTGCGCAGAGCAACAGAGCTTTATAGCCTTGAATAGTTGCAATTTTGCTTGCAAACACAAGAAAATCACTGAAATTTCATCGTTTTGAATCAGCACAAATTTTAGTTTCTTTGATTAGTTTGAATTTTTTTTTTGGTTTGTTTTTGGTTTGTTTTGCTGCCGAGGTTGGCATTGTTTTTGATTTGTTCTTAAATTTTGAGCAAAAATGAGCCTCGTGTTTTGGAAAATCGTTCTTATAAAAGGAGTGTGTTACTATTTTTGTCAACTGGAACTACTTAGCATTTTTTTATCAATCTAAACAGCTAATGGTTCTCAATGCAATTCACTTTTTTTAGCAGTCTTATAGAACATGGCGACGATTTGAATTAATTTTCAGCAAAAATTCGCATTAGTTAGAAGTTTTCAACATTTCGCCATTAAATTTCCAAACCAAAAAGATTTCTCGCACGCTTAAAGAGTGCTTCAAGATCCTCTTTAAGTTGGCGAGAAAAATGTGACGTCTTTTACTCGAACTGCTTTCCGCAATCGCTCGAAGAAATTTAGCGAGAAAGAATGACGTAACGGATTTCGAAAGGCTTTACATACGCGTGCAAAAATGACCTCTTACGTTTAGCGAGTATTTCGTTCGTTAGCGCCTCTTAAGAAAAAACTCGTTATTAAAGCGAACGAGGAAATTTCTGTCATGTGCCCCCAGATCACTTACAATTAAAATTTTACGCCAAAATGCAAGATTTTAAACGTGTTTTGGACTTTAATTGCAAGTAAAAGAAGGATTGAACAATTAAATTTTTTCGACTGGCTTTCAAATGTTAAAAATCTCGTTCTTTCAAGTGGCTGTGAACACGCGCGAAATGTAATTAAATGGGATTGTAATAGCTTTAGCTTTTTTTTCCAAAAACTTACAAAAATCTCCCAGCGGCTGGGGGCTTTGCCTCCAGGCCGCTATAGCCACCGGCGGCTTGAGGCTCCGCCCCCAAACCCCCGTCTGTGATACGTTTGAGTACACTAGCTAACTCAACACGTCTCCTAAGGTAGACATTTGCACTTTCTAACTATTAGTTTTCGCTACCAAAATCCTAGTAAACTGCCAACAGGCTACGGCTTCAGACCTTCCATTCTACGATATCTTTGCCCCACCAAAAGTTCCTTTTTTGAAAATTTCCAATGACTTCATTGTACAGTATGTGATTTGTGGTTTGGGCCCCTCCCAAGCAAAAATCCTGGCTACGCCTATGGTAGGCTGTGCAAGTATTTTTCTAAAATAAACTAATAAAACTTGTTCTTGTAGGTATGGTTTCAAAACAAGCGAGCCAAGGAAAAGAGAATTGGTAAAGAAGCTGAGCAAGGAAAATTTGTAGGACATTTTGGAAATGCGGGCATTACCTTAGAAAACCTCGATCGAGAACTAAATTCAGGAATCACCAAAAGACCAGGGAGGTCCGGATGCAGCCATCGGAAGAGATCATCAGGAGCATCCGGGAGGCTACATCATCATTCTCGACTTGCAGCTCCGCTTCGACCAAATGGATTGCTTAATCAACCTTTTCACTTTGGAAGCATTGGTAAAGCATTTTTTTGTACCAGAGTAAGCTACAGTAATTTAAATTAAGTTGCCCTGGCCAACTTTCCAATTCCTTGTGAAATTGGCGTCTCTCTAGTCAGCAATAATGTTTTGTTGTTTGAAATTTGAATAATATAAAAAAAAGCAAAGTTGCTCAAAAAACAACTTCCAATAAACTGATGAAACTTATTTAATTTACATTAACTAATGTCATAGAACTGTAACGTACTGACACATTCTATACGTGTAAGGAAGACTCAATAAAATCACCAAAAACCAGATTTTCTTTTAGATATTATTGTGTAATCTATTCTGAATATTAACTGCTATCGAGCACTCTTTGACAGGTCTCGTTGAGACTTGGGTTTCCCATTTTCCCGGAGTTTCAACTTCCCGAGAAACGGGAAAAAATTTCCGGGATTCCTAAATTTTGACGGAATTCCGAAATTTATTGACAAGCCGGGATAAATTAATCACCCATAAATTTCTGCGACTTGTTCGAATTTTGTAGAGCTACACAACGCTGTTTCGAGTTTTTAGCTCTCATCAGCAACCATCAGCATATCTAAACCAAGAGTATTCCCAGCCACCTTTTGGCCAAACTGGACAAAGCCTAATTACTTGCTTAGTAGCAGAGGGTTTACAGGGAATAATCGATTTTTCACTTGTGGTTTTTCACAAAAGAACAAGTGATAAACAGATGGCCTCACAATTGCTCGTACAGTGAAATCCTTGGAATATTTTTATCCACGATGGACGTCATGCTTGATTTTCGAGGTTACGCAGAGAAAGATATATCAGGGATAGCTCGTAGCTGTCCGTAATATAAGACTCAATTGATTTTTCACTTGTCCTTTTGTGGAGTACCACAAGTAAAAAATCGGTTATTACCTGTAAACCTTCTGCCGCTGTGCTAACCATTACGGTTTTCCTATATAGCCAAGAGGTGATTGGGAAGTACTCTTGGTTAGGATGTGCTGAGGATAGCTGTTGAGAGTTAAAAGCTCGAAACAGCGTTTTCCAGATCTGTGCATGATTGACTCGGGGTGGTTGCAGCTGCAGGGTTGTTGGTTGGAATTGTTACCTAACTGCCAGTGAAAGACGTTTTAACTTCCCGGAATTGGACCACGATGGACACGACGTGGTTCAGCGAGATGCAATAAAACCGACAAAAAGTTCACTCTCGCTCGCTTAGCTGCGTTGGCGTGTAAACCGGACTTATTTCAGATGAGCAAAACTAATTGTGAGTGAACATTGGCATATTATTCCCCATTGTCTCCCTCTAAAACTCTCCATATGCTTCAAATTATGCATTACTCGATTGTTTTGCGCTGTTCTGTTAAATTAGTCATTATCGTGGCAGCCTATTATCGTGGTAGGAAATCGAAACAAAAAACTTCCCGTCCCGGGAAGGTTCCCTAGCTGAAAATAAATTTCTTCTAGAGAAAGGAAAAGAAATAAGATTAAAATGAACTGCTTTATTAATTTTTGTTATGGGATTTTTTATTTGCAGGCGAATCTTGTTTTGGCGTTCCGTCCTTAAATGTTAACGGGCCGTTACCGTTAAATCGTGTTTCTGATCTAAATGACATTTCTTCAACTTTTGCGCGGCAATTACATGACCGATTAAGACTCCCTCATCATACGCTAGATAGTCTGGGTCTACCTCGTGGAATTTCAGAAACTTCTCTGATTGCTCCTATGCTATCTCCGACGGATCTGTGTTGTTATCGCACTCGGGAAAATCCACAAGACGTGCAAGCTCATGTTGAAGATGTTCCTCCAATTTCGGAGATTTCGAACACAAAGCTAGAAGCAGAGTTCACTTCGGCTGTAAACACACCAAAAAATCCAGTTTCACGACCTTTTCCTTTTTCTGCATCTGAATTTAGAAGTAATGGGTTTTCGGTTTCTTGTGCGCAACCTCAAAGCTTGCCAGGTGTATTTCACGAAGCAAACGAAACGCCAGTGCTAACTGAGATGCCAAACAATTCTAGATCGTGGCTTAACGATCAGACTACTGCACAACTGTAACGTAACGCTATAGAAAACAATAGAAAATATTACTTGGAAGCATTTAGCGTTTAATACCAGTGTGAATATTGTTAAAGTGTGATAATATAAACACGAAGAGTAATTTGCGAAGTAGCTACCGGTAATTAATTATTATTTCTTCAACGGTTTTCAAGCAAAAGTTTTGAGATTGTTAGCTGTTAATCGAGGTCAGCAGCGTTATCTGTAGTCAGCAAAAGGTGCACCCATGTTAAAGCGATTATTATCAATGCTACAACTTAAGCGTGCAATTTTAGAGCATCAAATCATGCCAAAGACATTCATTTTACATAAAAAGCCCGTACCCGAGCAATAGCCTATTGATATTGATGTCACTATTGACACAAACAAAGTTGTGAAAAGTTTTTATTACATTACGGTACTCTTCTTACATACCGGTATCCATTTTTTTAGTTAAATTTTTGGTTCGTGATGCTCGATGTTTTTTTTTCGATTTTATTTTTTGGTCTTTGTTTTGAAAACAATTGAAGCAGTTAAAGTTTCCAAATTATTTGATCAAAAAGAGAGCCACGGTCTTCGCAGAGGGGAAAATTGCAAGAAGGCCACGGGAAAAATTGCAAGCATCGAGCGAAACTAAAAACCTGTCACGCACCGCAAAAACTTGTTGTGCGGGCTGCAGTTTGGGCAACCCCCATCAATTTAAAGATGTACCATGAAAACTTGATTTTATATTAAAAAGTGCTACGTAGAATTTTGATATTTTAATCCTTCTTTCTTCATTGCCCGCTTTTCCGTGAGGGTTGCGGAAGCAGCAGCTGGAGATTAAGCCGCCACTCTTCACGGTTTTCCATCACATCCATCATTTTGCATGGGTAAAGTCCCAGTACTTTAATCCTGAAATTTTTAATTTTTTTTTCCAAAAGATTGGGTCTTCACTAGTTTTTCAAAAATCTGGAAAGGCGTCTGTCAAAGCATTTACTGCAAAAACAAAGTTGTTGTGTTTTACATATTGTGATAATCAGAGCTGCGAACTCTGAACTCAGTAGTATATAATATGAGGGTTCTGGGACACTTTTAGGTCACGTGATAAATGTTGGGAAATTTTTTTGTTATCACGTGACCAAATGTAATATAAGGGTTCTGAGACACTTTTGGTTTGGGGGTACTTTCAGGTTCTGGGACTTTGGTTATGCTTATTTTTTGAACGGCGGTTCTGAGACTTGATCACGAATGTATGCAATATGAGGTTTCTGAGACACTTCTGGTTAAAGAGGTTTTGAGACTCAGGTAAACGCAATGAAAACTGTGCGTTTGGTTGAGCAAATGCGTTTGGCACATACGCACATAATGCTCGAGCGCACATACAAAGCTGTCACGGTGAAATTTATTTCTTGTCTGAACTTTCATTCAAAATCAAAATCGCGCGAGAAAATTTATTTCTTGTCTGAACTTTCATTCAAAATCAAATCGCGACGAGAATTCTCGTCTAAACTTTTTCTCGCGCTCAGCAAAATTACTATCACGCGATGAAATCAGCTGATTTTGCTTCAGACAAAAGCACGCAACGTAAGTGGAGATAGTGTCGACTTACCAACAGTCACAAGATAGCGCGGTTGAGAAGCTTAATGACTTTTTTTGTGATTAATCAGCGGTAACAATGTTTGTAATCTTTATCAATCAGCCGTAACAATGTTTACGAGAAGCTCAGTGGTTTTTTCCATGACATTCTTGAAACATTTTTATCTTTTCTTTTAAAAAGCACTCTGAATGCTTTATTTCTTTTCAATAATTAATTTTATTTTATTATTTTCTATTGCTTTAACCTTGATAATAATCCCATTATCATCAAATATCTTAGCTTTTGGTTTACCATATGCATTTTGAATTCGTTCTTTATCTTCTTTTGATAAAATATTACTCGATAATTTAGATAATTCATGTTTATACGAAGGGTACATAACTGAATCAAAATTTTTTGAATTGGTTAGTCCTAAACAATGACCGATTTCATGTACAGCCACCACAAATAAATTATATCCTGGAGGTGTTTTTTCTTCGACCCACATTTCCTCCATATCAAAATGTAAATCACCTCCTATTCCTTCTCCTGGGTAAAAACCATGAGCTAAAACTCCTCCCTTACCATCAAATGGACATCCATCTCCGTGTTCTTTTTTACAAAAAGTTATTTTGATATCACATGATTCATTTGGATTTACTTTTTTAAATTTTAGTGCACAACTTTTTTTCCAGACCTTAAAAGCAGCATCAATTTGTCTATTTATTGATTCTTCAGTTAGTTTAGGTGTTAAATTTGCAATACAATATGATAATACACGTTTATTCCACTTTAGTTTAATATCTTCAACATTTTCTGGAGTTGATAAATTTGTTGGTTGAAATCCGCAAAACATCCTTTATATTTAACACACATAGATATTTACACATAGGTTACTTTTCCACTTGTACTGACTTTTATTACTATCTCTTTAGAACTTCGAAGTTTTAAGTTTTCTAATCTATTATCATCACGCTGTTTGTTAATATGTTTTACTTCATCTCCATATTTTAACGAACCATGAAAACATTCCCAAACAAAATCATGAACATAAATATTACGCCAATGTTCATCGACGGTTATTTGCATATATCCGTTATGATCCATCACCCCTGGTGTTACTTCTTGATTTACAGCATGGACTACATAACCATCTAAGCTTGCAGCATATCCTTTAAATTTTGGATGAAAATAATATTCACAATTCTCAAGTATTAGTTTGTTCTTCATTTTATTTCTTTCTCAGATAAAAAATTACAGCCTGTTCCAAATCTCAATATTCTAAAAATTTTCAATATTAAAAAATATAATTCAAAAAATTATTGAAACTTAGATTCTTTTTAATTAATCTTTTCTAAAAGTATATCAGATTCATTGTCTCCATAATTTTTTTTGTTTTTATTTATTTTTTCTTTTTAATATAAAAAATTATTTAAAGATTAAAAACTTATAATATAAAAATGAGTAGCATTCTCAATAAGCCTGTTCCGAATGTCAATGTTCCAGTTTTGGAACCAATTCCATATAAGCAAATTATTCCAAAATTGAAGACACTAACTCGAAATTTAGCTGAAAAACACCTCAACAACTTTGCTGACTGGTTGCTATCATATACACCACCAACTATTAAAACAAAAGTGACTGAAAGTGTTCGAAAAATACTAAATCTTTTTCCCAAAAAAATTAAATTACAAAAAGCGGCTTTCAAAGGCTTTACAAAATCATATGAAGTAAGCCTTGTTGAAATAGATCCTTTAAAACAGTTTCATGTTACTAAAAATTTTGTTGAAGATAAATTAAGCTTAGATCTGAGCAAAATGAAAGGAATGAAAGCTACAGTTACTTTAAATGTCATATTTTTTAAATTTGATAAAAGTGATGAAAAAATAACTAGAGAAGCCTTTTTTAATAGTAAAGCAATTATTATTTTAAACAATAAAGATATTGATGAAATGCTAAAAACGTCTGCAACTCAAATCTTAGATAAAATTGGAAAATGGCTAAGTCAAGGTTCCGGTTGGATGCTTGACCACATAAAAGGTCATTTTGTTAACCTTGTTAAATATTCACCTCTAAATGGAAGTTCGTATATAGAATTACCAAAAGAACTTAAAAATCCTAAAAAAGGATTGGTTAATATCAAAAATGAAAATGATAATGAATGCTTTAGATGGTGTCATTTAGCTAAACTTTACAGCAGCCAAGTAAAAAATCATCCTGAAAGAACAAGTCACTACAAAAAATACGTAAATACAGTAAATTATAATGGTATAACATTTCCAGTTTCTATTAAACAAATTTCAAAAGTCGAGCAACTAAATAACATTAGCATAAATGTATTTGGATATGAAAACAAACAACCTTATCCTTTATATATTTCTAAAAATGATGATGAAACAACTTTGGATTTATTGCTGATAACACAAGACGAAAACCAACATTACGTATGGATAAAAGATTTTAACAGATTTATGTTTAATCAAAGCAAACATAAAAATAGAAAGCATTTTTGCAGATTCTGTCTTCAATGTTTTAGCACTGATGAATTTCTTTTCAAACATTTAGAAAATTGTATTATCACTAATGGGAAACAAGCAATTAAAATGCCTAAAAAGGGAAGTTCAGTTAAATTTAAAAACTTTCACAATCAGCTACAGGTTCCTTTTGTCATATATGCTGATTTTGAAGCAATAACTCAAAAAATTGATAGCTGTCAGCCAAACAATAACAAATCGTATTCAGAAAAATATCAAAAGCACGTCGATTGCGGCTATGCGTATAAGTTAGTTTGTTGCTATGACGATAAGTTTACTAAACCGATTCAAGTTTATAGAGGAGAAAACGCAGCATATAAATTTTTAGAGGTTATGCTCAATGAGGTAGACTATTGTGAAGAAACAAAAAAGAATCATTTTAATCAACCTATGACATTAACAAATAAAGATGAAGAACATTTTAAATTAGCCACTGTGTGCCACATTTGTAAAAACGGTTTTACTAAAAAAGATTATAAGGTAAGAGATCATTGTCATGTAACAGGAAAATACAGAGGAGCTGCTCATAACAATTGTAATCGAAGCTTTAGACTGACAAATAAGATACCTGTAATTTTTCATAATCTAAAAGGATATGATTCACATTTTATCATGCAAGAAATAGGAAAATTTGACCAAGAAATTAGTGTAATACCAAATAACATGGAAAAATACATGGCATTTTTCTTAGGTAAGCATTTAAGGTTTATTGACAGCTTTCAATTTATGAGTAGTTCTCTGGAGTCCTTAGTTAAAAATATTTCACCTTGTGACATGAAGTACACATTACAGGAATTTCAAAACGAAAAGCTAGAACTTATGAAACGAAAAGGTGTTTACCCTTATGATTACATGGATCATTTTGATAAATTCAATGAAAAACACTTACCACCAAGAGAAGAATTTTATAGCATTCTAAACGACGAGCATATCACTAATGAAGATTACAAACATGCACAAAATGTATGGAATACTTTTAATTTGGAATCCATGGGAGAATATCACGACTTATATCTTAAGTCTGACGTTTTGCTTCTATCAGACGTATTTGAAATGTTTCGAAAAACTTGTTTAAAATTCTACGACCTAGATCCGTGTCATTATTTTACATCTCCTGGTTTGTCATGGGATGCAATGCTTAAAATGACTAATGTCAAGCTGGAACTAATATCGGATATCGATCAATTTCTTTTCATTGAAAAAGGAATTAGGGGTGGTGTTTCATATATTTGCAAAAGATATGCTAAAGCTAACAACAAATACATCAACAACTACAATCCAGAGGAACCGTCAAATTTCTTGGTTTACATAGATGCAAATAATCTTTACGGGTGGTCTATGACTCAAGATTTACCTATAAATGGTTTCAGATGGATATCAAACAAAGAATTTAACTTGGCCAAGTTACCTGAGGGCAAAGGATTAATACTTAAAGTTGACTTAGAATATCCTGAAGACCTTCATGATATGCATAATGATTTTCCACTAGCTCCAGAAAAAATGGAAATTCGAAATCATATGCTTTCAGATTATTGCAAACAATTTAATTTAAAAGTTGAAGGAGTAACAAAATTAATACCCAATTTACAACCCAAGAAAAACTACGTTCTTCATTACAAAAATTTAAAACAGTACATTGAACTAGGTTTAAAAGTTACAAAAGTACACCGTGTTTTGGAATTTAATCAATCACCTTGGTTAAAGAAGTATATCGATTTCAATACGGAGAAGCGAAAAGTAGCAAAGTCAGAGTTTGAAAAAGACTTCTTCAAGCTTATGAATAACTCTGTTTTTGGAAAAACAATTGAAAATCTACGCAAGCGTGTTAATGTGTCTCTAATTACCGATCCTAAAAAACTTTTAAAACACAGCTCAAAACCGTCGTTTGTCAGTAGCAAAATATTTAATGAAAATCTTGTTGCTGTGCATAAAATCAAACAGTCGTTAACCCTAAATCGTCCAGCTTTTGTTGGAATGGCAATTTTGGATTTATCGAAAACCCTTATGTACAATATGCATTACAATTACATTAAAAAAAGATATGGTAACAATGCACAACTGTTGTTTACAGATACTGATTCATTGACGTACGATATCAAAACTCAAGATGTATACAAAGAATTCTGGTCAGACAAACACCTGTTTGACTTTAGCAACTATTGCAACTGCTCAGAGTTTTATGATTCCACAAACAAAAAAGTAGTTGGCAAAATGAAAGATGAAACCGCAGGTGTGCCAATCGTAGAATTTGTTGGACTTAGGTCTAAAATGTATAGTTATGTTAAAAACAATGAAAAAGGAAACAAAACAGCAAAAGGTATAAAGAAAAACGTTGTAAAAAATGTAATCAAACATGAAGATTACAAAAACACGCTGTTTAACAGAAGTCATATGTTCCATAAAATGAAAATAATTAAAAGCGAAAATCACGAAATTTATTCGCAAGAAATCAACAAAAAATCTCTTTCTTGTTTTGATGATAAACGATATATTCTTTCTAATGGAATTGATAGTTATGCATACGGTCATTATCTATCTTTAGGTAAAAAACCGTTTTAAGAATAAAGCTTTTACTTTATAAAACATGGATGAAAATTGTTGTGAAAATCCTGACATAAAAATTATTACTGGAAACAGAACTTGCATTAACTGTGGTGTAGTTCATCACCCTTACATTACACATGGCTGGATTGATTATAATCCACGTAATGTTGTCTTACGTAAATCAGTTTACAGTAGAACTGCTTATGTTAAAAATAAAATAGAGCAACTTAGATTGTCTCCTAACGAAACACGAGCATTCATGGACGTTTGGGTAATTGTGGAAAGTAGATTAAAAATTATCACTAGCAAAAGGTTTCCTAAGTTAGAATTTTTTATTATCAAAATCTTAGAAAATTTAGACATTCCCAAACAACCTTCATACAAAATTAGTGATGCATTACGTAAAAAATATGAAATCATGTGGAAACAAATCGTTTAGCATGTAATTTTTCATAGCTTTCAGAAATTGGTGGACATATATCAGCAACTTGGTCATCAACCATAGCAAGTTCTCTTTCGAAAAACTCGTCAATATCACCAGATCTTAAAAACAATTTTAACTTGTTGAGTAATTTCTGATACGATTGATAAGCATATCTACAAGACTCAGTTTTTTTGGAAAAATTTTTCTGTGTCGTTATTGTCTGTAAAAAAACACCTGTACCGCTAACAGACGCCAAGAAAATCGGATTTAATGTAACAGAACCAACCACGGCCCCAGTTGTAGTAAAAACAACAGATGACAGCTTTAGAGCTAAGTCCATTCTTTTAAATTTTTTAAACATTTTCTTATAACACCAATACTGTTTGTGATAAGTGTGATACAGTTTTGTCAATTCATTCACTTGTTCTTGAGTCAATTTTCTACTAATGTGGTTAAAGTCCATTGTTTATTTTACGATATACAATTACGCTTCTGGTTGATCACCCACTTCAAGCTGTTTAACTTTAATTACGACGCTGCTCATATTCATTGATACCGAAGAATTTGAAGAAACATAGTTGTATTGTATGCGAAACTCATCTCGAGAAGGATTAGGAAAAACAATGCAGTTTAAATTAAAGCAATCAAATGGGGGTGTTACTGTTGTTTTACATATTTTATCTGTTTCTCCTTGACTAATACGAATTATATCAATGTGTAATTTGTCTTCATCGTCATAACTGGTAACTTTCACAAGTCCGCTTACGCTTATTTCGATGTAACTGCTGGTTACCTCATCTCTCAAATGAATACTATCGGATTGCAAAGACAGAAAATCGTTCCCAGCAACAAGAGGTGCACTCACAAAATGCAAATTGTGATCTGTATTAGTACGAACTGAATGAATAGCACTTGATGGATTTGACCTCGAAGAAGCACCCAAAAATATTTGAAATTTTGGACGATATATATTTCGTTTAAAATAACGTTTATTTATTGCACTGGTAGGTTCGGAAGGTCTACCTACGTTGAAAATGGTATGATTTTTCATATCTAAGTTTCGTGAAATGGTTACATTATCGTCTTCGGTTTGAATGTGTTGCGTTATTTGGTCAACATAATTTTTGTTTGCTGCTTCACCTGGTGCTGTGGGATCTCGTAAATTTATGATAGTGTGTAATCCTTGTAAGTTAATATTATCTCTCACATTTGTAACTAAATTTTCAACAAATTGTTTAGTTGCCGCATCAGAAGGTAGAATGGGTTCAACAAGTCCTTTTAGAATCAATGATTCACCTAATTCAATTGATGCGTTGTTAGGTGGAATATTTTCTATACGAAAGACCCTGTTTGGTAAACGACCAAGTACTTCCACACCATATATTTGAGACCTCTGAATTTGAATTTGAGTGGGCGATACAACATTTTGACCATCGTTGTTTATACCTAAAGTAGCCAACCTCGAACCAAACTCAGAGCTTTCGGCAAAGTGGACAATGTTGCTAATTGCATTATCCAAGAATCCTTTATTTACACTATCTGATTCTGTTACAGGATTGGCTAAGTTTGTAATTTTGTGGTTGTTTAAGTTTAAATCACCATACATTATATCTCCTGACTTGGAAACTTTGTGTTCAATACCTACAACCTTAACAGTACTTGAAGATTGACTTCCACTTGTTCCAAATTTTGAAATATTCATTTTGTCCTTCTTTATTATAAATGAACATAATAAACTTTGATAAATATTTAAGTGGGGACAACAAGCAAATCAAACATCATTATCTTCTACCAGATTGCCATTACATGATAGTAGGATCGACAGGATCAGGAAAAACAAATTTGCTTTTAAACATGGTTCTCAAGTGGATGAATTACGACCTTTGTTGTGTTTATACTGTTAATCCTGAGCAAGATAAGTATCGATTTTTGAAAGAGCAAGGTATTGAAGTGCTAAGCCCTGAAGACTTGCCTCCAGTAGAAGAGCTTGACCCTCAACAAAAAGTAATAGTTTTTGATGACATTAAGCTAGACAACATGAAAAAACTGATGGAATACTTTTCTTTATCTAGAAACAGAAATTGCAACTGTATTTACCTCACCCAGTCATACTTCAACACTCCGAAGTACATAAGAAGAAACACTAACTGTTTTGTTTTTTTCGGGAACTTGGACAACAAAGATATCAGACACATTACTGACGATCATGCTAAAGGTATAACAAAAGAAGAAATGGAGTCGATTTACCGTGAAGCAACCAAAGATCCTTACAATTTTATGGTGCTGGACAAAACAGCCAAACACCTACCCCTTCGTTACAGAAAATGCTTTGACCATTTTTGGGCTTAAGCTTTATATGCTATATAGTAAACATGCCATTTGTAAATGAAGAAGAGTTGAAAAACAAAAATAAACTTGTAAAGGATTATATTAATAACCGAAAGCTTTTGAAACAAAAGCTGCAAAAACAAATTGTAGCCAAACAACAACTGCAAAAGTCTGCCTCTGAAATATTTCGTCCCATTACTAAAACGTTTGAAGAAACTCAGAAAAAAACTGATAAAAGGCAAGACCAACTAATTCAACACATACAGCAACAGCTTGCCATTGAAGATAAACCTCGATCAATTTATACTGTGCACTTTGAGAGTGCTTTCGATAACGAAGAAAAAGAATTGCTGACACAAAACAATTTTGAGACTGATATTGTGGAGCTTGTAAAACGCGGGCCAGGTTACATAAACGCATTGAAAGACAGAGCTAGATTAATCAATCAAAGATTAGGTGGTTTACGAAGAAGACGCGATGCTGATACAGAAGTGATTGATGAGCAAATAAAAACTTTTAAAAAGTACAGAGAAAAATTAAATAAATTATTAGGAGGAATGGAAGTTACCTTTGGAAAAGGGCTTAAAGATCCCAACAAACTTTGTGAAAGACTTAATTTACTAGTAGCAGCCAAACAAGCCGGCAATAATAACAAACGTTTGGATCAAGAAATTGCAAACATTTTGAAAAAACTAAAATTGAACAAATGCATTTCACACTGCGACCACCAAAAATTATTTGACAATATATTAAAATGACATCAATACCACTTTTCTTTGACTCTAGGAAAGGACAAGGAAAATCAGAAGATTTTATAACTAGCTTTAATCCACCGTTGCAACTAGACATTAAAAAAAGTTACGAGATGTCCTTAATCAATGCTCAAATATGGTACTCTTGGCATAACATAACGAGCAGCAATAATAAATTTTTTTATTCACCAGATGGAGTAGCTGCACGACTATTATCGATTCCTCCAGGGAGCTATAATATTGAAGATCTCAATAATGAAATAAAGTACTTGATGGAACAGAGACGTGATGACAAAAATAATATAACTATAACACCAAATTATAATACATTAAAATCAAGAATTGAACTTAAAAATGATTACATAGTTGATTTTCGAATTCCAGATTCAATAGGTGACGTTTTAGGATTTGATTCGGCATTTTTGGGTGTAAATGGAATTCATAATAGTCAAAATCCTGTAAATATTACAAATATCAACAGCCTTCAGATTCATTGCAGCTTAATTGATGGAAGTTACATAAACGGAGCGTCTAGTGACTTACTTTATACTCTTAGTCCAAACGTACCACCGGGATATTTGATTCAAGTTGAACCTAAGCAAAACATTTACGTTCCAATCAAAAATTTAAGTCAAATTGATAGTATCCGATTCTCTATAAAAGATCAAGATAACAATTTTGTAAATATGAATAATGAACGAGTGACTTACTATGTTCACCTGAGAGAGATTATGTAGTTTAACTATAAATGTTATCACAAAGAGAAACTAGATTTCATAAAAAGAAAATCATAGGTGGAAGTTTGCTTAAAAATGTTTACGACAAGGTAAGAAACGTAATGAGCACTGGTTCTAAGATTCTTAACAGAATTCCTACTGGAGTGAAGACTGAGATTAAAAAACTAGCTGCACCTTTGCTGAAGAAAGCCTTAGAACCCACAAAAAAGACATTAGAACCAGTCTTAGAAAATATACCAATAAACAAGCGTATTATCAATGACAGAGAATTAGAAAATCTCAACGACAGATCGAGAGCTATCCTAAGTAATTTAATTGCTGGATCAGGATTTAAAAATTATATGTCTTAATTATAAAATGACAGAACTAACGAACCCATATTTGCAAATTAAAGAAACAAACTTAGTGGACAATTCAATTACTGAGTTTGAATATGTCGAATACCTTCCGAGAGACTCAAATAATATGAACAAAGATGGTCAGCACATTATTGAAACAAAAGATGAAGATGTTTTTCTTCTACCGCATAAAGCATACCTAGAAATCAGAGGAAAACTTCAAACTAATGCGAATGCTAATTACAATAACAATGACGTAATTTCATTGGTAAATAACGGTTGGTCTTTATTTCAAACTGCGCAATATCAATTAAATAACCAAACTATAGAAAACATAAACCTTTATCTACCTCAAGCATCAACAATACTCAATTTAGTTAGCTTTAGTGATGATTATTCAAGATCAACCGCCTCTAACATGCTGTGGTTTAAAGACACTGGAACTGGTTCCCCATCTCTTAAACAAAATTTTGGTGGTGTAGCTGATGATGCGAATGCAAATGCTGTACGTGATGGTATTAGAGCAATCGTAGAAATATACAACAACAATCTACAAGCAAATATTGGTTTCACCGCAAGACAGAACATTACTACGGGAAATAAGCAAATTACTTTAATGCTTCCTCTTTCCCAAATATTTGGATTTTGTCGTGATATCGATAAGGTTTTTAGGGGTGTTAAACACAGTATAGTCGTGGATAGAGAAACATCTAATAACTATATTTTACGTGCTAATGGTGTAGCTGCTGGTAAGTTTAACATAAGTCATATCTCTTTGTGGATGCCTAAAGTGAAACCAAGTTTAAGAGTTGAATCGGAAATAGATGCTATGTTAGTAAAAGGACATATAAAACAGCTATACTTTGAACAAATGAGAGTGTATCGAACAATGTTTCAGTCAACAGAAACAAGCATGACTTGGAGAATAACAACCCAGCCGGGAACAGAGCTTCCCAGGCATGTGTTTGTTGCGTTTCAATCGAGTGAACGAGATAACAACCAGCAGCTAAATAATATGATTTTTGACAATGCAAACTTAAGACGTATTAGTTGCAGAATAAACAGCATTCAATATCCTGAACGAGAATTTGAATGTAATTTTACTCCACAAAATAGAAATTATTCGCGCTTATACATGAGTTTTCTAGAGGCTGTAAACAAATACCAAGACGCCGACACGGGCTGTCAATTATCAGCTGAAGACTGGGCTAGTTTGTATCCAATTCATCATTTTGATGTTAGTAAACACAATGAACGACTTAAAAACAGCTCGGCAGATATTGAAATAAGGTTTAGTCTTGGTGGTAACTTTAGAAATATTGCAAATAACGCTGACCAAGCTTTCTATGTTTATGCAGTCGTACTTTCTGATAGATACCTTCAGTTAGAAGGACTTTCAGGTCGAATGAATATAATTATCTGAGTATAAATAAAAATGTATGTTAAAATCGGATTAAATTTATCACAATTTCAAAAAGAAAAAATAAAACAAGCTTTTCAAAACAAAACTGGGCTTACACTCACATTTAATAACCACCAGTTACAGGGATCAGACTTTCTTGGTTTAACAAAGACGCAAGTTAACAAAATAAATGATGCTAAAGCAAAAGGTTCAGGTGTTACTTTGAAGCTATCAAAACTACAAATTTCAAAACAGGGTGGTTTTATTGGAACTCTTTTAGCAGGTTTAGCAGGTAGCTTGCTACCCAGTTTGTTAGGAGGAAAAGGACTTGTGTTACCTGGATCAAAGGGTAAAGGGCTTATGTTGCCTGGAACAAAAAGACAAGGTAGGTCTTATCGCTTCGACGAACCTCAGATTCTCGGAAAAGGTTTAATACTAGGAAAAAATTCTCCTTTCAAAAATGTTCCGATCTTGGGTTTGATTTTATAAAGTCTAATATAAAATGTACCACGATTACTCATTGAACTTGACACAAAATCAAAAGAAAAAAATTGCAAATGCATATAAAAGCAAAACTAGTGTAAGTGTTAGACTAACAAATGCAAGTTTACAGACTAAAGGCAACGTTAGTTTGCAACTGACGAGTCGACAGATAAATAGAATTAACAAATCAAAAGCGTCTGGACACGGTATACAAATAAACTTTAGTAAAACGCAATTGCAAAAACAAGGTGGTTTCTTAAGTAGCTTACTTAATTTAGGAAAACTAGTGTTACCGTTTTTAGCTAAAAAGGTTTTGCCAACTTTAGGATTAGCAGCTGCTTCCGGGGCCATCCAAGGAGCAACTAATAAAGCAGTAAATAAATGAAACCATTAACAAACTTAGACATTGATAAAATCATGATTAAGTGTGACAATTATCGAGGAACATTTAGCAAAGATATGTTACCAAAAGCAATGAATAAAAATGAGTCAGCTGTCGTAAACTTGCAAGATTATTTTGCGGGTAGTGGAACTCATTGGGTTTGTGTTTACAACGAAGAAAAATCAGATAAAGTAGAATACTTTGACAGCTTTGGACTTGTACCCCCAAATGAAGTTGTTAAATATATGAAGACTACAAACAAAAACATTATTTACAATGATGCACAAATTCAAAATATTAACTCAATTCTTTGTGGTTACTACTGTGTGTATTATATAACAGAGCGAAGTAAGGGGAGAACAGCAAACGAACTATTGTTAGATTTTCATGAAAAACCTACACCTTTTAATGAAATGTTTATGAAGTTTTATGTATCATATATTAAAGATGGAAACTTATTGTGTTAGAGAAAAGAAAAAAACTAAATGTGTTCCAGGTTCTGATGAAATTATAAAAGCAAAAGGAAATGGTCGCCTGATGTTACGTTGCATTTGTGCTAGTTGTGGTATTACAAAGCATAGTTTCATTAAAACCAACAAAAAGGGAGGCTTGTTAGACCTTCATGCTGCGATAGGAAAATTACCAAAACCAAAAGGTGGGTTCACTCTTCCAAGTCACAAGTACACTGGGCCATATAATCCTTTGGATAAACAACTTGATTCGAACGACCAACCTTTACCAGGCCAAGAACCTTACAATCAAATAGATGCTATTGCAATGAAACATGATATTTGTTACCGTGATAATGACAATAAAAAAGGTAAACTAAAATGTGATAAAGATATGTTAGACAGTTTATCGCAAACAAAAACGAGAGGTATCCGGGAATCGTTTGATAAAAAGTTAGTACAAGCAGCAATTGGAACTAAATATAAGTTGGGGTTAGGTGCAAAAAACGGGAAAGGGCGTCGTGGCAAAAACAACTAGCTGATGAGCTCCACAAACCAGTCAAAAAAAAGTTTCCACGGCGCCGAGTAATAAGCAAGTCAATCGATGAAATTTGGGCAGCAGATTTGGTAGAAATGCAACAATTTAGTAAATGGAATAAAGGTTACAAATATTTACTCATGATAATTGATGTTTTTTCTAAATTTGGATGGATAGTCCCTTTGAAAAACAAAACTGGTGAAACTGTTGCTGCTGCTTTTAAAAACATTTTGAATGGAGGTAGAATACCAAAATTTATTTGGACTGATAAAGGAAAAGAATTTTACAATAAGAATATGAAAAAATTGTTAGATCTACATAAAATTACATTATATTCAACTGAAAATGAAGAAAAAAGTTCAGTTGTTGAGCGTTGGAATCGCACTATCAAAAACAAAATGTGGAAAAGATTTACACAACAAAGCTCAACTCATTACTTAAACATGCTTCCTGAAATATTAGACGAATATAATAACCAAAAACACAGATCTATCAAAATGAGTCCAATAGATGCCAGCAAAAAGAAAAATGAAGGGATAGTTTACTATAATTTATTTGGTCATATCAAACCTATAGCAACAAAACCAAAATTTGAAGTTGGTGACAAAGTAAGAATATCAAAGTACAAACGAAAACTGTTTGATAAAGGCTACACTCCAAACTGGACTGAAGAAATCTTTTTAATTTCAAAAGTTTTAAATACAAACCCGCTTACATATGAAATTACAGATCTTCAGGGTGAATTAATTACTGGATCTTTTTATGAACAAGAACTACTTAAAACAAATCAAAATAAGTTCAGAATCGAAAAAGTAATTCGAAAAGATAACAAAAAGAAAATGGCGTTAGTCAAGTGGTCTGGTTACAAGACTAATAGTTGGGTTCCAATTAAAGATTTAGAAAAATTATAAAAACTTACCTTAGCTTCAATAATCATGGCTCCGGTCCCCCCTCTTTATTACCCTATTTATATGTCTTATTTATTTACCTATAAATTTACCATATTTACCTAAAGACATATAAATAGGAAAAATAAGAGGTATTAATTCAATTGAACTACTGATTTCTATGATTTTTTAAATTTGAATAAATAAACGGATTTAATAATATTTTTTAATAAATAAATGTTTTTTTAAATTTAGTAGTTCAATTGAAAGGGTATCATATGCGCCTGCATATTCATTGTAGCCGGTTTTGATTAATTAAGATATTGCTCGTCTTTCTGGTTCGGAATCCAGATCCAAATTATCATCTACTTCCATAGGAGTTGGGTTTTCTTTATTTTTATTCTTTTCATTCGTTTTTTTTTGTAAATTTTCATAGGTTACACTTATCATTTTTAATTCCAGTTGGTAGTTTTGCAATTCCTCTTTCAGTTTTTTTATTCTTACTCTCCATTGTCTTCTGGTTGTTTCTATCTTTAATTTTTTGTCTTTTTCTTTTGCTATTTTTAATCTTACTTCTTTTTTATTACAACTTTTTTCGATTTTTCTAATAAAATCATCAGTTTTTTGTTCATTTACATCAATTATATCATTGTTATCTGTAATACATTCTTCTAATGTTTGAATTCTGTTTTTACAGTCTTCTAATTCTGGATCACTATTCCTCAATTTTTCACATAAATTTGACATTTTATTTTTAGTCTCTTGTATTTTGTTCTCTAATTTTTTCATTTTAAGTTCAATTCCAATAATTTTAGATTTTTTGTTATTATGCATTAAAGAATTATAAGAGAATTCATTTTTTCTTTTCGACATGTTTTTTTTTGAAAAGAAAAAACCTAATCATGTTATCCTTTTTATACAACTCATTACCTTTTTCTTGACGATGTCACAAGATTCTTTTTTTCTTTGTTGTGTACACATCATGCAGACACAGCGTGATTATTTATAAAATTTTCCACTGCACTGGCACCTTCTTTCAATAATTGCCTTTATCTTAAACAGCTGATTTCATCGCGTGATAGTAATTTTGCTGAGCGCGAGAAAAAGTTTAGACGAGAATTCTCGTCGCGATTTGATTTAGAATGAAAGTTCAGACAAGAAATAAATTTTCTCGCGCGATTTTGATTTTGAATGAAAGTTCAGACAAGAAATAAATTTCACCGTGACAGCTTTGTATGTGCGCTCGAGCATTATGTGCGTATGTGCCAAACGCATTTGCTCAACCAAACGCACAGTTTTCATTGCGTTTACCTGAGTCTCAAAACCTCTTTAACCAGAAGTGTCTCAGAAACCTCATATTGCATACATTCGTGATCAAGTCTCAGAACCGCCGTTCAAAAAATAAGCATAACCAAAGTCCCAGAACCTGAAAGTACCCCCAAACCAAAAGTGTCTCAGAACCCTTATATTACATTTGGTTACGTGATAACAAAAAAATTTCCCAACATTTATCACGTGACCTAAAAGTGTCCCAGAACCCTCATATTATATACTACTGAACTCGAACTCAAACTCGAAAAACTCGTCTTTTTGCCGAATTCGAAAACGTAATTATTTTGAACTTGAACTCGAATAAAACTGTCCGAGTTCGTGTTCGTTGAAAAGAAACTAAAAAATTAAAAAATTGTTAGAAATATTTTCTGTTGATCAAGTCTTGTAAATTGATATTGCAATTTTTCCAACAGCTGCACGTTGTTTACTTTTTACGCCAAGGCGACCAAGAAAAACAGCAAGTATAAAAAAAGAAATGATTCGAGTGGAAAAGCAATGCAACGTTTTCTCGAGTTAATAAGGTGAAAAGGAATTCGTCTCCTATAGAGAAAACTTCGCTATTGTTGCGTTAACAGTTGTCTACAGTTTGTAGAAAAAGTAAGTTGGTTAATATTTGCAGCTAGGCGAAATAAATCAACGAGTTTAATGGTTGACAAAAAAGTTAGCAATTATTAGAAATGAGTTTGTGGTCAGTTGGTTAAGCAGTAACGCGTTCGTCTCTGGAACGGGAGGTCTGAGGTTCAAATCAGAGCCGGTCAAATCAGATACAGTGTTGCCAACGGCTCGCCACCGCTGCGACATTTCTTCGAAAAAAACTATTCTGCCCGGGCACAATAACACGGAGATGGGCCTCGTAAACTCGTTATACGCTTCGGCGTAATACAGCGAGTATAATGAAAGATTTGAGTTTGTGGTTGAAAAGATTCACGACATAAGAATTACATTAGTTGTAGGCGATTTCGCTTTTGCAGTTTGCAAATTAGTCAAGAACGGTAGTAAATTTATTATACTGCCAACAAAAATATTTTCGGGTTACGTAGCATCCGAATTGAAATGCTTTATGCAAAATTTTGTACAGTATAATATATTTTAGCATCAAACAAACGTATAAAGTTTTAGTGAAAGCAGCTTTTAAGAAAATTAGTACGGTCTAATCGTGACAGAGGAGTACAGTTGTTTATCGCATTTGATGAATTCAAAGTCTAGGGGCAAACCCCCAGCCGCCGGAGGCAAGGAGGTCTGGGGGCGGAGCCCCCAGCGCTCGAAAATTTTGCTTTTTTTTGCAAAATAACTTAATTTTAGAGCTATTTTAATGAAAAATAATGCTTTTAAAACATGGCATAGAAATTGGCAGCGCAACATGATTCAACTGGTTGCATAAATGGGCTATGTGGGAAGTGGCTAATGATAACATTGCAGTTCTCTTGTTTACATGCTGGTAAATTATAAAATCCTATTTTTCAATAAAACTAACACGGAGTAATCTATTTCGTATATATTTTATAACGAAAATTATTTGGGGGGGGCTAATGAAGAAATATTTGAGAAAAGTGATTGGTAACTAACTAACACTGAATAGCCCCCCCCCCCCCCCCTATTCCTTAGTTTATAATATATTTGTTGATAAAATCTATGTTTGGCGTTTTTACAGTAGCGATCAAATTTGATTGTTTATTTTTGGCATTTTTCAAAGTTTTTATTAATAATCTGTTTTATTTCAGACAACTACGGTCCATAAGTTTAAAGAAACAAAATAAGCAAAAACAAACTAAGACAAGAGCCACATTTGTACAAGCGACACACTTATTTACAGATTACACCAGAAGAGTACAATTGTAGTACTCGAAATACTTGGAAAAACTGAAACTGTTCGAATTCGTAAGAGAATTTATCCAATTATTAGGAGACTTCAAGCATCTTTGCACAAATCCATAAACATTTCTGCAAATTAGGGCTTAAAATGTTGGGATCTCTGCAGCTACAAGACCTTCATTGGCACTCATAAAACGGGGTATGCTATGCAAAATTCTGTAAGCATTGTTGTAGCCAACACGTATGCGATTAAAAGTATACTGCGTGTAATTGTGCCATAAATGACAACCATATAGGGGAGTACAGTAAGAACGAAATTTTATGGTACTTGAACATTTTATAAGTCTCGATCGCAATTTATTTGCTGCAGAGTATAGCATTATCACTTGGCGTTTTATGTCGTCATCATCCAGCAAGTTTATGAGAATTCCCAAATATCTCACTTTATCAGAAAATTTAATTTTAGTGCCCGAAAGAAAAATAGAAGGGGTCGAATACATTTTAATTTCTTTAGAAGGAAAAACAACACCAACAGTCTTCTTAACATTAAATGAGATTTCATGAATATGCGCGTAATCACGACAGATATCAAAAAGTTCTTGCAGACCTTCAATACTAGGGCTAAAGCAACAGATGTCATCTGCTTAAATTAAATGATTAAGGCAATCATCTCCCACACAACAACCAGTTGCAATTTGGTTAAGACTGCATGACAGTTGATCAATTTATACAGAAAATAGTAAAGGACTTAGGACACTACCTTGTCTTACTCCATTAATTACATTGAAGGATCTGGATACCTCTGCTCCCCATCTCACCCTCATTGTTTGATTTTTATACCAAAAATATAAAAGACAAACAAAGCACAATGGAACATTTCGGTTAATTAACTTCTTAATTAATAGAGAATGACAAACCTTATCGAAGGCCTTTGAAGCATCAAGAAATACACTAAATATAGGGCTGCCTTTGTAAATGTAGGAAGACACACATTGTTTTAGTAAAAAAAAACACACATATCTGTGCTATGCTGTGCTTTAAACCCAAATTGATAATGAGTTGTATGAAGAAAGGTTTCAATGCGACTCAAAATAAAATGCTCCAGCTATTTAGAGATAACACTAGTTAGTGCGATTGGTCTGTAGTTATTTGTGTTGTTATTGATTTGTGACTGTAATTTTTGACAAATTCGCTCCCCCCCCCCCCTGAATATATGTTTCAAAAGATGCTTTAAATCATTTTTAGTCAATTCCAACGCAAAATAAACAGTCTCAGAAGAGCCAAAAACGTGGTATTTTTCTTATTCTGCATTTTGGTTGACAGGCCAATGGGGGGGCTATAGCTCCCCCCCTGCCTCGCCCCCCCCCCCCCCCCCTTGGTTACGCTACTGAACAGTATCCAGAGCCTTATAGTCACAATGAAACCTTTGATGAGCAGTCTAAAGCCGCATTTACACGGGCGACTTTTTTGTGACGCAATTCGAAGATTTTTTATGCGTGAAAATCTCTCTCGCAGAGGGTTACTCACACGAGGCGAGACTCGCGTGCCGCGATCGCGTTTGGTAAGAATCGCCGTCGTGTAAGTAACACCTGCGATTTGCGATGCCGATTATATTTTGCCCAACTCGGTGCAAGAATCGTTCTCGCCCGTGATCACTTAAACGAGGTTGATTTTAACGTCTCGAGAGTCCCAGGGCAAAGTCGCGCTCGTGTAAATAGGAAATCGTAAGCAATTTACGAGTCGCCCAGGCATAGCGCAATGCACAAATGCTTTGCGAGTCGCTGGCTGCAATTATCCTCAATTTACTTCATAAAATATTGTGTTCATAGTACAAAATAGTCTATGGTGCTTTTACCGCAATTAATTGTGATTTTGATACTAAATTTACTTCATATTAGTTTGAAACGCAGAAGTAATAATTTTCTTGTTGATTGATGCTGGCACTGGTCTACTGCAGATACGGCAGTCATGAGCTGATAACTGTGAAGCCAGTCAAGCAGACTTCAACCCTTTATAAAATGTATGATACATTAACAACAGGTAACAGTACTTTAATTGTATTCTACTTTTATAATATCATAGGTATCCTTTTTTTTATAAGAACCCCTAAATTTTAAATTGAGGCTGGCTTTTCTTAATTTTTTGCCAATGTTGAGCATCAGTTGCTCTTAATTGGTTCTTTAAGTTTGAAAGCATTGATGTCAATTTTGGCGACCGTGTTTGTTAATTCCTAATGATCTCTCTGCTTGAGTAAACTTCTTTTTTTGCTGTTTTTGCAGCATCGTAAAATTACGGAAAGCAAGAAAGCGAGCACCAGGCCCGGCTCTAGAATTGCGTGACTGGGGGGGGGGCACAAAAAAATTTTGGGGGGCACGAAAAGTTTATTTATTTGAATTCGTGAGTTTAGAATGAACGAAGAAGGTGTTTCACGCGAATTTCCGCGAATTCTGAGACGAAAACCAAAAAAAAAAAAAAAAAAAAGGCCTTCATGCCAAAAAATGCGCAAATTTTCACAAATTCTGCTTTTCATCTCAAAAGACGTGCGAATTTCCACGAATTTTGTGGTGAAGACCAAAATAGACAAAAAAAAGTCTTTATCCCCAAGCATGCATGAATTTTCATGAATTCTGGGGTGAAGCGAAACAAACCGTGTTTATTTCGAAATCTACGAAAAGACCGTGATTGCTCACGATTTCTGGGGTGACATCCAGTATTTTGAGAGTCTCGGGCCTCTAATTGCACTGCAGTAGCACCGAGCCTGTCAATTTCCATGGGGCACAATCCTCGCTTGAGGAGGCACGATTCACGTTAGGGGGCACAAGCAGTGATTTGGGGAGGCACGGCCCCGGAATGCCCACCCCCGTGGCACCTGGCCAGGCTAGCACTAATTTTCGTTTGAACGAGAGCCAAAAAGTTTTTTTGTTTACTGCGCAGTCTATAGTCTCAGAAATAAATGCCAGAAAACCATTCAAGCTTTAAGGTGAATTTACACAGTATAGGTTTTTCGCACGTTCAGGGCATGCGAGAGAGGGGTTCAGGGGGTACATCCTGGCTTTGGGGGTCTGGGGGCGAAGCCACCAGCCGCCGGAAAGTAGGGGTTTGGGGGCAAAGGCGGAGCCCCCAATGTTTCAAAATTTTGCATTTTTTTGCAAAAATACCTTCATTTTAGGCCTATTTTGATTAAAAAATAATGCTTTTAAAACGTGGCTTAGAAATTGGCAGTGCAAACATGATTAAACTAATAACATGGTGGCATAAATTGGCTATTTGGTAGGTGGCTAATGGTAAAATGTTAGTTCTCTTGTTTAGATGCTGGTAAATTATAAAATCGAATAGTTCAATAAAACTCACTCGGAGTAATCTAATTCGTATACAGTTTGTAGAGAAAAATATTTGGGGGGGCTAATGAAAAGAGATTTGAGAGAAATGATTCGTAATTAACTAATACTAAATAGCCCCCCCCCCTATTCCTTAGTTTATAGTATATTTGTTGATGACACTTATGTTTAGCATTTTTGCACTTGGTATCAAACTTGATTGCTTACTTTTGACCATTTTTCAAAGTTTTCGTTTATTTGTTAGTTTTATTTTTGACAAGTTAGCCCCTCCTAAATATATGTTTCAAAAGATGTTTTAAATCACTATTTAGTCCACTCCAGTGCATGCAACAGTCTCAAAAGTACTAAAAACGTAGTGTTTTTCTCATTCTGCATTTTGGTCGACATGCCAATGGGGAGCTATAGCCCCACCTGCACGCCCTGGCTTTGCTATAGGGTACATCGTGTCTGGGCCCGGGCCTAGGGGGGCCCGGAAGAGTTCAGGTTTCCGCGTTAAGTTTTGGTACGGTATTGCACCATTACACCGTAATCAAGCTTGCCTACAGCAAAAATATCAGTCAGCCTATTCCGTACTGGTAATTTGTCGCTATTTTTGCTACACAGCCTTTAGGGCATCCAATAGTGGCCGATTTGATTAAAAAAAGAGGAAAACGTTTCAAAAGCTTTACACTTGCACCAATTTTAACGTTTTGTTACATTTCTCTGACTTGAGAGCCCTAATTTCACTGTATAACAATGTACGAGGGCCCACATTTCCAGAGATCCAAAAGCATTTCAACCTCAGAGAGTGGAGTCAAAGTTGACATACTCTACTACTATCATTAAGTAACTCACTCTGTCTGTATCTGAATGAGTTTAATAGGTATTTGGGTTTGTGAAGTCTATGATTGCAGATGGCTTCTTAAAACTTTTATCAGCAAAATATTTGGATTTGCAGTATTAAAGTCGTTATATTTTATAATATTGTGTCACTGTCATCATCCCCCACTTCACATACTTTCTTTCATGTATATCACGTTTTCTGCTTGTCAATTTAAGCAAGTTTGGTGCTGGGATGCTGATCAAATGCTGTATTTTACCCTCGAGAAACATAAAAAGTGCTAAAGCTTCCGGGGCTCCACCCCAGATCCAGCTGGGGGAGCTCACAGCGCTCCCACAGACCCCTTAGCTGGATTTAAACCAATTTTAGTTATAGTTGTGTTTTTCATAGATTTTAACTGTATGCGAATATCGTTATCCCCTTATTTTTAAATAAAGACCAACACCCATCGGACAAAAAATGATTTAACGGCATGGGCCCGATAAAGCTTGGGGGGCCCGGTATCGACCTTCGTACCCCCTGGAAAATTCTCTCTCTGAGGCCCTGCCTGAGACACAGCTATATGCCATCGGCATGGAAAGAAATCACAGGTATATTTCTCCCCAAACTCGGAAAAGAAAACTATTTTGAAGCTCAATCCTTTCGTATGATCACTTTAACTTCTTTCCAACTAAAATGGTTGGAAAGGCTAATTCTGTATCACATTAATGAAGATAATAACTTGCAGGCAAAGCTTTCTGCATCGCAGTACGAATTTCGTGCCGGAGTTTCTACGGAAAATGCTTTGCATGATTTTGTGCGCTGTGTAGAGCATTGACTTGTTAGAAAAAAGCCGACTTTGCTGCAAACGTCAGCTGACCAAATAAACAAAATTAAGATATTTGAGAGAAATTTCGAACGTCAAATCATGGATAAAAAAAATCCTATCAGATCTAAAAGCGTTCTAAATCAGAACACTGTCAAAGTTACACCGATGGCTCGAAACTAGGTGGGAGAGTAGGTGCGGGTTTTTATTCAGAATATTCAAACAACTCCCCAAAACTAGAAGCCTAAATCAGTTGGGTAAACAAAAACACGTCACTATTGCCTGGATTCCTGGTCATGCAGGGGTACATGGTAACGAAGTGGCAGACTATCTAGCCAAATCAGGATCTAAATCAAAAATGCATGTTCCTAAACCTTTTATTACAGTCCCGTATGCCAGTTGTGTTAGCACGGTTAAGGACTGGTCCACAGATAAATGGAAATCTACGTGGAATAAACGGAAAAACTGCTTGAAGGAGAATGAAAGAGTCTGTAGGTTGGATGTCCTCACGACTAACAATATGTCTTCTTAACCTTAAGAGACCTCAATTAAGAGACCTTAAGAGACCTCAATTAAATATAGTAGTGCAAGTTTTGAGTGGGCATTGCAATTTACAGCGGCACAAGAAAACTGCACGTCGTCCTGAGTCTTCTCTGTGTCCAAAATGTAGCCTAAAGGATGAAACACCAAATCATCATGTTGGAAATTGCAAGTTTTACCAAGATATTCGTGTTAAATATTTTGGAATCACCAAAAGCACTGCTCACGATGTGGTAGCAAAATGTAATATTAACAAACTGGCCGCGTACTTAAAGGCCACCTAAGGTCCGCAAAGCAACGCCTTTAAAATGCTATAAAAAACTATTACTAATGGAACGCTAAAAACCCGGTTTAGATACACATTCTCAGTTTCAAGATAATGAATAGCCATTATTAACACGGGATTACCTTTTGCGTTTTTAAAAAATTATATGACATCATCAGACCCAGGAGTTTAGTGCCTTTTGCTTGTTTATCATTGCAGAAGGCGATTTAGCAAAGGCATGTGATAGTAGCTTACTAGTCAAAAAGTGTTGCACAAAAAAGGCGTAAATAGCTCAAAGTAGTTTCATTGCTAAGTTCAAAAGTGAATAACCCGTAGCAATTAACTTTTACTTTTATAAACAGCAGTTTTACTACCAGTAATAGTCTTTACTGGTATATCTACAACTCAAAAATTCCAACTGTGCAAAAGTTTTCGTATTCCGTCTGGCATATCTGTACCCAATACCGGTAGGCTACCATAGTGTAAAAAAAATTTTATACCCCACAAGAAACTATTAAAAGGTGGGGTGGAGTCCTCGAGGACGTCCTTGGCCTCGAGGACGTCCTTGAGGACACATTTTAAAGTCCTTGGCCTCGAAGCCTCAAGTCCTCGAAAATTGCCCTGTCCTCGGCTCGAGGACAGCACTATTTTTGAACCGTTAAAATTTCTTTGGAAAATGCCAAAAACCTTGCGGAAAATCTGTAAAGACTTTTTTTTTGGTTTCCTCCAGTAGAGATCACTGAAAAAAAATTTTTGAAGACCTTTTTTGCCTGAAAAAAATTTTTGAATCCCTTTTATTGAGATCGCCTGAAAAAACATTTTGAAGATCCTTTTTTTTGAGATCGCCTGAAAAAAATTTTGAAGACCTTTTTTTTTTGGAGAACACTTGCGTCTGTGTCCTTGGTCCTTGGCCTTGGCCTCGAGAGGATCTGTCCTTGGCCTTGGCCTCGAAATTTTTTTGTGTCCTTGGCCTTGCCCTCGAGCCTTGTGTCCTCGACTCCACCTCTGATTAAAAGCTTATACTGTAATTATGTAAAAACATTTTACCCTTCTAATACCAGTGACTACTGTACTGTTGTTCACTGCGTAGGATTAGGAATATACCAGTATGGATGTGTATCGTAGAAATGGTGCCAGAATCAGATCAGTACTTACTGGTTTGGTTTGTGTTTCAGTAAATATTTTACTCCTGGCAATATATTAGGCTGGACTAATCTGCAAGGGTACCAATAAAGTTTAGCGGTACCGAACTAGGCTACCGGTATCAAATCGGTGTACTGGTATCTCAGATCTGTACAGCCAGACAACTGGGTCATTCCATTATAAGACAGTAATAGTGTGTAGCCCACCCTCTCAGATTTTTTTCATACTTGGATATATGAAAGCCATCAAAAATCAATGAAGGTTACAAAAAACGACATCAAAATTCATCTAGCAGTTTTCGAGTTATGATGGTTTCAATATTACCACTAGAGGGCAGTGTTCGGCAGTCCTAAATTTTTTAATTTGCGTAAAAATCTTCATCCTTATGCTATCGAAATAAGAAAAATATCAATTCTGATAGATTTTGAGGTGAGGAATTCAAAAATGAAGTTGTTTTTTGGAAAATTGCAAAGGTAAGAGGTCAAAATGTAGATTGAAAATTTTTTTTTGAGGTGCTTGATTTCATTTCCGATTATCTCAGAAGGGCAAAAAATTTTTTTAATCCAACCATTGCCAAAATCTCATTAATAGATCACTATTTGACATATTGAAGTTTGGTTAATGTTTTTTGTTGCATATTTCTGTAATTGGTTTTGAAATATAGCTAAAAACTAACATTGATGTTTTTGTGATTTTCTGAATTTTTTGGAACACATGTATTGAATAGTATCTTATAAAATACTAATAGTTGCAAAAAAATGAAGTAATCGCTTTGTATAAACATTGTAAGTCTGGTGATCAGCAAAAATTTTGATTTTAACCCTTAAATTGTTGGTGGTTAGTATAGGTCTAGCAAGGCTAATACTGTTTTGCTTCAAACGTTTTCCCAAGTGAAAATTAGTCAAGTGACAGACATTGATTATTATGGGTATGGAGAGAGCTGGATTTCTGCCATCCTTTTTCAATTGCTTACCTCTGGGAGCGCCCTTATAAAGTTTTAACCTCTAAAATGGGTGGATTATCATAAATTGGAGTGTTTGGCACAAATTCTCAAATGATTGGGTATATTCCCAATTGAATGGGTATAGCACAAGATTTTCTCTCTTTATGTAATGGCACTTTGTGCAGGGGTGATAATTAATTGGGATTCTTTATCAATTAGTTGCAAACAGTCAACTTGCCCTTTTGATACATACTTTAACAGTTCAACAACATCAACCCATGAGTTGCTATTGACTGGTAGGAAACCTGAAATGACTTCCTTATATGTGACGGTTTAAACAGATAAATTATATAAAAATAGTGTAATGTGCATGTAAAATACTGCAGATTACAGTAACACCTTGACATTTATTTAGCAGAAACTACAATTGGTTTGCTGGCAATATGTTGCATTTACTGGATATACCAGAAAGTGTATTTATTGCTAAGTAAGTCTTTTAAATTCCACTTATCTAATTTCATTTAGTACTGTACTTAGCACTTAATTCACTTTGCGGTATATATACTGCAGTGGTCAAATTTAACTTTTTTAATAACTTGCCTGTCGGGCAAGTTATAACAAATGTTTACTTGCTCGGGGAGATCTCAACTTGCCCGAACCAAAATGGCAGAGTGCATTTTTATGTTGTTTAGTTTCGCAAAAGTGCGTACTACCGAATTTGCATAATACGAGAAAATCGTATCGTATTTCGAGAAAATCCAGTTCTTGTGTGCGATTTTTAAATCAGAGTGACATAATAGATATCTTTTATTGTGGGATAGCAATCGCATTGCACGCTTTTTTTTCTAAAAATATCTCATCAAAACAAACAAAAAATCAACATCCATTATAAAAATTAAACAAAAATATATTCCGATTTTTGTCGTTAGTTCTGTTGTTTCTTTTTTGTTTTGTCAAAAGTCACAATTTATGTACAACTTTGAGAATGTTTTAGTATTGGTTACGTCACAATCACAACGCGTAATCAAACTAAAGTCTTGCGCTGGCAGAGCTACAGTTTATGTTGTTTTAGATAACAAACTTAATTAATCAAAAAAATCTGTGACCGGAAACTAGTGACGAGTTTATCACATTGAAAAACTTTTAATTTATCGTAAAACCATCACATCTACGAGTAAAAATATCACATCAACTCGTATTATTCTATTCTGCATTGCATCTCAGTTTTCTTGCGTAACAAATATCGCAGAAGTCATCAATTCAACTGCCATCCATAGTTTTTCAATCATTCAATTTACAAAAAATGATTTTAGGATTGTAATTATTTCAATGGTTACGTCAACAATAATTCACGTTGCCGTTTGCTACAAATGCATTTTTCAATCGCGAATATCTCGCAAACTGCACCGGCTAGAACTCTGAACTTTTTTGTGTGAAAGATAAAAGAACGAAAGATCTTTAAAAAAAACTAAAACAAAAAGTTGACAAACTTTTGACTTTGCTTTCTTACAGCACAGGGTAATACTTGTGATACCCGAAAGAGCGATTAGCGCAACAAGCGTGGTAAAAATTTTTGTTGAAAGAGAACGAAACATTTTTCACCAAAAGAATCGCAAGCCGTGTTTGAGCATGGAACGAATTTACGAGCGATTAAGAAATGTTAATTGCGATTAATAATGTGTGCGCAATTAAAGCGTTAAGTGCGGTGATTGGTTTGGCCATGCAATCAGAATGCCTCAGGAAAGACTCCCCAAACAAGCTTTACTTGCCAAAGCAAATGGGAGAAGACCAGTTGGACGACCTAGAACTAGATGGACAGATTACATTGAAGATCTTGGATGGAATCGCTTAGGACTTAGCCCAAGAGAAATGATGGAGGTGACGGAAGACAGTGGGGGGGCGGCTTAATCTCGAGCTACTGTCCTAGCAACCCTCACGGAAACGCGGGCAACGAAGAAAGAAGAAGAAAAAGTGCAGTGATTGCAATAAAATAAAGCAAGCAAGAGCTTACGTTACTTGCATTTGTTTTATTGTACTGTAGCAAAAGCGGTACCGACAATTTGCGTTTTTAAATAATCTTGTTTGAAGTTGCTTATTTCATACGCTGAATTTTATTGACTTGACTGTCGAGCAAGTTGAGCCAGAAAATAACTTGTCCGAGGCGATTTCAGCTTGCCTTGGGCAAGCGTTAATTTTAAACCCTGTAAAGTACAGTATATGCAACATATTGCCAGCAAACCAATTGTAGTTTCTGTTAAATAAATGTCAAGGTGTTACTGTAATCTGCAGTATTTTACATGCACATTACACTATTTTTATATAATTTATCTGTTTAAACCGTCACATATAAGGAAGTCATTTCAGGTTTCCTACCAGTCAATAGCAACTCATGGGTTGATGTTGTTTCATGCTAACTGTTCAAATGAAATCTGAACTGTTAAAGTATGTATCAAAAGGGCAAGTTGACTGTTTGCAACTAATTGATAAAGAATCTCAATTAATTATCACCCCTGCACAAAGTGCCATTACATAAAGAGAGAAAATCTTGTGCTATACCCATTCAATTGGGAATATACCCAATCATTTGAGAATTTGTGCCAAACACTCCAATTTATGATAATCCACCCATTTTAGAGGTTAAAACTTTATAAGGGCGCTCCCAGAGGTAAGCAATTGAAAAAGGATGGCAGAAATCCAGCTCTCTCCATACCCATAATAATCAATGTCTGTCACTTGACTAATTTTCACTTGGGAAAACGTTTGAAGCAAAACAGTATTAGCCTTGCTAGACCTATACTAACCACCAACAATTTAAGGGTTAAAATCAAAATTTTTGCTGATCACCAGACTTACAATGTTTATACAAAGCGATTACTTCATTTTTTTGCAACTATTAGTATTTTATAAGATACTATTCAATACATGTGTTCCAAAAAATTCAGAAAATTACAAAAACATCAATGTTAGTTTTTAGCTATATTTCAAAACCAATTACAGAAATATGCAACAAAAAACATTAACCAAACTTCAATATGTCAAATAGTGATCTATTAATGAGATTTTGGCAATGGTTGGATTAAAAAAATTTTTTGCCCTTCTGAGATAATCGGAAATGAAATCAAGCACCTCAAAAAAAAATTTTCAATCTACATTTTGACCTCTTACCTTTGCAATTTTCCAAAAAACAACTTCATTTTTGAATTCCTCACCTCAAAATCTATCAGAATTGATATTTTTCTTATTTCGATAGCATAAGGATGAAGATTTTTACGCAAATTAAAAAATTTAGGACTGCCGAACACTGCCCTCTAGTGGTAATATTGAAACCACCATAACTCGAAAACTGCTAGATGAATTTTGATGTCGTTTTTTGTAACCTTCATTGATTTTTGATGGCTTTCATATATCCAAGTATGAAAAAAATCTGAGAGGGTGGGTTACAAAATTTTAAAATTTTGACTGTCTTATAATAGAATGACCCAACTACCAGTGAATGCAATTCACGTATTACAAGTACCAGTATGGTGAATATGAAGTTTAGTTCAAAAATGCTGCCTGTAATGGTAACATTTTTACCTATCATACTAATGTAACATACGGTACAGGCGGTACTTACTTCCTTGCCATTATTAGCCTATCGTACCTATACTCCTACGTACTACCCATCGACCAGCAATTTGCTCCCCAAGCATCCAGAAATCTGATTTGGACATTGTTTTTTCTGTTGTTCTACAAGATCAATCTTTGAAACACAAACCAAACTAGGCTACTGATCTGATACCGGTACCTGTACCATTTGTATTGTACGGTACCGGTATATTCTAATCCTATGCACTACACTAAACTGGCCTACTGGTATTAGAAGGGTAAAATGTTTTTACATAACTATAAGCTTCCAATAGTTTCTTGTTATGTCTAAAACTTTTTTTACACTGTCGTAGCCTACTGGTATTGGGTACGGATATGCCAGACAAAATACGAACACTTTTCTACTATTTTACTAATAAGTCAATTAAGATGTTTTTGACGTTTGCAGGCCAAAGTTTTAATGTTTAAGCGTTTTGCGTGCTTCTGGCCTAAAGGCTAGAAGCGCGGAAGCCTAGGAAAGAGCCATCAGCAAGAATGGCAGTACGGTACGTTCAGATTTTGTGTACTACGTACCTTGCACCTTCAACCGTACCGTACCAGCGTACCGTACTTCAGTTCAATTTTTGAAGCGTACCGTACCAACGTACCGTACCCGTACCATTACAAAAAAGGCGTACCATACCAGCGTACCGTACTTCTTATCAAAAACTGAGGTGTACCATACCGTACTTACGTACCGTACCGAACTGCCATCCTTGCTTTTAACTACTCGCAACTTTAACTGACTTTGAAATCACTAGCCTATAAATCGGCGATCTCAATTCACACATTTAACGTCGGCTTCAGCTGTTTTTTGCCTCTGCTTACAAAAATCCGGCGCAATGTGCAAAAAGTCTGGGATTTTTAATTCAAACAACGTACCAACGTACCGTACTCGTATCATTGCAAAAAAGGCGTGCCGTACCAACGTACCGTACCCGTACCATCACAAAAAAGCGTACCGTACCAACGTACTGTACCTCTTAGCAAAAATTGAGGCATATCGTACCGTACCAACGTATCGTACTGCCATCCTTGGCCACCAGAATGGCTACTACTTAAAACAAGCAATGCGAAAAAATTGTTTTCGTGCAGGAATCGAACCTGCAGCCTTTGGATTACCAGTGCACTGCTCTACCATAGAGATGGCACGGATAACAAAAAATGCATCCGCATGCTGCGCTGCGTCCGCAAACTTTGTCCGCATGCTGCACCACACCGCATTTAAACACAACTAAGTTCACGCTGCACTGCGCCGCACCGCAAGTTAAGTATCTTTTAAATTTCCGCTAACATCAGAAAAAAATTAGCTCTCTAGCTTATGACATATAAAAAAATTGATTTTAGGAGTATTATTTTGGAGAGTTTTCAAAAGAGTTGCTCTCTCAAACCATGTCAAAATATTTGTTTTTTAAGCATCTGCCGGTATAAAAAAAAGTAATGCCCTAGCTTGAGTCGTTCAAAAAACTAATTTCTGGGGAGTCCATTTGGGGGCCCCTGGGGGGTGGTACCTCCATACTGTGTCAAACTATTTGTTGCTTAAATATCTACCAATAAAAACAAAAAACTATCACCCTAGCTTGAGCAATTAAAAAAATTAGTTTTTTAGGGCCCCATTTTGGGGGTTCTGGGGAGAAGCCTCAAAAAAGTACAGAAGACAAAATAGCATTTGCAGCCCAACAAATTTACACAAAAATTAAATATTGAGGTTGTGTGGTTTAGGAGAAGAAGAGTGCACAAAATTTAGAAAGCAAAAAATGAAAAAAGAAAAAAAACTCAATGCGGCTAAACGTGTAGGTAGAGATGAAAGAGTATCTTACAACATATAACCATGTGAAATATTTTTTGCCGTACTTAAGCCGTTTTTGAATAAGACCGCTTTTTATACCAAACTTTTGAAGTAGTTTTCAGGTCCTAAACCTGAAGTTACGAGACTCATTGCCTTGAAATTTGGCACACACAAATAACTTATGAATCTCAAACTGCTGTCAAAATTTCATGCAGCTAGACCAAACCATTATCTGTTATTGAGTTATAAGTAAAAGTCTGAAACTTTGCACTCGTTAACTTTGAAAATGGCCGAGTAAAAACTAAAAAACATGCGATGTGAGATCAGTCGTTTCAATTATAGGCTTTCACGTTTAATTTGCCTTGTGTGTGCTTGCTATCAGTTTTTCTGCACCATGTTTTGGCAATCAAAAACAATCTACCCAGTTCCAGTCTACCTGATAATTTCATGCAACTACTGTACTAATCCTGAACCAGAAGAGAAGCTCAATTAATGAAATATAAGGTATCACGTGCTCTGCATGCTGTCAAAAGCTACTACACTTATATGAAACTACCCTATGTATTAATACCTTTGCCGTTTACATGTGTGTTGGATTGTGGAATAAATTTTGCTATTACGTACCGGTAGGCTATTTTGCCATTGGAAATAAGTGTAGCCTAGTCTACGTACTTTACTACATACAGACATAGGTCTACCAGATCTGAGATAGGCTCCAGACATAGGACCGAAAGCGTAATTCTTGATGCCATGACCTGTTGATGAATAGGCTACACTGAATTAACTCTGTCACTCTGAAATACAAGCGCATGTGTAGTAGAAACTGTTGTCTAGCCTTGGGCTTGTACCAATACCCTAGGCATAAGCCTACTGCGTACAGGTAGGGTGTGTCGCTAGGCTTTGTTTTGTGCCTCTGCTCTGATGATTGTTTCCCACAAATCTGTTTCTTCTACTTTTGTTTGCCTTTGTTTCATCTTCTCACCGACAGGGGTGCCGAAACCCGGGGGGGGGGGGGGGAGGGATGGGGAGATATATCCTCCCAATAATTTGACTGTATCCCCCCAATAATTTGACTTTGGTGTGCATTTGAGCGCAGGTCTCCACTAAAATTTGGAGAACAAAGTTTTCTTTCTTTAGGTGAAGACCTTTTTTTTGGTCTTCACTTTATTTGCTCACCTGAAAAAAATCGTGGTCGAGGTTCATCCCCCCAAAGTTGAAAATAGGGCAAAATTGGGGTAAAATTGCAAGTTATTCCCCCCAATGCTCAACGAAGATCGGCACCCCTGCTCACCCAACGTCCTAAACCTTTCCTAGTGTAACCTACCAAAACCAAAAGCTTTTTGTTGGTGTCAAAAAATAAACACGTTCAGCCGATCAAAACTAAGTTTCTTGTTGCCAAAATAGCCGATTCTAGGATGCACCGAATTCTGAAAAAATAAACTTGAACTGAAGGCACTTTTCCTGTTTTAGTAGCATGCATTGTCTTCAATTCATACCTATAATAGTTACATCCAGACTAACCATTGTTGTTCATAAAGAGAAAATCACCAACAATAATTGTAAAAAAATGTAAAAAAATTTTAGTACGCGGCGCTGCGCTGATGCTGTGACATAATGCAGATTTTAGTTGCCACGCTGCGCGGCGCGGTGCACCAACAACAGCGCGCGGCCGCGTACGCTGCGCTGTTGCCATCTCTACTCTACCATAATCATTATATTAGAAGTCTGGAAACTCCATAAGAAATGTTGTTGTTTGCACTGCCATCTAGTGTTGGTGTCCTAATGTGACTAAAATTACTATTGGTAGGTATACGCACAGCAGAGATAACAGCCTGTACAGTAGTTTCATTCAGCCAATTTTGCTTCCATGAATTTCAATCGATGGCCGCCACTTTCCTGGCTGCCATTACAAAGTGAACATGGAAACTTCTCAGCACTAGAGGCGCTAAAAATTTTCGAATGTTATATTTCGTTTTTTGTTAGGTTACCTTCATCGCTAGTTTTCGCTTTGTCGGTATAAAATAAAATAAACTACAAATCTGAAAGTGTTGTATCAGTTCAAGGCACACTCGAAGTAGTCGCAATGCCATTATGACATCATAATAACTTGACAAATATGCTGATTTCAAGCGATTTCAGCAAAATTACTGATTGTAGATTAATGCAAGGTCTTTTTCAAGTGGCTGACAATATTTCACCAAGTCGACGTGATCGAGACGCTGTTGCGATGTCACAATGTATTGATGGTTATTTTATTTTCTATTAATGGTTGCCACTAAAAGCTTTTTAGTGCTCGGATTGAATAAATAAAACAACAAACTTGAAACTGCTAAATCGGTTCAAAGTAGTCGTGACTGTTTTATGACATCATAATGAAGTGACAAAATGCATATTTAGATGACTCTAACAAAGTTGTCAATCATAATTACATCCATGTCATTGTTACGATCGAATGTCGGCAGCGTGGCCGAATGGGTAAAGGCGTCGTTTTTACGACGACTCTGATCGCAGGATCATGAGTTCAACCCGCACCCTGGTCACGTTGTTGCGTCCTTGGATAAGACGCTTTACGATAATTATCTCTGCTTGGTGGCTTCGAACAAGCAGCAAATTTACGTGGGAAGAAGTCAAAACGCCAACAGGAAAGCTCGGAAAATGGTCAACTCCTAAGCGGGTGCGGATTCGTCCAAAGCATAGCGCACCGTCGCTTTCTCGTGATAGGAGGATAAAGATGCACCAATCAATCAATCAATCAAGTTTCTCTTCCAAGATGTTTTTGTGACATCATAATTTACGGTTTAAGTAAGTTCATAATAATTGATGCACTGTTGATTAATTTAATTGTGCTGGCATTAGCTATGTTAATCAACAAAACTGAAAGTGCAAAATTCACTGGAAGTAATCGGGATTCTATTTTGATGTCATAATGCTGTTTAACAAATTTCTGGTTCTAAGGGATATTAAAACAGTTATTCATCTTAAATCATGTCTAGAAATTCGATCGTGGCATTTCAAAGCTTTGCACCCACCAAAGTGGTCAGGATGTTGTTGTGATATCATAATGAATTAGCATTTTTTAAAAAATTTATAGTAATGCTTGCTGTTGAACAGCATTTTGGTGTTTGCATTAAAGCAATTATAAGTTGCAAACCTTACGGTGCTAAATCGATTCGAAAGTTGGGAGAGTACTATGATGTCATAACGACGTTAATGACATTACTTATTCCAAGTGTTACTGATATCAGTCATCGATATTTAATTATACTGGTATCTAAAGGATTCATTGCAGTTGAAGGTTTCAAGTAGATTCGAAAAAGGTAGAGATGCTATTGTGGCGTGATAATACATTTACGGTTAACCTAAATTCATACTAATTGATGCTCTATTGATAAACAGCTATTTTAATAAAGAAATTGGACATGAAAAAATTGCTCGAATGTAGTTGTAATTCTATTATGACGTCATAATGTCGTTGGATAAGTTTGATAGTTTCACGAATTTTAGATCGCAAGGTATTGATGACAGATAATATCAAGATATTTCTTGTTGCTTAAAAGTTTCACATCAGTCGAAGTGATCGAGTCGCAAAATAAAAAAATAAAATAAAATAAATTGTCAATACATTGTAACATCACAATAGCGTCTCGATCACATCGACTTGAGACTTGATATATACTGGCAATTAACATCTTACTGTAATTTAAGATCTTTAATTGCTCCAGAATCGCTTGAAAATAGCAAACTTGTTAAAAACATTGAGCTTTCATAATGGAGTCATGACTACTTCGAGCCGATTTACTACTTTAAAGTTTTTATTGATGGATTGCAAGCTACGTCTAGCTTTTTCCCGCCAAAACGATTGGACGTCAAAACGCCTTTACAAAGCATTAGACGTTACCGTAAATCAATGTATTATTCCTTCAGTGAGCATACTTAAACAATTTGATTGTAAGGTAATACTTTTGTAGATACCCTGGCCTTAATTGAAAGTCACCAGAAGCGATTTAAGCTGCTTACAAAGCTCAGCGGGTCTAGAAAGTTACGCTTTTTGTGAATATTCTCATCGTCTATTGCCAACTTTGACCGGGTTTTTGCTTTGGTTCACATGGTAAATTCAGCCATATCATAAAATTATTTAAATTCTACGCCACAGTTGTAACACATGGCAGATTAATGTTTAGTTTAAGCCCTATTTGGAACGACTGACGCTCGCGTCGCGTGTTTCTTTGTTTTTACTCGGCCATTTTCCAACTAACGAGTGCGAAATTTCAGACTTTTGCTTATAACTTGAGAACGGTTGAGACTAGCAACACGAAATTTGGACAGCAGTTTGAGATTAATGAGTTGTATGTTTGTACCAAATTTCGAGGCAATAGGTCACGTGACTTCGGTTTTAGAACCCGAAAACCGCCCCGCAAGTTTGGCGTAAAAAGCGGTCTCAGTCAAAAACGGCTTAAACACGACAAAAAATATTTCATAGGGTTGTATGTCTTAAGATACCCTTTCATCCCAACCAACCTACTTTTGGCCGCGATGAGATTCATTTCTTTTTTTTTCCTTTTTTTCCGTTTTTTCTTCTTAATTTTTGTACGCTCTTCTTCTCCTAAACCACAAAACATGGAAATCAAATTTTTGTGTAAAGTTGTTGAGCTGCAAATGCAACTTTTTCTCCCGAAATTGTTTGGGGCAACTCCACCGAGAACCCCCCCAAAATGGGCCCCAAAAAATTAAGTTTTTGAACGGCTCAAGCTAGGGTGCTAGTTCTTTTTGATATCAGTAGATATTTAACAGACAAATATTTTGACATAGTTTGGGGGTGCCACTCCCCCGGGGACCTCCCCCTAATGGACCCCCAAAAATCAATTTTTTGAATGGCTTTACTTAGAGTGCCAGTGTTTTATGATATCAGTAGATATTTAACAGACAATTATTTTGACATAGTTTGGGGGTGCCACCCCTCCCCAGGGACCCCCCAAATAGACCCCCAAAAATCAATTTTTGAATGGCTCAAGCTAGAGTGCCAGTGTTTTATGATATCAGTAGATATATAACTGACAAATATTTTGACTCTACTTTTCTGGAGGTTCCATAATCAGATATTTTTGAATAATTGCTGATTTTACTGTAGACAAAAAGTACTTTTGAGCGTCACAGCATTAGCTATGCGTCGGTCGTTCACTGGGTTTGCTGGCAAACTCCCATCTAGTTATAAATAATATTTAACATAACTAACTCAAGTCGAAAAAATCCAAATTAAAGCTCGATCAAAGTAACACTGAGGCCAGTTAAATCATTGATTAAAAATTTAAATGACAGACATCTCTACGATATAATTCAATGAAAACAACTGCTTATGCGTTTTAACTCCTATAGCAACCAATAACCACTGCGGTAAGCTGCTAATGACAACACGAAATACCAAAAATCACCAAGACCCTGTAAAATAGACTAATGAAATCACAAAAATCACAAAAATGAATTTCGCAAAAGACATACAACTGTTCTTTATAGTGCCGTGAATAGTAAGCCTCAAATTTGATAACCGAAACTAGCTACTTTCTATATTACATGATTCTAATGGGTTGCTTAACCGTAAGCCGGATTTACATCACAGAAAATAAGCAAACAAAAACCGAATTCTTACTAAATTAAATCTTTTTCAGTTTTTACCGGTTTTTATCTAGCACTTAACTTTAATGTTACAAAGAATCAACTTATGTAGAGCCTGAAAATACGCTCTATATCTTTGCCACCAGTGTTTTTGCATGCATTTACACAGCGCCGATCCGCGATTTTGACGTCCAGCGGTTTGGCTAGCTGCGCGATGACGTCACGTGCAATCCATCAATACTCAATATCATAAAAACGTTCAGCAGTGCAGGAGTTAATCTACATTTAAGGAGACCATAGATGTCCCATGAAGTCACAAAAAGCAATAAAATAAAACGAAGAAACTCTTATTGAGTTGTGACATCACAATAACGTCTCCATCACTTCGACTCAATGCAGAACTTTCAGCTGCAACAATTTGATTTGTATAAACCTACGTTCGACAATAACACTGAAATCGCATAAAATTAGCAAGTTTGTCAGGTTATTATGACGTCATAATGAAATCCCGACTACGTCGAGCATGCTTCGCGCCAATACACCGCTTTTAGGTTTGTAGTTTATTTTGTTCTAAACGAAAACTAGCGAAAATCAAAATATAACGTTCGAAAATACTTTAGCGTCTCTAGTGTGAAAAGGTTGCAAAACATGCAAAATACTTTAGCGTCTCTAGTGTTAAAAAGGTTGCATGTTTGCTTTATATTGACTGGCGGCCACCGATTAAAAACAGTGGACAATGGAAACAATGGGAGTGAAACTACTGCATGTTCTCTAATCTCTAGCCTATACCGTGCTGTTGCTATAGGACTCCAACACTAGATGGCGGTGCAAACAACAACATTCACATGATTATGCATTTAGTTGCCAGACTAGTATAACGACTATGGCTCTACCACTTGAGCTACAGAAAACGTCTCCTTGCATGCTTAATTTTGGCTATTTAAACCCAGCAACCTGCTTGTTGTATGATTTTAATAATAAGTCAATTAAGATGTTTTTGACGTTTGCAGGCCAGAGTTTTAATGTTTAATCGTTTTGTGTGCTTCTGGCCTAAAGGCTACGAGCTCGGAAGCCTAGGGAAGAGCCACCAGAACGGCGACTGCTTAAAACAAGCAATGCGAAAAAAAACGATTAAACATTAAAACTCTGGCCTGCAAACGTCAAAAACATCTTAATTGACTTATTATTAAAATCATACAACAAGCAAGTTGCTGGGTTTAAATAGCCAAAATTAAGCATGCGAGGACACGTCTTCTCTAGCTCAAGTGGTAATCCAAAGGCTGCAGGTTCCATTCTTGCGGGAGGATAACTTTTTCGCATTGCTTGTTTTAAGTAGTCGCCGTTGTGGTGGCTCTTTCCTAGGCTTCCGCGCTGGTAGCCTTTAGGCCAGAAGCACGCAAAACGATTAAACGTTTGTACTGTTGGAGTTTTTAGATTGATCGAGTCATTGCTTGGTAGTAAAACTGCTGTTTAATACCGACAAAAATAGCTGATTGCTACGGGTTATTCACTTTTGAACTAGTAATGAAACTACTTTGATACCAGGGGTGCCGATCTTTGTTGAGCATTGGGGGGGATAATTTGCAATTTTACCCCAATTTTGCCCTATTTTCAACACTGGGGGGGATGAACCTCGACTACGATTTTGTTCAGGTGAGCAAATTAAATGAAGACCAAAAAAAGGTCTTCACCAAAAATGGAACACTTTTTTCCCCAAATTCAAGCGGACACCTGCACTCAGATGCACACCAGAGTCAAATTATTGGGGGATGCAGATGTAGACCATACTCAAACCAATGAGGGGATATCAAATTATTGGTTTCGGCACTCCTGTTTGATACAAACTACTTTGAAACTACGATGAATAGAGGTAGAGTCCTCGAGGACGTCCTTGGCCTCGAGGACACATTTTGAAGTCCTTGGCCTTGGATTCGAAGGTCAAGTCCTTGGCCTCGAAGCCTCAAGTCTTCGAAAATTCCTCTGTCCTCGGCTCGAGGACAGCACTATTTTTTGACATTTGAAATTTTGTTGGAAAACGTCAGGAACCTCGCTGAAAATTTGAAAATACCTTTTTTGTTTTCGTTTATTGGAGCTTAGGCGTAGCCAAGGTGGGGGGGCAAGGGGGCCCCCCTCCAATTGAAATTTCACCAATGACAAAAATGTGACAAAAAAGTCTACTGTTTCTTCAGTTTCAGTTTCTTTTTAGCATTTTTCACTTGCAATGGTAACTAACAACAATATTGAAGACCATGGGCTCCGGGCCTCCCTCAATTCAATTTTTGTCTGCCAATTTAAACGTATAACCCGGAAGAAAATGGAGAGTTTTTGTGCAAAAAGTTGCTATCTTAGGTCCAGATCTAGCCTTTTTATAAACGTAATGCATTAACCAGGGCCGGATTTACCATAATATGACGCAGTACCAGCTAGGGGCACCGCGCTCAAATCGTAAGACTTTTTTTGGCCTTAACCTTATGTGGCAGAAAGATATTGCGAAAATCTACAAAGTGCCAGGGGCTCAGGGCGATGTAAGTTCGGCCTGGCAATAACATGGTTAGTAGGCGTAGCAATCTACTCTACTATTTTTTGATAACAATTCAGTAATTCACCTCTACCTTGCCGGTTTTACGCACAAAATACGGTACTTAAAAAAAATTGCCATGGAAAATGCTGATTGAGCAAATCATTGAACTTTAACCAAGGGCGCCTGGGCCCACTGGCCAAACATGTACCCCTATAACTGGTTAGTTTCATGACAAAACAAAAATCTCTAAAGAAAACCTTTGAGTGGACTATTATTTACTGCTAAAATGTTGCAAGAGACAATGCACCTTACTTTCCCCTACCTGGACCAAATCACTTACAATTAAAATTTAACTCCAAAATGCGACATGTTAAACGTGTTTTGAACTTAAATAGTCAGTAAAAGGAGGGTTAAACAATTTGGTTTTTTCAATTGACTTTCAATAATGTCAAAAATCTAGTGCTTCCAAATGGCTCTGAACACTTGCGAATTGCGATTCAATGGCATTAAAATAGCTTTTTTTTCAAAAAAATTACAAAATATCGCCCAACGGCTGGAGGCTTTGCCCCCAGACCCCCAAAGCCTCCGGCGGCTGGGGGCCCCGCTCCCAGACTCCAGTCTGTGATACGTTTGAGTTACGCTAGCTTTCTCAACACGTTTCCAAAGTTGAATACTTGTACTTTTCAACTATTAGTTTAAGCCCTCTCCCTTTGCAAAATCCGGGTTAAGTGCCAACAAGCAACGATTTCAGATCTTCCATTCTACAATATCTTTGTCCCACAAAAACTTCCTCCATCGAAAATTTTTGATGACGTCATAGCATGTAATTTGTGGTTTAGACCTCCCGCAATAAAAAATCCTGGGTACGCCTGTGAATTGGAGATCGCCTGAAAAACTTTGTTGAAGACCTTTTTTTGGAGAACACTTGCGGCTGTGTCCTTGGTCCTTGGCCTCGAGTATTCCTGCCCTTCGCCTCGAAAGGGTCTGTCCTCGGAAAGGCTGTCCTTGGCCTCGTTTTTTTTGTGTCCTTGGCCTCGAGCCTTGTGTTCTCGACTCCACCTCTGACAATGACACTACTACTAATAAACTACTGTTTACGCCTTTTTTGCGCAAATCTTTTTGACTAGTAAGCTACCAGGCGCGTAGCTAGAAATTCGCAAGGGGAGCGCTGGTTTGGGGGTCTGGGGGAGGAGCACCCAGCGCTCGAAATTTTGCGTTTTTTTTGCAAAAATAGCTTAATTTTAGAGCTATTTTAATAAAAAATAATGCTTTTAAAACGTGGCACAAACCGTGGCATAGAAATCGGCAGCGCAACATGATTCAACTGGTTGCATTAGTGGACTATGTGGGATGTGGCTAAGGATAACATTGCAGTTCTCTTCAAAATCATACAATCCTATTATACCATAAAACTCACTTGCAGTAATCGATTTCGTCTGTATTTTATAAAGAAAACTAATTGGGGGGGGGGCTAATGGAAAGATATTTGAGAGAAGTGATTGGTAATTAACTAACACTGAATAGCCCTTCCCCGTTTTATATCTGAGTTTATAATAAACATATATTTGGCGTTTTTACCCTAGCAATCAAATCTGATTGTTTATTTTTGGGCATTTTTCAAAGTTTTCACTGATTTGTGACTTTAATTTTCGACAAATTAGCCTCCCCCCCTGAATATATGTTTCAAAAGATGCCTTAAATCACTTTTTAGTCAATTCCAGCGCAAAAACAGTCTCAGAAGAGCCAAAAACGTGTTATTTGACTTATTCTGCATTTTGGTTGACAGGCCAATGGGGGGGGCTATAGCCCCTCACCCCTCCCCCCTGGCTAAGCTACTGAACATAAAACTTACAAAATGTTTGTAGTTTTGGCAGAGCTGGGCACCCGCTACTTGAAAAGTAGCGGCGCTGCCGCTGCCGCTATTTGACAAAAAAAGCAGCGGCGCTGCCGCTTATCGCTACTCAAATAAAAAAGTAGCGCTGCTGCCGCTACTTGCATGCAAAACAGCGGCCGCTGCCGCTACTTTAAAAAAATAAATAGTACAAAGAACGATGGCATTCAAAAACGGTATTTAATGGTGAAATTTCAACTTTATTTACGAAAGTTAATTATTCAAGCCTTTTACATATTGGTTCAGGTTACAATCGGCATTAGCAGGCTTAAATGGTAGACAAGTAAGCAAATCACCATTCAATTAGGTGTTGGCATGCTCCTTTCAAAAAAATACAAGCATTTCAAAATGCTGATTGGTTAAACCACCGCGTTAGAAATTACTTAGGAAGTTACCCTTGGAACTTACACTAGGAAGTTAAATTTCTTATCGCATTTTCTACACAAACAAAAGGCAATAAGAAATATCGACTCAAATAAGTTAAGGTTTCGCCATTAAAGCACAATGACATACAATATTCAGCTTCTATACAATTCTGTCCCGGCTCTTATAGCTCTGTAGTAGTCGATCTGTTTATCACACTCTCGGCCCTCAACCACTAAAATAATTCTTCGCGTAGAGATCCAAAACGAAAATTTATCAATCGACCGAGTTCCAAAACATTTCTTGGAGTTTTGTAGAAATGGTAGGTGATTCACGCCCCTGCGATGATTTTGCCCAACTTTGACATAAAAGCAGATTGAGCGTTTAAGATATTGGTGTTTACGAAGTCGAAGGAGATACGTACTAATGACGTACATGTTAAGCAAATGATGCTCAATGCGATTCATGTTACACTGAGTATTTTTTCTACGAGTATAACTCCATAACTAAGTTGTCTTTGAAGCTTATTTATTACCTGGTTCTATTTGTTCGTTCAATTTTCAGCGCACTATAAATGCAATTCCTAGTTTTACTGTTAACTGTTATAGCAAAAATTATTTTACTACGCATTGACGTAACTACTCAGGCCCGGCGCCACCGGGCGGGCATAGGCGTAGTCAGAGGGGGGGCCAGGGGGCCCGGGTCCCCTGCAATTGAAATGTTACCTATGATAAAAATGTGACAAAAAAAACTATTGTTTCGTCAGTTTTAGTTTCTTTTAGCATTTTTTGCCTACAACAGTTATTAACAAAAATATTGACGACCAGCGGGCCCGGGCCCTCTAAATTCAATTTTTGCCAATCAATTAAAATGTATAACACGGCTGAAATTAAAGGTTTTTATCATAAAAGTTGCTACCTCGGGCTCTCATCAAACTTTTTTAAAAACGTAATGCAATAACAGGGCGGGATTTACCATATGGCCCAGTGCTAGGAGCCTTGCGCTCAGATGGTAAGACTTTATTTTTGGTCTACACTTATGTTTGGCAGGAAGATGTTGCGAAAATCTTTAAAGTGCCAGGGGCGCTGCGCAATGTAAATCAAGTCCGGGCAATAACATGGTAATTAAGCGTAACCATCTATTGTACGGTTTTCAGTAACAACTCACCTCCATCCCCCTCGCTAGTTTTTACGCTAAAAATGCGTTTGAAAAAAACATTATCTATGAGAAATGCTCATCGAACAAATTATTGAATTTAAATTGAGGGGGCTGGGGCCTTTTAACCGTACATGTACTCCTACAACTGGTTATTTTCACGTCAAAGCAAAAACCTCTTAGCAAAATTTTCGAGTGGATTATTTGCTACTAAAAAACTAAAAAAAAATTAACCCCAAACTGCAGAACTAGATGGGAGTTTGCCAGCAAACCCAGTGAACGACCGATGCATAGCTAATGCTGTGACGCTCAAAAGTACTTTTTGTCTACAGTAAAATCAGCAATTATTCAAAAATATCTGATTATGGAACCTCCAGAAAAGTAGAGTCAAAATATTTGTCAGTTAAATATCTCCTGATATCATAAAACACTGGCACCCTAGCTTGAGCCATTCAAAAATTGATTTTTGGGGGTCTATTTGGGGGGTCCCTGGGGAGGGGTGGCACCCCCAAACTATGCCAAAATATTTGTCTGTTAAATATCTACTGATATCAAAACAGACTGGCACCCAAGTTGAGCTATTCAAAAAATTGATTTTTGGGGGTCCATTAGGGGGGGTCACCGGGGGGAAGCACCCCCAAACTATGTCAAAATATTTGCCAGTTATATATCTACTGATATCATAAAACACTGACACTCTAAGTTAAGCCGTTCAAAAAATTGATTTTTGGGGGTCCATTTGGGGGGGGTCACCGGGGGAGTGGCACCCCCAAACTATGTCAAAATAATTGTCTGTTAAATATCTACTGATATCAAGAAAAAGTAGAACTCTAGCTTAAGCCATTCAAAAAATTGATTTTTGGGGGGGTCCCCGGGGGAGTGGCACCCCCAAACTATGTCAAAATATTTGTCTGTTAAATATCTACTGATATCAAAAAGAACTAGCACCCTAGCTTGAGCCGTTCAAAAACTTAATTTTTTGGGGCCCATTTTGGGGGGGTTCTCGGTGGAGTTGCCCCAAACAATTTCGGGAGAAAAAGTTGCATTTGCAGCTCAACAACTTTACACAAAAATTTGATTTCCATGTTTTGTGGTTTAGGAGAAGAAGAGCGTACAAAAATTAAGAAGAAAAAACGGAAAAAAAGGAAAAAAAAGAAATGAATCTCATCGCGGCCAAAAGTAGGTTGGTTGGGATGAAAGGGTATCTTAAGACATACAACCCTATGAAATATTTTTTGTCGTGTTTAAGCCGTTTTTGACTGAGACCGCTTTTTACGCCAAACTTGCGGGGCGGTTTTCGGGTTCTAAAACCGAAGTCACGTGACCTATTGCCTCGAAATTTGGTACAAACATACAACTCATTAATCTCAAACTGCTGTCCAAATTTCATGTAGCTAGTCTCAACCGTTCTCGAGTTATAAGCAAAAGTCTGAAATTTCGCACTGGTTAGTTGAAAAATGGCCGAGTAAAAACAAAGGAACACGCGACGCGAGCGTCGGTGGTTCCAATTACAAACGTATTTTCGACCAAATTACAAGTAAAAGGAGAATTGAAAGAATTTAATTTTTTTCATTGGCTTTCAAATGTTAATAATCTACTTCTTTCAAATGGTTCTGAACACTTGCGAAATGTGATCCAATGGCATTAAAATAGTTTTTTTTTCAAAAAAATTCCAAAAAATCGCCCAGCGACTGGGGGCTTTGTCCCCTGATCCCCGTTGGTGATACGTTTGAATAAACTAGTTTACTTACACAAGTCTCCCAATCTACTGTAGATATTTTCATTTTTAACTTTTGATTTAAGCCCTCTCTCTTTAGAAAACTCTCGGTTAAGTGCCAAACCAGGCCACGGCTTCTGATCTTCCATTCTACGTTATCTTTGTCCAACAAAAATTTCTCTTTCAAAAATTTCTAATGACTTCATTGCATCTAATTTTTGGTTTGGCCCCCCCCCCAATCAAAAATCCTGGCTACGCCTGTGCACGGGGGATGGACACTTCGAGCCGTGTCCCCCCAAATCACTGGTTGAGCTCCGCAAGCGAGAGTAAACTTTGGTAGTAGCACAACTAGCAAACTTTTGCCCAAAAAACAGGTAACCACAAACGCTTTTTTCTATGAAACAGCAAGACAGATCAAGTGAACGTAATCAAGTAGCCTTAGACTTTGCGATGAAGACCTTTTTTTATTTTTTTAGTCTTCAACTCCAAATTTGAGGGCAAAATCCATACCAAAGAAGGATAACACAGGATTTGGAGCAAAATATTCACCAGATCGCTGCCGCATTCCGAATTCGTCTGGTCTCGGCTGCGTAAGCGTCCCCTCGCCCAAGTTTTTGTGCCCCTCCCAAAAACACACTACTCTGGCTCCGTGCCAGATACTGTACTGTTCTATTCGCAGTGCACGATCTATACTGTGGTCTGTGACTAGATAGCCAACAAATCATCTTCCTTTGTTGTACTAAATGAGGCAAATGTACTAACATTTTGAGGAAATATCGCGGAAAACCGTCTTTGCGATCTGCAAGTTTTTAGCAATTTATCGAACTCTAATTATTGCATTTTCGTTAAAGAGATGCTGCTCGAAATCGACTTTATTGACACCGGTTTTATCAGTTCAAATTGACCCGCAACTAGACCACATTATTCGTTCAACTTCGATTGAGAAAAAATTAGACCATGTGCGATAAAACTCGCCTATACATACAGTATAAGAGCAACGACAAAACGTCACAAAGGTCTTGTATGTTTTACTAAACTGAAATAACGAGGTAACGAGAGCAGAGAGAAAACAAGCGGAGAGTAAAGACTTCAAACGGTAACATGTGAAAATGTGAACTGAAAAAGCCTTGGAAGGAGTTAATTAGCAGTAGCGGCAGCGGCAGAAAATTTGCTTAAAAAACAGCGCTGAAGCGCTGCCGCTTTTTCGGCAAAAAAAAAACAGCGGCGCTGCCGCTTGTCGCTGGTGACGAAGAAAAGCAGCGGCGCTGCCGCCACCGCTACCGAAAAAGTAGCGGCGCTAGTAGCGCCCGCTGGTGAACAGCGCCGCTGTGCCTATCACTGAGTTTTGGTCATGGATTGGATAGGCCATACGATTGGACGGTAGGTTCGTAGCCAGGGCCCACATGACAGAAATTTCCTCGTTCGCTTTAATTAACGAGTTTTTTTTAAGAGGCGCTACCGAACGAAATACTCGCTAAACGTAAAAGGTCATTTTTGCACGTGCATGTAAAGCCTTTCGAAATCCGTTACGTCATTCTTTCTCGCTAACTTGCTTTGAGCAATTGCGGAAAGCAGTTCGAGAAAAAAACGTCACATTTTCCTCGCCAACTTAAAGAGGATCTTGAAGCACTCTTTAAGCGTGCGAGAAATCTTTTTGGTTCAGAAATTTAATGGCGAAGTGTTGAAAACTTCTAACTAAAGCGAATTTTTGCTGAAAATAACTAAAATCGTCGCCATGTTTGCTATCAGACTGCTAAAAAAAAGCGAATTGCATTGAGAACCATTTGCTGTTTCGACTGATAAAGAAATGTTAAGTAGTTTCAATTGACAAAAATTGCAATGCAGTCCTTTTATAAGAATGATTTTCTAAAACACGAGGCTCATTTTTGCTCAAAATTTAAGAAAAAATTTAGAACAATGCCAGTCTCGGTAGCAAAATAAACCAAAAACAAACAAAAAAAAATTCAAACTAATCAAAAAACTAAAAATTGTGGTGATTTAAAGCGATAAAATTTCAGTGATTTTCTTGTATTTGCAAGCAAAATTGCAACCATTCAAGATTACAAAGCTACGTTGCTCTGCACGAGCAATTGAGAACTTTTTATGGCAGTTGTTCAACTTGTAAAAAGCTTGCTTTTTCGCTTTTGCAATTTTACGATGCTGCAAAAGCAAGAAAAAAGCATTCACTTACGCAGACAGAGCAATAGGAATTAAAAAGTGTTTTAAACATGCCCGCTAAAATTGAAATCGATGTTCTCAAAAGTTTTACAAAATCAAGAACTAATGAGACTGAATATCGGCAAAAAATTAAAAACAGCTAGTCTCAACTCAAGTTTTACCGGTTCTAAAAAGGAAGAGCTAGTGTACTTCCACTTGCTCACTTTTGAAAAATTTTTAAACCTAAACACCCAAAGTTACTGTTAACTTGTGAGTTTACCCACCAACAACCTCAAGGGCGCTTTACGTCGTTTAAAAAAATTACAGTATGGAAAAAGTTGTTCTTATTTCACATTGAGCCAAAAATATAATTAAATTCTGTCGTTCATTTAGTAATCATCATCAGTTGAGGAATTTGCTTGCATAGAATAATAACGCATAGGTTATGGTATTTTTTTCCATAATACATGCAATACGCTTGAATGCATTATTTTGAAGTAGAAATTCATCTGACGTCTTAATGAGGTATTTATTACGTACTAACACAAGTTACGAACATCTCGCAAAGAAATTCGAGCGAACTGTTTTAACGTGTGTTGGGCGAGACGGCTCAGAATTGGCAGTTTGGCTGCGAAGAGTTTTTGTTCGTTAGCGCTTTTTAGCGAGCGAGAAAGGCCTTTACGAGCTCGCTAGCACGTTCTGTCATGTCCCCCCAGATGCGTTAATTGTCCAAACGGGACTCAGAAAAATTCAAACACGACTCAACATATTTCGCACACATTTAAGAAGATAAAAAAATAATAAAACCGTCTTCGGCAAAAATTTGAGGACAATTTCAAACATGAGATAGAGATAAAAAAAGCTAGTCCTAGGCCAAAGTAGAATATACTTAATTTGGTTCTAATAATCGGAGACGTTATTTATAGCTTATATGGCGTGTCACTTGGCAACACCTCTATTACTTAATACTTTGCCAGACAGGGCTTATGTTTTCCTACTTGGCCCCAATTAATCGAACGCAAACCGTAGGCACATGATTATTCTGAAACTAGCTTGTTCTGAACTTTTTTTTGTCTTGATTCTGTTGTATCCGATACCTGGTTGAAGATATTTCAGAGTAGCTCTAAACACCGCATTGCAGCGAGCTTCGCCTTCAAACAGAAGCGTTTACTGCAATTAAGCGTACAGCCGACTTTAAGGTTCCTAGTACCAAGATACTGCAATAACTTCTCACTAACTGCCTCTGTTAAACTCTCATTCAGTAGCGTAGCCAGGGGGAGGGGCGGGAGGGGCTATTGCCCCCCCCATTGGCATGTCGACCAAAATGCAGAATGGGAAAAACACTACGTTTTTAGCACTTTTGAGACTGTTGCATGCACTGGAGTAGACTAAATAGTGATTTAAAACATCTTTTGAAACATATGCTCAGGGGGGGGCTAACTTGTTAAAAATAAAAACAACAAATAAATGAAAACTTTGAAAAATGGTAAGAAATAAGCAATCAAATTTGATCGCAAGTGTAAAAATGCTGAACTGCTAGACATAAGTGTCATCAACAAATATACTATAAACTAAGGAATAGGGGGGGGGGGGGCTATTCAGTATTAGTTAATTACCAATTATTTCTCTCAAATATCTTTTCATTAGCCCCCCCAAATATTTTTCTCTATAAACTGTATACGAAATAGATTACTCCGTGTGAGTTTTATTGAACTATTCGATTTTATAATTTACCAGCATCTAAACAAGAGAACTAACATTTTACCATTAGCCACCTACCAAATAGCCCATTTATGCCACCAGTTTAATCCTGTTTGCTCTGCCAATTTCTAAGCCACGTTTTAAAAGCATTATTTTTTAATCAAAATAGGCCTGAAATGAAGTTATTTTTGCAAAAAAATGCAAAATTTTCGAGCGCTGGGGGCTCCGCCCCCAGACCCCCGTGCGTCCGGCGGCTGGGGGCTTTGCCCCCAAATCCCCAGCCTCCGGCGGCTGGGGCTTTGCCCCAAGACCCCAAAAACAGCCCCCCATTGCGAATTTCTGGCTACGCGCCTGCTCTCATTCGTCTACCACATTTAGCCAGTTTTTCGCCACGAATAATACTGAATTAGGCCTCTACTTCATTTTCTTTGCGATTTTGCGAGCGCGCGGGGTAGGAAGGATCAAAATAATATGACCCTTGCCTTTTTTTGACAGTATTTCAAAGTTCTCAGCTGCCTCCATACATAGCCTCCATAGTCGGCAGCGTGGCCGAATGGGTAAAGGCATAGGTGGGCACAAGTCCGTTAATCGTTAATCCGTTAATAACGAAGCTAACTTTTTCTTGAACTCGTTAATCCTTTAAAAAGTTTTTTCATGTTAACGGACTAAATTAACTTCCGTGAAGTTCTGTTAACTTCCGTTAACGTTTTTATCGTTAATATCTTGCACCATTCATTCATCGTACCGGTACAAACCAGTTTGCACTGGTAGCACTTGTTGTGTATTAGCACGAGTTTTATAGAAAAAAGCGAAGAAAGGAGCTCTTTTTTGTGACAAATAATAACCTGCAGCCTGATAGGTCTATTAATTATTGTTGTTCACAATTTCCAAAGATTTTCCGATCGCAGCTTCGTTAGTGTATTTGAACTTATTTTTATCTTAAAATTAGATTAGACTGTAAAATGTAACTTCCAAAACACAAAAAGACCACCATAGCAATAGATATTTCCTTACAATCTGCTCAACAGCGTCAATACGTTGTTCTAGAAGCGAGTGAATAAAAAGACATGTAAATTACACGTAAAATGTTAACAAATTAACGGACTTTGTTAACTTCCGTTAATTAAAGCTGAAAATAACGGATTAACGTTAACGGAGGTGTGAAGTTTGTTAACGAACTAGTGGTTAACGAAGCTAACGTTTTGGAATAACTTGCCCACCTATGGGTAAAGGCGTCGTTTTTACGACGACCCTGATCGAATGGTCTGGGCTCAACCCGCACCCTGGTCACGTTGTTGCGTCCTTGGATAAAGACGCTTTACGATGATTATCTCTGCTTGGTGGCTGCGAGCAAGCAGCAAATTCAGAGGACAAGAATTCGAAGAAATCCACAGGAACATTGGATCATAGGAAACTCCTAAGCAGGTGCGGATTCCTCCAATCACGAAGTAGTCCTAATGAAAAGTGTGCGGATCGTCCAATAAGTTACTCTGACGCTGTCCGATGACAGGAGGATAAATATGCACTACAACAACAACCCATACTAGGCTATGGCAAGATGATATGTTAGCCTATTCGCCAATGCTGTTATTCTCACTCTAATATTCCGCTTTACGCATTTTCAGATACATAATATCAATAACAAACCATTTTCGAGTTCGTTAGAGTCCTAGGCTATCCACCAGCAAAAATAGAACAAAAATAATCCATCCTACCCCACCTCGCTCCATAAGAAACAATGCATTTTGATCAAAATTTTGACCGAACATTACTCATGCGTGACGAGAACAATTAACAATGCTAGTCGGCCATCCCTGTTAAGTATATCCCTGTTTGGACGCTCATTTTCTGCATTTTATGCGATCGATTCTAAACAATAGGGTGCTGGATTAAAATGGTATTGTCGTCTTCTAGATTTCTTACGTACACATTACAGTTCACGGTCCAAAAAAACTTAAACCCAGCTTCCTTTGCTTTTTGTTTAGACTTCCAAAATAGTTTTTCTTTTAAGATGAGTTAATTTTTATTGATAAAAATTTTTTCCACATCTTTGATCGAAAGCTTTGTGAAATCAGCATTGCGAGCATTTTTGCGGTTAGTATAAATCCTGTTTCTAACATCGCAATTGACAAAACGGACAATTGTAGGGGGAGGGTTAGACTTGCTCTTGATCTGAAGGCCATGAGAAGTAGAAAGATCTTTAGAAGAGATTGTTACCTGCAATAATTCTGCAATTTCTTGCACAATTGCATTGGTATCTTCATTCGAGATAACTGGAATGCCTACTTTCCAAGGTTTGGCGTCGACCCTATTGCTCGAGTGCGTCGAGTTTAGATGCTTCTTTGGCACAATGTGCACTCATTTCATTTGATTCAGCTTTTAACTTCTTGATTTCGGCATCTTGTTTCTTATTCGTTTCTATAAGTTTAGAATACTCATCTTTCAATTTATCGTACTTAGTTGAAATAAAGTTTTGACTGCGCTTCGCCTCCACAAGCTCGGTTTTTAGATCCTCAATTTTTTTATTGCACTCTTCTTTAAATAGTCTGGTAGAAAAAAGACAAAATACATTGAAACCCGGAAAAAATTTACAACAAGCTAAAATTTGGCACGATGACTCGGGACCATGTTCTGAGCCACCAAAACAAAATCCCCATGTTTTGGACATGGGACTTCCCCCTTTTTCGGTCTTTAAAATCTGCCATCTAGTGTCAAAAAGTCTTTACTGTTTAACAGCCAATCCAAAAGTTATGGAAAAGTCAAATTTTGAATCGTAATTGATTTTCAAGTGCATGTAAAAACAGATTTATTTTAGAATTGATGACGTCATGATTGGTGACGTCATTGCCACATTTTAAGTTTTGGAAAAATGGCGTATTCTGTATTGATGACTCAAATTGTGAGTGAGAGTTAGGATTTTGGTTTTAAACCAAAAATTGCTTAAATCAAAGTGATGACGTCACAAAGTTTTTGATGACGTCATCTGTCAAAAGTTTTGATCGCAAATTTGAAAAAACGAAACATTGTAACACCTTGAGAATATCAGCATCATCATCATTTTGACGTTCTAAAGCATCATCGAGTCCTTGGACGAGGACCTGCATCATCCTCCTATACGCAATGGTTCTAAAAAAATAACAACTAGCGCAATTATACGTAAATTAATAGGAGTATATCCCGAGCACGATAATATATCTGATAGGAACAAAATTTTTACCGTTTTGCAGTGCCTGACGATACTATTATCTTATGCAAAAGACTATGTTAGCATACTTCTACAATTTGTGGTACTAAATCTATTCCAGACTAGGCCTTGCATCTAAACTAAACTTATCAAATCAATTAGAATAACATTTGAACAAACTTGTCTGATTAATCTAAAATAATATCTAATCAAGAACTTTTCTAATCAGCTAAATTCTTGAATATCATCTGAGCAAAAGCACAGAGCTGGACAGCGCTGTTTCAAGCTTTTAGCTCTCATCGGCAGCCCTCAGCTATCTTTTCAAAGGTATTCCCAGCTGAACAAACATCTTGGCCTAACTGGCAAACCTTAATGGCTTGCAGCGAGGCAGATGGTTAGTAGGGAATAAACGATTTTTCACTTGTGGTACTTTAGAAACAAGTGAAAAATCGCTGGATCCTTGTAGTAAGTAGGACGTCAAGATGTTGCAGATCTGAGCAAAACTTAAGTAATCTGTAATAACCTCGCTAATATTGGACAATTTGCAGTCTTTATGATTCTTTTATCTCTGCTAATGATTGCATTTTAAACTAAAATAATTGCCGATTAACTTTAACTGCGTGAGGGAGCTTTTCGATAAACATACGCTGTCTTGCTCTAACTGCAGAATACATTATTTTATTTTAATTCAATATTGGGAGGTGCAGGCGCGTAGCCAGGATTTGAAAAGGGGGGGGGGATTTTTTGATAGAGTGAGACAACTGTAAGCGACCTTAAACCGAATTTTCATTGATGTTGAATCAGATTCACACGGATTATCCGAAATCGAGACGGATTTATCGGCGGAAATCGGAAATCCAAACGGTTTTTCGCCAAAAAACAGGTGATCTCCAAAAAAAAAGATCTTCACTGAAATTGAGACGGATTTATCGGCCGAAATCGTATATCTAAACGGTTTTTTTGCCCAAAAACAGGTGATCTCCAAAAAAAGGTCTTCACTGAAATTGAGACGGATTTTACGGCCGAAATCGGATATCCAAACGGTTTTTTTGCCCAAAAACAGGTGATCTCAAAAAAAAAAAAGTCTTCACTGAAATTGAGACGGATTTTTTGGCCGTAATTGAAAATTCGCACGGTTCTTCCGGCCGAATCACGACAACGACTTCACAACTTCGGCACCCAAATTCCTTCGGGGGGGGGGCTATTTTCATTTTTTCACCAAAAATCGGCCTCAAAAGCACCAAAAACGTGCGATTTTGCATACGTTACAGGCCAATGGGGGAGGGGGCTCGAGCCCCCCCGCCCCCCCTGGCTACGCTACTGGGGAGGTGTAAGTTTTATCTGCTTGATTACAACCACCCGCGCAGCCAGAAATAAAGAAAGGAAGGTTTTTGTTATGATTAAAGCATATGCAAATCGAAGTTTTTATTTAGGACTGCTGGATAAAGGTTAAGCGATAACAAGTTGAAGTCCTGTCGTCGTTCATGCAGCAGACGCATAAAAAAATAAGTAAATGAAAAAGAATAGAATTAAACTGATTTCTCGATTCTAGTTTTTTATTTAATGATGCAACAGCCGATACCAAAAAGCGCGTTTTTAAATCGCAGATTGCCGTTATTATTCAAGCAAGCTGGCATAATAATATTTCAATTTTCAAATAACTATAGTTACATTTTATTCACCAAGTTGCCTTGACCAGGAGATAGCGAAGGGACCTCTCGATCTTCGAGTCAAGTTGCCACCTGCCCATCTGTCTACGACAAATTAAGAACAAATGAAATACACAATTTGCAAAACAAACCTCGCTTACACTCGAAAATGATGGGTTTTTGAAAAAATAAGTGCTCCCTATTATTGTTTATGTTAACTGACAGTTGACACCACATACTGCTTGCTATCTTCAAACCGAAAAAAATGCGCTTTATTGTGGTTTGCCAATACAAAGTTTCGTTTAATTGCTTGTTGTACTAATATTATTACCGTTGGTAGGAAATAAGCATGTAAGCATTAAGCAAAAATAATGCGATAGCGACCGACCGATTCCATATATGCGTCGTTTCAATCAAATAATGCGAATCTGAACGCGGCGTTCGCGGAAAAAATAGTCGTAACGAAATACAATGGGTTTATTTTTATTTATATGGCACGCCCGCGATCAAAATTTGGTTTGCGCCGATAATGATTGCGTATAAAATGCTTCCAGAGCAATTTTTTAGGCCCGACCATAAAATCGTGTACGTATGAGCATATCGTTAGTTTGTTTAAAACAACTGGCTTCTTGTACGCTGATAAGGCGATACGCTGAGCGTGCCAAATTTTGGGTTAACATGAAGTAAAAACGAGCTTTTGCGCTCACGATTTTACGCACAGTGTAGGTCGGCATTAGGCGGATGGCGTCTGCGCGACTTTTTGCTCGCAACCAATCAGCACGCTCAGTTTAGACTTTGACACAATTTGTGCTACGTCGCCAGACTCGCTACTCTGACAGACAATGAGAACATTGCTAATAATCAACATAACTATAAGGTGTAATATGCGGACATAAAAATTGATCGATGAAGATTTCCTAAAAATAAATTAGCATCTTATTTATTTGACATTATGCAGAACGAAGTTGTTAGATTAGTTCAAATCAACCGATCGCCGATCCCCAACTCCAGCTGAAAATAAAATCAAAGGATCAAACTGACATCGTATAGTCTCGCTTTTGGTAATTAACAAAAACTTTTTGAGCAATATATATTATTTTGATTCCGTCGTTTATCAGATAAACGGGCACACAAGACCGTTGGTTTAAATGTAGATACATAAAGCGGTTTAAACCAGGGATGTGGAAGCGGAAGCGGAAGCTGGAAGCGGAAGCGGTGGAAGCGGTAAATTTTTGTGGAAGCGGAAGCGGAAGCTGGAAGCGGTAAATGGGTACCGCTTCCGCTTCCACTTACGTTGTTCGACAATACTCGCACTAAATGTTTTTTTAACACAAAACAAACAATTGAAACATACCATTACAAGAGTTTGTGAAGCCAGCTGTTGCAGAAAGTATCCACTCTTAAACTCGCAAAAATTTGAATCCACCGCTGTTTGCTAAACTCATTGCCCTCAAATGCGAATCGGGGCAATAACTTTTTAAATCTTTGGTTTAAAACTTTATAAATACTGGCAAAGCCATATTTTGCCGAAATTTCAGCAACAATCCCAGTTCACACTTGGAAAACAAAGCTTCGTGGTTTCTCATTTACAAATTATAAAAGGCAGTTAGCGAATACCAAGTTACCAACGCACTATTTTGCAATCTTTCGACTGTTGGCAAATCTCGCAAGTTACTATCGATTCACAACGGGAAGTTTTATTACTCAAATAAAATCAAGCTTTTTGAAGTAATGTTAGTTAATATAGTTTTTAAAATAATTTAATTTCATTGTCATTAAAGTATTATGAAAGAAAACTGAGTATTTTGATGTTGCTTTCGCGTATTCCATTTGACGATTCTTTGCGGTTGATTTAAAGATGTTGCATTAAAGTTCAGGTTCGGTTCGGGTTCACTTGAGCACCATTTTCGAGGTTCAGGTTTGGTTCAGGTTTACTCAAGTAAAATATTACTGGTTTAGGTTCGGTTCGGGTTCACCAAAATGAAACGGTTTATTCGGGTTTACGGTTCGGGTTCAGGTTCGGTTCGACACCCTGTTTTGAAGTAATGTTAGTTAATATAGTTTTTAAAATAATTTAATTTCATTGTCATTAAAGTATTATGAAAGAAAACTGAGTATTTTGATGTTGCTTTTGCGTATTCCATTTGACGAACTAGAGCAAACTCGTGCAAAGAGCACTCTTCAAGCCCTTTTTTTGCGCATGCAAAGTCTGGCGCAAGCTGAGGGAGGAGCAAATGCTGATGAGGATTCACATGAAGTTGTGAATGTATCCTCTACCGATCCGGCACCAACATCTGATTTCGACGAATATTTGAATTCTCTGCATTCGGCCGCTGCAGAGTCATCAACTTCACCAGCCACAACAGCAGATATTAATGCATTTTCAGACGCATTGACTGAAGTAGAACGACTGGGACGATTGAGGCAGCCAAGTGTATGGGATATTATTTCCAAATATCCCCTCATTGTTCAACCAGTCTCGCAAGTGATTAGCTGTTTGCCCAGCACTCAGGTGTCAGTTGAGCGCATGTTTTCTCACTTGAAGTTGGTTCTTCGAGAAAATAGAGTTCGCATGGGTACAGAATTGACAGATGCGATTGTGTTTATGAGAACTAATAAATCTGTGTGAACTGCAAAATATTGTTACGCTTTGAGCTTTTATTGCATTTTAAAAACTTGTGTGCTTTATTTGTTTAATTTCTGATATGTTAAGTTACACTAAATTCTATCCTTTCAATACACGTTTGTATCGCTTTTGCTTTCAACTTATTTTACACTCACCATTTTCGTTGGATTTTTCTTTTATTATAGCCGCTGTTTTCTTGTGCTTTTTTATTGCACTCACTGTTTTAAATTACTTGTTTTAATATTACTTTTTTTTATTGCACGGAGTATTGTTTTTCTTCATGTTTACTTTTCTGTGTGTTAGTAATGAAATAAATCGTTTTCACTTTTCATTTACATACCAGTAACACGTTAATGCATTTTATTCATATTATTAGCTAAAAATATTATGATAAATTTTGGTAAAAGTGGTGGAAGCGGAAGCGGTGGAAGCGGAAGCGGAAGCGATGGAGGTGGAAGCGGAAGCGGTTGGAAAATAGGCGCTTCCACATCCCTGGTTTAAACCAATTACATGTGATATCTTATTCCATGAAAACGCAAAAAAAGAACAGGCAAATGCATGCAATCAAATGATAGGCGTATATTTATACGCATAAATACGCGTGATCGGTAAAACGGACCTAATACAGTATAATAAAAAATCAATTTCAACGTTCAAAGTAAACTTAGAGTCATTCTCTTAAGAGAGATTACTTTTCTTCTGCGATTAGTATTTTTTCCGAATGTTTTCAAATAAAATATTATCGAAATTTATTAGAGTTGAAATACGATTTGACTAAGGGGACGTTTAATTCGTGTACTGATACGCCTCTGATCTCGGCTGCCCCAAATTCTCGCCGGTATCTGATTATACTTGTTCCATTTTGGAAAAAGATGAGTTTTGAACTAAAGGATTGCGTTTTTGGGTGCGAAATCGCGCCGCTTTCTGTCTCATTCGCGTTCTCCCGCAAAAGCAATGCGGTATGCTGACGAGACGTTATCATTCCACGACAACGCGATACGAGCTTCGCAATGATCTTACGTTTTCATTAAATATCAAGACTGAGTATACACGCTTTCCCACATCAAAAGTTTTGACGTTGCTTATTTGCTACTCAGGGTAGAATTACACTTGAATTAAGCGTTTTTAAATTATCGTATTTTTTTGACATTTTAACTTTTAAATAATTTTTGTGAAGTTAAGCACTTTCAAAAAGGGGGGAACTGGTCCCCTTACCCCCCACTGGCTGCGTCGGTGCCTACTAGGCCAGAGTTTTACTGACAACACAGTTTTTGATTTTCAATCGACTCAATTCACTAGCCATATAATTCTCCCAAGTGTAAACCTAATAAAAGAAGCTTCGCAATGTTTCAATTGGTCAAATACTCTATCAAACTTAGCATCAAAACTCGAGACAGATGACGTCATCAAAAACGTTTGTGACGTCATCACTTCGATCTAAGCAATTTTTGGTTTTCAACTAAAAACCTAATTGGGACTTCGCGCGCGCGCGTAGTTCCTATGTTTTTACTCGGCCATTTTGATAGATGAGCATTAAAATTTTTTTAATTTTATGATAAGTCAAAAACGGCAAAATGTGGAAAGCTGAAATTTGGACACAACATTGCAAGTTTACAAAGCATCATGCATGCCAATTTTGGGGGTCGAAAATTACGTGATAATGATTTGGGAACCCTAAAACCGACAAAAAACGGCTATTTTTGAGCCGAAATTTTTTTATTTCGCTTTTAACAAAAAAACAGCTGAACGTGAAAAGTTGAAATTTTGACACAACATGGGTAGTGATAAACAGTGTATGCATACCAAGTTTGAGGGCTCCCAGTCACGTGACCGAAATTTCTGAGGCGGAAAACGGTCAAAAAGTGGTAAATTTTGAAGTGGTATATCTCGGTAAGTAGTGATATTCTTTGAAAAAAATTTGTGGTTTTTGAAAACACTAATCAGTACCTTTGTAATGGTCATGTTCATTTATTCCGTATTTAATATAATTTTTCCTTATTTTTGTCTTTTTTCTTTTTTTTTTTTCTTTGTTTTTCTTCTATCACTATCTCCTTTTAAACCACAAAACGCAGATGGATGATATCACGGAGTGGTGTAGAGTTCGAAACAAACTGGTGTGTGTCTGAAAATGGGGGTGTCACGTTCGGGGATTCCCCCTAAAAAGGGAGCTGGAAAATTTTGAATTTTTGAATTGTTCAACGTAGATAGGCCAAATTACCAGATTTGGTGGATATTAGTGGTGACTAAAACATATTAAAAATTGGGGGGGCTGCAATGGGGGGAAAGGGTTGAAATGCGTCATACAAAATCCGGAAAAATTTTTTCACTTATTATAAGTAGATCAAATTTTCGGAGTAAATTAATGAAATAAAAAGTAAATTGTTGGTAAAATTTTGGAAATCACAATTGTGGAATATTCCCTCGATGGGTTTTTCAAAATCCAAACCTTTCTAATGATCATAATTAATCAAGGCATGCCAATATCAGTTTCAGGATAGTTAAATATAGACAAAAACTTAAGATAATAATTTTTGTGGGGGTTGCATTTCTCCAATCTCTCTAAAATTTCCGTTTTTCAGTTTAAAACTTTAGGGTTTTTGCAAACGAGAAGCTAGTCATGCAAAACTCACGCAGGGAGCCGCATTCAAGCGTAACGGTACGTCGCTTACGCGATGTTGGCGGTAAGTTGAATTTCTTTGGCAAGTAGTTCAAGGCAATTCTTGGAACAGAACTAGAGTACTGCATTGAGCACTGTAGGCCTACTACTGTTGTCTGGTAGTAGCTAGCATTAGAAAAAGTTACGGTATGCAATGCAGTAGGCCTACAGAGCAGACTGAGTGACTGATATAGGTGGAGTTGATTTAGGTTAAAAAAGTTATCCAAAAAGTTGGTTTAGGTGTATTACATACTAAATTATTACACATACCGGTAGGTAACAACAGAAGAACAGTAGCCTAGCCTTACTCATTAGGCTAGTACTGTAAATCTGTAAATGTATAACTCAAAACTGCAAGCTATGTTACAACAGTGCTGTAGTACTCACTGTCAGTGTCAGAGGTGAGCCAGGTAGGCTACGGTAACAGTTTAAACAATACTGACCTGTGACAGACCATTTGTAGAAAAGTTTGTTACAGCTTAGTTAAAAGGCAAGATAAAACCTTTGGTCATCTGATTTGGTCAAGTTGAATAGTTTCAGTTTAGTGATTAAGCTATAAAATTTACTTTTCAACAGCTTGAGATTCATGTTCCAGATTTACTTATCCAGCAGTAGAGCAGCCTACCGTCGTTTGGTAGAATTAAAATAATCAAAATAAATGTATTGCCAATTCTTCATTTGTAATTGTATGGCCCTCTTATACATTAGTTGAGATTGTAAAAAGTTGTTTTGATGGAGAATCTGCCAAACAGTAATGTAAAACCAAATCTTTTTTGAAAATAATTTAAGCCATCTTGTTTATATAACTAAACTAAGTAAACATAATAAGTGTATCTCAGATCTTGTTCAAATACTGTTTGACAAAGATAAGCTAGTGGTCGAATGAATAAAGCGTCTGCTACCAAAGCGATACGCTTGGGTTTGATTTTCGGTCGGGTCAAACCAAAAACTATAGAAATTGGTACTCACAGCTTCCCTGCTTGGCGTTCAGCAATTTAGGGGACAGTGTGAAGCGTCTGCTGTGTGTGGTAGACAGGTGGGCAGGTGGCAGCTTGACTCGAAGACTGAACAGTTCCTTCGCTGTCTCCTGGCCAAGGCATCTTGGTGAATGAAATTTAATGCAATTGCAATAGTTGTTTTTTAGTTTAGCCATCGTACTGAACATGGCTACTCAGCCGAAATCAATTTTACATGCACAAATTATTTTCGAAAAGGATTTGGTTTGACTGATTGGCATTGGCAGACTCTCCATCAAAACAACATAGGCTATTACAATTTGTATTCATTGCATTCTTTTCATTTTTGTCTTACTGGTACTATTAGTGCTAGGATTTATGTGATGGATGAAAGCAACATTTGCTGTATAATGAATGCGCACTTTGTGTTGACAAATTACTCAACTAATAGTAATACTAATCAAGAATCCAGCAGTGTTATCAAGCTACTAATTGATCTAACAACAGGCATGGAGATACTAGTGCATTTTCCTTCATTATTTATCATTTTAAATAGTATAAGGAATACAAGTTGAGTTTGTTAAAAAGGCTCGGCTTCTTGTTATTTTGTCACCCAAACAAGGATATCCCAAAAGTATCTACAGTATTATTACGATAAAGAATTGATTCATTTCACCAAAAAATTTGATGTAGTGTTTTATTACTTTTGATTCAATTCAGATGCTTACTCTAAATAACCTTAAATCTAACCTAAAACATGCTGTAATCTTAATCTTTAAAACAGCAAATAAAAAAGAGTGCAGAATATTTCTTTTTTTTTTACTTGTGGCATTTCAGTAGTAAATATGCTTCATTGGCATATTTTAATTTGAAATGAGCAAATTCATCATAAATAACCAATACTTTTTGTAGATTTCGTCTTGCAGTGTGTTGTTTCACTGAAATCATTAATCTGATGTCATGGTTGGAGTTTGAAGTCCTGTTATGCACCGAGAAGAATATTGGTCAACGACCTGTTTCTATAGTCGTGGTATATATGTTTTTCTTTTTGTTTTACAGCAAATTTATATGTTTTTTTGAGTTAGTATTGTTCTGTTGTGTATGGCAAAATTTAGTCCACTATACAGTGTGTTTCAAAAGTCACGCCCGATTTTTAATATGATAACTGTATAAAATTGGGCGTGACTTTTGAAACACCCTGTATTTGTTCTGTAGTCAATGTGGAGTTTAAGACATAGTAAATAGCAGAGACATGGTACAAAGTTTAAATTCATAACAGAAAATCCAGAGTTACCCTACTTTGTACACAACTACAAGTATTAATGTATCAGAATTTCCATAAAGTATTGTACTTATTATGTATATATATATGATTTTACAAAATCCTACTATTTTTCATTGAATGCATTAGCTATCACACTCTACTTGCGTTGATTTGTTGCTAAACATATATTAAGTTTGCTTGCTACTGGGGTAGGGATGTTCTGTGTTTTCTCTAGCTTTATGGCTAATCGGCGAGTGCCCAAACTTTCTTGAAAGAATTGTGCCCAAAGCTCTAAAAAGACGTTTATGTGCCCTAAATTTTGAACTAATCCAGTATTAAAGTATACCAAATGTCATATTTCCACAAATTTGTCGAACTTTCTAAAGCTATGTTTACTATGTTGCAAAAACTTATTTACCCTTGCTTCAACAAATCGCCGATTTGCTGAAAAAAATCGGCTTAGTGGGAACACTGGGGATGTTCATTTGAGAATACCGAATCTTTTGGAACCGGTTCTGTTTTTAGAATTCGGTTTAGTTGTGAAGAAAAACTGCAAGTCATAAATTTTTTTAACCAAGCTGTTCGACAGCGTTGGGAAGTGTTCTTTTGACGTGGATGTTACAATGGCATGATTTTCTCCAGTAGGGCTAAGCCCCACCTAGTTGCGGGCGTGTTTCCTTTTCCTGAAAACAACTAGAAATGACTGCTAAAATGAAAACGAAAAATTCAGAGAAACTGATGAAACCATTGCAGAATGAGAATATCCAATCAATAATCATGTGATTTATAGTGCTGTAATTCTTGTATCATTCATTGAAAATGAAACTAAATGTTGGACTTTTTTTTGTTTTGCAGTAGTCGAGTAGTTAAGTGCTGAATTGGTATTAAAACAGCACTGACGGCCACTTTTTAGATTTAGGATTCGGAATTCTGGATTCGAAAACAAAGATTCAAAATTATTCTGAAATGAACATTCCTATACTGGGGATGAAAAAGAATTAAAAATCATGTTGTTTTTTCAAAAAAGCTAATGACAAGGTGAATGTAATTTTTATGTTTTAAAATGTTTTTGTGATTTTGAAAGTTGTTAGATTAGTATTTTTTTGGGGGAGGGAGGGGGAATAAATCAATTACACTTTATTTTCTTTGAACAATTTCATGAAAACATGAGGCTCATTTTTGGTCAAAGTTAAAGAACAATGCCGGCCTGAGCAACATAAAATAATATTAAAGGCGGTGAATCATCTAGTCAATTCTGGTGGTTTACAATAACTCAAATTGAACTATAATTTTTGGTATTTTTTGTTTTGATTTTGGGGCTGTGGTTGCAAAGATATTTAACAAATACAAAAAGATATCCCCCGACAAAAACTTTTTGGAAACGCTGAGTTTTGTTCGTCTCGCCAAAACTACAGTAGGCCTAATAGTTTAGAGAACTGTAGTTTTGGAGGGAAGAACAAAACTCAAGAGTTTTCAAAAAGTTTTTTGTTGGGGGATATCTTTTTGTATTTGTTGAATACGTTTGCAATGCAGTCCCAAAATTAAAACAAAAAATATCAAAAATTATAGTTCAATTTTAGCTATTGTAAACCACCGGAATTGGCTGGATGATTCACCACCTTTAAGAACCAGAAGCGTCGCTAAGAATGGTGGCACCCGAGATGCGATTTCGTGGTGGCACCCTTTATCGGCCAAACTATAGGTAAAGACCAAAAAAAAAAAGCTCTTTGCCAACTAATCAGTGGGTTTTCAGTCTCAAAACAAAAAAAAACGACCAAATGGTGTCACCCCAAAATGGTGACACTCTGGGCGGGCCGCTCCCTTCTAGCGATGCCATTGTTAAGAACAGCCAAACAAGAATAAATTTCATATCAAAAACAAACCTAAACTCTGTACTGATTCGAAACGATAAAGTTTGAGTGATTTTCTGGCATTTACAAGCAAAATTGCACCAATTTCGAAAGTATATAGTGATGTTGCGCACTGCACACGCAACTAAAATGTTTTTGGTGCTCATTCAAATAAAAATGCTTGCTTCTTCGCTTTTGCAATTTTACGATGCTGGGAAAACAGCAAAAAAAGCGTTTGCTCAAGCATACAGAGCATTGGAAGTACAACAGTTTTATGTAATTGGTATCAATGCTCTCAAAATTTAAGAACAAATGAGGGTAAAAATTGGCAAAAAATTAAAGAACAGCCAGCCTCAACTCAAAATTTACTGGTTCTTATAACACAAGTGCATTGAAAAATGTTTTTGAAATAAATATTTAATTGGGATATGTTGAACGAAGTTTTAAGTCAACTCTGTGCTGCACTGTTAGGGTTGATAATTGCATTGTGAATCAAAAGAAACTCTAGTATGTCTCATAAAGTTTAGATTAACAATTAATTGTTTAAGATAGATTAAACACTCATTGAATTGCTTTCAATAATTTTGAATCCTGTTCAAGTAAATAGTTTAGAGTTCATCTATCGGGAGGTCGAATTTAAATACTGTGAAAGAAAATAACTGGATCGAGTTGTCGTTGGGAATTAAATCTGATCAAGAAGACGGCCCTATCCTAAACTTGAGTTTTGAAGAAGATGCCAACACACTTAAGTTTAGAGTTTCTAAAGTTTTCAAAGATATTTAAAACTTTTTTCGCAAGTTCAGTGCATTTCTTACGCTTACAATGATAGTAATTGACTGAACCCTAAAAATAGTTTACTAAATCTTGTTACCAACTAAATAGCTCTGTTACTTTTCATGGATTGCATAAAAGTAATGTGAAATGCTTTCTACCTAGTGACGGCAGGCTTTGATCTTATCGAAACAGTTGAAGGGTAAATACGAAATGCTTTTGCCTGCACAAATCTATTTTTTTCCATGAAATATAAACTGCTTCGAACAGGCTCAAATAAAATTGAGAACGAGGTGTGGTTAGGATTTTAAATCGCGAATTAGAATAGTTGCGTGCGCACTGATTGGATTTCAACAAACAGTAGCCAATGGCTGAATCGCTCTTTGGTTCGAATTGAGTCTTACGTTTTGCTTTGCATTTTCTATTTGGCTGTATTCTTGTTGGTCGGGATCGTTGAATTCTCTGCTCCTGAGTAGGAGTGGTTCTTTGCCGTATTGCTTTTGAAACATGCTGCTTAATGCGTTTCTGAAGCCGTTGGGTTGTGCGACGTACGTACGGACTAATGGAAGCGGTTTATATTTCGCGAAAAAAAAAAAACAGATTTGTGCAGGCAAAAGCAGTTCGTATTTACCCTTCAATTGTTTCGATAAGATCACTGCCTCTGTCACTAGATAGATTGCATTTCTCGTTACCATTGATTGCATAATCTTCTTAAAATAAGAAATGTGTAATTGTGTGTATTGCGTTTTTAGCGAAATGCATTTTTTGTTTCAGAGCTAAGATGACACAGAGCAATATTCTTCCTCTTAATGCTCGTCGATGACCATCGTAAAGTTTGCTTAGTCTCCACAATGAAATGACTGTGCCATGCGGCCATATCACAGCAAAAGTAGCTCGAAAAGGAATCTTCAACAGAATTATCATATTGTAAGTTATTTTACTTCTATGGTATTCGTTGCTGTACGTAGCTGTCATTGGATGAGTGCCAAACTGAGAGAGCGGTAACGCGTTTGTCCCTGGAGCGGGAGAAATAAAAATATCACGCATACAGTCTTGTCTTTTTAATTAATAGATTTAGAATTTTTTTAGACGTTTTTAATTTATTAGAATTTTTTCATAGAAATGTTAAACCATTTTCGGGTTGAATGTTTACAGCATATAAGTGCAACTACAAAATCCAGTGCAACTGTGGAAATGCATTCTATTTCTACATAACTAAGGGTTATTTCTTTTAATGTTTCCGTTTACAGAATCATCAAAACATGCAATCACAGTGGAAGATTTTCCATTAATGATCAATCAATGACAACTCTTGAAGATGGCAAATGTTTGGATGATGTGGTATGTTGAGAATGGCGTGTTTTTGTTTAAGAAACTCTATCTGATGAAAAAGCCTGTCCACAGTATAATGTAAAATTTATCGTTTTGTGAGTTGAAGAAAATAATAACCATTCCTTAATGGAGCACTTTTTTAAATCAGTTGAATTCTAGCTTTTGTGTAGTACTCTTTACCGGTAATGCAAACTTTTGATCGTGCTTTTGAATTTAATTCTGTTATGAAGTTGAAAACTTCTACATTTGAATAAGATCACGAAGGTATATGATGTACTGTGCGAATCTGTACTTGCTGTTAGCTGTTGGCTATGATTTTTATTATGTACTCCGTACTAGTAAATATCGCAGTAAATATGGCGTGGAATATTTATGTTTAGATCATTGATGCGATAATCTGGAAGATAAGCTCCGACGTAAGTGTGTTGTGAGATAGCTGTAAAGTAACTGCTCTACGCATCCAGCGTTTGGAGTCTTTTAAGAGGAGCAGTGGCGCAACTATGGTACTCTAAGGGGCACTTAAATTTAACCAAAATAAGCATGCTTTTAAACAGTTTTTAAAATTTACCAGTGTGAAGGGACTGAAAGAGTTGAGTAATTTATATTTTTCAAAAGGCTTCCAAATATTAGCAATTTAGTTTTTTCAAATGGGTCTTAAAGCTTCAATTGCCATTAAAATGGCGTTCAATAGCTATTTTTCCACAAAATTATAGAAATACTTCCAGGCTCTGGGCTTCGAAAGCCTCTAACTACCCGTTTGGTATTGGTCTAAAATGCATCAGTTTGTCAACACGCCTTGCTTGTTGGACACATGTTTGAAACAGAAATCGTTTGCATTTGGTTCAAAGCATTCTCCCTTTAGTAGATTTCTGGTTGCGCGCCTGACGAGAAGACTATTTTTAATCTAGTTTGTGTTTGGAAGATGTGTCTTTTAGCAGAGCCAAACTTACAAACTAAAGCCAAACTTACAAACTAAACATAAAAAACAACTGGGTTACAAGCTATTTCAATAGCTTTTTTTGTATGGTAATGTACAGCTGTGGCATTATTGTGGCGAATATTGTTTAATATTGCTGTAACTGTTATTGAAGATTGTTATGATTTTAATGCTTTTATAGTTGTTTATCATTGAGCAACTTTATAACGTAGAGTAAATTTGTAAAATCTCTTTACGATTCATTTATCTATATACTTTTTTTTTATTAACCCAGGTAAAAGAGAAGTGCTGGTACCCACTCTCGACGCATTACGCCACACTTTTCTTTTACAAAGGAAAGCCATTAGCAACTCATAAGCGGTTGGTAAGTCTTGAGATGTATGTATATTGTTTAATTCTGTATTGTATTAGTGGATGCATTTTTGTTTTGCTGATTTCTGGGGTCTTCCTCATAAGATGAATTTGGTCACTGTTGTAATTTGTCTAATAAACTTTTTTGCTTTCCTTTCCCAAGCAATTTCAGACCTTTTAAAGTTAGGTTTTATAAAATAGATCTTTTTGAATACGTATATCTGATGTCACAAACTCTTTCAAACTTTCAAATCTTCTGAACAAGTCGTGCCCCTCGCTCTAAAAATTTTTAGATTGGTAGGGCTCTTGCTGAGGACACTATGATGATAAACTTTTAAACACGCTTACATTCACAACGTATTGGGCAAGTTTTGTGTTTTTTTTTGAAATAAATGGGATTTTAAGTTTAACGCCATAGGGAAAAAGTTTGCCGCGTTGTTATTAGAGCCATGTGAATGAGCTAATTTGCGCATAATCGGAAGCCATTTGAAGGTAAAGCAACGTGAAACAATGAAAAATAATTTGGCTTACAGTTTATAAACTTTTAGCTATAATTGGCAGATTCTAGAAAAAAACAATTTTTAGGCATTACTTATTTGCTCGCTTGCGTACGACTAAAGCTGGCAATTATTTTTATGATGTAGCGTACAAATAAAAACAGGTTACTTTTTATGCACTGAGCAATAAAAGAGGGGGTTGGAGAGGACTTAGCACGTTTCTAAAGCCACTACTGTTTTGAACACTGTTGAATTTTCCTTCTGCACTGTAATTGTCTATATACAAACATTTTATAGTTTTGCATGGGCTTTTTTGTTACTGCTGTGTAATTCTTTTTCAGCTGAAGTTTCTCCTGAGTGCAAACGTAGTCACAATTATAAACACGAGGTCTCATTGGATCAGCATGGTAATTTGTGGTTGTAAAAACTGATGTAAAAATTTGTATTTGTAAAGGGTGTCAAGTATGTAGTCAACTCAGATTCAATCAAAAAACAGATTTCGTAATAGATTTTTTCTTTTCAGTTTAAAAGTACGATTCGCAAAATCATTATCTAATAGTGCAAAAAGATTTTTGCTTAAATACTTTCTAGAAATCATGCTTTTGCATCATCTGTTTTTGTTTTTTTTACTGCCATTCATGCAGCAACTTAAAGTTATTCATGAGAATTAGATAGATCAAGTAAAATATTTAGCTACCGCACATGAGTGTGAGTTACCAATTTGCTAAAACACAAAGTCAAAAGATGCAAAATCAGACTCGATGTTTCCGATATGTTTTTAATTGGAAGATCGTTTTGATCATTTGTTGAATATTTTGTACACCTGCAGCATCAAATTAAAAGCCGAAAATTTTTAAACATTATTTTGGATTGTAGGAATTTGAAAAAAAATTGGGTGATCGCTGTATACCCACTTTAAATATATCTATTGTCGCAAAGTAGGCCTGCTTGCTGTAACCATGGGCGTAAGAGACCAAAATGTTTTTTAAGGACTTCATCTGTTTGGCGAAAAAAATTTAACGATCGAACGTTTACACAAAACGGTGCTAGAGCTTTACGTAAACTTTTGTCAACGCTCCAACTAAAAGCAAATAGCATGTGAAAGGTCGTTGGTGATATGCCAATTACCAACACGTCTCGTTGACATCCCATATTGTTATTCATCCTACAGCCAAACCCTAGTATTCACTTTACACACTCGTGCAATGTACATAGATACTTTGTACAACTTTGTAGTGATAGATAAAAGGATTGTAAAGTGAAAATGTAGCATTTACCAAAACTGCTCTGAGTTATAGTAAATTTTCAAGTGTAAGCGACACATTTTGATAAACAGGTGTCTAATTTACAGCGCGACTGCAGTAAATAATGCAGTATAGCAATTCTTTACGATTGTGTTTATAAAGCTAGGCTTGATTTCAAGTACATTTTTCGTTAAACTAAGCGTTCATAAAATTTTTGAAATTAGCTATAGTTTGGCCATACCAGCAAACCCGCGCTCCTGCCTCTTCAAAAATCAAACACATCAATCGCAAACACAGCATAGTGAGTGCAACTAAAACGTCATGAGTGGAAGGATGTAGCTGCTTTTTGCAAAACCATCAGGTTATCTCGAAACTTAGTGGCAGACAAATCACACTCAGATCGTCTTCATAGCCAACATGAGGTATCGATGTGTTGGAAGACCTGGTCTGGGTTTTTGGTTTGCTTAGTTGTCTAAACCTGCACAATATCAAAAACACTCGTTCTCAATTTGCCTAACCATTTAGCCTAGGTATGGAGTTACTGTAGAGGTTGCTATTGCTATGAACAAACATTTTTATCATTGCAACGATTTATTACATCATAGAACAGCACGATGTCTGCCACCAGGCGTAGCTACTCTTTATCCTCTGATTTTCTCGTGTTTCTTCCAGCCTCGTAGTTATAGTACGTCGTAGATTCTAGCAAGTTTGTCACCTTTCATGCCCTCCTTTGAAACTTTTTCCTTACCCCAAGGAAGACGCGCCCCCCAGTTTAAGGACCGATGATTATGTTTGACAGATAAAAGAAGACAGCATGGTCTTTCTATATGATTCGATGGGAAACGAGGGTGCTATTGCCGGTACCATTTTGTCTAATTTGCGGTAAGTCAATGAACTTAAAGCATTAGTTAAATAGCGTAAATAAATTTCAAAAAAAAAAATACATCAAAATTTCTGCCTAGCACTGCCTATAAAACGCCATACGTATGAGTTGCAGTTGCTCTGTCCATAAGCAAAAAGTAACAAATCCAGGCTGTATTAAGGGGTAAATGTTCCCCTTGGCCCGGAAAGATGGGAATCCCATTAAAATAACCCTTTTCGAAAAATAGGTAACATAATTTAAAAGGGTGATTTTTTTGAAATGCAAAGATTTTTACGTAATTAGCCCCTAACCTTTAGCGTATGTGGAATAGCAAAGCAGTTTGATATCATGCTTTGAGGTGCAACGGCAATTGCGGCTAATAATTTAAATGCTGCATATTTGTGCAGCATAATATATTAAATTTTATACTCAACTCACTAATTCTGATCTGCGCCTTGAGATAGCACCAGACTCTATGGCCTCCAACAGTTATGGCTCCGCCTGTGTGGACGTTGAGTCTCTTGCTTCTTGCACGTAAATGTGCGATTTATTAATTTAATCGCTTTGTTTTGTACCAATGTGTGAGGTTTGTCAATACAAATCAGGCAGCATATATTCAAATGATGTATTGCAAAGTATTAGTGCGGTGCGTGTGGTGATAATCGAGATATAATGCCCCGCACGAAGACAAAGTGGATTGGCGCTGGGCAGTCTTGTTGAATTTCCATCGGGCACCCATTGTAAACTTGATTGAACACTGTTTAATCAGAAGTTTTTTTGTAGTCATTGAAAATTTAAATTAATGTGTTTGCTATGTTTTATACTTGTACCTACTGTATATGACAATGACAGAGTCCGATTTTCATCACAATACAAATTGTTTAGAATGATCTACAACCAACTGTAAAAGTTTTTCAACAAGATTTGAGAAGCACCCGCGACAACAAGACGTAACCAACTACGGTGTTTTGGCACTAAAAGCGGTGGAGCTGTATCTAAAGTTGAAAAACGTCAAGTCGTTGCATTACAGCTCAGATGCATGCTTGGATTATAGAGATGAGTTCAAAAATATTATTTTGGAAAGTGGTTAGAGAATGAGGTATTTTGCAATATTCTTTCACTAGCCCTTTCGCTGCAGGGCTAGTAAAATCGCCGATATCGTAAAGTGCCGGAATGTCAGGAAAAATGACTTTTATAAAAATGTTTCTGAAATCATTTCATTTGCTATAAAAGTGATGGAAACTGCCAAATCGTAACTTTTTGGTGAACATAAGTTTCGGGGGCCGTTCTAAGAGGGGGTATGCTGGGTGGAGGAGTTTTTCGAAACTGATCTACCGTTTTTTTTTTTGCAAATTTGCAGATCTGAAAGCGCAATAAAATTTGTTGATCTTATTTTGTATTATCAACTAATTTTATTGCGCTTTCAGAACTGCAAATTTTATTACCGGCCTGTTGGTCAAAGGGTAACACGTTCGTCTCTGGAGCAAGAGGTCCGAGGTTCAAATCTCGGGCTGGTCAAATCAAACACAGTGTTGCCCACAGGCGCAATGACGCGGAGGTGGGCCCCGCAAATTCGTTACACGCTTCGGCGTAATACAGCGAGTATAATGAAAGATTTGATTTGATATTTTGCATTTTTTCTGGCTGCAACAAGGGTCAATTTATGAGGGAGGTTAACGCTTATACCCCCCATTATACCATTTATACCAGCTAAACGAAATTGCAAAAGCCAAGAATTTCGGTTTTGTTGTTGTTGAACGTTTTCAGGTTTTAGTGACATTTTTGCGCTCATGACATTCTGTTAAAGAGATTTTGCGATTGCGCACAGCATTATAGCGAAGAAAAAGTTTACTCGCGCACGGCACGTAGGTCCTTGCAATACTATAGTCGAATCCGGCAGCAAAGGGGCTACATGTTTGTTGTTGTTCAATAACTTTTCAAATAAGTTTGTTGAATTCATTGTTTGAATTAAAAAAAGAATATTGTATGCTACTTGTCGTGCCTATTTTTTTCACGAACTACATTCATCACTACATGCGTGTAGCTACAGTAACTTACTGTACATAAAAATAATTAACAGTCATCGTCAACCTTTCCAAACACTGCAATATGTTGTTTTATACTACTTTGCAGGAAGGTGCTGTTATACTGCGATCAGCGAAACCTGAAAAACTAATTTCAGAACGTGGCTGTTCTGTTGGAAGGAAAACCAAAGCAATGAAGGGTCGCTCTATGTCTCTCTCGGCTATGGTACTTGTGAAGTCAATTGTACTGTTCAATAAGTTGCTGTAGGCTTTTGTCCAGCACTGCTGACTATACTGCATTTTGTTTCACTTCTTTTGTTTTAATGAGTCTGTTTTATTTTTTAAATACATTTTATTTTTTGTAGTATTTTTTACATTTTTTTCCATTTAAAACATTTTGTTTCCTAAGTTGGAGAATTTTAGCCATCTTGCATTTTCGTGTGTTACCGCAACACCGCGGTACCGTAATGTTTTTACGCAACGTTTGCAGTGTGGAATTAAAATACCAATGTACAATTATTAGAGTAGATGTTAAAGATAATCCTGAAAAATACCGTGAGCTTTGTTAGTTGGAGGTCTCGATGCAAACGTTAATTATGGCAGAGCGTAGACAGGGGGGGCATCGGGCCATGGTCTTTTTTGGGTCCAGACTCATGAGGCGTATTGTTATTGCATTTTGTAACCCTGAGAATTCACTTCATAAATTCTTCTCATTTGAAGTCAGGCGGAGACCAAAAAAAGATTTTCATACTAATTTCGTAGTTACTTGGTTCGCATTTAGTTTAGGCGAAGTCCGAAAAAACAGGTCTTCTCCCTATTCTCGTAGTTGCTGTAATTCGAATTTTGGCGAAGATAAAAAGAAAAGTCTCCCTATTTTCCTTCGAATTTAGGCGATGACCAAAAATAAAAAAGGTCTTCACTGCATCCAGTAGATTTTCATTCTTTGCTCCCACGTTTCGAAAATCCTGCCTACGCTGCTAATTACGGCCCGTCTATTTTGTACTTTCTCTGGCTCAAAAATATAGTGATTGTTTTTTACACGATTTTGCATGCTGCCCGAAAATCTCTAAGCGATCCAGCACTATGAAAAATGATTTAATCACCGCCAGGGATATCTAGACAACATCGGGATGCGAAGGCTTTTTTCGCGCTTGACATTAGAAGGGCTGTTAGCGCGTCTGCGGTTTCGCCGCTTTTGTGCGATAATTTGAGTTTTACTAATAAAACAATAGCAGTTGGTTGTGAAAGCACTAAAAAATCTTTCAATTAAATGACGTTAGATGCAACACTATACCAAAAAACTTAAGGTAAATATATCAAAACTATAACAGATAATGATACTTCGCATACAAGTTATAAAAACTTTTATCAGTTAGACAGTACATTTACATCAAAACAGTACGCTGAAGTTCATTCTTTTACGACGAACTTAATATAAATCGCAGACCTTCAGAAAAAAAAGTCACTATAACACTGAAAAAAACAAGTGCAAGAAATGCACGGAATACTGTATGTACAGTATGAAATAGTAGCACATTTTATATTTAAATTAAATAAAAACATTCAATATTCAATAGTAGTCACAAAATTTTACTAACACTGTAGCTATTAGCAAAATTCAACACTAGGATAAGCTAATACTGATTTAAAAAATATCTATTGTCACGCCACAAAAAATAAGCTTGTCATAAGAGTACTTTCCAAATTAGCTGTCAAAAGTTTTAGACATCTGAATGCTTACAACTTGGCTCGTTGCAAAGCTTTCTCGTAGTTCGTTGCATTTTTGCAGGTGGCTCTGATTTTCTGCAGCTTAAACTTTTTAGTTCGTTCTTTGCAAAGCAATTGAAAGCAATTTGGAAAATCAGTGCAAGGTTTTCATGGTTTGGGGAACAACTCTTTTTAAGGGCAGCAGCTGATGAAGAAAGACGCAACAGCGCTTTAGTAAAAACACATCACTGTTTATTAGATGCCAAAAATTTGATTCGAATCTCGCTATCTGATAAAACAGCATTGTAAGCTTGCACAGCCAAAGCTGTAACAGCGGAGCACAGCTAAGTCTTGAGGAATATTTCCTTGTTTTATTCCTGTCTTTCGTTATCAGCCAGCAAAAGAACTTTGCAACCTGTGTGTTTTCTTCGCCGACAAATACTGTAGCCAATATAACCATTGTTAAAGTAAGTTACATTGGCATCCTCGAGCAATATTTCCTTGAGATTAACAACTTTATTTTGCCAAAAAAAGTTGCGTAGCCAATTAATTTCAACAGCATCTTTAGGGGCGCATAAATCTTGCTTACTGCTAGCAAAGGAAACTTCGGAGGCTTCCACAAGCATCTTTTGCTGAAGCAAGCTCAGTACTCTTTCTTTTCAGCTAGTATCAGTTGCCGAACGGAAATAAAAACATTTTCACCACTGCAGTGGTGCCGATTTATGTTGAGCATTGGGGGGATAATTTGCAATTTTACCCCAATTTTGCCCTATTTTAAACATTGGGGGGATAAGACTCAATCACTATTTCTTCACGTGAATAAAATATGACAAACGTTCAACTCGCTTTTGAGCAAATCAAGTTAAGACCAAAAACAAAGGTCTTCACCGAAACTTGAAGAGTTTTTGTCCCCGAAATCAAGTGAAGACTACAAAAAAAAAAAAGAAAAGATTATCCAGTGCTCAAATGATGACCACAGTCAAACTATTGGGGATATTTCCTCCCATCCCCCCAGGTTTCGGCACCACTGCACCACTGGCTTAGCGAACGTAAAAAAAATATACATTTTTGATGATGCTCCTCATCCTTTTGGAATTCAAACAAACATTGCTGGTTGTTTTGGTTTGACTGCACAGATCGATAACCAGACTAGCATAATGGGGCACAGCATGTATTCACCATTGAAATAACAAATACTAAACACTACCTGAAGTATTAAACTACGCTGGTATTGATATTAACGTTACGATTACACTGCAACAGCATATATGTTTAGATCACAATTAAAATGCTTATTTGTTCAAATTTAAAGACTGCAATGCAGGTAGGACTTGAATTAGCTGAAAAAAAAAAAAAAAAACTGACATTGATAAGCTCATCTAATCTAAAATTAGTTTTAACAATTTTACCTCTGAATTTCTAACTTTTGTGGTCCTACTCTCGATATCAATTTTTTTCTAATTCCGAAACTTTCAAATAATGGCAGGTATCAAGGCAACTTTAGACTTTATTGTTGAGCCTAAACTGTTTTTGTAAATGTATTGTAGACCTCACAGTACTCTGTAGAACTGCAAGCTACGGTAATGGATTCAGAGCAAGCGAAAAGTCTAGACTACTGCATGCACTTCAGTTACATTCACTCAACAGCTTTTTACACCGTACAGAGTACATACTTCCATGTGACTAATAACTAGGCTACCGTAATTATAATCTTCTGAACTATTATAGTACTGTACCAGAAGAGAACTCTAACAACACCATATACAGAAAATCTACCATTAACAAAACTAACGGCATTCTTGCAACTGCTTTAGTACACGTGCGCTTGCCAAGCTTGACTTGAGAAAGACGCTGCAGGCAGTGGTGTAAAAAGTACTCGAAAATTGTACTCAAGTAAAAGTTTCGTTACTGACAAAAAAACTACTTGAAGTAAAGTACAAAGTACTGGCCAAAAAAAGTACTTGAGTAAAAGTAAAAAAGTAGTCATTTTAAAACTACTCAAGTAGAAGTATTTCTGAAAGTATTCACGCTAAATAAACAAACTATTCAATTGACATATGACAACTGGTTGTCTACTTTACATCACTGCCACAAGCGCTTGATTTTCTAACCCCTCACTATCTTAAAAAGTCATGAAATATCAATTGTGCAGGTTTTTTGTTTCTATATTCAAGGAATCAATTCATGAAATATTTGCTCAAATACTCATTCACTGCCTTTGTTAGTTAAATTTGTATGCTAAAAACCAAAAACACCGTGGAAGTGGCTTAATAGAGTGTTGGCAGCGTGGCCAAGAGAGTAAAGGCGTCGTTTTTTTGACGACCCTGATCGCATGATCATGGGTTCAACCCGCACCCTGGTCACGTTGTTGCGTCCTTGAATAAGACGTTTTACGATGATTACCTCTGCTTGGTGGCTTTGAACGAGCAGCAAATTTATGTGGGAAGAAGTCATCGGTCAACCGGAAAACTTGGAAAATGGTCAACTCCTAAGCGAGTGCGGATTCGTCCAAAGGATAGCACCATCGTCGCTTTCTCGCGAAAGGAGGATAAAAATGCATCGATCAATCAAGCCTACTATGTCCACAGGGTCCGCCAAAAGTTACGCAGAAAAGCCAAAATTATAGTCTGCGATGAACTTTTTTTGGATTAAAGAAGAAAAAATTATCGTGAATTTTTTTAAATGATTTTATTTCACGACATGTGAAGGCAGATAGAAACCGGTAGAAACATAACTGAAACTGTGAGTGAAGCACAGTCATTCATTGATTGATACCAGTGTCCTGTCACAGCAATAGTAGGTTAGACTGCAGCTTAATTTAATTCCAATTCAATTTACTTGCTGCACTTTAGAAAACCTGCTGCCTGCCTAGACAAAGTTTACCATGCAATTCCTGAATTCCACCATGTTTGTTTCCAGTTTTAGTGATTTATTCACCGTGTTGCCATGACCAGGAAACCGCAGAGTGATATTAGGGTCGTTGAGGCTAGCTGCCACCTCTCTATCATACAAAGGTGTAAGCACTGAGCAGCACATTATCACCTTCAATGCAGATTTTCAAGGAGGAAGATGTGAATACAGTTTACTGTAGGCTACATATTTTTAAGTCTTTGGCTTGACTGGACCAAATTTGAACCCAAATATTCAGCTCGATATACAGATGCTCTAACCACTAGGCTATACCATCTTGTCGGCATATTTATCAGTTCAACCCCAGGCTCTCGAATTGCAAGACACTGTTCTCAAGAACAAAGAAACTAAACATTTCATCAGTTTATTACTCATTGATGAAGTGTTACTGCTACAGTGCTACTCAGCAGAGGTGGAGTCCTTGAGGACGTCCTTGGTCTCGAGGACACATTTTGAAGTCCTTGACCTCGAAGCCTCAAGTCCTCAAAAAATGCCTGTCCTCTGCTTGAGGACAGCAGTATTTTTTGAATTGTTAAAATTTTGTAGTTCGCCAGAAAAAAAATTTGAAGACGTTTTTTTTTGAGATTGCCTAAATTTGGACTGTAATACCAACTCAATCTGCGTGAAAACCGATCAAAATCTGGGATAAGATCGTTGGATGTTTTTTCCAGCCTCTGAATCAGCCCCCCATTGCAAATTCCTGGCTATGCGCCTGCCAGGATCTCATATCTCCACTTATCAATAAATTTCTGCAATTGCCTAATCCTCCAGTCCTACAAAACAGCAAAACGCGAATGGACCTTTCACAGCTCGATTGTAAATGCACCCTAACCTACTAACTCTACTCATGACTTTAGGAAAACTGACGGTTCGTTTGCATTTTATTGGTGTTAAAATGGTTGTAGGTTGACCTATGATGTTGCAGGCTAACTATTCGGAAGAGCTTTGGTTCCTAGTCCTGATTAAGAAGTTGATGTTTGCCGGATTGCCGGTGCTTGATTACTTGATTAGAAAAAATGCAATCGTTTTCAAAAGCTCATAAACGCAGTCAAACGTGGAATTTAAAAAAAGAAAAAACCAAGGGAGAATAACCTGACAGCGCGTTTACAAATGATTGACTGCAGATCCCCACAGTTAAAGTGCAGTCAACACTGCAGCTCAAATTTTAAAACTACTTTGTACTTTTATCAAATAATAAGTACTTAAGTAGCGTTACTTCAGACTAAAACTACTTAAGTAAAAGTAAAAGTAGTTAAAAAAAAACTACTCAAAAAAGTACTCGTTACCGAAAAAAACTACTTAAGTAATCTACTCAAGTAAAAGTAATTCGTTACTTTACACCACTGGCTGCAGGTTTGTGCGGTAGTTGTTTACTCAATCACTCGCTTCTGAGCGATAGCCCTTCTACTGTCGTAAGAAAAAGGCAATCGCTAAAAGCCTTCGCATCCCGATGTTGTCTAGATATCCCTGATCACCGCCATGTGTTGAGTAATTTGTATTTTAAGCAGATCACAGGTCGGAGTATGGAAGAGGGAAGCGACCCAGCATGTAGGCAATACGAGTATGTGATACGTGTAAATTTGAGTTGAAGCAGACTGTTCTAATGTTCTGTTCTTTAATGTTCACTAATTTCAGCATCATTAATTGTTAAACTTTTTTGAAGAATAAAAAGACAAATTTATTCATGCTTGATTAAATATTGTGTTTTAGTATAGATGATGATTCTTGAAATATACCTAGTCTAGTATTCAGATACATCAACAATGGCATTATGGTAAAGGGTGAGAAATCTTGATTGATTGCTTGCAGATGCATGGTATACTGGCCCGTATTCTAAAATATTTTTTATGCTGAGGTTGGCGTTGCTCAAAATTTTTCAGCAGAAATGAGAATTTAAGAAAATTTCAAAATGCATATAGTTCCATTTTTTACTTGTTCAACTTTAAGCGGTTGCGAGAAATTAAAATTTTAACAGTAAAAATACGGTACAGCGTACAACTACAAAAGAGTGTTGAAGATAAATCAGCAATATGCTCGGACGCTTACGATTTCCCTCATTGTTTACGCTGTCCTTGGGTATCTTTTATACGAATCCAGTCAATTATAAGACAACGGGCTGTGATTTCATTCATACCCGTCGTTTTTTTTTTCCTTATAGCATGGCATCAGGCTGAGCGATTTTTGAACGAAAATTTTAATCGTTTTTTACGATTTTCGACTCTTAAAAAATGATATTCATAGCTTTCCTGCTTGACGTCCACCAATAAAAGCGTATGATGCTTCCACCATACGTGATACTGTGATAGGCAGGTGGTACCTTGACTTTAAATCGCCGTCTCCTGACCAAAACAGTACTTAATTACAATCTTAAGGTACGCTGTAAAATATCATGAGCACTTAGCCTTAATGACATGGAGTTAAGTAGACTGAAAATTATTGAGTTCCTGATCGTAATTTTCGGTTATTATTTTCTGCTTGTGTGAAATATCGAAAAATCCGGAGCTTTTGACGCGCGTTCGGAATATTGATTTTTTTGCGATGCAAGTCTTCTCGGCTGGTTTTGAAGTAATTAGAATAAACAATAAAACTAATTTCCTGTATTTTTACGATAGCAATTTTATTCAGTGCAAGAATTAGAAAACGATGCCAACGTACACTAACTCCAGTCGAACCCTGTGTGCAAACCTTAGGGTCATTTCATTACATGACAGTCAAAATTTTGTAACTCACTCTCTCAGATATTCTTTATATTTGGATATGAGAAAACCATTCAAATTTGATGCAGATTGAAAAAAATCAGAATTCATCGAGCAGTTTATGATTTTTCGTCTTTATAATTTTGCCACACGAGGGCGCTGTTCGGAGCTTAATTGATTCAAAAAATTTTGAGTTTTTGATTTCATTTTCGATTATCTCGAAAGAGCAAAAAAATTTTATTCTCCAACCAATGTCAAAATGTCCAGGATAAGAACTTGATTAAAGTGTGTGAATTTGGTAAATGTTTTTTGTTGCATATTTCTGTTATTGCCGTGAAAAACATCATGCACATTTTTTTGCAATCATTTTTTTATTCAACGCATTTTATCGTAATTATTGATTTAGCATGTTACTGTAAAACTATTGATGGATTGCAGCTACGTCATAGCTTTTTCCCGCCAAAACGCCATTACAAAGCATTGGACGTTACCGTAAATCAACGTATAATTCCTTCCGTGGGCATATTTAAAGAATTTGATTCTAAAGTAACACTTTTGTAGATACCTTGGCTTTAATTGGTAATTATCTGGAGCGATTTAAGCAGCTTACATAGCTCAGCGGATCTGAAAAGTTACGCTTTTTGTAAATTCTCATCGTCCATTGCCCGCTATTGTCCACTTTGACCGGTTTTTAGCTTTGGTTCAAATCGCAAATTCATCCATATCCTAAAATACGTAAAATTCTATGTCACAGCAGTAACACATGGCCGATTAATGTTTACTTGTTTAGTTTAAACACTATTTATAAACAATATTTAACATCACCAGCTCAAGTCGAAATAAATGCAAATTAAGACTCGATCAAAGTTACACCGTTACACTGAGGCCAGTTAAATCATTAGTTTAATGTTTAAATGACATATCTACGAAATAATTCAATGAAAACAACTGCTAATGCATTTTAACTCCTAGCAACCAATAATCATAGCGATAAGCCGCTAATGACTACACGAAATGCAAAAAATCACCAAGATCCTGCAAAATAGACTTCTGAAATTACAAAAGTTTAAAGATGCGCTAATTTTGTCACAAATAAAGGAGATACAACTGTTCCATTATAGCGCCATCAATAGTAAGCCACGAATTTGATTACCAAAACTAGCTACCACCATTCATATTACATGATTCTGATGGGTTACTCAACTGCAAGCCGGATTTACGTCACTGAAAAAAAGCAAACAAAACCGAATTCTTACTAATTAAAATCTTTTTCAGTTTTTACAGGCATTTGCTGAGCATTTAACTTTAACGTTACAAAGAATCAACTCTTTTATAGCCTGAAAATACGCTCCATATCTTCGCTGTCAGTATCTTTTTTTTTGCTTCACCTAATATATTGGTCTGCTTGCATTATGAAAATGGTACCGGTAGTTTTAAATGTTAGTATGGTTTAAAAATATTCAACATCATTGAGTACTTCTAAGCAAGAGTGACAAAGAATGTTTATTAAATCAATGTTGCAATTGCAAAGTTGATTAAGTTTTCATATAAACACAATATGAAAGTTAAAAATAAAAAAGATACTAGCCACAAATAGATTAAAGAGGCATTCTGCCATTAATGGTAGTATTAACGCAACAACTTGCACATTCTTTTATTACAATAATGCCTGTCTCGTGGATGCCGGTAAGCTTCTTGGCAGTTCATATACTTTTGCTGTTTGCGTTGATTTCTTTTTACGTTTTCCCTAATCTATATTTTGAATTAGACTCTTTAACACTGTCATCACCCAGTTTAAACGGTATGTCATTTACCAGCACAAACAAATTGTCAGCCACATCATCAGGCATGAAGGGAGTCAGCAAGAACTACGTATTTTCGAGTAATAATGGTTTAATAAACATATTGTAAGACCCATATAAGCAACCACACAAATGCATTATCTGCGCATGAACCTTCTAGTCCACAATCTAGACTAAGGTCGCATTGTAAGTGCAAACTTAAAGCAAAACCATCTGACTTGAGCGAATACAGTAAATGCTAATGAAGAGTTATTTTATTAAAAACTGTAAGTTTTTAAAGCAGGATTTAAGAAACTCTTGTCCCACGTTTAAACCTTTCTAATCTTGCCAGGGTTGCCACAGAAACTGCCAAATCAAATTCCAGGACTTTTTTAAATCATTTTCCAGGACTGTTTAAGATTTTTTTACAGGACTTAAAATTTAATTTTGACTATTACTCCTTTATGCACCTACTCCGTTGTACTTGTGATTAACAAAAATTATTGATGTAACGCATTTGTATTCCCAGTACTGACCGCCAAGTGCAAAGTTAGAAATTTGCAACAGGAGGGTTGTGCTTTTTGGTCTGTGGGCGGAGCCCCCAGCCGCCAGAAGTCATTGGGGGTTTGGGGGCAAAGCCCCAAGCGCTCGAAAATTCTGCAATTTTTTTGCAATAATACCTTAATTTTAGGCCTAGTTTGGTAAAGAATATTGCTTTTAATACATGGCATAGAAATTAGCACTGCAAAAACATGATCAAACTGGTTGCATAAATGGGTTACAGTATGTGGGTGACAGCAAGAGCTCGATCGATATGACTTTTTCAGGCCGATACTGATATATAACTCATCAACTACCAAATTTTGTCTATATTTTTCAATTTTCCATTTAACTTGACACTAAAAGCTTCATTAATTCTCCTCCAAAAAAAGACTATTACAAACACGACTTAAACAAAGCAAATAGAACGCAAGAACACTCGTGCATGCTCTGAAAAAAGTTTTAAGGTAATGGTGGTGAGTCGATATTTCATCGGCGGTAAATAGCGATACGATGTACCGGCTTGGCCCTGCTATCGGCCAAAATATATCAGCTGATTGATAGATATATCGGTCAAGCTCTAGTGATGAGAAATGGTAAAGCTTCATTCCTATCTTTATTTCCAGCCAGTGAACTATAAAATCCTATCATTTGAAAAAAAAACAAAGTATATTTCCAAGCCAGGGTGCAAACAAAACAACTCCATCCTAGCCCTGACCCCAACCTTAAACTAAACCCAAACTGTAACCCTAGCTCTAACTCTAAAGTTAATCTTAACCCAAACTCAAAATCTAAACTCCTACTAACCCTTAACGATAATAATTTAAAAAATAAAAGAGTATATATTTGAGAAAATGAGCACCCCACTTTTGCTCTCTATAAGCAGAGCATATTTGCATGCTAGAGTGCAAATAGGCACCTCCTTTAAAAAACTCCTGGGAGGAGGGGTTAATGAAACGAGATTTGAGAGAGTTGATAGGTAATTAACAGAATAATATCACATACTGAATAGACCCCTTAAAATTGTTTTACAAAGCCTACGTTAAGCATTTTGCATCAAGCGATCGAATTGATTGTTTATTTTAAGCCATTTTAGTTAGTTGTTACTGATTTTATTGTTGACCAATATTAGCCCATCCTTTAAATAATGTTTCAAAAGTAGCTTTAAATTATTTTAGAGTCCATGTTACTGCAAAAAAAAACTGGCTCAGAAGTATAATGCAAAAAATGTATTTTTCTTATTGCGCATTTTGGTCAACAGGCCAATGGGGGACTATAGCTCGCTACGCTACTGCTACTAGAGTAACGCATGGCAATAAATAACTGTCCATGAATTCGCTTTTTCTAATAATATTCAATAATTTATACATACTGTACTGCAAAGTGCAACTTTTGGCATTTTAACAAAAAAGTGCTTATTTGCTCTCAAACGTTCAATTAAGAACTGTTTCAAGAGAATAAGAGAGCAAAGAACAGAAGAATGGGTGCTCCAGCCTTTACTCTCTTCTATTTTTTGAATTATCATTAGGGTTTGAGTTAAAATTATGAGTTTGGGTCAGGGTTAACGTTCGAGTAGAGCTAGTGCTGCAGTTTGGAATAGAGCTAGGATAGCGATTTTTTTATTAGTGTGCAAGCGTACAAAATAATCCCTGTCTTTTAACAATAAAGCTTTTTAAAAGACCTTCACAAGGCAAATAATTTCAACAATCGCTTTGTACAATTACAAGGTACCAATTACTATGAAAAAAATTCACATTTTGTCCACGTAAATCACGGGAAAACTTTCCAAATATTTTCCAGGACTTTTAGACAAAATTCAAGGACTTTCCAGGACAGCAAAAATTATCAAGGACTTTCCAGGATGTGGCAACCCTGTACTTGCTTTCCAAGTTTTTATTACCGGTACGCTTTCAAATTTTCGCTCAGGTCGGAGTTTCGTTAAAGTCTGCTTTTGTAATACGATAAATCATTACTTTGTAGATGGCAGATCCAAGTTTTTGACATTTAAAAACGTCCAACTGCAAAATAATTTCTACCACATATCCAGAATTGTTTGCACAAGCAATACAATGTAATGAAATATACTACAGCACTCCCTATACGCAGCATTATAAACGCTAGGTCTGATGAATGGTATTATTCAAAAATCTTCACAAAACTCCCAAATATGCAGGGTATAGAATATGCGCATGTGGACATGTTTGGCATTCTTCACTCGGCCGCAGGGCACAGTCATTTCATTGTGGAGACTAAGCAAACTTTACGATGGTCATCGACGAGCATTAAGAGGAAGAATATTGCTCTGTGTCATCTTAGCTCTGAAACAAAAAATGCATTTCGCTAAAAACGTAATACGCACAATTACACATTTCTTATTTTAAGAAGATTGCACAATCAATGGTAACGAGAAATGCAATCTATCTTGTGACAGAGGCAGTGATCTTATCGAAACAATTGAAGGGTAAATACGAACTGCTTTTGCCTGCACAAATCTGTTTTTTTTTTCGCGAAATATAAACCGCTTCCATTAGTCCGTACGTACGTCGCACAACCCAACGGCTTCAGAAACGCATTAAGCAGCATGTTTCAAAAGCAATACGGCAAAGAACCACTCCTACTCAGGAGCAGAGAATTCAACGATCCCGACCAACAAGAATACAGCCAAACAGAAAATGCAAAGCAAAACGTAAGACTCAATTCGAACCAAAGAGCGATTCAGCCATTGGCTAATGGTTGCTAAAATCCAATTAGTGCGCACGCAACTATTCTAATTCGCGATTTAAAATCCTAACCACACCTCGTTCTCAATTTTATTTGAGCCTGTTGGAAGCAGTTTATATTTCATGGAAAAAAATAGATTTGTGCAGGCAAAAGCATTTCGTATTTACCCTTCAACTGTTTCGATAAGATCAAAGCCTGCCGTCACTAGGTAGAAAGCATTTCACATTACTTTTATGCAATCCATGAAAAGTAACAGAGCTATTTAGTTGGTAACAAGATTTAGTAAACTATTTTTAGGGTTCAGTCAATTACTATCATTGTAAGCGTAAGAAATGCACTGAACTTGCGAAAAAAGTTTTAAATATCTTTGAAAACTTTAGAAACTCTAAACTTAAGTGTGTTGGCATCTTCTTCAAAACTCAAGTTTAGGATAGGGCCGTCTTCTTGATCAGATTTAATTCCCAACGACAACTCGATCCAGTTATTTTCTTTCACAGTATTTAAATTCGACCTCCCGATAGATGAACTCTAAACTATTTACTTGAACAGGATTCAAAATTATTGAAAGCAATTCAATGAGTGTTTAATCTATCTTAAACAATTAATTGTTAATCTAAACTTTATGAGACATACTAGAGTTTCTTTTGATTCACAATGCAATTATCAACCCTAACAGTGCAGCACAGAGTTGACTTAAAACTTCGTTCAACATATCCCAATTAAATATTTATTTCAAAAACATTTTTCAATGCACTTGTGTTACAAGAACCAGTAAATTTTGAGTTGAGGCTGGCTGTTCTTTAATTTTTTGCCAATTTTTACCCTCATTTGTTCTTAAATTTTGAGAGCATCGATACCAATTACATAAAACTGTTGTACTTCCAATGCTCTGTATGCTTGAGCAAACGCTTTTTTTGCTGTTTTCCCAGCATCGTAAAATTGCAAAAGTGAAGAAGCAAGCATTTTTATTTGAATGAGCACCAAAAACATTCTAGTTGCCTGTGCAGTGCGCAACATTACTATATACTTTCGAAATTGGTGCAATTTTGCTTGTAAATGCCAGAAAATCACTCAAACTTTATCGTTTCGAATCAGTACAGGGTTTAGTTTTGTTTTTGATATGAAATTTATTCTTGTTTGGCTGTTCTAAACAGTGGTGTCGCTAGGGGGAGCGGCCTGCCATGGTTGTCACCATTTTGGGGTGACACCATTTGGTCGTTTTTTTTTGTTTTGAGATCGAAAACCCACTGATTGGTAGGCAAAGAGCTTTTTTTTTTGGTCTTCACCTATCGTTTGGCCGATAAAGGGTGCTACCACAAAATCCTGTCTCGGGTGCCACCATTCTTAGCGACGCTTCTGGTTCTTAATATTATTTTATGTTGCTCAGGCCGGCATTGTTTTTAAACCAAAATTGAGCCTCATGTTTTTATAAAATTGTTCATAGAAAATAAAGTGTAATTGATTTATTCCCCCTCCCCCCCCCAAAAAAAAACAAAAAACAAAATCAACAACTTTCAAAACTACAAAAATATTTCAAAACATAAAAATTACATTCACCTTGTTATTAACTTTTTTGAAAAAACAACATGATTTTTAATTCTTTTTCAACCCCAGTATAGGAATGTTCATTTCAGAATAATTATGTATTCAAGAATAATTATGTATTCTAGAATTCTTCGTCGAGCGACCTAGAACTAGATGGACCGATTACATTGAGGATCTTGGATGAAATCGCTTGGGACTTCGCCCAAGCGAAATGATGGAGGTGATGGAAGACCGTCAGGTGTGGCGGCTTAATCTTAAGCTACTGCCCCAGCAACCCTCACGGAAAAGCAGGCAATGAAGAAAGAAGAATAGTTTTGAATCTTTTTTACAGAATTCAGAATCCTTAATCGAATCCTAAATCTAAAAAGTGGTTGTCAGTGCTGTTTTGAAATCAATTCAGCACTTAACTACTCGACTACTGCAAAACAAAAAAAAGTCCAACATTTAGTTTCATTTTCAATGAATGAATCAAAGCCAGTACAAGAATTACAGCACTATGAATCACATGATTATTGATTGGATATTCTCATTCTGCAATGGTTTCATCAGTTTCTCTGAATTTTTTGTTTTCATTTTAGCAGTCATTTCTAGTTGTTTTCACGAAAAGGAAACACGTCCGCAACTAGGTGGGGCTTAGCCCTGCTGGAGAAAATCATGCCATTGTAACATCCACGTCAAAAGAACACTTCCCAACGCTGTTGACCAGCTTGGTTAAAGAAATTTATTATTTGCAGTTTTTCTTCACAACTAAACCGAATTCTAAAAACAGAACCGGTTCCAAAAGATTCGGTATTCTCAAATGAACATCCCTACCTCAGTAGCAAGCAAACTTAATATATGTTTAGCAACAAATCAATGCAAGTTGAGTGTGATAGCTAATGCACTCAATGAAAAATAGTAGGATTTTGTAAAATCAAATATACATAATAAGTGCAATACTTTATGGAAATTCTAATACATTAATACTTGTAGTTGTGTACAAAGTAGGGTAACTCTGGATTCTCTGTTATGAATTTAAACTTTGTACATGTCTCTGCTATTTACTATGTCTTAAACTCCACATTGACTACACAGAACAAATATAGTGGACTAAATTTTGCCATACACAACAGAACAATACAAACTCAAAAAAACATATAAATTTGCTGTAAAACAAAAAGAAAAACATATATACCACGACTATAGAAACAGGTCGTTGACCAATATTCTTCTCGGTGCATAACAGGACTTCAAACTCCAATCATGACATCAGATTAATGATTTCAGCAAAACAACACACTGCAAGATGAAATCTACAAAAAGTATTGGTTATTTATGATGAATTTGCTCATTTCAAATTAAAATATGCCAATAAAGCATATTTACTATTGAAATGCCACAAGTAAAAAAAAAAGAAATATTCTGCACTCTTTTTTATTTGCTGTTTTAAAGATTAAGATTACAGCATGTTTTAGGTTAGATTTAAGGTTATTTAGAGTAAGCATCTGAATTGAATCAAAAGTAATAAAACACTACATCAAATTTTTTGGTGAAATGAATCAATTCTTTATCGTAATAATACTGTAGATACTTTTGGGATATCCTTGTTTGGGTGACAAAATAACAAGAAGCCGAGCCTTTTTAACAAACTCAACTTGTATTCCTTATACTATTTAAAATGATAAATAATGAAGGAAAATGCACTAGTATCTCCATGCCTGTTGTTAGATCAATTAGTAGCTTGATAACACTGCTGGATTCTTGATTAGTATTACTATTAGTTGAGTAATTTGTCAACACAAAGTGCGCATTCATTATACAGCAAATGTTGCTTTCATCCATCACATAAATCCTAGCACTAATAGTACCAGTAAGACAAAAATGAAAAGAATGCAATGAATACAAATTGTAATAGCCTATGTTGTTTTGATGGAGAGTCTGCCAATGCCAATCAGTCAAACCAAATCCTTTTCGAAAATAATTTGTGCATGTAAAATTGATTTCAGCTGAGTAGCCATGTTCAGTACGATGGCTAAACTAAAAAACAACTATTGCAATTGCATTAAATTTCATTCACCAAGATGCCTTGGCCAGGAGACAGCGAAGGGACTGTTCAGTCTTCGAGTCAAGCTGCCACCTGCCCACCTGTCTACCACACACAGCAGACGCTTCACACTGTCCCCTAAATTGCTGAACGCCAAGCAGGGAAGCTGTGAGTACCAATTTCTATAGTTTTTGGTTTGACCCGACCGAAAATCAAACCCAAGCGTATCGCTTTGGTAGCAGACGCTTTATTCATTCGACCACTAGCTTATCTTTGTCAAACAGTATTTGAACAAGATCTGAGATACACTTATTATGTTTACTTAGTTTAGTTATATAAACAAGATGGCTTAAATTATTTTCAAAAAAGATTTGGTTTTACATTACTGTTTGGCAGATTCTCCATCAAAACAACTTTTTACAATCTCAACTAATGTATAAGAGGGCCATACAATTACAAATGAAGAATTGGCAATACATTTATTTTGATTATTTTAATTCTACCAAACGACGGTAGGCTGCTCTACTGCTGGATAAGTAAATCTGGAACATGAATCTCAAGCTGTTGAAAAGTAAATTTTATAGCTTAATCACTAAACTGAAACTATTCAACTTGACCAAATCAGATGACCAAAGGTTTTATCTTGCCTTTTAACTAAGCTGTAACAAACTTTTCTACAAATGGTCTGTCACAGGTCAGTATTGTTTAAACTGTTACCGTAGCCTACCTGGCTCACCTCTGACACTGACAGTGAGTGCTACAGCACTGTTGTAACATAGCTTGCAGTTTTGAGTTATACATTTACAGATTTACAGTACTAGCCTAATGAGTAAGGCTAGGCTACTGTTCTTCTGTTGTTACCTACCGGTATGTGTAATAATTTAGTATGTAATACACCTAAACCAACTCTTTGCATAACTTTTTTAACCTAAATCAACTCCACCTATATCAGTCACTCAGTCTGCTCTGTAGGCCTACTGCATAGTGCATTGCATAACTTTTTTAACCTAAATCAACTCTACCTATATCAGTCACTCAGTCTGCTCTGTAGGCCTACTGCATAGTGCATTGCATAACTTTTTTAACCTAAATCAACACTACCTATATCAGTCACTCAGTCTGCTCTGTAGGCCTACTGCATTGCATACCGTAACTTTTTCTAATGCTAACTACTACCAGACAACAGTAGTAGGCCTACAGTGCTCAATGCAGTACTCTAGTTCTGTTCCAAGAATTGCCTTGAACTAGAGATGGTGCAGTGCGCAAAATTTTTGTCCGCAAACTGCACCACACTACTCAATTCTGTCCGCATACCGCACTGCACCGCAAAAAATTTGTAAACTAGTTGCACCGCACCGCAAATACTACCGCAAGTCAAAATATAATGGTTAATGACATTGTGTAACACTAATACTGTAGCTTACTGCATGCAAAATTATAAACCAAACAGGTTGGCACCCACGGTTCACCTGATGCTAGTCAAACAATAGCTTTAAATAATGACTTGGTCTAAATTGTTGCTTAAATAAACAAGCCCATTAACCCACATGCTAAGCTTGTTCTAAACAAAAGTATCCCAATCATGAATCTAACCATGGACATTACCAATATGTATGGAAAATATCACCACTTCCACTTTGACTGCCAAAGTTTGCTGGCTCCATTAATGCATTCATGTAAACAGTAACACTAAAACTACACTCACATCATTACTAGTCTTGCCATGAGTAAGTCATGATCATGCTTGATAAGCTACAGTGTATACAAATCTGTCCTTTAATTGTAATTTTATACAACACAAGAAAGCTATATAAATACATTCTAAGTTTCATATCAATTTAGCTCTAAAATTCTATAACTTGTCTGGCATAATAAACAACTTTAGCTTAAAGTTTCTTAAGCTTAAAGTGAAGAATTGTTATGCAAAAGCAGTTTTAATCATTACCAGTACATCTAAGTTTTTGTTACAGGTATCATGTATGATATTGGAATACTGATAAATATAACTAAAAAAAGTGGTCTAAGCACTCAGTGTTTTTGCACCTTCAGTCAATGAGCATTGACATGATGAATTTGAAGCAATGTTAGAGGCAATTATTAACAATTATGGTAGCTTATTATGATTAGGAATGGAGAAAAATATACATATACCATACATAATGGCCCACATAAAAGTGTGTGACTAAGAGTGTGCACAGATAAAAGCTGAGATGCAACACAAAAAATCAACCATAGATAATATTATACCATTACTTAGTTTCTATCTCACTGTTTTAAGATATTACTTGAAAACAAACAACATCAACTCTTTGCAGTGTGCCTAATGTTCAAAGTCATTTAACACCAAGCAACACAAACTGAAGCAAGCAAATAATACAAGGCAGAACAGAAATTTCAGCAAGCAAATAACACATGATAAAAATAGGCAAGCCAGAATCATTGCATTGTAAGCACATGGTACCACACAAATAAGGTTAAAAGAGAAAAAGATACACTGACATCAAAATATGGGTCATCTTAAAACACTAGAACTCTGAGGCTACTTTACACTGTACAGGAATGGGTTGGCATGTGGGGTTGGGTTATAGTGATACTAACTACAATTACATGAAAGAGATTTTCAAATTATGAATGTGAAATTCTTTACTCACAGCTCAGATTACAGTACTCTGGTACTGTAGACTCAAGCATTCAGTAAAATTTGGTCATGCTATTTTAATAAACTTTAATTTTCATTGCAATGGATCATTCAGTTCTTAGTAATACTCCTACTGTAATAGCCACTAGCTTACTGATCAGTGATATGCAGCAAACTTCACAAAAGCCTTGACTGTTGACTTTACTCCAACAAAAAGCTAAAGTAGGCCTACCATACCAGTCAGCACTTAGCAGCAATCAATAGGCTGATAGGCCTATCATTACTGGTATCACCTACCAGTATCCAGCTACACTCAGTATTTGGTTAGCCTACTTTAACTCAACTCACAAGTACCGGTACCTGCTAACAGTTTGACTTATATCAGAGTTATAAATGACAGGCTAGTTATAAATGACATGATATCACTTTATCTGTTGTGTCTGGTGTTAAGCCTATGCAGTAGGCTATGCAATAGCCTAGGGTAACTATTTCCACTGGCACAGAATCACCAACTACCACTCAGTACAAGTAGGCCTACTCATCCAGCCCAGCATACCGGTACTTTTAGATAGCCTATGCAAGGTAGGCCAACGATTTGAAAGATAAACCTAGCTTACCGGTAAACCACGATACCTAACAGACTTGGGCTGGTTATATTGGAGATTGAATTTAACAACTGAGGTAAAGCTACAAAAGAGTGGCTGATTCCTAACCTAATTCTAATGCAAAGAAGTGGTCTCATCCTCCTTCACGCTGCGCGGCACTGCACTGCAAAACTGCTGGAATTTACCACGCTGCGCGGCGTGGCGCTGTTGGTCTAACCGCGTACACTGCGCGGCTACCATCACTACCTTGAACTACTTGCCAAAGAAATTCAACTTACCGCCAACATCGTGTAAGCGACGTACCGTTACGCTTGAATGCGGCTCCCTGCGTGAGTTTTGCATGACTAGCTTCTCGTTTTAGTAGGTTATCTTATTACAGCCTGCCAGCAAGCGCTGTTGCACAACTGCTCGCGAAGGTTGCGACTGATTGCAACCTTTTACGAGCTGTCGATGACGTCAAATTTTGGTTGCTTCGCATCACTTCGCGAAATAGGTGGGCAGTACCGCGATACTAACCGGTACCGCGGTACTTTGCTATTTTTTGGCGGTACCGGTACTTTAGTTTTGTTTTATTTTTTAATAGAAATTTTACGAACGTAATTAAAAACTTAAAACGTTGTGAAAATACTTGCGAATAAATCGAATAAACAACGAATTTTTTTCTTAATTTAGTGTTTAACTGTTGGTCTTACTCGCTACTACCACCGCAGGGACTTAGTGTTACCAGTTTTCTGGCCTATTTGAAAAATTGACGTTTTCTTGCAATGGCAAAATGATGCATTACCAGTATTCATGTACCAGCTAAACAAAAGTAGAACCGCTGAGAAAAAATTGTAAGAGACGACTTACGTAATGAATACTCATCACATCAGGCAAAAATACAGTAGCAAAGCCAGGGGGCGCGCGGGGGGACTATAAAAAATTATTTAAAGCATATTTTGAAACGTTTATTGAAGAGGGGAGGGGGCTGATTTGCCAAAAATAAAACCTATATGTCAGAAAAAAGACTTTAAAGAATAGTCGGAAATTGGTAATCAAATTTGATTGCATATTGAAAAATGCTTAACATGTAGGTTTCATCAAAAAAAAATGTATTTAAGTGAAGAAAAAGGGGGGGAGGGCTATTCAGTATAAGTTAATTACCAACCACTTCTCGCGACTTTCCTTCAATTAGACCCCCTTTATATATGTATACAGTATCGTTCACTATAAAATATAGCCATAATAGATTACTCCTTGAGAAGTTTACCAACCTACCGAAATAGAATTTTATGATTTACCAATTTATAAATAAGAAAACTGAAATGGTAGCGATAGCTACCTCCTACATCGCCCATTGATGAAAATAGTACGATATAATCATTTTTGCGCTGCTAATTTCTATGCCACGTATCAATAGCATTAATTTTTAGCAAAATAGGCCTAAAATTAAGTTCAATTTGCCAAAAAAAAATTTTTTTTCGAGTGCTGGGGTATCCGACCCCCACACCCTATGCCTCTGGTGGCTGGAGGTCTTGCCCCCTGACTCCAATTGCCTCCGGTGTTTGGGGGATCCGCCCCCAGACCCCGCAACGCCTCCCCCCCATCACAGGTTTTTGGCTACGCGCCTGCATGAAGAAAAATTTACTGCACGTTACTGCCGGCCTCCATTTGCATTAGCTTTTGGTTTTAAATATGCCTAAAACGTTTGGCGAAAAAGATGTTCTCATTCACAAACGGTGTGTAATACGGCCAAAAGTATTTCACCCGATAATACTTGTACAGAAAAATTATCTCAAAAAACCCTTTCATCTGCACCAATCCCACTTTGGGTTTGGCCGCAATGAGACTTTTTTTTCTGAACATTTTACGCTCTTTTAATAAGTTTTAAAGGGCAAAACAACGCAATCTAATTTTTGAACAAAATTGTCGAGTTAAAAATACGGTTTGTCTCTTAAAATTTTTGGGTGCCACGTTTGTGGAAACCCCTCAAATTAAACCCCCAGATATCAAGTTTTATGAAATTACACCTCTTTTAGAACCCCCGAAATTGAACCTTACAAAAAATAAATATTTTAACGGCTTTAGCTAAACAGCTAATTTTTTTTATAATCAGAAGAGACCAAGAATCTTCTTGAGAGTTCCCCAAAAGCGTGGCCAAAAGTGCCAAAGCTTTAAAGCTTTTTTTGCGACAACCCTAATTGCATAATCTGTGTTCAACCCACCCTCTAGTTACGTTGTTGTGTCCTTGGATAGAGCGCTTTACAATGATTATCTCTGCTTGTGGCTTCGAACAAGCAACAAATTCAGTGGCAAGAAATCGAAATTCACGGAACATTGGAAAACTAGAAACTCTTAAACAGGTGCAAATTCCTCCAAGCACGAAGAAATTATCACAATGAAAGCGTGCGGAATGTCCAATAATTAGCGTCTAACGCTGTGCTGTGACAAGAGAATAAATATGCTATACAACAGCAATAAAAAATGTTGTAATTTTGAAATTGTTCTCATTACGGGGAAATAAAAGGATTTTTTACAAATCACCTTTAACATGCGTCGTTCGTTTATAGGCTGGCAACTTGTAAGCTCCCATCTAGCTTTAAATAAGAAATCCAAAAAGTAAATGCAGCAACGAATCAACTAAAAACAAATCAAAACAGCTCACTTTGCCAAAAGTGCAATTTATCCCCCAGTTTCTACGTTTTGTGTGAATGTCACTTGTGCCATAATTGGTAGCTGATGTATCGTCCGAGTAGCCTTCAGTGCCAACTTACGCAAGTGAGTGATGCTTCAGAGATGACTGCTATTTGGTTATTACTGGTGACAAGAAACCAGAGGTGGAGTCGAGGACACAAGGCTCGAGGCCAATTCCAAGGCCAAGGACACAAAAAAATCTGAGGCCAAGGCCAAGGACAACCTTTCCGAGGACAGACTCTCTCGAGGCCAAGGACAGGAATGCTCAAGGCCTAGGACCAAGGACACAGCTGCAAGTGTTCTCCACAAAAAAAGGTCTTCAAAAAGTTTTTTAGGTGGTCTCCAATTCATAGGCGTAGCCAGAATTTTTGATTGGGGGAGGCCTAAATCACAAATCACAGGCAATGACGTCATCAAAAATTTTCCAAACAGGAAGTTTTTGTGGGACAAAGATATCGTAGGTAGGAAGATCTAAAATCGTTGCCTGTAGGCAGGTAGCCAGGATTTTGCAAAGAGAGAGGGATTAACCTAATTCTTGAAAAGCGCAAATATCTAACGTTGGAAACGTGTTGAGAAAGCTAGTGTAACTGAAACGTATTACACATTGGGTCTGGCGGCGGGCCCCCAGCCGTTGGGTGATTTTTTGTAACTTTTTGGAAAAAAAAAGCTATTTTAATGACATTGGATCACATTTTGCAAGTGTTCAGAGCCATTTGAAAGCACTAGATTTTTGACATTTGAAAGCAATTGAAAAGATTAAATTGTTTAATCCCCTTTTTACTGGCAACTTAAGTCCAAAATACGTTTAAATCTTGCATTTTGGAGTTAGATATTAATTGTAAGTGATTTGGTCCAGGTGGGGGGAAGTAAGGCGCATTGTCTCTTGCTTCATTTTAGCAGTAAATAATAGTCCACTCGAAGATTTGCCTTAGAGGTTTTTGTTTTGTCATGAAAATAACCAGTAATAGGAGTACATGTTTGGTCAGGGGGCCCAAGTTCCCTCAATTGAAGTTCAATGATTTGTTCAATCAGCATTTTCCATGGCTAATTTTTTAAAAAGTATTTCGAGCGTAAAAGCCGGCGAGGTTGGAGTTGAATTACTGAATTGCTATTGAAAAATGGTACAATAGATGGTTACGCCTACTAACAGTGTTATTGCCGGGCCGGATTTACATCGCGCTGGGCCCCTGGCACTGTATGGAGATTTTTGCAACATCTTTCTGCCATATATAGGTGAAGACCAAAAAAAGTCACAATTTCAGCGTGGGGCTCTTAGCTGGTACTGCACCATATTATGGTAGATCCGGCCCTGATTTATGCATTACGTTCATAGAAAGGCTAGATGTGGACCTGAGATTGCAACTTTTTCGACAAAAACTCTCCATTTCTTCCGGGTTGTACGTTTAAACTGGCTGGCAAAAATTGAATTGAGGGTAGCCCGGGGCCCCTGGTCTTCCATATTGTTGTTACTTGTTAGTTACTGTTATAAGCAAAAAATGCTAAAAAGAAACTGAAAAAACAATAGGCTTTTTGGTCACATTTTTGTCATTGGTGAACTTTCAATTGAGGGGGACCCGGGCCCCTTGCGCCCCCTTCGGCTACGCCTATGCTCCAAGCGAGGAAAACAAAAAAGGTGTTCGCAAATTTTTCGCGAGGTTTCTGGCGTTTTCCAACGAAATTTCAACTGTTCAAAAATTAGTGCTGTCCAGAGGTGGAGTCCTCTAGGACGTCCTTGGCCTCGAGGACACATTTTGAAGTCCTTGGCCTCGAAGGTCAAGTCCTTGGCCTTGGCCTCGAAGCCTTTGGTCCTCAAAAATTGCCCTGTCCTCGGCTCGAGGACAGTACTATTTTTGAACCGTTGAAATTTTGTCGGAAAACGGCAGAAACCTCGCGGAAAATTTGTAAATACCTTTTTTATTTTGCGCAATTGGAGCATAGGCTTAGCCAAGCGGGCCTCCACCCCAATTGAAATTTTACCAATGACAAAAATGTGACAAAAAAGCCTATTGTTTCTTCAGTTTCAGTTTCTTTTTAGCGTTTTTTGCTTACACCAGTAGCGAACAACAATGATGAAGACCAGGGGCCCCGGGACCCCCTAGAATCAATTTTTGCCAGCCAATTTAAACGTATAACCTGGAAGAAATGGATAGTTTTCGTCCTAAAAGTTGCTATCTCAGGATCACACCGAGTCTTTTTATGAACGTAATGCATTAACCAAGGCCGGATTTACCACAACATGGCGCAGTACCAGCTAAGGGCTCTGCGCTCAAATCTTTTTATGGTCTTCACCTACATTTGGCAGAAAGATGTTGCAAAAATCTCCAAAGTGCCTGGGGCCCAGCGCAATGGAAATCCGGCCCGGCAATAACATGGTCAGTAGCGCAGGCAGGGGGGGCGGGGGGCTATAGCCCCTCCATTGGCCTGTCAACCAAAATGCAGAATAAGAAAAACACCACGTTTTTAGCTCTTCTGAGACTGTTTTTTTTGCGCTGGAATTGACTAAAAAGTGATTTGAAGCATTTTTTGAAACATATATTTAGAGGGGGGGGGGGGCTAATTCGTCAAAAATTAAACTCACCAATCAATGAAAACTTTAAAAAATGCCCAAAAATAAGTAGCCTAATCAAATTTGATCGCTAGTGCAAAAACGCCAAACATAGGTTTTATCAACAAATATATTATAAACTCAGGAATAAGGGGGAGGAGGGGCGGGGCTATTTAGTGTTAGTTAATTGCCAATCACTTCTCTCAAATCTTTCCATTAGCCCCCCCGATTATTTTTCTTTATAGGCTAAAATACAGATGAAATAGATTACTCCGTGTGAGTTTTATTGATTAATAGGATTTTATGATTTACCAGCATGTAAACAAGAGAACAGCAATGTTATCATTGGCCACTTCCCACATAGTCCGATAATGCAACCAGTTGAATCATGTTACGCTGGCAATTTCTATGCCACGTTTTAAAAGCATTATTTTTTATTAAAATAGCTCTAAAATTAAGTTATATTTGCAAAAAAAATGCAAAATTTTTTGGCGCTGGGGGCTTTGCCCCCAGAACCCCAAAACAGCCCCCCCATTGCGAATTTCTGGCTACGTGCCTGAACATGGTAGTAAGCGAAACTACCCATCTATTGTAGTATTTTTCAATTACGATTCATAAATTCACCTCCACCTCGCCAGTTTTTAAGCACAAAATAATTTAAAAAAAAATTAGCTATAGAAAAATTGTTGAACTTCAGTGGAGGGGGCATGGACCCCCTGGCCTAACATGCACTTTTATAACGGGTTATTTTCATGACAAAACAAAAATCTCTAAGGAAAATCTTCGAGTGAGTTTTCATTTACTGCTAAAATGTTGCACAAGTCAATGCACCTTACTTCCCCCTACCTGGACCAAATCACGTACAATTAAACTTTAACACCAAAATGCAAGATGTTAAACGTGTTTTGATTTTAAATTGCAACTAGAAGGAGGATTAAACAATTTAATATTTTTAATTGGTTTTCAAATGTCAAAAATTTAGTGCTTTCAAATGGCTCAAAACATGTGCGAAGTGTGATTCAATGACATTAAAATAGTTTTTTTTTCCAAAAAATTACAAAAAATCGCTCAACAGCTGGGGTCTTCGCCCCCAGACCTCCGTTTGTGATACGTTTGAGTTACACTGGTTTTCTCAAAACGTCTCCAAAGTTACGTATTTGCACTTTTCAACTATATTAGTTGAGGCCCTCACTCTTTGCAAAATCTTGGTTTAGTGCCAACAGACAAGCAAATTTTTGATGACGTCATTGCATGTGGTTTTGGCCCTCCCAATCAAAAATTCTGGCTACGCCTATAAATTGGAGATTGCTTGAAAAACTTTTTTGAAGACCTTTTTTTTTTGGAAAACACTTGCGGCTGTGTCCTTGGTCCTTGGCCTCAAGCATTCCTGTCCTTGGCCTCGAGAAGGTCTGTCCTCGGAAAGGCTGTCCTTGGCCTCGAATTTTTTTGTGTCCTTGACCTTGGTCTTGGCCTCGAGCCTTGTGTCCTCGACTCCACCTCTAGTGCTGTCCTCGAGCCGAGGACAGGGCAATTTTTGAGGACTTGAGGCATCGAGGCCAAGCCAAGGACTTGACCTTTGAGGCCAAGGCCAATGACTTCAAAATATGTCCTCGAGAACGTCCTCGAAGCCAAGGACGTCATCGAGGACTCCACCTCTGCAAGATACTGTTGTAGAATACGTAGCCCGATGACCGTAGTCGGTATAAGTTAAATACTGTATCGAGTCAACTCCATCGCTAATTAGTACTTTGTACTCACTAATACTAATACAGTACTGCAACTGCTTACTATTCTACTGCAAACTTTCTGTAAAACGAACAGTAGGTCTACGCAGAGCGCTCTAGTCGCGGAAACGAACCTAATTGCTAAAAGTGATGATTTACAATCCCGTAAACGAGGTCAATCAGTCCAATTTTTTTTCTTTTTAATTTTTCAAAAAAGTACCGCAAAAGTACCGCGGTACTTTTAATTTGAAAGTACCGGTACCGCGGTTCTAATTTTAGCACAGTACCGAGTACCGGTACTGCAGTACTTTTGCAAAGTACCGTGCCCACATATGCTTCGCGTTGCTTCGCGTCCATTCTAAACGCACCTTTAGTCTTTTGACATCGGTTTTGGGAAAATTTTTTTTGCAGATTTTAGATATGGGGCATCATGGTGGAGGACCCCCAAAAATTTTAGTCGAAAATTAAAGGGATTTTGTTTGTTTTTTTCACCATTATGAGTGAAAATACTACATCCTTGTCCCCCACACCATAAGAATGCATATTTTTTTGCGATGAAAATTAGCATCTTTAGTGGCAAAAATGTTAATGCTGATATCTCGTACCCTAAACCGCTAGATGGATTTTGATGAAACCAATACCGATCTTCATTTCTCATTTAGGATTGCAACACGTTCAGAAACAAAAAAAATTCAAGAGGGTGGGTTACAAAATTTCAAAATTTTGCCTGTATTATAATAGAATGACCCTGAACTCTTTTGAATCAAAATGCGAAGTAGCATTACTTCATGCTAAAAGTAAGCAAGTGTAAGGATTGAAGGAGAAAGTAGGCCTATCCAAAAATATAGGGCCTACTCTCTTGAAAGTTCTGGTTACGGACAAATTCTACTGGAGTAGGCTACTTTTGTTACTGGACACCTCAGATTTCTAGATCATTATTCTTCATGCTTTCAAATTCACGAAATGATTTGTGCAGCAGCAGCTGTTGTGTCAACGAATAAGATTCTATCAAGTGGTAGTATGCAATACCTTTTTTAAATGTGGTATTGGTAGTTAATTTTTTTGCTGCATGTATTGATTCTTAATGTTGACTTTAATGGATAAATGCAGTGGTTATTTTAGATTATTACAGTAACTTTCCGTGCTGGTAGGTTTAATTTTTTGTTTGTGATTAGTGGAATTTCACATTGTTTTGGTTTGTGTAGCCTATTCAAACCACAAATTCGAAACATTGACAATAATTGTTTCGAATTAAAATTATTTTTTAATACCGGTATCTTATACCTCAATCATCATAATGGCTGATGTTGACAACATTGACGTTGAAGATCCAAGAATCCAAAATCGGCTTGAAGAAGTCAAAGAAGAAATTAGGAAAGAAATAAGAAAGGAGTTTCGAGTCAAAGAAGGAATAGAGAATATGCTAAAGGTGCTGTCTTTAGTTTGCATTTTGAATTTATGTTCATTTCAATATCCATGTTTTCAGCTGGCTTTGCTTTGTCAAAACAAAAGAATTGTTACGGGTATTAATCTTCATTCTTTAGTTCTAAGTTTACCTGTAACTTACTTGAAATATGATATACCGGTAATATTTATTCTTAATTGATTCTAATTCAAATCAAACATAAAGCGTAACTGAACCTTAATGGTTTCTGGATTAAAATTAGACATGACAATATTATCAAATGTTTTTTGCTCTTGGAGAAATTACCGTACCCTAGGCCTATTTATTATAGTATAATGCGTACTCACCCTTAATTTTAAACGAAAATTGGTATAAATTTTTTTGCATTTTCTCAACTCAGACCAAGAATAGCAAATGCCAAGTGCTGTTGAAGACATGTGACTATGACTAAAAAATTATTAATAACCGTATGTTGCAACATCAATTTCGTAGTTCGTGCCGGTATTGTAACTTTTTGTATTATTGTTACATCATTGAGCTTGCCGAATGTAGCGCTGAAAATGCAAAACCACATTTTTCTCAGCACAACGGGAATGTCCAATGCACACTCAGCTGTCGCGGGTGTGCTCACGAAATTATCTGGCATTGGTATGTGCATGCACGAGCGCAATCGTGTATTCGATAAAACGTGACCTATATAGTGGATAAGAGTAACAATATTTAAAACCTTTGCGAGTAAATTTGATTTGATATTTCGCACAATTCTCATGTATACCTCAAACCCTCGATTTTTGATTGAAAATTGGCATAAAATTCTGTGCGTGATGCTCGAATAAATATAGTGCTACAAATTACTGGGTCAATCCGTGCTTACTTTATATTTTGTTTCTGAAATGTCAACTCATGTTCTAGCATCTTCTCCAAACTTAGCATGGGAGTAGAGAACACAGTAAAAAAACCTGTTTGCCAAAAATTTCACCTTGGTAGCACAATCTGTTCCTGAGATATGGCCTTTTTTAAATTATGGATAAAAGTGAATTTTGAGGATTTGCTTGATTGACTTCAACTTCTAATGCTCAAAGTTGAGATAGGAGGATGCAGTAAATCACTACCACCCCATTTTTGACCGTGCCAAATCCAATTAAACTGGTATTTTCAATTTGAAAAAATGTTTTTTTGAGTTATTTAATAATTTTGGTGTTTCTCTGGGCCTCGATTATGAGGTGCTCTGAATTAAAAAAAAAGTTTTAACCCCGTCTTGAGTGACTACTTTTCATGGCTAATATAAAACCAAACTTTGTCAAGCTGATTTAACATGTATTATATAGCATCAAAATTAATGAACCATGCATTTCTTCAGTTTTTTATTTTAGAAACATGGGCTTAGTCATTTTTGGCCCTTTTCGAAAGTTTTTTTCTCTGAATATGAAAACAATGAAAAGCAGATTTTTGATGAATTGGTCAACTTTCAGCTTAATTTCATGTAACAAATGTCAAAATGGCACAGGTTTAATGCATGATAGAAATAGGGGGTGCTAAAGTCTTCACATTTTTATCTGAGAATAAAATTTTGGTCTTGAACACCTGCTTCTCTCATCGGAAGCATAGCATTGCTCTCATTTTCAGCATGGTAGCTCCCTACCTACTGGACATCAACTTTTTTTAAAAATACAAACTTATTTTACTTCAAAGTATGCACCAGTGGCAAAATGGCTGAAACACGCCATTTTGTGGTGGAAAAATGGCCCGTCAGACACTGTTTTCAAACACAATTTTTTTGAGAGAGGAAAGAGGTTTTCTCAAAGTACTTACACACCAAAATTCAACTTTGTTTTGCAACAGTAAAGTGGTGAGCTTCAGTCACCTTTCACCCTTACACTTTTCTCTTAAAATTGCCAAAAAAAATGAAAAAAATCATTCTTGACGTATAATTTAGATTAAAATTTAACATGTTGTACAAGAAGTTTAGGCTCAGTTGATTACAAAACTTAGCCTGTTACTGCTTATTGTTTAGATGCAATTTTGACTCAAATATGCCACTAGATGGCATACTTTGGTTAGGTGGCATGTGCTTTTACTTTAATATAACTCCATCTTTTTTAGTAGCTTGAAATTACAAAATTTTGGACATTTATTGTTGTTAAATCTAATTTGGCTGTAATCATTTTTAGTAGCTTGAAATTACAAAATTTTGGACATTTGTTGTTAAATCTAATTTGGCTGTTTAGTAGCTTGAAATTACAAAATTTTGGACATTTATTGTTGTTAAATCTAATTTGGCTGTTAAGTGTTTCAACAATACAACTTTAGACAACAGTTTCATGTTAATTATTGTTAACTTACCCAGACCTGGTTGAAAACTAAAAGATAGCTGAAAATGATCGTTTTTCGAAAGTGCCAATTTTAACAACAGCACATCACACAACAACATCACAAAAAATTTGGGGATATTGCAAACCAATAAATAAAGATTATGTTTTTTGCAACTGCAATTTGCACCATAGTATGCAGAACTCTTGATTTATTATATGTAATGAAGTTGCTCTTGAGAAACTGGGACGCATTGCATACTATAGTGCAAATTGCAGTTGCGTAAAACATAATCTTTATTTATTGGTTTGCAATATCCCCAAATTTTTTGTGATGCTGTTGTGTGATGTGCTGTTGTTAGAATTGGCACTTTCGAAAAAAAGATCATTTTCAGCTATTGTTTAGTTTTTGGCCGGGTCTGGGTAAGTTAACAATAATTAGCATGAAACTGTTGTCCAAAGTTGTATTGTTGAAACACTTAACAGCCAAATGAGATTTAACAACAGGGTCATTCCATGTCAAAACAGCAAATTTTCAGAAAAATTCCCACTCGACCCTGTCAGATTTTGCTGAAACTTCATCAAAATGGTTTTTTTGATGAATAATGAAAATTTACAAAGTTTTAGTTTCGGGTCATTTTTTGTTCAAAAAATATGCCCCCCCAAATTTTGCCCCCCCCCTGCTGCAAAAATTTTTTTGCATTTTCGCCCAACTTTGAGTCCTCATATCTTTGGATTGAAGTTACTCAGATTGCTCAAAATTGGAATTTTTACAGACATTTTCCCACTAATTTGAGATATGGTTTTGAATTTTTGATACCGTGTTTAAATTTTGAGTTACAGACCTTCAAACTGCTCGTTTTTTTAAAAGCATACTTTTTTACCCTTTTTTTGAGGGGGTATATCTTACATCGCAAATATTACAGCCTCATCAAACTTGCAATGCTCCTTAAGTATATATATGAGACTGTCATAAAACAATATGAAGGGGGTAGCTGCAACAGATTTTGGGTAATTAGGAATCAAATACGACCCATTTTCTGAAAAAATCAAAATTGCGCCATCTTGTGAGCTCTGGTTGACAATGTGGGCAACATTTTAGAAATCTGAAATTTTGCACAAAGTTTGCTCACAGCCACAACTATATCATACGTGAATTTCAAGAATGTGTCTCAACTGTAAAGTAATACTCTAAAGTGGTAAACATTCACCTATTTTACTAAATTTGCTTGTGTAATTTCCCTAGCAACGGCCATAGCAACCATTTTTTCTGTGCATTAAGACGCTCCAAATTGACTAAAAAGTTATTTTAAATGAAAAATAGCAACTTCTGCAATGAAAACGTACAGTTTTCAATCAATTCTGATATTTAAATCTGTGCTCAATAGCAGAAAAATTCAGTGAATGGAACACCAAGGTAACATATTTTGCTCAAAAATAGCTTTTATCACTGTTTATTCAAGACACCAAGCCAACATTTCAACATTAGTCATGTTTCAGTGAGCGCACAATACTGAACACATTGTACAGCAAAATGTACTTGTATGCAATGTTTCAAAGCCTTGAAAAGCATCAAATTTCATTTGATATGTATTTGCAATAAAAAGCAAATACCGCAACTAACAGATTTGAAGTTCTGCAGCTTTGAAGGCTCATACACTGTACAACAACCAATTCACTAAAATGCATAAAACGATCTTGTCAGTATTATGGTTGGTTAGCATTGCAGTTTATCATCAGTGATCATTGCATGTCAAGATGTTGCAGCACTTTTCATTTCAGCTAAAAAAATTCAAAAATACTGTGTATACCGGCGTCTAGATAGTCTTGTATTAGACTTTTTTTTTTAAACAACAGTTTCATAAGAACACAAATTAAGAGCAATGCCAGGCTCAGCATCAAAAAATTAATCCAGAACAAGTGCTAGCACAACTTATTTGTGTAACCAGCTCTGCAGTGTTTTCCTCGGCTTTTTTTGCCATTGGTGATTTGTGAAACAGTAGTCATGATCTATAACTACAGACAGAGCCCTTTTAACCAAGCGAGAATAAGTTTGAGTCAAGCACAAATAAAACTGAAAACTTCCAAACATTTAAGAACAGTCATCCGCACCTAAAAAATCACAGATTCTTATAAAAAAAATGTGTAATACCCCAAAAACCATCACTTTGAAGATACTGATCCTTTTCATTCAAAGCAGGAATGAAGAACAGCTAACGAATTAAATTTGGAGTGAGAGTTTCTAAGTCTGTTGAGCAATATGCATGAAACTGAATACCATTAAAAAGAGGAAACTTCTTGAAAGGATAAAAATTACAGGGCATTGAAAAGAGAAATAATGCAATTTAGATCTGAAGAACTTAGTTAATAGTATCATTTACTCTAATTTTGAAGAACAGGTGCATCTACAACACACAAGATATCTTGTAATGGAACCCAGCACTGGTTTCTTGCATCGTATTGCCATGATAAAGTGCAGTTTTGATTGCAATGCATGAATTTAACGTAAACATCTTTTTGCTAATTGTATCATTCCATGGTAATCCAAACATACCACTGTTGATCGTAATTGCATGCTATCTAGTGACCAAGTTGGAATTGTGCATCATTTCCATGGTAATCCAAACATACCACTGTTGATTGTAATTGCATGCTATCTAGTGACCAAGTTGGAATTGTGCATCATTTTGAATTGGTACAATCTGGAAACAGCAAGGTGCATGTTTTTCAAATCCAAAAGAAAATTGGTTGCCAACAACATCCGAAGAAAGCCTTTTCATTTCCAGGACAGTTTCAGAAATAGGTATGAAACTGTGATGTGATCGAGTACCTGGGATAGTTTTACACCTGGCATAGCGCTCTTCATGTGCAAAATCTTGAAAATTCTTGGCAATATCCTTTTCATTGATGTACAGATATTTTATGCCAGCAATAGCCAAAGCAAACATGTGTTGTGAAGTTAAAATTTGACTTGTTACAGTTGCTTGTTAGCTTGTTTTCGTTACTGGACGATTTTCCATGGCTAGTAACAAAAAATGCCACTCAGCATCAAGGTCATGATCTCTTCTATGGTGGCACAAATTCGCCAATTTCTTGAAGTTGTTGTATTGGCTTGCAGCGCCATTACTGAAATATACTACTGTACTTTGGAAACTGTTGGAAGCTTTTCTCGTATGTAGATGAGCACACTATGGATAAATGTATGAACTGTTATGCTTCATGCTATCAGATATGATGCAGATACTTAAACACTTGACTTCACCAACATCATTCTGGAAGTAAACAGAAAATGGGCGGAGGGTAGCTTGGCTGTTTTCCAAATGATATCCTTGGACAGCGTCTTGAACCAGAAAGCTATAACTTTCAGCGAAATCAAGAAGAACAATAATTTCATTGCCATTGATTTGTTCTTTTATTGTTTCAAAAAAGTTGATTGAGATTACACTGATGCTGTCTCCAACAAACCAAAATTTTCACAAGTGGTTTCAATAAACTCAGCTACAGTATACTGCAAATCCAAAAGTTTTGTCCTATCCGTGTAAACCACTGATCGACGATACTAGTATCTTCCAGGTCGACATCATTTTGATCAAAGGTCTGTTTCAATACATCCTTAAGTTCATCTTTTCCAGGCCATTGCAAACGTTGCTGCATCATGTTGTTTCGATTTTACACACTGCAAACCATGACCATTAGAAAGTCTCGAAATGAAACTTTTTCAGGAAGACCACTGCGACAAAGCTTTGCATTCTGATTGTTCGTACAAGCACACACAGAATACATACCCTTAGAGTTAACGGTACACACCATTTGGTCGAAGTTCACAAAACTTTGAAAACCCAATTGAACCACTGTTGTTCCGTTGAAATTGTTTGTAAAGTTCTTTTAAGTTAACTAACAGAAGATGGTTTTGTTTTGGGAATTTTTTCACTTCCGTATTTAATTGATACAAACTCTTCACGTCTTGACATGCAATGATCACTGATGATAAACTGCAATGCTAACCAACCATAATACTGACAAGATCGTTTTATGCATTTTAGTGAATTGGTTGTTGTACAGTGTATGAGCCTTCAAAGCTGCAGAACTTCAAATCTGTTAGTTGCGGTATTTGCTTTTTATTGCAAATACATATCAAATGAAATTTGATGCTTTTCAAGGCTTTGAAACATTGCATACAAGTACATTTTGCTGTACAATGTGTTCTGTATTGTGCGCTCACTGAAACATGACTAATGTTGAAATGTTGGCTTGGTGTCTTGAATAAACAGTGATAAAAGCTATTTTTGAGCAAAATATGTTACCTTGGTGTTCCATTCACTGAATTTTTCTGCTATTGAGCACAGATTTAAATATCAGAATTGATTGAAAACTGTACGTTTTCATTGCAGAAGTTGCTATTTTTCATTTAAAATAACTTTTTTGTCAATTTGGAGCGTCTTAATGCACAGAAAAAATGGTTGCTATGGCCGTTGCTAGGGAAATTACACAAGCAAATTTAGTAAAATAGGTGAATGTTTACCACTTTAGAGTATTACTTTACAGTTGAGACACATTCTTGAAATTCACGTATGATATAGTTGTGGCTGTGAGCAAACTTTGTGCAAAATTTCAGATTTCTAAAATGTTGCCCACATTGTCAACCAGAGCTCACAAGATGGCGCAATTTTGATTTTTTCAGAAAATGGGTCGTATTTGATTCCTAATTACCCAAAATCTGTTGCAGCTACCCCCTTCATATTGTTTTATGACAGTCTCATATATATACTTAAGGAGCATTGCAAGTTTGATGAGGCTGTAATATTTGCAATGTAAGATATACCCCCTCAAAAAAAGGGTAAAAAAGTATGCTTTTAAAAAAACGAGCAGTTTGAAGGTCTGTAACTCAAAATTTAAACACGGTATCAAAAATTCAAAACCATATCTCAAATTAGTGGGAAAATGTCTGTAAAAATTCCAATTTTGAGCAATCTGAGTAACTTCAATCCAAAGATATGAGGACTCAAAGTTGGGCGAAAATGCAAAAAAATTTTTGCAGCAGGGGGGGGGGCAAAATTTGGGGGGGCATATTTTTTGAACAAAAAATGACCCGAAACTAAAACTTTGTAAATTTTCATTATTCATCAAAAAAACCATTTTGATGAAGTTTCAGCAAAATCTGACAGGATCGAGTGGGAGCCATTTGCTGTTTTGACATGGAATGACCCAACAATAAATGTCCAAAATTTTGTAATTTCAAGCTACTAAAAAAGATGGAGTTATATCAAAGTAAAAGCACATGCCACCTAACCAAAGTATGCCATCTAGTGGCATATTTGAGTCAAAATTGCATCTAAACAATAAGCAGTAACAGGCTAAGTTTTGTAATCAACTGAGCCTAAACTTCTTGTACAACATGTTAAATTTTAATCTAAATTATACGTCAAGAATGATTTTTTTCATTTTTTTTTGGCAATTTTAAGAGAAAAGTGTAAGGGTGAAAGGTGACTGAAGCTCACCACTTTACTGTTGCAAAACAAAGTTGAATTTTGGTGTGTAAGTACTTTGAGAAAACCTCTTTCCTCTCTCAAAAAAATTGTGTTTGAAAACAGTGTCTGACGGGCCATTTTTCCACCACAAAATGGCGTGTTTCAGCCATTTTGCCACTGGTGCATACTTTGAAGTAAAATAAGTTTTTTTTTTTTTAAAGCAGTGTTTTCTTTCCGAATTTGTAAAGTTGATGTCCAGTAGGTAGGGAGCTACCATGCTGAAAATGAGAGCAATGCTATGCTTCCGATGAGAGAAGCAGGTGTTCAAGACCAAAATTTTATTCTCAGATAAAAATGTGAAGACTTTAGCACCCCCTATTTCTATCATGCATTAAACCTGTGCCATTTTGACATTTGTTATATGAAATATAGCTGAAAGTTGATCAATTCATCAAAAATCTGCTTTTCATTGTTTTCATATTCAGAGAAAAGCACTTTTGAAAATGACCATAAATGACTAAGCCCTCGCCATCTTGAGGAGAGAGCGAATTTAGAATTGCCATATTTTCAAAAGTACAAGAGATATTGAAGTAAAATTTCCAAAGTGGAGGTCAATCATGCCATACAAGATTAAAACACATTTTGAACAAATTTGAAAAAAGTCAAGCTGGAGGGTTCAGGATGTTTGGCATGGAATGACACAGATGGGACCCTCTAAATTGGTTCAAATTCATGAAAAAGTGCCTCACAATAAATTTCAGCCTGATCGGTTGAGAATCGGCTGTGCGAATCCACTTTTAAGTTTTAGTGAGGTATTGGCGGCTTTTTTGGAGGGGGAGAGGCAAAATAACATAAGCTATAATAACTTTTGATCATTACAAGCAGAATTACGTGTGACCACTTAAAATTTGCAGAATAACCGCAGCTTTTTGTTTACAACAAAACTATTTTTGTTTTGTAATACCAACGTTTTCTTTTTTTTTTAAATAAAAAATAAAATTCAAAAATTATAAACAATTGCCAAAATGGTTAAAAAATTTTAAACTTGCATGAAAAATATAAATTTGTTTTTAAAACAGAAAGTAGCTGGGTGATTAGTTTTGAAACGATCATGTAAGTGAAACTATAGACCAAAAAACAGGTAAAACATTTTGCAAAAACAAAGCGCTTTCAAAATTAATGTCAAAATGATACATCAGCTGTTGAAACCAACCTGTTGAAACGTTACATAGTCGAACTGGCTAAAGTTAACTACCTAAAATCAAGACAATCTCGACGACTTTTTTCAACACAGTATGACTGTAATGGAAGGCAATTAAGTAAGAATGACTGCAGCTTTCCATTTATGGGAAAACTATTTTTGTGTTTTGATACAAACAGCTTTTTTAAAAAACATTCCATTTATGAAAAAATAGTGTGATGGAATAGACGACCAATAAGCCTCAATAAATCAAAATGTTTAACGACACCTTGTTAACCATTAGCTTACGCAGAACTATATATCACCAATATCATATCATCAAAAGACATAAATGCTTAATCTAAGAACAAAACGATTGCCAAAATAGTTTTATTTTGGCAATCGTTTTTGTTCTTAGATTAAGCAGAAACTTCGACCGTTATGCTCCAAAAACATAAGTGCTATTAATAAAGATTTATTTTTCATTTGCATCGTGTCAGACTAACTTATTTTTTTATAATAGCAGCAATCAGTATAAACTTCCATAGCAATATCTTCACATTATTTACTTGTAATTGGTTGATTTAATCGATTAGTATTCCCCTGGGTTGACATTTTCAAGACCTTTCTTTCAACTATTTGACATAGGTATTGGTTAAAACATAAGTTGCAATATTAGAGATGTTGCAAAACCTTTTCTGCTTCAGTGTATGTAACATTGCATTGATACTAATGTACTAATAATAATCTACGAGGATAAAATTGATTGTATCTAAATTGAACAAACCGCATGTTTTGGTAAATTTGGTTGGTTAGGTCATGATGAACATAGTTGCTAGTCACAGTACTCGGATCGCAAAAATACCTCACAGTTTATGGCTTTTATCGTTGCTACGCTTAAGTCATATTTATGCAGACAAAAGAAAAATTAGTAAAAAATGTAAAATAATGTACTTTGTCTAGTAGACTACTGTACTAATAGGTAAAAATGATATTATGCAAACACGTCCAGCAGTGGAGTGGATTAGGGAGAGAATAACCAATATCTGGGAAGAACTTGCTTACAAATCAGGGCCAACATGACAGAACGTGCTAGCGAGCTCGTAAACGCCATTCTCGCTCTCTAAAAAGCATTGTTAATGAACAAAAAATTGATGTAGACAAACTGCCATTTCTGAGCTGTCTCGCCCAACACATGTTAAAACTGCTCACTGGAATTTCTTTGCGAGATGTTTGTAACTTGTGTTAGTTTGTAATAGATGTCTCATTGTGACGTCAGATGCATTTCTACTTCAAAATAATGTGTTTAAGCTTACTGTATGTACTGCATTGTTATGGAAAAAGATACTACAAGCTATGCGTTAATATTCTAAGCATGCAAATTCCTCTACTGTTCATAATTAGGAAATGAACGACAGAATTTAATTATATATTTGGATCAATGTTAAATAAGAACATCTTTTTCCATACTATAATTTTTTGAATGACGTAAAGCACCCTTGAGGTTGTTTGTGGGTAAACTCATATGTTAACAATAACTTTAGGTCATTATGTTTCAAAATTTTTAAAAGTGAGCTAGTTGAAGTACACTCTTTCTTTTTTAAAACTGGTAAATCTTGGGTTGAGATTGGTTGTTTTTAATTTTTTGCCGATATTCAGTCTCATTTGTTCTTGATTTTGTAAAAATTTTGAGAGCATTGATGTCATTTTTAGCGGGCATGTTGAAACACTGTAAGGGTTGTCACATCCTGGAAAAGTCCTGAATTTTTTTTTCTGTCCTGGAAAGTCCTTGAAAGTCCTTGAATTTTGTTTATAAGTCCTGGAAAGTCCTGGAAAAAGTTTGGAAAGTTTTTCCGTGATTTACCAGGACAGAATGTGAAGTTTTTTTGTTGTTGTGATAACTGGTACCTTGTAATTGTACAAAGGTATTGTTGAAATAATTTGCATTGTGAAGGTCCTTTAAAACTTTAAATTTAAAAGTTTATTTTGTTAAATAACAGAGCTTATTTTTATGCTGGCGCACACATAAAAAAGTCGCTATCCTAGCCTTAACCCAACCCTAAATCTAAAACAAACTGTATCGCAAGCTCCAATCCTAACATTAACCTTAAATCTGTATAACCCTAACGTAGGGCTACCATATGTTTTCTTTTGAGAGGATTTGTCTTCTTTTTCTGTAGGACACCAAAAAAGTAGCCAAATGTCTTCTTTTTTAATGCTCAGAACTTAATGGCGGGAGTCAAAGACCAAACCGATCAAAAGCGATTTACATCCGTCCACACTCGTGTTCAGCTCCTGTTGACCTTAATACAACCGTACTGACAGCAGATCTTTTTTTTGAGATCAAAATTTTCATAGGGAAAAATTGGTGCAAAAACAAGTGGTCTCCAAAGAGAAAAACGGTCTTCAGCTTTTGAATTTTCACTTGGAAAATTGTGTTCTTCAAAATAAAAAAGTCTTTATGCAGTCCGGTTGGCCGGGATATATCTTCAGAGTGTTTGGTTGTTTGGGCTTCGTATTTCGAAACTGTCCTCTTTTTGGTCTGTGAAAATATGGCACCCCTACCCAAACGATAATTTAAAAAAATAGAAGAGAGTAAATGAGTGCCTATTCTTCTGCTCTTTGCTCTCTTATTCTCTTTAAGCAGTTCTTGCTTATTTGCCAGCGTATAAATAAGCACTTTCTTGTTGAAATGCCAAAATTTGCACTTGCAGCTTGCAGTATGTATAAATTATTGAACATTATTAGGAAGATTGAATTTATGAACAGTAATTTATTGCAATGCAATACTCTAGTAGCAGTATTACTGCTAGCAGCAGAGGTGTAGTAGGCTATAGGCCCTCCATTTGTCTGTTGGCTAAACACAATAAAAAATATGACATTTTTCACACTGCGAGTATAGTTATGAGGCAGTTTTTTGCAGTAATATGGACTCCGAAAGTAATTTAAAGCCACTTCTGAAACAGCATTTAGGGGGGCTAATGTTGATCAAAAACAAAATCAGCAACAACTGACTAAAATGGCTAAAAATAAGCAATCAATTTGATCGCTTAATGCAACATACTTAAAGTAGGCTTTCTAAAAAAATTGTGAAGTGTCTGTTCAGTATTTCATTCAGTTAATTATCAATCTTGTTTTTCAAATCTTGTTTCATTAGCCCCTTCTCCTAAATTATCTAGCATTATAAAATGCAGACGATATGAATTAATACTTGAGAGTTTTTTCCAAGGAAGTGCCCATTTGCACTTTCGGGTGCATTGCTTACAGAGAAAAAGAGAGCAAGAGTGGTGGTCATTTAAGCTTTTTTAAAAATTGTTATCGCTACGGTAGGTGTCCATTTACGCTTTTTAAAAAAAATGATTATGGTTAGGGTTTGGGTTTAGATTTTTAGTTTGGGTTAGAATTAACATTAAGGTTATACCTAGGGTTACAGTTAGATATGTTATGTTTAGGGTTGGGGTTAGGGCTAGGATAGCGATTTTATATTTGCGCGCTGGTGCAAATAAGCTCAGCCTTTTTCAAATGAAGGAATTTTATGGTTTACTTGCTTGAAATAAAGCTAGGACAAAAGTTTTACCATTACCATCACCCACATACTCTAGCCTATTTATAAAACCAGTTCAATCATGTTTTCGCAGTGCTAATTTCTGCGCTTCGTTTAAAATGCATTAATTTATACCAAACTGGGCTTAAAATTAAGTTATTATTGCAAAAAATTATCAAGTCTTTTATGCTGGCCAATGGCCTCTGGCAGCTGGTAACTCCGTCCCTATACCCCAAGCCAAGTCCTCCCATTGCAGATTTCTCGCTATAAACCTGGCTAGAAGTCAGGACTTGAAATCCAAATGTGTGGTATTAAAATTTTCTTCAATAACAAGTACAAAAAGTGGGTGCATAAAGAGCAATAGTGAAAATTAAATTTTAAGTCCTGTAAAAAAACCTTGCACAGTCCTGGAAAAGTCCTAGAAAATCATCTAAAAAAGTCCTGGAAAGTCCTGAAATTTGATTTTGCAGTTTCTGTGGCAACCCTGTGTTTAATTCCTATTGCTCTGTCTGCTTAAGTGAAGGCTTTTTTCTTGCTTTTGCAGCATCGTAAAATAGCAAAAGCAAAAAAGAAGCTTTTTTCATGTTGAACAACAGCCAGAAAAATTTCTTAATTTCTGCGCAGATCTCAGGTGCGTAGTCAGAAATTTGCATTGGAGGGCTGTTTTGGAGGCTGGGAACATCCTCAAACGATCTTGACCCAGAGTTTGTTTGTTCTTTATGCAGATTGTGTCGCTTTTTCTGTCCAAATTTTGGCAAACTCCAAAAAAAAGGTCTTCGCTGATTTTGAGACGTGTTTTCTGTCCAAACTTGATTGATCTCCAAAAAAAAAGGTCTTTATCGTGGCTGAAACCCAGTTTTTGTGCTCAATATCACATCAAGTTCTTGACCAACTCTCATTGCCAAAATCGTTGGGATGGGCTATTTTTGTTTTCAGTGCAAAAATCAGCCTCAAAAATGCCAAAAACAGGGTATTTTGCATACTTTTTCATCCAATGGGGGGGTTCAAGCCCCTTACCTCTCTGGCTACGCTACTAGCAGAGCAACAGAGCTTTATAATCTTGAATAGTTGCAATTTTGCTTGCAAACACTAGAAAATCACTGAAATTTTATCGTTTTGAATCAGCACAAATTTTTGTTTTTTTGATTAGTTTAAATTTTTTTTTTATTTGTTTTTGGTTTATTTTGCTGCTGAGGCTGGCAGTGTTTTTAATTTGTTCTTAAATTTTGAGCAAAAATAAGTCTCATGTTTAAGGAAATCGTTCTTATAAAAGGAGTATATTGCTATTTTTGTCAACTGGCACTACTCAACATTTCGTTCACTTAGAACGGAACTATGTTATGTACACTTTTTTTAAAATTCACTTTTTTGCCATTTTTGAACTATTGGACATTGAGCTATAACTTGGCAGTACTGGATTTATCCTAAGTGCTTTAATTAGGCTTACTTACTATGGTAAGTCCAAGCAAAATCGGGATTTTTTTGAAACGGAATAAAGCTATGTCCAAATCTGGACTTAACATATTTTTGTCATCATTCATATTTGGACATAACATCATTTAGTGGACTTAAAATTTTTAATTCTCATTTTGAATGGACATAACATATTTAGTCACGTTTTCAACCAAAGCTGAACTAATATTTTTCAGGTAATTGTTGCTGTAAAACTTGTACTATTTACATTAACTTTATATTTAAATTTGTCATAGCTGAGCTGGTGCCGCGATCATTAATGTTGGACCATAAATCGAAATGACTCTGAAGTTTAAGTGTTATGATATGTTCTAATGATGTCAAGTGTTCCCTCTTCTTTTAAGAGCATGTTTATGAGCTAAGGTAAAGCTAGATTTTAATGAAAAAATTGAGCATATAAGTGTATGTTGTGGCTTAAAGTGATTGAAGACAGAGCTTAATGAAGTAAAGCCAGTTCAGAGCAATCTGTTAGCTAAAGGATTACTATGCAGTTTTTTAAAACCACAATAAGATAGGTGTGAACTTCGTATATTAATTTAAAAAACATTGAATTTTTGCTAGTTTGAAGATGAAAGAGCTAGAAATTGTCAAATGCAATATAATAAATAGTTTATTTTTGACTTAACTAGCTAATGGACTATAGAGCATAAATTTAATGCACTAGTTTAGTTTTGAGAAGCAGCAATAAACTTGATGTAAATATGTCGATGACAACCAGTACACTGACAGCGCGAGTAAAGCAATTCTAAAAGTAATGAATAAGTATCAGTTTGAGAATCAACTGATGAAATGTCAGTAAGGAACTATCAGCTTATTATTATAATGTGAAATTTATGGGGGCTACCGAGGATGGATTAGTGTCATAATGTCTGTAGGAAGTTAAATCTTGTGCAGCATAGTAAAAGAACAAGTCTTTGGGCTGAACAAAATGTATGATATTTGTCGAAATTTAATAACGTTGCAGGTTAGTCAATGAATCAATTAAAGTTTTTTACTGGCTGAAAATTTAGATTTAATGAGTTGGTAAATTTTGAGGATCAAATGTAACTTTAATTTAAAGCAATCAACAGTGAAACTTGTGAGAACGACAATAGAAAGTGTAAGTTGAACCACAGTCTTTACATTAATTTGTCGGATCGCTTTGTGATCAAACAGCTTATAGTAACTAGTGTTTTTCATGGAGTTAATTATAGATATTTTCACTACTTCAAAACGCTTAGAAGAGTATGGTACAGTGAAAATTGACGTTTTTGGTACTATATTGTGTAATTGCAGTTACCATTAATTAATCATGCAGACTGTGGTTAATAGTGTAAAATTTCATGAATTAAGTCTGCCATGTTAAAAATTGTAATGAATTAAGAGAAAAGCTTACAAAGCTGAACTGACAACAGATAAATTTTGCAATGAATTACTCCTGCAATTGAGCACTGTAGGTATGTGAAATGTTCAAAATGAAAAATTGACCATGAGTTAAGATTTGTGTGATAAGTGATATTATGAATTTGTGCCATTTTTAAAATGTGTAACATACTGCAGCAAATTAATAGAGATTTTAAAAACCAATTGATAAGCTGAAAATGTGTAGTGTACTGAATTGTGTGGTCATTGATCACACCCAGACACTCAGACAGAGATATTTTCAGTATTAAAGTTTTTGTGAAGTTAGAGCTGATAGCTTGAGCCAAACTATGTGAAACTTTTGTGAATCAATTCAAGTGTTGTAAAATTTATTAATTACTTAACTCTATTCATGCAATTGAGAATCAAATGATGATGATGCTAGAAACAAATTTGAGAATCAAGTTCTGAAAGAAAGATTAAGTGAAACGGTACGTTATTGAACCTCATGTATTGAAAACCAATACTGGTACCGTAATTAAAATTTTGAGAAAACTGAAATTTGTTGAATAATAAATATCGTAATTGATCAAATCTGTGTAGTAATGAATGATGTTGGCTTGAAGTACTAAACACCAACATAATTTGCATTTTGTTAGGTAACTAGTTAACCACTCATCATGATAAGGCATGGCTGAGCTTACATTTTAAACTAAGTTTTTACTGTGTTGTTGTTTGTTGAACTTATTAAAAACAGGTACCAGAAATTAATGGCAGGAATGACAAAATGTTTGCAAAGTTGTTGTCTAGATACCTATTGTAATAGTTTAAAAAAAGACTTGAAGCTAATCAATAACAAAAGTATCCGTAACAAACTTTTTTTATTTGTATTAAATATTTGCAATACATATTGGTATGTCTAGGCCATCATTTTTTTTTTCGAAACTGAACTATTTTATGTCCACTTTTTGGCCAAAAAAACAAAACTGCGCCATCTGGTGGTGAGCATCACATAATGTTATAACCCTAAAAGACCAAAAAATAATTTTGACTGCTATAATTTTTGATGTTGCTCATGCTCTCAAGATTATATTCAAGAATTCAATGTTTTTTTTTTATTTTGGCTTATTTCTTGAAATGTCAAAATTGGACTTAAAATAGTTCCGTTCTAGGTGAATGATTTCTTTATCAGTCGAAACAGCAAATGGTTCTCAATGCAATTCGCTTTTTTTTTAGCAGTCTAATAGCAAACATGGCAACAATTTTAATTAATTTTCAGCAAAAATTTGCTTTAGTGAGAAGTTTTCAACATTTAGCCATTAAATTTCTGAACCAAAAAGATTTCTCGCACGCTTAAAGAGTGCTTCAAGATCCTCTTTAAGTTGGCAAGGAAAATGTGACGTTTTTTTACTCGAACTGCTTTCCGCAATCGCTTGAAGCAACTTAACGAGAAAGAATGACGTGATGGATTTTGCAAGGCTTTTAACATACACGTGCAAAAATGACCTCTCTCGTTTAGCAAGTATTTCGTCCAGTAGCACCTCTGAAAAAAAAAAAAATTATTAATTAAAGCGAGCAAGGAAATTTCTGTCATGTGGGTCCAGGAGTTCTGTTTTATTTAAAAATTGGAAGTGTACAACAAAAAAAGCAATAAGCACTACATATGATGAAGCTATTGAGATGTGGGAAAAGTTGTTGAAGGTGCTAGTCCTGGTTATACTTGCTGCGTTAGTCGAAAGACAATGCGAAAGAAGATGAATAATTTGCATCAAATACCAAAAAAGGCTGAAGATCTGATCCCAAAGAGACAAACAAGCTTTTCAATATTTCAAAACATAATATCGATCAGCCCTTCTGTGTTGAGGGTTTTAACTTTATTCGGGATCAAAAGGGACTCGGTCAAGCTACTTTTGGTGGAAAAAATGCAAAGCTGGTAAAAAAACTGAAACGCAAGTTATTCCAGGAAAAAGAATTTGAAAAGAGAAAAGTATGTATCCAAGTTTGAAAGCGTTTAAGCCAGGCAGTTGCATCCTCTTCACAGCAACGTTTCAGTAAAAGCAGCAAAGATTATAGTCATCACCAACCAGGACAAATTCATCTGATTTTGAAAACATCACTTGGCCTTGAACCAATCTCTTCCAGTTTTTGTTAGCCTCAAAAAATTGTTTACTATCCAGAAATTATAACTATAAAATCACATTAAAAGGCTAAAAGCACAACAGTCTGTTTCGTCCTAAGGGCTTGTCAGGTGCTATTGTAATCTGTAAAGGAAATGTTATAAACTAAATCGTCAAATCTCTAAAAGCTAAAACTGCATATTATTGAAAAACCTGTCAAGCTAAAACACTACCATAGATTGCAAGTTGCAGTGTTAAAATACTGCATTGATTAAAACATCGGTTAAAAAATAAAATACTACGCTTGAACGTTTTTCAACTTGTATTTGTTTTTGTGCCTGCATTTCCCCGTAAGCTCTGATCTTTTGTTAAGCGCAGTTCGTTTGTCAGCTAAAAGAATTGCGAGTTTTTCAGTCAGGCATAAATTGCAGGATCGAGACCCGGGTTGGTAAGCAGTGGGTCGATCAGCAATAGACCATTTGATTATAGGTTCATGGCCAGAATCTTTAGCATTCCAAAATGCTTTTGAGAATTCTGTCGCATTTCTTTTCTCTCGATATCTGAAGGAATAAGTGTGATTGTAATAACGGGTCTTGAATTCCGTTTCGGTGCACCCAATGTAATGTTTGGAGGAGCCATCAGATGTGATCAAGGCTTTGTAAATAACAGCCTATTTGCTGCATTCTCCATTGAGAGGGCAGTTCGCTGAGTTGCGGCAGTTGCAAGGAGGGATGGTGGTCATTGGTTCCAGCTTGCTACCAAGAAGGTTTTTGTTGTGGCCGTATATAATTGTAGCCATATTGGGCATTCAACTGTAGCTGACTTTTAGGGTATTGCGGTTGCATACTTTCCATAGATGGTGGTGAGGGAGGAAGTGCTTATCGACGATCTTTAGGAATTCTTCGCCTATGTTGTTCTTTACACTTTCGCTAAAGGGAGGATTAAACCATACTGTATTGCGCTTGCGATTTCTTCTTTTTACGCGGGTATCTGTAGCATGGTCGTCATAAGCAAAAGTGTCATGGTTGTCGTAAACGAAAGTTTAGTTTATAACATTTCTTTTACAGATTACAATAGCATCTGACAAGTTCTTAGGACAAAACAGACTGTTGTGCTTTTAGCCTTTTACTGTGATTTTATAGTTATATTTTGCTCTGATTTTATGTTGTGTATCATCGAGCACTTTATCAGAAGATTGACTCTCAACAATTTTCTATCTTGCTCGTCGCTTTTATCGCCTGTTGAGCACTCTAGTTAAATCTACTGTTTTAATCACAACATAGACCTGGAACAAATTAACTTCATATACTTGTTGAAGATGCAGTTTTAGCTTTTGAGAGATTTGACGTTTTAGTTTATTACATTTCCTTTACAGATTACAATAGCACCTGACAAGCCCTTAGGACGAAACAGACTGTGGTGCTTTTAGCCTTTTACTGTGATTTTATAGTTACATTTTGCTCTGATTTTACTTTGTATATCATCGAGCACTTTTTCAGAAGATTGACTCTCAACAATTTTCTATCCAGAAATTATTAAATTTTCTTCAAACACAGCCATACTGTGTTGAAAAAAGTTGCTGAGATTGTTCTGATTTTAGGTAGAAAGTTAGCTTTAGCTAGTTCGACTTTGTAACACTTCAACAGGTTCTATAGCTAATGTATCATTTTAACATTAATTTTTAAAGCGCATTCTTTTTTGCAAAATGTTTTTACCTGTTTTTTGGCTGGTAGTTTTACTTACGCAGTCTTTTCAAAACCAATCGCCTAGCTACTTTCTGTTTTGAAAATAAATTTATATTTTTCATGCCAGTTAAAATTTTTTTTTAAAACCATTTTTTAATTTTTTAACCATTTGGTAATTTTTTATAATTTTTGAATTTTTTTTAGTTAAAAAAAAGTTTGTATCACAACACAAAAATAGGTTTGTTGTAAACAAAAAGATGCGGTTATTCTGCAATTTTAAGCGGTCACATGTAGTTTTGCAATGTATAGATCAAAAGTTATTATCGCTTATGTTATTTTGCCCCTCCCCCTCCAAAAAAGCCGCCAATACCCCCCTAAAACTTAAAAGTGGATTCGCACGACCGATTCTCAACCGATCGAGCTGAAATTTATTCTGTGGCACTTTTTCATAAAGTTGAGCAAATTTAGGGGGTCCCCTCTTGATTTTGAAGCAAAAGTGTATTTTTGAACCACCCTACTGTACAAGGTCATACTAAACATGTTGACTTCTGTCAGACACAATACCGGTTGAAGATCACCGCATAAAAGTTCAGCTCAATGTCAGAAATATTGTATCAGTAACCAAAAGCATTCTAGTCATTAGCCTGATTTTTACATTTTTTTAACCCACCATTTGAAAATTCAATTAGAGATAAGAAATGGCTTGCCTTAGAATGAAAGCTAATAAGCTCACGATAATGCTGCAAAATCTAGTGCATAAAACAGCCACACAAAAACCAAAAATCTTATGCCATGGTTGTCCAATAGCTGTTAATAGTAATGTCAAGTACTTGGCACTATGGATAGACGACAACCTTAACTTTGACATTCATCTCAAATTTGTTGATCGTAAAATTGCGTATGCAATGGGTATACTTAATAAATTGAAATGCTATTTCCCCAACAAAATTCTTTTACAACTCTATCACGTATTAATTTGTCTTCATCTTCTCCATGCAATTTCCACATGGGGTTCTACCTACAAATCTTATCTCCACAATATTTCAATTTTCCAACGCAAAGCTGTTAATGCAAACCCTTCACATATGAACTTAAAGGTCTTGAAACTGAACTAACTTTACCAATATGAAGTTGGTAAAATAATGTATAATTTATACCATAAGCAACATCCATGTAACCTAAACTAATACTTCACAAAGTCCAATGTCAGACATTCCTGCCCTATTTGCTGCTCCACTTCTCTCATATTTACTATCCCATTTATGAAAAGGACAAAGCTGTAACAATCTTTCTTATACCAGAGTGTTAAAGCCTGGAACTCAATTCTCCAGAATATCAAAATTTTCTCCTGTAAGTTTAAATCTGATTCTAAGCAGTTCTTTTTGATAATATCTAACTAGAATTGTCTCATTTCATCTCTAAAAGCAATAATTTCAAATAGACCTGAATCTCTTGTGAGCAAAAAGGTACGTAATCGGGGGCTGTTTGACTAGATGATTGTAACAGGTCCCTTACAGTCTCCGGTCATGATAAAAGTTATTTTTTGTTTTGCTATTGTAAACTCAAATTTATGTAGTGTGTCATTTATTGCATCTTAAAGCAACCAATAGTAAATCGAACTTGAACTTAAGAAGATGCATTCGGATGCAGTTCAAAAGTTTAAATGATGATAAAATAGATTAATAATTTTGAATTGATTGTACAATGGATATGTGCCAATGTAAACAATGAAGTTTGAAGCAAATTAGACTTAGTTGTTCAATTGTCTAGAAAGTTTGTAAATTTGTCCACTAAATGAAGTAAAAGGAGTGTCAATTGTGCAAATAATTTGGTTTATGGAATAGTACAAATGTCATCTTGCTCAGGCCAATAAAATGATGGTGATGGGCCATATGGGCACATAAATTTAACATCGACTTCCAGTTGTGGTTCATTTACACTTAAAATGAGACCCACCCAGCAATGAAAATTATACCAGCTTGCCACCAAATCCAAGCTCTTAACTCTTTGGTTTTCTGCTGGTGAAAAATCTAATGTTGCAGAAAAGTTTAAGTTTGAGCAAGTGTACTTGCATCCAATTTGATTCACCTATATTGGGTGATAAAAATGATATGAAGGTGTTCCAGGATATTTAAATATGGTTAAGGAAGCTGATACGCTTTGAATGGGGCAGATGAAAAAAAACCTCTAAACAATGCCCTAGCTATCACTTCATACCTGATAATACATGTTAAATCAGCTTGACAAAGCTTGGTTTCATATTAGCCATAAAAAGTAGTCATTCAAGATGGGGTTAAAACATTTTTTAAGAAAAAAAAAAATTCAGAGCAACCCATAATCGAGGCCCAAAAAGAAACACCTAAATTATTAAATAACTCAAAAAACAATTTTTTCAACTTGAAAATACCAGTTTAATTGGATTTGGCATGGTCAAAAATGGAGGGGGGGTAGCAATTTGCTGCATCCTCCTATCTCAACTTTGAGCGTTAGAAGTCGAAATCACTCATGCGTATCTTCAAAATTCACTTTTTTGTGCAATTTTAAGAAGGCCATATCTCAGGAACGGATTGTGCCAGAAAGGTGAAATTTTTTGCAAACAGGTTTTTTACTGTGTTCTACTCCCATGCCAAGTTTGGAGAAGATTCTAGAACATGGGTTGACAGACTGTCAAATTAAGCATGGATTTGACCCTACTGGCATTGCATTCTTACTCTTAAATGGGGACTGCAGGCAAAATCAATGGGCTTTCTAAATTGAGCAATGATATTAGATTGGCATTGGCTTCATTCTTCTTGAAACTGTAAGTGTTTGTTAAACGTCAAAAAATTGGATTTACGTAGAAAAATTGTGATTTGATGTTTTGACAAAAAATTGATGTGCAGTTACAGCAGAAAGTATAGGAAAAACTTAAAGGGGCTGAAGCATCCAGCCACAGGCATCGATTGTTTGTTAAAGAAAGGAGAAAGCAGGGGGCCAAGAATTTTTTATCCTAGATTGTTTTTGTAAGCGTTGTTGTGGAGTGATGAATGTGATTTTTGCGTTCTTCTGACAAGCTTATTCTCCCATGTTTAGTCAATTTCAGTGAGGGGAGGGGGCAGTGCCCCCCTGAGTTTGACACTGAAGGGGGCAAAATATGTCTGGCCCTCTTGGTTTTTTGGCAAGTAATGCGCACTTGGCACTCCAGGGAAATACGTGCTTTCAGTCGAAAGCAAGTTCCATAATTTAGATTTAATAAAATTATTTTACACAATCAAGGTGTAAACAAGAAATTCGAAATTGCAGACTGAGATAGCACTAGAATGTGGCAAAGATTTTTTTTTTTGGTCTTCATGTGAATTTGGGAAGAGTTTTTTGAAATTCTGGATTGAAATACAATTATTAAGTTTTCCCAAACTTTACAAAGAAGTTTTGCCCCCTTGGAATTTGTTGAATCTACAAAAAGTCGACGCTTATGTACGCAATAGTACCATATTAGAATAATTTTTGAGCAAGCGATACTTGCAGCAATAATTATGACTAGGCAATTATAGCATCACATTAAAAAAAAAAGTCATACAATATTAAACTTTGTTTTAGAGATGTTATGATGCTCTTCTCAGTTTGCTTTTCAAAAACATATTATCGGAGTGAAAAAATTCAAACTGCTGAAACTGGAAACTTTGTTTATGTTGTTAAATACTGTGTTGTATGAGTATGGCCCCAGATCTTCAAAAAATGTGCAAAGCCCTATCTAAAATATATTGGAGAAAATGGTTAAATTTTAGGACTAAAATGGAGAATTTTTCAACACTTATAGTTGTAAAAATTAGTTGGTTGGTTACAAGGTTCATCTTTGAGTTGATAGGGGTGGGGGCTGTCCCAGATCTAAATGAACCACAAGCCTTTAAAAGTTTTTTTTTGCAAATGATAGTTTGTTGAACATTTGCTTTTCGTCGTAAATTGTACCTCATTCATTTGCGAAAGCTTTTGACGTTTGATATGAATGGCCAAAGTGGAAGCGATATGCTTTTACAGTTTCTGCTTCCATGAAAATTTGCTGCTTCCACCACTTTCACTTCCAGCTTCTGCTTCCACATCCCTGGTCAGCAAGTATTAGCGTAAAAAACTAATTTGTTTTGTGACAAAATAAATTGGTTTGAAGTAGTGAGTGCATATACTGGAGTAACATTTGTTTCAAAAATGCAAGAACGCCATGAAAAAGACTTCATTGGGCTAGTTATTGTTTTTGGTTTAAACAGAAATATCTGTATAATTGTCTATTGGCACTGAAATTGACCGTTGTTTAGTTGTATATTATTTTTGTTCTTTCAGTATGGCAAACACTGTCCAAGTTTATCTTTTTAATTTTTTTCGTTATATTGTAAATTGTTGTGTGATCCACTGATTGCGAATTGCTTTCCGTGCTTTTTTAGTAAGCTTTTAAATACTCAAAGTGCTTGAATTTTTATGCTACAATTAGTATCAATATTTGATCAATCATTATTTTGAAATATTACTGTTGCTGAAGTGAGTAATTCAAAAATAGCGGCATAGATTTTTAGTTGCAATACTTAAAAAAAATCATGTTCATCATTTTTGCAACACATGTCTATAAGTTGTGTTTTGCTAACCCGCTCGATTAAGTTTTAGTGAAAATGTTTGATCCTGCAAACAAAGCAAACTTTAAATTTTTATCATTTATAAACTAAGTTATTTCTGACATAACTTCTGATTTTTCAACTCGCTTGCGCAGCACGTAAACCATTCAACAAAATTTAGGGGGCAAAAGACATTTTTCTCTCATGATTGTCAGGCCCAAGGGAGCGCTGCTCTTTGGCCCCCCTGAAGTTGACGTCAGTGCATCCAGCCAGTTTTGATAGTTTACAAAAGGGAATGGAACAGCCAGTTGGTTGAGCAGTATCTGTGCAGCGGGTGGTCTAAAGTTCAAATCTTGGGCCAGTCAAGTTGGACACAGTATTGCCAATGGATCACCACTGCTGCGACATTTCTTCTAAAGAGTTGTTTTGCCTGCATAGGCGTAGCCAAGAGGGATGCCAGGGGCCCGGCCGCCCCAATTGAAATGCCACCAATAAAAATGTGACTGAAAAACCTATGTTTTTTTTACGGTTTCAGTTTGTTTTAGCATTTTTCATGTACAACAATACTTGCGTTCAACAGTAATTTTTAGGGTAAGTTTTTATTGACCTAAAAACAAAAAAAAATTGACCTAAAAGTTCAAAAAAATTGACTTTACTGACCTAAAAAATTTAGACTGAATAAGCGATATTTTTTAAGATTTTACATTAAAGCAAATATTTAACAAATGAAAACACACACAATTTCTCAACGAAACTTGCTACACAAGGCTATTGCTATCGCAAAACAAGTCAAGTCTTGGAACATAATTAACTCTGCAAGCTAGTAATCACCAGGAGGATGCATTAAAGTGTAAAATCATGTAATGTTGCACATTTTTGGCCGTAAAATTTCTGTCCTTGGCCAACAGTTTTTTCAACATGGAAAAGCTTCTTTCTACAGAAGCAGATGTGGGCTGAGAATTTTGAAGCATGTGATACACAGCAGGTGAAATATCTTGCATTCCATATTTATTATTTCAGAAATGTCATTGTTTTGCATTCTTTTTTCAATGTATTGGTGATGTTACAAGTGTCTTCACCAAAGCCAAGTTTTTGGATTGCTTGCACTGCTTCTTTTATGGTATACTTTGCATTTTCCATCTTTTCTATATGAGTGTAACTAGGCATTAATATTGGTCTTTGATTTTGAGCAGTTGACCAGCTAAACCACTTTTTTGCTTGCTAAGCTTTGCTTAAGTTACCAAAATCCCAGTACCTACAAAACTTTCCACAATTGCTTTCACTTCGGGCAAATTTTTTGCGTAATACAAGGCAGCATTTAACCAGCTTCCCCATCTTGTAGGAACAGGCTGAAGTAGATAACCAGTAGCAGAGAATTTTGCCTGTCTGGTTTTATTTTTAATTGTTATTGCTCTGATTTTCGCAATTAGCTGATCCACATCTTCAAAGTGAGATTTGACTTTCATAGCACAGTTGTGCAGTAAATGGCTACGCACATCATGTGAAACAGCTTGGGATACAGAGGTTTTAGTGTTATACCAGCAGCAATCATATATTTTGCAGCATCAGGCAGAAGAAGCTTCTGTTAATTCCAAGATTTCTTAACTGGATCGTCAACTGCTTGAGCAATGATGTTGCTATTAGGAGCACATTTTACAGGTTGACAATCATACATGTAACTGATGTGTGGTGTTTCAAGGCTTCCCACTAGAATATTCAAGTATTGCGTGCCAGACACAGTGTCTCATCAACAATAAGAAAAATTTGTTGGTCATTAACAGCATTTCCTATTTGCTTTAATTCATCTTCGCTTCATTGTAGTGCTGTTCGTCTACAAGTAATTTCAGATGGCAATCTAAGACCAATGTCATAAAAGAGGTTTTTAACATGCATATTGTTAAGCTTGTAGAAAGGAATATAAGCAGACAAAAATGCCTTGGTTTCCTATTCAAAAAAATCGTTGTCACTGCTCCTTGAAAACTTTTGTGAAGTCTAGGGGATAAGATCTTCAGATCTGCTGCCTAATGCTTTTTGTTGTTTCGACGTATTTTGATGAGAATCAGTAAGAAAGCGTTTGTTGCAAGAAACCGCACAGTTACACAAATTACAATATAATTCATTGTTAATACTTTGCATAAATTCGTCAGGGAATTTTTTAACTATGGATTGAATTTTATACGCATAGCTAGTTTTAACTTTCGGCATTATTTAAAAATCTAAATCACTATCTAAAGACAAATTTAAATACTTTATTAATTCAACCGAGATACTTAGGTAAAAAAATTTTAATAAAAAACTTGCAAAATAGTTTGTTTCACCAATCATCAGGGGCATCCATGTGTTTTAATTTTAAATCAACTCTAAACATGTTATTGAGCACTTCTTGAAGTACTGGCACTACAAATTTTTTTAATGTGTTATTTCACCGGTTTGACAGTTGAATTCACAGTAAACTATCGCCTATTTGGCTACATTTGCACAAAAACCTGAAAAGGAGCTGCTTTTCTCTTAAATGTCAAAGACTAAAAAATGCTTTGTTTATTTAGGGTCGTATTCACCAAGCGAGTTTAAACTCCACTGAACCATAAGCGTCGCTGAAAGTACGTTCAGTCGCGCATATTGTATTCACCAGACGAAAAAATGTCAAATGCTTGCTGAAGTGGCGCTCAAATGTCTGGTTTTGGGCATCAAATTGTTTGGCCAATTTTGGCGGTTTAACCAGTGATAACATTGGAAAAACCCTGTTTTGTCGTCATTTCAGGAATAAATTAGGCATGAAATTGTCTTGTACGGTATTGTAACGAAACAGGAATGCTTCCTGTTTGTAAAAGTGACTTGTTAGTGTACGCTTTTCACAAGCAACAAAAAGTTTCGCTGTAGCAGTGTTATTGCAAGTGAAGACACTACTTTTTTTAAAAACGATTTCATAAAAATACAAGGCCCAGTTTTTGTCTAGATTTAAGAGCAATGCCAGGTTTAGGGTGAAAAAAAAAATTAATTACCAGAGCTTGTAAAACGTACTTTGTAAAGAATCAACGGATATAACAAGATCTATATCAAGATAACTTTTAACCTAGCAAGAATAAAAATTGTGTCACTTCTCAAATTAGTTAAGTACAAATTAACACATGAAGCTGAAAGTTCGTGAAAGTTTCTGAACAGCCAGCCTCAAACCAAAATTCTCTGGTTCTTACAAAGCATTATTACAAACAATTCTTACAAAACAAAGCATTATTACAAACGTTCTTACAAAACAATTCTCAGATTTTAATTTTATGCGCTAATATCGATAATTTTATGTCACGCGCAATAATGGATGCAGTGGAAAGTATTGAAATCATTGAAATGCTAGCACTTCGAGTATTTCGGGATCGTACTAACCCCTTTGAAATGTACAGTGAAGAAGAGTTTAAGCAACGTTTTCGCTTCAAAAAGCAAATCGTCCATCTTCTACTGCACTTAATATCATCAGATTTGGAGCATGGCTTGCCGAACAACAATAACTTCATTCCACCAATTTTACAAATTGCTGTTGCTTTTACGTTTTTACGCAACCGGGCATTTTCAGATTACGGATGGCGACCTAATAGGCATTTCGCAGCTGTCAGTTTGCAGAATAATTGAATGCGTATCTCGAGCAATTGCGAAAAGAAAAGCACAGTTTATCAAATTTCCAACTGCGGGCGGCCTACAGGATATAAAATGACAATTCAAAGACATTGGCGGTATACCTGGAGTTGTAGGGTGCATCGACTGCTCTCATATACCTATTTCCTCTCCAGGAGGTGAAGAAGCAGAGCTTTTCCGCAATCGAAAGGGATATTTTTCGGTGAATGTTCAGGCTGTTTGCGACCCTATAATGCGTTTTACTAACATTGTTTGCCGATGGCCAGGGTCGACACATGATAGCAGAATTTTTGATAACAGTGCCATTTGCGCCAAGTTTGAAAATAATGAAGTAGAAGGAATACTTTTTGGAGATGGTGATTATCCCTGTCGTCATTACATAATGATGCCGTAGCACAACCCCACAAACAACCAAGAAAAAAATTACAACAAAGCGCACATTAAAACAAGAGGAAATATGGAGAGAATGTTTGGAATATGGAAACAACAATTTCGTTGCCTTCGAATTCCATTACGAATGCGACTGCAAAAGTCTTTGGCAGTGAGCAATGGCGACTTTTATGAAGTTGACATTCCAGAGGAAGATCAAGACCAACCACAACAACCACATCAAAGCTCTCAAAACCCCACTACTCCTGGACGTATTACAAGACAACAAATTATTCGGAATTTTTTTTGATATCGAAAAAGCAACACTTGACTTAACAAGAAAAACACTAGCGCAATTCGGTACCTTCAAGACAAATTTACAAAGATTCATTTTGTATTTTGGCGATTTTTTTGTCATACAATTCAATTTTCAAGTCCAGGAGCTGCATTTCCTTTTGTTGAATTGCCCTTGTGTTCGAGATTTGCCCGTCTATAAATTCTATTTTTTTTTTGGTTTACCATTCCTTGAGTTGTGTTTACTCCTTTTTGTCGGTTAATATCTGTTCCCTGTTAAACATTGTTGTTTTTTTACCGCATAACGGCGTGTTGAAATTTTCCTTGGTGCTTTGGGCTATGCATGCAGCTCGGTTTGCAGATGATGAGTTTTCTTGCAAGTTCATAGCAGGAACGTTCTCATTCTTTTTGTTTTCATTTTGATTGCTTGTTGTTGCTTGCTCGGTTTCCGTATCTGCAATAAAAACCATTAATAGCCTACAATAAAGTGAACTTTTGAATGTCTTTTTCACTGATGCAGTTTCAACCATTTTAATTTTTTGCCAAGTAAAACTTAATCAAAAAGTCTAATGAGACCTATCTTCTTTTAGCGTTTTACAAGCAATATTTAATGCAAAGTAATGGATGGAAAATTCTGTCCTGCATATGCAAGAACTGACCACCAAACATATAGACCATTAAAACCTTACAATTTTTTTTTGTATGAGGGGTCCCTTTTCTAATCTTGATCCATCCTCTGTGAATGCTGTGCTTTAAGTTTGTGACTTGTATCAAAAATCGACACTGCATACCTTCAAGCCGATCAGTGGTCGAGTGGATAGAGCGTCTGCTACTGAAGCGGTAAACTCGGGTTCGATTCCCGGTCGGGTCAAACCAAAGACTATAAAAATTGGTATTCAGAGCTTTCCTGCTTGACGTTCAACAATCAAACGGACTGTGTGAAGCCTCCACCATGTGTGGTAGACAGGTGGTCAGGTGGCAGCTTGACTCGAAAACCAAAAGGTCTCTTCGCTGTCTCCTGGCCAAGGCAACTTGGTCAATAAAGTGTAATTACAATTACAATTACAATTCTGGGGTTGCGTTGCAGTCAATAATCATGAAGCCATCTTGATTATTGCATGTCAAATCCAGTACAGCATCGTCATCAAATGGATTGGTCAAGGCTTTAGTTTGACTGGGAACAATACCTAAAAAATGAGAAAACATTACAAAAATTTTTTTCAGTAAGTGTTTCAGCAACTACACAAAGTTTTATTCAAAACAGCGTTCTCCGATGTAGTTTTATTAAAGTTGACGTTTCGCTCCCCAGTCCGGGGAGCATCCTCAGAACAGTAACGCATTTCTTGTTTGCAAAAATACAAATGAAACTAGTAAGAAAAAATACAGGTGACCAGGAAAACACTGTTATGACGTAACAACCAAAAAATATACAACATTCGTTATTACAACATGCAATATCACAGAAAAATTATTACATCTGCCAAAAGTATTATATAATGTGTATTAAGTTACGTGTGGCCTACCAAAAAAAATTTTTACCATCAAAAATATAACATGAAAATTAATCCATAAGCATACCATAAACATTGGGCATGTTAGCTCCGTCAATTCTGTTTAAAACGTTTACTTCAGCTGCTCTTTGATTTATGAAAAAACTCTCTGCTGTACGGCGCTTACTGTAATTGGCTTCCATTTTCAAAATTTTAGCTTTATCCCACGCTATAAAATGATCAAAATCTACGTTATGTTGGCATAAAGTGGACTTTTTTACATCCATTCTTTTGACTGCATCGAAATGTTCACGTTTTCTGGTTTTTAAACTACGCCCAGTCTCCCCAATATAAACTGCATCACAATCACGACATGGAATTTCATACACAAGCCCACTTTTTTCAGACTCCACAATACGGTCCTTAGGTTTGCGAAAAACAGATGACAACATACAATGTGGTTTCAAAGCCACTCCAATGCCGACTTGAGCCAAAACTCTCTTAATAGGCTCAGAAACTCCCTGCACATATGGAATTGAGATAAAAGCAGAGTATGAGTCAGGCGGTTGAGATCGAGGGTGAGATTCAGTCTGCTGAGCAAGAAATTGATCGCTGGAGCACATATGTCTTGGAAACCCATTGTTTTGTAATGTTTGGTAGATGTAATCGAACTCTGCCAATTTATGTTCTGACTTGTTGATTATATTATCTGCTCTTGAGTAGAGGGTTCGGGCAATGCTGAGCTTTTGAGTGGTAGGATGGTGAGATGTATAGGGTAGATATCTACCGGTATGTGTGGGTTTCCTGTAAACATTAGTGGAAAAAGAGCCATCAGCCTCACGATGAAGAAAAACATCCAAAAATGCAAGAGAACCCAAAGCTTCTATCTCTTTTGTAAACTGAATCGAGCTGTTTATCGTGTTAAGATACTGGTGGAAGGACTCGATATGCTCCGTTTCCATGATTGCGTAAACGTCATCAACGTAACGGACCCATATTGAAGGAGGGTTGGGAAAAATAGTCAGGGCTCTTTGCTCTAAATCCTCCATCACCATGTTAGCAATTATTGGAGATAAAGGTGAACCCATGGGAGTGCCAAAAACTTGTTTGTAGATTGTACTGTCGTATGTGAAGTAAGATGAGTTTAAACAAAGATCTAGGGCCTCTGTTAACTCTGCAATGGAAAGAGTACTATGATCTTCCAATGTGCTGTCGTTGCTGAGTCTATCAAGCACAATAGTTCTAGCTGCCTCAAGTGGTACCGAAGTGAACAAACTCACAACATCAAAAAACACTTGTGATTCATATTTATTAATACGAACAGGTTCAATCATTTTTATAAATTCAATGGAGTTTTTCACGGTATGCACAGAACTACCGACTAATGGTGACAACACATTTTTCAAAAATTTAGACAATTCATATGTAGCTGATCCTATAAGTGACACAATGGGTCTCAAAGGAAGATTCGGTTTGTGGATCTTGGGTAGGCCGTAAATACAATAAATTAATGTTGCGGGCGTAAATAAGAATAAAAATAAGTAAATAAAAATAAAAATAAAAATAAAATATAAATGAAAATAAAAATACGTAAATAAAAATAAGTAGGCTGTAATTGGATTATCACAATAAATTAATGTTGCTTTTACAAGATCCAAAAACCTACAACATCATTAAAAAGAATCCGATTTTATGCATTGAAAAACGGTTGAATAACTTTATTTGGAAGCTGTTTAAAAGTGACAAAATTTCGTTTTTTATGTACAAATGCCTACGTTCATGTGATTCTGCTTTGCCTCGTATTTACGGCCTACCCAAGATCCACAAACCGAATCTTCCTTTGAGACCCATTGTGTCACTTATAGGATCAGCTACATATGAATTGTCTAAATTTTTGAAAAATGTGTTGTCACCATTAGTCGGTAGTTCTGTGCATACCGTGAAAAACTCCATTGAATTTATAAAAATGATTGAACCTGTTCGTATTAATAAATATGAATCACAAGTGTTTTTTGATGTTGTGAGTTTGTTCACTTCGGTACCACTTGAGGCAGCTAGAACTATTGTGCTTGATAGACTCAGCAACGACAGCACATTGGAAGATCATAGTACTCTTTCCATTGCAGAGTTAACAGAGGCCCTAGATCTTTGTTTAAACTCATCTTACTTCACATACGACAGTACAATCTACAAACAAGTTTTTGGCACTCCCATGGGTTCACCTTTATCTCCAATAATTGCTAACATGGTGATGGAGGATTTAGAGCAAAGAGCCCTGACTATTTTTCCCAACCCTCCTTCAATATGGGTCCGTTACGTTGATGACGTTTACGCAATCATGGAAACGGAGCATATCGAGTCCTTCCACCAGTATCTTAACACGATAAACAGCTCGATTCAGTTTACAAAAGAGATAGAAGCTTTGGGTTCTCTTGCATTTTTGGATGTTTTTCTTCATCGTGAGGCTGATGGCTCTTTTTCCACTAATGTTTACAGGAAACCCACACATACCGGTAGATATCTACCCTATACATCTCACCATCCTACCACTCAAAAGCTCAGCATTGCCCGAACCCTCTACTCAAGAGCAGATAATATAATCAACAAGTCAGAACATAAATTGGCAGAGTTCGATTACATCTACCAAACATTACAAAACAATGGGTTTCCAAGACATATGTGCTCCAGCGATCAATTTCTTGCTCAGCAGACTGAATCTCACCCTCGATCTCAACCGCCTGACTCATACTCTGCTTTTATCTCAATTCCATATGTGCAGGGAGTTTCTGAGCCTATTAAGAGAGTTTTGGCTCAAGTCGGCATTGGAGTGGCTTTGAAACCACATTGTATGTTGTCATCTGTTTTTCGCAAACCTAAGGACCGTATTGTGGAGTCTGAAAAAAGTGGGCTTGTGTATGAAATTCCATGTCGTGATTGTGATGCAGTTTATATTGGGGAGACTGGGCGTAGTTTAAAAACCAGAAAACGTGAACATTTCGATGCAGTCAAAAGAATGGATGTAAAAAAGTCCACTTTATGCCAACATAACGTAGATTTTGATCATTTTATAGCGTGGGATAAAGCTAAAATTTTGAAAATGGAAGCCAATTACAGTAAGCGCCGTACAGCAGAGAGTTTTTTCATAAATCAAAGAGCAGCTGAAGTAAACGTTTTAAACAGAATTGACGGAGCTAACATGCCCAATGTTTATGGTATGCTTATGGATTAATTTTCATGTTATATTTTTGATGGTAAAAATTTTTTTTGGTAGGCCACACGTAACTTAATACACATTATATAATACTTTTGGCAGATGTAATAATTTTTCTGTGATATTGCATGTTGTAATAACGAATGTTGTATATTTTTTGGTTGTTACGTCATAACAGTGTTTTCCTGGTCACCTGTATTTTTTCTTACTAGTTTCATTTGTATTTTTGCAAACAAGAAATGCGTTACTGTTCTGAGGATGCTCCCCGGACTGGGGAGCGAAACGTCAACTTTAATAAAACTACATCGGAGAACGCTCTTTTGAATAAAATGTGTAAACCCGATGAACGAGCTCCTAGCTTTATTTTACACAAAGTTTACTGGATTTAGGCATGGTAACCGATTAGAAACTTCTAAATTTTGGTAAAAAAAGTTGCAACTTTTGAACAAATTTTGTCGTAACTCCGTGCTATGCTGCACAGTATCTTAGAACTCAGTCTCTGCTTACTTTGAACCAATTCCATGTCCGGATGCAATTCGACTGGAGGTCCACCTTCAGTTTTAATTCTATCTCTTCTTTGAAGAGCAGCATCGGCTTTGGCGCGGGTTTTCACATTCTTCAATAACTTTGAAGATTTTTCACTTCTCTTTTTGTATACACGTAGTTTGTGTTAAACTCCGTGCACAATTCTTCCCAAGCATCAGCTTTTTGCTTGGAAGACTTGGCATCTGTCTTTTTACATTCAATAGTAGACTTGTATTTATTAATTAAATCCAAAAGCAAAAATTTTTCTTGCTCTGTGAAGTTCTTACTACGATTCATTTTTAATAGTCAATACAGTAGATTTAAAAAAATCAACGAAAAATTCTGAATTACTACTTTATGTATATGGACTCGACTAACCAAACTAATCAAAAAAATTATGCTTCAACAGTAAACGTCAAATGAGAAATAAATCTTAATTTTGCACAGTTGTACTGTGCCGGCATGACCTATCATTCATTGCGGCAGTATATCATTTCTTTATGATTTGGGAGAAAAGAATGTGTGAGTCAGCAAAACCTGCCGCTTAAACTGTTTTCGCTGTTCAAAACTGCGCTATTTTAGGCGATGTTTTTAACGGTCTGGTGAATTCCGTTTTGACATTTCGCTGAAACAACGTTTAAATGAGCGACGTTTTAACACAAGCGCATGCTTAACTGTAGCGGCTTTGGTGAATACGACCCTTAGTTCCGTTTGATAAGTAAACTATATCGATTTGAAATAAAAGTGCCTCCTGCATTTTGCGCTGTGAAAGCCAAAGCTAACAAAAATTGGCAGTCCCAGCATTTAATTACCCTCAAAGTTTTTGTAAGTGAGACCTTATGCAAACGTATAGCCTTAGTTACCTTGCAGACTGCACTTGCTTAAATAAACTATAATTCACTTCTTTATTTTACTATATAGCAGACTAAATAGTAAAATGTTGCTCCAAACAAACAATGCAGATGCCTTTTTGTTTCTGAACTATCAACCTGGATGCCTGTCTGCGCTACCCTGGAATCATTTTTTGCAAAAAACTTAAACAATATTGTTTCTGCTAAACTAGCCCAAGATGCATGAGTCACTAGCAACTATCCAATTGCAATATACTCGCATGTTTTATTATCCAATTTTAACTATTGCATCACAATCCTTTGATTGCAAAAGATATGGTAATCTGCACTACTGCCATGTAACAAGTAGATGACATTGCTAAACGAAGTAAAGAATGTGCAAATAAACTTTTAAATTGTCACTTAAAATTTTAAATAATGGTAATGATAAGGATAACTATACAAAATTGACTTTAACTGACCTATAAAAAAAAATTGACCTAACCGTAAAAAATTGACTTTTTATTGACGTTTTAAATTCAAAACACGAAACTTACTCCTTGTATCCAGAGTTCTTGCAAAAAAGCACGTCATTCAAGCTTACTACCAAAAAATTGACTTTATTGAAAAAACTTTCCCTAGTAATTACCAGTAATATTGATGACCAGGGGGGCCTCGACCCCTCAGTTCAATTTTTACCAACCTTTTATTCGCCTGGTGAAATTAAAGGTTTTTGTTCTAAAAGTTGCTAACTCAGTAGTTCGGTAGAAATAGCTTTTACCCTGAAAAAATTTAGAATAAGCTAAAATTTGGCCCGATGGCTCAGGACCATGTCCTGAGCCACCAAAATAAATCTCCATGTTTTGGACGTGGGACTTCCCCCTTTTTCGGCCTTTAAAGTCTGCCATCTAGTGTCAAAGAGCTTTTACTATACAACCGCCAATCCAAAAGTTGTAAAAGTGCCAAGTTTTGAGTAATGGTTGGTTTTCAAGTGCAGGTATAAAAAAATTTACTTTGAAATTGATGACGTCATCGCTGGTAACGTCATTGCCAAAGTTTAAAAAAAAAAAATGACCTATTGATGGCTCAAGTAGTAAATGAGAGTTAGGTTTTTAGTTCCAAATAAAAAATTGCTTAAATCAAAGTGATGACGTCACAAGTGTTTTTGATGACGTCATTTGTCAAGATCGTAAATCTGAAAAAGACCATTTGACCAAACGAAACATTGCCAACTTTTTTTTTAATTAGCTTTAAACTTGGGAGAATTATATTGTGAATTCATTCAGTCGATTGAAGGTCAAAAACTGTGTTGTCAGTAAAACCCTGGGGTAGCAATCAAGCAGATGAAATTTAGACCTCCCAATAGGCAGTGGTGGCAATAACGAATTAGTTTTTTAGTAGTTTTTACAGTAATGACACTACTTTTAAAAAAAGTAACTTTTGTGGTATTTTTAGAAGTGTTAAAATTACTAATTACAAATTAGGCTACATTGTAAATATTATCATCCAGTAGAAACGCTTGCCTGGCTGCTTAGTTTATAACACCGGCCAATCAAAAAGTTGTTTCTGTTGGGAATGACACAGGGTTGTACCATGGGCCGTATGTCTTTGCGTGCTAGAATGGTTTATACATGCAGTGCTAGTTTCGTCTAAGACAATCGATCATTGATAGAGCTTATAGGGACAGAGTTGTTAGTCGAACCGGGCTTTTCGGGCCGGTTCGACTAACTAAAATTTCGGGATTTATTCGGGCCTGGGACGTGCTTTTTGTCTTAGGTGCACAAAAATATGATTAAAATAGCTTGGCAACATTGCTAAATTTTTCAGACCTTACCTAACTTTTGGGTTTTTTCGGGCATAATTTGGGCTTTAAATTAGTTTTCAGGTTAGGGCTTATATTTTTGGGTTCGGGCCTGAACTAGTCTGCCCGTTTACAACTCTGCATAGGGATGCAACAAAAGCGCAATAGCAATAGAAAATATACTGTCAAGTTTTTTAATTCCGCTGGTTTCAAGGAGGAGACTTTGGTGGCGGTATTTTGTTGTTTGTTTGTTTGTTTGCTTAATTATAAGCATGCCCAGGGTTTATTTAAGAAAGTTTTGTTTTGTATGTTTGATTAACAAACATCGATCTGAAAAATCTATATAAATCCTCTTTATAAACTTTTGTAATATTTTTAGTAACTACGGAGTCTTTCCAAAAATTGTCAAACAAAAAAATAAATGCACAATAAACGAAGATAAATTTGCAAAAAGCAAATAAAATCACAAAGTCCTTTTTATAAACTTTTATAATATTTTCAGTAACTAAAAACAGGTGATACCAGAAGCCGAGACCAAATTTATACAGCGCCGGACCCTTTACCACATTTTCAGCCAACAAAATTTGTTGACCAAAATAAAAAAGTTTTCCACCGCTTAGGAGTCGCATTTTCCGTTGAAACGAGAACTAAAACAACCTAAAAAAGTCTTCTCCGCCCAGTGGTCGCAATATTGCTTCAGGCACAGTGCCATCATCGTCTCTTTATTAGTAGACCAGATGCAAACGTGCGTAGAAAAAGAGTATTGAAGAAAAAAGTTTGCTTTTGTTGCGAATTTTTTTGCCGTCACGCGTATTCAACTGAATTGATTGGACGTATTCGTAGAACGAGTGAATCGTGAAAAAAAAGTCACGCTGATTGGACGAACCGGCATATTTTAGAACAAATGAACCATGAAAAAAAAAGACGAGCTGTTAGTTTCCAGTTTACTAATATGGTACCATTTTGCCACACGGTAAACTCGGCTCCGCCGGTAAGTACTATGAAGATAACAGATTGAAAAAATACTACCGGAATGTGATAGATCAAAAATCTTTCATTATACTCGTTGTATTATGCCAAAGCATGTATTGAGTTGGCGGGGCTCATCTCCACGCCATTGCGCCCGGACAGCACAACTTCCTTTGAAGAAATGTTGCAGCGGTGGAGTGCCGTAGGCAACACTGTGCCTGATTTGACCGGCTCGAGATTAGAAACTTAGACGTTAGACCTCCCTCTCCACAGGCAAACGCGTTACCGCTCGACCAACAAATAGATCAATCACATAGTATTTTTTAAATTTTTTATCTTAATAGCACTTTTATGTGAGAATTACCTTAAGCGTGTTGTTTAGATTATTAGCGTATATGTAGCGACTTATTTGAAATTATTTATTAAAACCTGAGGAAGTGCAATAAATTTGGTGTTAATTACAGCATTAAATTTTTATTGCCCATTTTTTCTTCTTGAATCATAACGTAAGCGTAATCTGGTTTCGGTGCACCAGGAGTCACAGTAGCCGGCTTGTTTTGATATGATCTTGACTGCAGAAACAAAAGACTCAAAATTCGGAACCCGCTTAGTTTTAAAACAATTCTGTACTCACTCAGACCATGGGATCGACGCTCAGATGTAATACAGTGATCAAAATAATATTGGCGAGCACTGAGCCGTATCGAAGAGGTAGCATAATGAAAGCTATAACTAAATAATCATACTTGGATCCCGGACAAAATCTAGTTTTTTTTTTTATTTAGCACCATTAGAAATAGTGATGTAGAGTAGATTATTGTCATTTTGGCAAAATGTTTCATTCAAAGTAATTTGTAACGACAAATACTGACTACTTTTTCCGCGAAATAACGAATACGGTAATTTTATTACTTTTTTACAGTAATTTTTAGTGACATAGTGTGATTACTTTTATACAGTAATTTGCCCACCACTGCCAATAAGGGATTAAAATAAAATAATGCGTTTTGCAGTTTAATCAAGAAAGCCCTTGAATGCTTATCGAAAGCTCCCACGTTCAGTTAAAGTTAATCTGCATTTTTAGTCAGATGCAAGCTTGAGGAATGATAAAAAAAAATCATTAAGGCAGCGAATTGTCAAATATTAGCGTGGTTATTATAAATTCAGATAATAATATAGTCAGACATTGCAATAATATCGCAAATACGCAAAATAATACCTGATAATAATATTGTCGCACATTATTTTGCGTCAGACATTGCAAAGCGGTAGAAATTTTGTTCATATCAGATATATCATCGTGCTCGGCACATATTCATATCAATTTACATATAATTACACTAGTTATTATTTTTTAGAATTATTGCATATAGGAGGATGAGGCAAGATCTTGGCCAAGGACTCTAACATGCTTTGGAACCTCAAAACGATGATGATGCTGATATTCCCAACATGTTGCAATGTTTCGTTTGGTCAAATGTTCTTTTTCAGATTTACGATCAAAACTCTTGACAAATGACGTCATCAAAAACGCTTGTGACGTCATCACTTTGATTTAAGCAATTTTTTATTTGGAACCAAAAACCTAACTCTTATTTACTATTCGAGCCATCAATAGGTCATTTTTTTCAAAAACTTTAGCATTGACGTCACCAACGATGACATCATCAATTTTAAAGTAAATTTTTTTATACCTGCACTTGAAAACCAACCATTACTCAAAACTTGGCACTTTTACAACTTTTGGATTGGCTGTTGTATAGTAAAAGCTCTTTGACACTAGATGGCAGACTTTAAAGGCCGAAAAAGGGGGAAGTCCCACGTCCAAAACATGGGGATTTTTTTTGGTGGCTCAGGACATGGTCCTGAGCCATCGTGCCAAATTTTAGCTTATTCTAAATTTTTTCTGGGTTTCAATGTATTTTGTCGTATTTCTATCGAACTACAGGCCCACTTCTAATGTTTTTGTAAAAGTAATGCATTAACCAGTACTGGATTTACCATATAGCACAGTGCCAGGTTTTTTTACCTTATGCAAGATGTTGCCAAAATCTCGGAAGTACTGGGGGCCCTGGGCAAAAACATGGTTGGTAGGCGTAACAATTTATTAAACCATTTTAGTAGGAACATTTCACCTCCACCTCACCAGTTTGCAGGCGACAAAATACCTTTGAAAAATAAATTAGCTTGCGTAAACGCTCATTGAACAAATTATTGAATTTGAACTAATGGAGCCTGGGCCCCTGGCCATACATGTACTGCTACAACTGGTTATTTTCTTAATAAAACAAAAGTCTCTGAGGAAAATTTTCGAGTGGATCATTATTTAGTGTTAAAATATTGCAGGAGGCAATGCACCTTACTTTCCCTACCAGGGCCAAATTACTTGCAAAATTTAACTCCAAAATGCAAGATTTTAAAAGTGTTTTGGACTTAAATTATGAATTGAAGGAGGATTAAACATTTTAATTTTTTCAGTTGGCTTTTGAATGCTAGGAATCTAGGCCTTTCAAATGGCTCTGAACACAAGTTAAATGTCATACATTAGCATTAAAATAGATATTTTTTCCAAAAAAATGCTAAAAATCATGCAGCAGCTGGGGGCTTTGCCCTAAGACCCCTGTTTGTGATCCATTTGAGTTACACTCCTTTACTCAACACATCTAATGTAGACGTTTTTACTTTTTAGCTTATGTTTTAAGCCCTCTGCCTTTAGCGAAATCCTGGTCAAGTGCCAAAACAGGCTACAGCTTCGGATCTTCCTTTCTAGGATATCTTTGTCCCACAAAAAGTTCCTCTTTCAAAAATTTCTGGTGCTGTCATTGCATGTGATTTGTGCTTTGGGCCATGGCCCTCCCAATCAAAAATTCTCACTACGCTTATGGTTGTCTGGTGCAGTGATGCGGAGATGGGATTTGCCTACTCATTACACTCTTCAACATTATAGATCGAGTATAATAAAAGATATGAATACAAATGTTAATGTTGAGATATAATTTTTGAAGATTTTTCTTCTCATTTTGGGGCTACGTTTACAAAGATATCCTCCTAAAAAGTTTTTTGAAATATGAAAAGATATCCTCCTAAAAAGTTTTTTGAAACCCTGGATTTATTTTGACAGCCAGAATTTCCAGAAAAGGGAGGGTTTACCAAAATTGGATAGACATTTAATGTAACTGGAAAGGTAAATATTATTCAGTATCTCTTTTTCTCTTTGAAGTTTAGGCTAAGAAAATAGATTCAGAGTTTCCAAAAACATTTGGGGGGTATCCTCTTTGTATTTGTTGAATATCTTTGCAACAGCAGCTGCAAAAGAACAAAATACAAGGTGCATTTGAAAAGTAGCAGGACTGTGCACGCTGCACGAACAAGTTTTATCACAGAGCGAAAAGCATTGCTTTCTATGATGTCACAATGTCCTGGTTTCGAAAACCAAATTTCAGCATTCTGTGACAACTACATTTTTTTTGCTCGTTTTTCTGTCAAGGCACTTTCTGTATGACCGGTTTGTGAAAATTTGATAAAATTAAGAATTTTTCGTTTTTTTTTGGTGCAAACGATGAGCGTCGAACAACGAATTAACCTAAAATTTCTTGTTCATCTTGGAAAAACTCCAACTGAAGCACTAAAGTTGCTTCAAAAAGTCTATGGTGATGACATAATGTCAAGAACTCGTCTTTCTGAGTGGCATAGGGAAGAGAGGAGGTGGAGGATGATCACTGGAGTGGGAGGCCATCCACAAAAAGTACAGATGAAAATGTGGAGCGTGTGAGACAAAAGGTGCGAAGCAATTGCTGTCTTAGGTGCGTTTAGACTGGGCGTGAAGCAACGCGAAGCGACGCAAAGCAACCAAAATTTGACGTCATCGACAACTCGCGAAAGGTTGCAATCGGTTGCAACCTTTGCAAGCAGTTGCGCAACAGCGCTTGCTTGCAGGCTGTAGTATGATAACCTAATAAATCACTAATCGGATTTTTATGATTGCAGTTTGCTAGAAAATAATGTAAATAGTTGTATGGTTTAGCGCTTATTTATCAGTCCAAAGAGTAGGTTGTTGGCAAAGTTAGATTCGGGATAGCCCTATTCGGATCTAGACAGCTTAGGCTGTAAATCTTATAGTGATTTTTCATAGCTATGCTTGATCTCAAAGCTTCATTATAATGAATTCACCAAAGCAGTATGCCTAGCCCCACGACATCTAGCTTTTAAAACAAAGCTTTTTATTCTGTGCAGCATAGCAGAAGCTATTGTATCAGTCCAGAGGTTCTTTTGGCTGAGCAGCTTTTGCTTTTTTGTCTTAAAGTAAACTAACATGATGTTAAAGTTAAAGTAAACTAACAAGTTTGGCCAAGAGTCTTGTCCAGCTGGGGAATAACTTTGTTAGAGAAGCTGAGGGCATCTGATGAGAGCTAAAAGCTCGAAACAGTGCTGTCCAGCTCTGTTCAGATTATAACTCGAGCTGCTTTGCAGCTGCAGGGTTGGTGGTTGATCTAGCCACCTAACTGCCAGTGGAAGTCGTAATGATTTCCCAGGAGTCAAGCACGAAGGACGTCAAACTTTTTGGTTAACATGGTATTGTTGTTTTTTTCAGAATATAAAATAACCCACCTACAGGCTAGTTTTGAATGTGTTGATAGTGTTTTTAGCCATTGTTTGTTAGCTTGTTGTTTTAAGAGTAACCACAATTGAACAATTCCTTGAATACTGGAAAATTTGCAGAAGTTTATTCGCTGTTCTCTTGGCCAAGCCAACTTGGTGAATAAAACTGAATTTGAATTGGTTTTAAGCCAATATATATATCTAACCAGTAGAAAGTGAATTCAATTTTTTGCTGAGGTTACTATTATTGGTAGAGAAGTAGCTGCCAAGCAAGTCCATTAATATTGTTCCATTCTCATTAGTCACCACTAAACAAAAAACTTGATACAGCATTTATAATAATAAAAATTGGACTGGGGAAGGAAGCGTCAGTTACATGAAAATGTGAGAACTAACAACACTTTTATTCAGATGCTTGAGTAACAATTTTCACATAAAAAAATCTAATTGTTTTTTATCAGGGGCATAACCAAAAACTTGCTAAGAACAGGGGGCTTGACCTTACAGCTATAAGTTTGTCTGTATCTTACAAACGGTGGTTTGGAGCAAAGCCCTTTGAGGTAAAGGCGATCGTCGCAACGTACTGGTACCGCAAGAAAATGCATAGTAATAAAATGCTCTCGAAAGCATTTAACTTCGCCCCAAACATCGATAAGCGCTCCGCTAGCGAATAAAAAACCAAACATGGTTTTAGAAGCTGAATTTTTCTGAAAGCAACTGCTGGTCTGTGCTAAGTTCTTGTCCTTTGGTGATAGTGTCAAATCATGCAAAAACTGCAGTGTTTTTTTTTGCTTTCTCCAACAAATCAACACAACAATCCATTGCACAATAAGCAAAAAATTCACTGCATAATTGATGACAAATCCAGCTTTCAGATTCACTCATAGCGTTAACATTGGGAGTCTTCATAAACAGCACTAAATAACAAATACAAACAACTATTTAAGCCTACTACAGGTATCATAACATGCTTGCCTGAAAAAGAAAAATCACATGAAAAAAACAACATAGTTTTTGCTTTAAATGTACCAGTAGACTAGCCTGTTGGTCTACACTCGACAAGATAGATCTACCAGTACCATAATGAGACATGGATGCCTGGATGGTGAAAGCATTTAAGGATTTGTTAACTGAGTGAACACCTAAAGAGAACTTTTGCCATCTGCCTCCAGGTTTTTGCGTTTCTGCATTAAAACCCAAAACTGTCATCGTCAAAACAGATTATGGCAAGTTTTCAGTGGAAGGATCTAAACAAAGTATTGATGGCTACTAAGCTAGTAAATAGGCGAAGTACTACCACGTTTTTGAAGAAATGACTTGTCTTTTTATATCCAAATTCGATTTACTGTGCTTCGTTTTTCCCTTGTACTTTACAAACTTTTTTCTCAAGATTGTTTTGTTACCTAGGCTATTGGTATAGACTCTTCTTCACAGTTATTGCATGATAACATAATATAAACTCAATGTTTGTTTTACCGGTAGTTCCAGTGCGCTATGACAAAACAGAACCTGTGATTACTATACTAGCGCTTCAATAATAAAGTACACAACGCTTTCTGCTCATTGAATACATTTTAAAAGTAAGTTATTAAAATTAGCGTATGAAGCGACCTGTCGCAAAGATTAGCAACCACTTGCGAAGGTTGGCAACCTTTGCGAGTGACGTAAGCGACCACTCGTGAAGGTTAGCGAAGGCCGCCAACCTTCAGTTCGCGTTGCTTCGCGTCCAGTCTAAACGCACCTTAACTGTTGAAGTGATAGCAGATGAGCTGGGTATGAATAGTGAGAGGGTGTGGAGGATCATTATGGAAGATCTGGGGATGAGGAAGAACTGTGCAAAAATGGTACCAAGGTTGCTGAATGAAGGACAAAAGGAGCGGCGTGTGCAAGTGTGTCAAGACATTTTGGAGCAAGTCGAAACTGAACCCAACTTGTTGAAAAGAGTTCTTACTGGTGATGAGTCATGGATCTGCGAGCACGATCCACTCACCAAATGGCAGAGTCTTGAATGGAAGAGCGCATTGTCACCAACACCCAAAAAGGCGAGGGTGTTGAAGTCGAAAACCAAGGTGATGCTGATCGCTGTTTTTGATGCCCATGGAATTGTCTATGCAGAATTCTTGTCACAAGACCAAACTTAATCAGCATGTCTACAAAAACATCTTGCAACGTCTGATGCGCTCAGTGAGGGAGAAAAGAAGAAAATTGTTGGAAACGAGGTCATGGCTGCTTCATCATGACAATGCTCCAGCTCATAATGCCTTGGGAATTCGTGCGTTTCTTGCCAAAAATAACATTGCTGTATTGGAGCAACCACCCCTACTCTTTAGATCTGGCCCTTTGTGACTTCTTTTTGTTTCCCAGAGTCAAGGAAATCATTAAATGAAGTCGTTTTCAAGATTCAGAAGCCATTAAAACAGCAGTGACAAGAGAGCTTCAAGAGATCCCGTAGGAATCCTTCCAGGAGTGCATGGAAGCGTGGCAGAGGAGATTGGAAAAGTGCATTCAAGCCCAAGGAGATGACTTTGAAGGCAACATGTTGTAAAATTTACTTGTCAAATAAAGTAAAACATTTATAGGCCCAGTCCCGCTAACTTTTCAAACACACCTCGTATTTCAAAATGTATATTTCGATTTTAGCCAAATGTTCATTGTTGTCCATAAGCTAATACAGGGTGACCCCCCCAAAAAAACAGGCCCCTTGTACACTGTATGTGATATCTCCTTTATTTATTCACTCACCGATTACCCTTATTTTGCAAGACATGGCAGAATCAACGACTGTGAGTACACCAAGACCCCAGTGGGAGCTGGGACAAAGAATGCACTGTGTTAAATTTTACTACAAGACAGGCTAGTTTAAGAAAACCCAGGATGCTTTCATGGGTCAGTTCAAATGTGAAAAGGCTCCATCCTAAAGCAGATTTCAGAACTGGGTGGAATCTGGTGCAATAGTGACAGTCACCAAGAAGCGATTTGTGGAGGTCCTCAAAACCTTCAAGAGTGAGCTCCAGACCCTGTACCCATTGCTCATCAGCAAGTTCTGGTTCAAGCAAGACGGAGCAAGTTCTCACACCTCAAACCTGTCCCGAGATTGGCTGAAAGAGAACTTTGGAGGCTGAGTGATCCAGTCTCAAGACGGATTTGGAGTGGGCACCCCATAGCCCGGACCTAAGCAACCCAGATTTTTTCTTTGGGGCTATCTTAAGGGACAGAGTGTACGCAGGAAAACCCAGAACCATCATGGAACTCAAGGAAGCCATCATGGAGAAGATGAGAGCCATTACCAATTCAGTCTGTAGGAACGTCATGGACAACTTCGTGCTGCCCCTCAAGAAATGCACGGAGCTAAATGGAGACCATCTAGAACACATGCTGTAGAACAGAGATAAAAAGGCCAAGGACCCTAGTGTTTTGATGTGATGTATTGAGTATAATAAACTAGTTATGACCAAAGTTTCATTTCATTTGGACTAAACACTAAGAAACTGGGCCTAATTAGAGCTGGGGCTCGTTTTTTTTGGGTCACCCTGCAGTTTCTTCATACATGTTAAGTAGCATACAAGATGATAGCCAAAAAGTTTGTTTTGCAACAAGTATGTTCACAGAAGCAATATTCAATTGTATGTTTGGCTCTGCGGTATGTTATGTGCAAATTAGTTGATCTGTGCACTGCACATAGTGTACCAACTTATATATTACATCTAATTTTTACTTTTTTGCCTGCTGCAAATTCTCTCATTTTTGAAACAATGATAGCATTTTTAAACAAATTTTTGATACGATGCATATTGGAACTCCAGCCAACTGTTAATAAAAAAAATTAATAAAGTTACAGACAGAAAAAACTATCTGTTTGAAAATGAAGCCGGAAGCTTGTTCCTCGGCATGAAACATTTTATTTGAAGCAACGTTCTCTTATGTGTTTTTATTTAAGTTGAAATTTTGATTTTATTTGAAACGATTTGTTTGAAGCAGCGTTCTCTGATGTATTTTTGTTTAAGTTGATGTTTCACTCCCCTGTTGGGGAGCATCCATCAGAACAGTAACGCATTTCTTGCTTGCAAACATGAAAATGAAACTACTAAGAAAAATACTGATGGCCGGAAATAAACTCTTGTGATGTAGCAAACAAAAATATGCAACATTCGTTATTACAACATGTAATATCACAAAAAAAATATTACTTCTACCAAAAGGATTATGTAATTTGTAAATATTAAGTTACGTGTGGCCTATCAAAAACAAAAAAATACTATAAAATGATCAAAATCAACGATATGTTGGCACAAAGCAGATTTTTACGTGCATTCTTTTGCTGGATTGAAATGATCACATTTTCTGGTCTTCAAACTACTTCCAGTCTCCCCAATATAAGAATATATACTGCGTCACAATCACGACATGAAATTTTATGCACAAGCCCACTTTTTTCAGACTGCACAATATGATCTTTAGGCTTTGGAAAAGCTGATGACAACATACAATGTGGCTTCAAAGCCACTCGAATGCTGATTGTGGTATAGTTTTGAACCCAAATTTTCTATTCTATTTTAATTCTTAGTTGTAGCTTGCTGTGCAAATTTTTTGTTTGCAAAAATTGCTGGGTTTTTGATGATACTTTGATTTTCACGGACCTTGTAACACTTCATTTTTGCAACGCGCAATCTAGTTAGCAGTTGCAGTGTTATATTTAAGTGGCTTTTTGTACAATCGACAAGAGGTTGAAAATCGTTAAGTATTGTGTTAATTCTATATGCAGATGTACTTTAACTTTTATGTTGAGTAAAGCCTTAGATTTCAACAATTTACAAATCGTCACCCTAATAAAAAAATGTCTTGTTGTTTTTTGAGTTTTGAGAAAAACAAAAAAAACTTTCTCATTTTTTGGTGAAATAATATATTGTTACCAAAATTTGGCAAAAATACTTTAAAAGGATTATATCGACGATGTTCTATGTGATTTTGCTTGAAACATCCCACTAGATGGCAAGGTGACTTAGGCAAAACTAATGCAAATTTTTCTTTGACTTAGGTAAAAAAAATACTAATTTTATCTTGACTAGCATTGCTATTTTTCAGAGGTGGAATTCTCGATGACGTTCTTGAAAACACATTTTGAAGTCCTTGGCCTTGTTAGTAAAGTCCTGGTCGAGGACAGCACTATTTTTTGATTTGTAAAAAATGGGCAAAGGTCATGACCTTTTTTTCTTTGTCTTGGAGAACGTGCCAGAGACCTCGCGGTAAATTTAAGAAGATCTTTTTTTTGGAAAATACTTGCGCGTTGTGTCCTTGGCCTCGAGCATTCCTGTCCTTGGCCTCGAGAGGGTCGGTCCTTGGCCTCGAGCATTCCTGTCCTTGGCCTCGAGAGGGTCGGTCCTTGGCCTTGGATTGTATTATACCCTTGGCCTTGGATTGTATTATACCCTTGGCCTTGGCCTCAAGCCTTGTGTCTTCGACTCCACCTCTGCTATTATTTCTTTAACATTCAATTGAATGGTTAAAGATTAGACCTAACTAGTGCAGAGATGAACTGCAAGGAGAAACAAATTTTACGTTTTTTTGTGTTGTGTTTTCTTTTACGAAGTGACTTGGCGAATGGAACATGCGCGGTTAAATACACAAAGATTCCAGTGACGTCACTCATTTTCGGAAATTTTTATTTTGATTATTGCACTTATAGGTCTGGGTTAGGGTTTGGGTTAGGGTTTAGGTTAGGCTTTGGGTTAGGGCTAGGATTAGGGTTAAATTTAGGGTTAGGGCTTAGGTTAGTTTTTTTAGGCTTTATTTCAAAATGTTTGCACGAATGAAACATTTGCCAAGCTTCTTCCTTTCTTTTTTATACAACAAAATCGTTTTAAGTAATTTTGAGTAGTTGACATCTTCTGAAGACAACTAAATTATAGAAATAAACTAAAACTGGAATTTCTTATAAGTGAATGCCATGAACAGCAGCGATTAATTTTTATGCTGCTGTTGACCATAGGCGTAGCCAGGATTTTAGATTGGAGGGGCCCCAACCACAAATCACATGCAATGACATCATCAGAAATTTTCAAAAAAGAAAATTTTTGTGGAGCAAAGATACTGTAGAACAAATACATCATAGATCTTTTTGTGAAGCAAAGGAGATGAGAAGCTGTGGCCTGGTTTGCCAAAAGTTAAAATGTGTAAATTGGGAGACGTGTTGAGTAAACTAGTATAACTTAATTGTTTCAAAGACGGGGATCTGGGGAGCCCCCAGCCACTGGAAAATTTTAGGAAAAAGAAAGCTATTTTAATGCCATCGGATCACATTTCACACGTGTTCAGAGCCATTTCAAAGAACTAGATTATTAACATTTGAAAGCCAGTTGAAAAAATTAAATAGTTCAATCCTCTTTTTACTCACAACTTAAGTGTAAGTGATTTGGCCCAAGTAGAGATAAGTAAGGTTCATTGCCTCAAGCTATATTTTAATGTTAAATAATAATCCACTCGAAGAAATTTTTTAGAGATTTTTGTTTTGTCATGAAAATAACCAATTGCATGATTGCATGTACGACCAGGCGCATAGGTGTAGCCAGGGTTTTTGATTGGTGGGACCAAATCACTAGTAATAACATCTTCAGAAATTTTTGCAGGAGAAAGTTTTTGTTGGACGAAGATATTTTAGATGGGAAGATCAGAGGCCGTGACCTGTGTGTTTGCGCTTAACCAGGATTTTGCTATAGGGAAAAGACTTAAACCAAAAATGGAATAGGAAAAAGTGTAAATTGGGAGATGTGCTGAGTAAACTAGTGTAACTCAAGCCCATCACAGACAGGGGTCAGGGGGTGGTCAGGGAGCTAAACTCCCAGCTGCTGTGCAATTTTTCGTAATTTTTTGTGAAAAAACCAAGCTATTTTAATGCCATTAGATCATAATTCATATGTGTTTAGTGCCATTTAAAAGAACTAGATTTTTAATATTTAAAAGCCCATTAAAAAATTAAATTGCTTAAGCCCTTTTTTACTTACAGTTTTAAGTCCAAAACACGTTTAGAAACTTGCATTTTGGAGTTAAATGTTGTAAGTGATTGGATCCAGATAAGGGAAATTAAGGTACACTGCCTCTTGCAATATTTCAGCAGTAAATAATAATACACTCGAAGATTTTCCTTAAGAGATTTTTGTTTTTTCATAAAAATAACCTGTTGTAGGAGCACATGTACGAGTAAGTGTATTATTGAATTTGAATAATCTGTTCAATGAGCATTTCCCGTAGCTAATTTTTTTTCATAAGTATTTTGTTGCATAAAAACTAACATGATGGAAGTAGATTGTTATTTAAAAATGGTACAATAGATGGTGTAGTGGCGATTTGTTAATTTGTTTAGCTCAAGATTCGAACCAGGTTTCATTTTTCCGCACATTTCTGGTTAAGGATTAAGACTTGATGTATTGAAAGTCGAATAACATTTTAAAGGCACACTTTTTTGATTTGCTGCAGATTACTTCCTTTTTAAATCCGGTTCTTTGCCGAATAACTGTTTAATTTTCTTTGTGACGTGGAACTAACTCATTTACATTTTAGATTGCCGTTTTTGTGTGAAAATCTCTTGTGTTAAATTTACATGCAAATTTTGTAATTCTTGCAAGCTCGAACTTGCTACGGCAAATCAGTCTGGATTAGCTGTGACAGAGTGCAGAGGCCCATTTTGGAAGAACTGAATTTTGGAAGTTTTTGGTATATCATTTTTGTGGATTTGTATCAAATTGGAATTAAACTAAATTATAGCAAACGTGTTATTAATTGAAGGAGTAGACGCAATTATCAAAATCCAATCAGTAACAGATGGTTAGGTGGTTATGCCTACTAACCATGTTATTGTCTGGCCTGGATTTATATTACGCTGGGCCTTTGGCACTTTGGAGATTTTAACAACGTTTTCTGCTTAATATAGGTGAATACCAAAAAATATGTTACCATCTGAGTGCGGAGCCCTTGGGACTGTGCCATATTATGGTAAATCTGGCCCTAGTTATTGCATTACGTCCATAACAAGGTTAGATGAAGGCCTGAGATAGCAAATGTTAGGACAAAAACTCTCAATTTCTTCCAAGTTGTACATTTAAATTGGTTGGCAAAAATTGAATTAAGGGGGGCCCAGGGCCCCTGGTTGTCAATATTATTCACAAATGCTAAAAGAAAGCTTCGTTTGCGAAAAATGCTAAAAGAAACTGAAACTGAAGAAACAATAGGCTTTTTGCCACAATTTTGTCATAAATAACATTTCAATTAAGGCGAGATCTTCGGGCCTTTTGGCTATGCCTATGGTCAGGGGTCCCAGGCCCCCTCCATTCAAATTCAGTGACTTCTTCAATGAGCATTTCCCCAGCTTTTTTTTTCAAAAGTGTTTTGTCGCGTAAAAACTGGTGAGGTGCAGTTGAATTGTGATTGAAAACTGGTACAATAGAATGATGGTTATGCTCACTAACCTTGTTATTGCCCGGGCCGGATCTACATTGCGTACGCCCTTGGCAATTTGGAGATTTTTGCGACATCTTCCTGTCTAATATAGGTAAAGGTCAAAAAAAAGTCTTACCACCTGAACACGGAGCCCCTGGCACTCTGCCTTATGGTGAATTCGGTCTAGGTTTTTGCGTTACAAAAGTAACTAGTTACTGCCACCTCTAGTCGAGCTACTGTGCTGTTTCAAAAAAATCTTATCTGTTTTCAAAAAATTTGTTCTTTTTTCTAACAGCTTGTGTAGTTTTTTGTTGCCTAAGTCAGCATCGATTGACATAGGCTTATCATAAAATTGCCTAAGTCAATATCAAATGACATACGCTAATCATGAAATTGCCCAAGTCCTTCTCTGGACTTTAAACATTTTTATTATAACAGCATAAAGTGCCCTCTAGTGGCAATTTTTGAAATTTGAAAAGTTTACAAGGTGCGCCTGTCCATGGTGATTATTTTGATATGAATAACTCACTTTGCCCCAAAATCGACTTGGACATTTATTTTATTAGGCTGACTAAATGCAGCAAGTTACTACACTGTCTTGGGCCAAAACTCTCTTAATAGCTTCAGAAACTCTCTGCACATATGGAATTGAGTTGAAAGCAGAGTATATCTTAAACAAGAAATTGATTGCTAGAGCATATTTGTGCCTACGTATTTTTATGAACAAATGCCTACGTTTATGTGATTCTGCTTTGCCTCGTATTTATGGCCTACCCAAAATCCACAAGCCGAATCTCCCTCTGAGACCCCTTGTGTCATTTATAGGATCTGCTGTATATGAATTGAGTAAATTTTTGAAAAAAGTTTTTTTCACCGTTAGTTGGTAATTCTGTGCATACTGCAAAAAAATTTATTAAGTTTATGAAAATGATTGAACTTGTTTGTATTAATCAATATGCATCGCAAGTGTATTTTGATATTGTGAGTTTCACTTCAGTAGACTTGAAGCAACTAAAACTATTGTACTTTATGGACTTGGTAACGACTACACATTGGAAGATTCTACAACTTTTTCTATTGCAGAGTTAACTGAGGCCTTAGAGTTTTGTTTCAACACATCTTACTTCACATATAACAGTGCGATCTACAAACAAGTTTTGGCACTCCCATGGATTCACCTCTTTCTCCAATAATTGCTAATATGGTGAATGATGGAGAATTTAGAGCAAAGAGCCCTGACTATTTTTCCCAACCTTCCATCAATATGGGTCTGTTTTGTTAATAACGTTTATGCAATCATGGAAACGGAGCATATTGAGTCATTCCAGCAGTATCTCAACCCAATAAACAGCTCGATTCAGTTTACAAAAGAAATAAAAGCTTCTGGTTCTTTTGGATGTTTTTCTTTGTCGTGATGCTGAGGGCTCTTTTTCTACTACCGTTTACAGGAAGCCCATGCATACCGGTAGATATCTAGTTATCTACCTTATACTCTTCACCATCCTACCGCTCAAAAGCTCAGCATTGCCATAACCCTTGATTCAAGAGTCGATAATATCATCAACAAAGCAGAACATAAACGGGTTCACGCCAACTGATCATGAAAAACTGACCGCAAACAAACTGACCGCGAACAATGCCGAAGGCCTGAGAAGGGCAGGCTATCCTAAATATATTTTTACTATCCCCAGAGCCATCTTACCCAAACCCTCACTTAGTGACGAAATCACTGCAACAAAATCACTGTAACGAAATCGTTGCTTTACGATCAGTTTGTTCGCGGTGTAGCGATCAGTTGACTTGGCTCGAACATAAACTGGCTAAGTTAGATCACTTTGACAACAAACACTACAAAACAATGGATTTCCTATGCATGTGTACTATAGCGATTAATTTCTTGCTCAGTAGACTGAATCACATCTTCGATCTCAAACTCCTGAGCCTTATTCTGGTTTCATCTCAATTCCATATGTGCAGGGAGTTTCTAAGGATATTAAAAAAGTTTTGGCCCAGGTCTGCATTCAAGTGGCTTTGAAACCACATTGTATGTTGTCAAAACTTAAGGATCGTATTTTGGTGTCTGAAAAAAGTGGGCTTGTGTATGAAATTCCATGTTGTGATTGTAATGCAATATACATTGGGGAGAGTAGGTGTAGTTTAAAGACCAGAAAAGGTGAACATTTTGTCAACAGTCAAAAGAATGGATGTAAAAAGTCTGCTTTGTGCCAACGTATTGTAGATTTTGATCATTTTATGGCATGGGATGAAGCTAGAATTTAAAAAATGAAAGTCAAGTACAGTGAACGTTGCACAGCGGAGTTTTTTTGTAAATCAAAGAGCAACTGAAGTTAATGTGTTAAACAGAATTGATAGCGTTTGCATAATCGTTGTTTATGGTATGCTTTTTAGTCTAGTCGCCACAAGCGTTCACGGGCAAGTGAAAGGCGTATTGTTTTTACTTATATTTTCAAAATCCTGAATAAATGTACTTTTTGAATCACCAAAGTTTCCATCCAATATCTGGTGATTATGGGCAATATCAGGGATTCCTTGGGAAAATGGCCTTGAATTTTTTTCAATGAGGTAGGATTACATTTGAGTTTAGAAATCGTATTTCTGTTTGTGCAAGACAATTAATTTCAAGTTTAAACAAAAGTAGAAGAGTTTTGTAAACTTTGCATGGAAAATTTTTCTGGTTTGTTTTTTATAAAGACACAATACGGTTGATTAAACACAAATTTTTACAAAAATTTATAAAATTTTATAATTTTATAATTTAATAATTTAAATTTTATAATTTAACTTGTTAAATTATCGTTGTTTGTGGTTGAGAGATTGTCCACTGCAAAAACAGCACGGGTGCAATATCATTTAGGATATGTGACGCGATGTCTTGTGAACTATTGAATTAGTTCTGCCTATAAAAAATATTGTATTCGCACTGGGTGAATTGTTGATCTTTGTCCTTTAACTCTCCCCCCCCTTATCCACTTGGTCCTCTTGCCCATTTTATGTACTTAATTTTTCATCCCTGTCTGTTAGCCCACTTGGTCCCCTGTCCAGAGTTAATTTTTTTTTTTTCCGGGTTACCTTGGTCACAATTGCGATTATGTTTCACAATCCTATTTTGATTTTAACTTTATGAGCTAGTTTACTTAGATTTTGAATTTCGGTTTACATGCAAGCTTAGTTTAGTTTTTGAATTTCGGTTTGAACGTCAGCTCTGCCGATGAGCGTTGGTATTACGCGAAACTCGAGTCCAGAGCAGTACGTGGGGAAAAAAAAAAAAAAAGAGATTGGGTCTGCCTTTTTAGCAGCTGAAGTTACGAGATGAAGACGTTAGCCTACACCGTTAGCTTGGTCATTCAAATTTACCGGTTGAGTTAGCCTAGTTCAGGGATCAAAATTCTTTGCATTGTGTCGACTCCTCTTCACACTGATGATGAAGTCAGTTGACTTCGAAACACGGGAATGCTCCCGAGATAGGGAGCTCCGCCTCACCTGCGTCACTAGGGGTTGAAATGATTACCCATTTCGACGCGGAGACAGCATTAAGGTGTTGTCAAATGAAGTAGGATTGTAAGACATGATGTCTCTGTGAACTATTAAATTAGTTCTGCCTATTTCACTTCAGGAATAATTTAACTTGTTAAAATAAGTTAATGAAACTTAGCAGAGTGATGGACTAGTTTGCTTTCGACAAAATGAAACAAATTTGACATTTTTGTGGCGTCAGTAATCAAAACTATGCATTGAAACGTAAAATTGCCTCAACATGTGTGACGCAAAACTTGCACAATAGAGCGAATATTTTGATCGCAGCGCTCATGATTTCCTAAAAATGAAAAAGAATACCACATGAAAGGAGTTATGAGCTGTTTTATTTTGGTTAACAACATTTTTATATTCTTAAGGCAACAACTGAATGCTTCCAATTATCTTCATTAATGCCATGGGGTACCATTTTAAAATATTTATAGTAATGATTTTCCATTTAAAGTTGTTGTTGTTGTTGTAGCGCATATTTATACTCCTGTCACTGAACAGCGTCAGACACTAACTTCTTGGACGATCCGCACACTTTTCATTGCAGTGACTACTTCGTGATTGGAGGAATCCGCACCTGCTTAGGAGTTTTTGATGATCCAATGTTCCAGTAGATTCCTTCAAATCTTTTTGTCCAATCTTGTCCACTGAATTTTTTTGAATTCTTGTCTTTTAGATTCCTTCAAATCAATTCTTGTCCACTGAATTTGCTGCTTGTTCAAAGTCACCAAGCAGAGATAATTATCATAGAACGTCTTATCCAAGGACGCAATAGCGTGACCAGGGTGTGGGTTAAACCCAGATCATTTGATCGGGGTCATCGTTAAAACGATACCTTAACCCATTTGGCCATGCTGCCGACTGAACCCATTCAGCCACGCTGTTGTTAAAGTTTGAAATCCAACAGTGTTTTCCGGGTTTTGCTGCATCATGATTAAGAACCTCTTTTGATCTTCTAAAGACGTCTTCTGTAACTCCTTTCAATAAACTTATTTCTTGCTGCTGTGAATTATTCGCTGCTGTATAAATCAGTTTGAAGTGAAGTTAGTAGAGGTGTAAAGGGAGAATTTATAACAAAACGCAAATGTTGTAAATTGAAAATAATGTTGGAGTGTAAAAACATCGATGCATTGGTTAATAATTGTATTTTACCTCAGCCAGAAACTTCTGATTTATTGGAATTCGTGGTGTTCAGTAATATAAAAGGAGCTGCAAGTGAAAAGTTAAAGAGTATTTGCATGAAATTCGAGATATATGATTGCAACAATCATATGATTCTCTGCTCAGAATGGAAGATGTTTGTACGCACACTCCGGAGAGCATAAATGAAGATAATGTTAAAACAGTAGATTATCATCCCAATGCTATCAAAATTTTACTAATCATCTCAGCAGATTAAAATTTAGTGACACTAACCAGCCATTCACATTAAGATCGACGCGGAAGAGCTTCAATTATGGAATTGTTTCCGGATGAATGCATTTTTTGTGATGGAAAGATAAAGAAAATCAAGCAAAACTATGACAATTGCCTTAAGTTTGCAGTATTTAAAACCAGTTTTGGAGGAATCCAGATACCTTCTTATAAGAAAATAGAGCAAGAAGCTTTAGAACTTGAATTGTTTTGTTTACATCGGAAGGTTCAAGAAGAGGATTTATTTGCAAAGAAAGCAAAATTTCTCCAATCATGTCTAATAGCTTTCACTTTCCGATATGCTAAGCTACTGAAAAAACGATCTCGTGAAAATGCAAGTGTTATCCTGCAACCGAGCAGTAGCCCAAAACTTTCTTTGAAATGGCTCATATAAAAGCTTTTAATGCTGTTGTCCATGAAGTTAGAGATGTGGTTATATGCAATAATGAGGTAATTAGACTTCAATTAATACTGGACATCTACATTGGAGAGTTGCATGATAACGGCTTTCCTGATGATCGCTGCAGAAGCTTTCAGCTTTCATCAAAGCTTGAAAAACTCAAAGTTTTTGAGCAAATTAATTTCACCACTATGGCAGAAAGAGGATATATATCTACTAAGTTGATGTACAACTCTTCAATTTCTGCAGGTGAAGCAATTGGTTATGCTTACAAATTGGGATGCAAGGAAAAGCTAGGACTTTTTTCTTCTGCTTCATCGAGATATTTATGAAGCTTTTAAGCAAGCTGACCCTCTACCATAGCCTCCGACACCGAATGATCTAGAAGCAAAATCTTAGGATGCAACTCTCCCCAGTCACTTAGTGAGAGGCATTCTCATCCTGATCTCTGGAAAGTCTAGAATGGACATGAATTGGAATGATAAATTATGGAGAACTACGTTTTCAATTGCTCAGGTATGATGTGATTACTGTACTATTCTTTTTTTCTCGACCAATTATTATTTGATATCCATTGTAGATTAATTTATGCAGAAACGCTATGATGATTACAATGTATACCAGTATGTAAAATAGTTAATGCTTAAAATTATAGTTTAGTTAATGGAAAAACTTATCACAATTTTTTTGCTATTAAACATAATTATTTTTAGACTAAAAGAAACTGAACCATTGCATTAAAAATATTTTCAGTAAATTAAGTTTATTTTTAAAAAAACGTGATATTGCTTCTTAGTTTAATATTGTTTAATGCAGGATCTTTGTCGCACGGCAGCCAATGGGGAATGGAAGTTACGCAAGCATATTCTTCTTTGTGCTTCAATCAGGCATTTATTTAAAAATCAAAAATTGATTGTATCGTCTTGGGGCCTCAGAAGCTTATGATTTTGGCTGGAATTGGAAACTGCTCTGGCAAAAGCTATTGATGAATTATCTCAAGACCATCACTACGCAAATTGTCACAGAAGCAAACAAATTTTTCAGATGGAGTGAAAGAACCTCAATCAAATAATGACAAATTTCCATGGTAACAACTTCGTAAACAGCACAGGTGGAATCATGATTCAAGAAATTAATCCTGATTGCACAAATGCATCATCAGCTTCCCATACTCTTGCTCTGAATGAACTTAAAAAACGGCGTTTATTAAAGGTTCATGCTGCTGCTAGCCTACCAGCAGTTTATATCTACGATCGTGTTGGCCCAACTTTTCCCGAAGAAGGGTTGTTTACTCCTCCTGCTGATCAAGGGTTTGAAAAGAGTAGAAATGTTTATTATATCTGGCTGTTTGCCCACGTTCTTAGTAGCATTTCTATCCAGCTTGTTTCTGGGTTCGGTGGATTTGTTTCAGCCACTGGAGTAACACCTGAAAGAAAGTCGACAATCGATTGCTTCCCCCCCATTAATCAGCCCTTTAGTGATTATGCTCTGATAGTGGAGTTGCTGCAGAATATGCACAGAGCTGGACAGTGCTGTTTCGAGCTTTTGGCTCTCATCGGCAGCCCTCAGCTTCTCTAACAAAGTTATTCCCCAGCTTTTTTTTTTTGTGAATTTTTGGAAATGTGTGGAGTTTGTGAGATGGTGGTGGAGTAGTATTGAGAGCTGCAGACACTTTTTCAAGCATCCATAGCCACTCTGAGTGAAGGTATTCGCCAGCTGGACAAGGCTTTTGGCCAAACTCAAGACTCTTGGCCGAACTGGACAAACCTTAAGGGCTTGCACAGCGGCAGAGGCTTTGTAGGGAATAACCGATTTTTCACTTGTGGTACTTAAAAAAAAACAAGTGAAAAAATCGCTGAACCCTTGTAGTAAGAATAGCCATAGGCTATCCCTACTACAAGGGTTCCCCTTGTGTGACCACGGAAATCATAACCAAAAAGTTTGACATCCTTCGTGGTCGACTCCTGAGAAATCATAAGGACTTCCACTGGCAGTTAGGTGGCTAGATCAACCACCAACCCTGCAGCTGCAAAGCAGCTCGAGTCCTAATATGCACAGAGCTGGACAGCGCTGTTTCGAGCTTTTAGCTGTTCGAGTTCAACTTTTCTGATTTCCCAAGAGTCGACCACGAAGGATGTCAAACTTTTTGGTTATGATTTCCGTGGTCACACAAGGGGAACCCTTGTAGTAGGGATAGCCTATGGCTATTCTTACTACAAGGGTTCAGCGATTTTTTCACTTGTTTTTTTTTAAGTACCACAAGTGAAAAATCGGTTATTCCCTACAAAGCCTCTGCCGCTGTGCAAGCCCTTAAGGTTTGTCCAGTTCGGCCAAGAGTCTTGTCCAGCTGGGGAATAACTTTGTTAGAGAAGCTGAGGGCTGCTGATGAGAGCTAAAAGCTCGAAACAGTGCTGTCCAGCTCTGTGCATATTATGACTCAAGCTGCTTTGCAACTGCAGGGTTGGTGGTTGATCTAGCCACCTAACTGCCAGTGGAAGTCGTAATGATTTCCCAGGAGTCGACCACGAAGGACGTCAAACTTTTTGGTTGCTGCGGAAGTCAGAAGAAGCAACAAAAGAGGTTGGTCAAGATTACGTGCTTAATACTTTTGATGTGGGTGGCATTATGAAGGTCATGCCCATCATTTGGTAATCACCAGAGAGATATCACAAACATTTAGTCACACCAGGACCCTTTCATACAGCTATGAATTACATTGGAATGATCCCAGTTGATAAGTTCCAGATATGTGGAAATTCTAATCAAAGCGGAGCTAGCCATGTTTGGTTGTCTGTCCAACATTATAAAAGGCAAAGCCTACACGAATGCACTCTTTTGTTTAAAAACTGTTTGAAACTATGGAGCGGTTATTAATTGAAAAAATTGAGGAAGAGCTAATCAATCTATTTGATCACTTGCCACTGTTCCAACGTATTGCTTCATGCAGTCGTAGAATGCTGGGTATATCATTATGCAACACCTCGGTTCTAGAAATCTTTCAGAAATATGTAGCATATCAGGAGAAAGTGTGTGGTGGACATCGTAGAAAAACAGCAATATTGTGAATGAGCTTCATCGACCATACCCCCTTGCTGCTAATGGTATTGTATTCTGTGAAAACAAACCACCTGGCACTATTGCACAAGTGCATGGGAAATAAGGCCGATTTGTTTTTTGCTTATGATGGACAGAACTATTTAAGGTGAGTATGTTTTCGTTTACATTTTTAGTAAAGATCAGCCGTACACCAGAAATTATTTTTAGGTTGGCAGTTAATGCAAGTAATAATTTGCGTTTTTGAGGATTCCACAAATTACTTAATTTGCAGATATCTTGTGTGGTACGAAGCATTTTTAACCAATATTGATATTACGCATCCAGGGGTTAAAACTCTTTTGGAAAACGGAATAACTGTTGCTCGCTCTCTAATTCTTGGGGTTTAAGTGCTGTTGATAAAACCATGGAAGAGACTTTTATGAAATTTGCGAAGTCTTTAGGTGTATTGCTATGTATTGTTCAGAGATGGAGTTGAGGACACCAGGCTCAAAGCCTAGGACACAAAAAACATCCAAGGCCAAGACAAAGGACAGCCTTTCTGAGGACAAACCCTCTTGAGGCCAAGGACAGGAATGCTTGAGGCCAAGGACCAAGGACATAGGCGCAAGTGTTCTCCGAAAAAAAAGTCCTCAAAATTTTTTTTTGTAAATTTTCTGCAAATTTTCTTTGCAAGGTCTTTGCAAATTTTCTGCAAGGTTTCTGGTGTTTTCCTACATAATTTTGAAAATGAATAAATTCCTATTTATTGTAGGAACTGATTGAAATGCACATTACACTGTATGGGATCCTCCAATATAAACCCTCAAGGAGAGGATCTGCTAGCGTATTGTGTAAGTGCAGACCTGACTTTCTGAAATGCTGGTAACGAACCAACATGCAGAACTAAAACGCATGAAGAGGTTCTGGACTTAACCATAGTGAACCGGTGTGCGTGGGACTGAGTAGTTGGCTGACATTTTAGCAATGTGCTATCATTCTCTGATTATATGTACATTATATTAGGATCACATGTATATTAGGTTCCAGGTTAAAAGCAGAATAGAAACCAGGCTAATGTTTTGAAATGTTCGTTGAACTTGCTGAAACAAGTATGTAGACAAACTTGAACAAAAATTAAATGAACGAATTTTACCACCAGAACCAGTACCTTCCTCAAAAGAAGATATTGATGTGCTTGCAAACAAGGTTCATTCAGTAATAACTAAATCATATAAAGCTGCTTCCCCAACGCAAAGGTCGCTTTGTAAGAAAGAAAGCATTTGGTGGAATTCTGAGCTTGCAAGCCTTTGAAAAGAGGCTCGCTGTGCTTGAAGAAAAGCCATTGAAACAAAACAAGAAGAAGATAGGGAGGCTGAAAAGCTTAACCTAGCCTATTTCAAAAAAGCTGTCACAAGAGCAAAGCACGATTCGTGGTATAGCTTTTTAGAGAGGATGAATAGTCAAACACCAACGGCTCTTCTAGTTAAGATTATTTGAAGGAAAGAAAAGGTGCATGTTAGCAATGTAATTGTAATTAAACACACTACAAACTTTAAACTATCTGCTCGATATCTTATCACCAGGTAACCAGCAGACAGAAAATCATGCAACCAGGTACAATTTAGTGGATGGCTGGTTAAGATTATTCAAAGGAAAGAAAAGGCTCTTGTTAGCAATGTAATTAAACACAACGTAGAATTCAGGAAGTCTCCACTAGAAACTTCAAACTATCTGCTCGATATCGTATCGCCAGGTAACCAGTAGACTGTGGTGGTCAAGTTACTTTGTAAAAGTAACTGAGTTACAGTTGCTTGGCAAAAAAGTAACTAAGTTACAGTTACAGTTGCCATTTTGAAAAAAGTTACTAGTTGGAGTTACAGTTACAGTTACTTTTAATAAGCCTAATTGCTGGTATGAATTGAGTATCGAAAATGTTGATTTTGTACTTTGGCACCGGTATTAACTGATTTTTTTTATTCATTTTCTAATATCATGTGGTGCCTCTGCACAAACTGCTTATGGCTACTGTTGCTGTTGCTATAACAAAAATAACTCAATGTAGCACATTGATGCACTTTGTTTAATTGCTTTTAAGAAAGCAAGCATCTCAAAATATTCATCGCTGATACCAAAACGTTTGGGGTTCAAAATGTTTTTGCCTATGCTGAAAAGCAGTGTTGGGCACTTCTGCAAACCGGTCTGCTAATTCGCAAATTGGGGACTCAAAGTTTAGGTTTGCGGATTTGCAAACTGATTTCTTATCGCAAACATTTGTGGATTTGCAGTAAAAAATTGAAATCTACTGCAAATCAACAACATCACTGGGATTGTTTCTGCAATTTCCAAAAAAATACGTTTTTATGATTGAATGTATTGACAGATTTGGATAAATGTATTTATAAAGTACAACACCCTATCACCAAGTTCCTCTGCTGTGGAACGATTATTTCCCAGAGGTGCTGCTATTCTTACAGCAAAATTAGTTGGCTTAAGGTCAAGAAACTTCCAACGGCTTGTTTTTGTGAAGGAAAACTGAGACTTTTTGAAGTGGCAAAGGGTTGCACAAGACGACTTTGATGACATGCCTAACATGTTTAGTAAATAAATAGGCTATAGGCCTACCAACATTTTCAATCTTAGTTTTATCTTTTTAGTCTCTTTGTTTTGTTGATCGTCTGTTTGGAAGGCATGCTTTAGACTATACGCGTTGCCGCTTAAGAAATTTCCAAAGATTTTTGGAAATTAATATTACTGCTCGCTTTAGAATCCTAGAAAAAATTTCTGTGTCTTGAATAATTTTGTGATATTTGGTGATGTGTACATAATACAACACTTTGCCTTTTTGATTTTCGAAAGTTTGTGTATTGTGCAAATGATGCGTCAAAATGATTAACCGATTTTTTATTTAAGAAATGGCTTAAATTTCCTGGCATTTGGCAGCGTTACTCCAAAATTCACGAGCAAAGTTAATCATATTGACAAACTTTTTGGTGGATAAATTACTACGGCACATTGATCTTGTAGATTTTTGGCACCACCAACAAACTGGCCACTGTCGAAACAAATTTCTAATTTAACAGTGGCCATTAATTGAACCTACGTTACACACCAATAATCAAAACTTAAAACCCAAATTTTCTAGTTTTGCAATTACCTTAGGTGCTGAGTGCTGCTGCTCAGCTCTAAAAAGAAACATAAAATTTTAAATGAGAGCGAGTTTTCGAACAAAATTAATATCTGCATCCAATGGTGTACGCAAAAAGTTTCCATGGGGGGGAGCCTAAAGTTTCGTTGCACTGTGACACCACAAATCAATATTATGGAAAGTGCCAAAGGCAAAACCATTGTAGGGTGGTCCAAGGGCATGCTCCAGAAAAAATTTGCAAAATTACGCTCAAAGTACGCGTTTTCGTGCATTCTGGAAGCAAGTTTTAGTATAATGTTTTTATGAGACTTACTAGCAAAATGAAATGCTTCAAAAATATGACAGAATTAAAAAGCTAGGTCATTTGTGAAGGAAGAAAACAAACCAAAATAAAGATCGATTTATTTTTGCATTTACGCAGTAATAGCGTACATCCTCTTAGAACTGCTTGGTTTTACTTAATCGTGTTTCATTTTAGGGGCTGAGGCGAAGGCCATGGCATGGTGGCCTTCCTCTTAGGTACGCTAGAGTCTGCGCCGTAATTATATTGTATGCAATTTGAAAGATTTTAAAAGACTGCTCTTATCCAAAGTTCGACTAGAAGTTCAAGCGTTACAATTTCATGTAACCCTTAATCAGGACTGTATTGCTTCTGAAATAAAATAAACAAAGGAACCGAACTTTTGGATTGTTCTTCTTATACCTAACACGTTTTCATCTTGGCAAAAGTTTGCCTTTATATGAACACTTTTCAAAGCAATTTAAAAAATTTTTGCTGTAGTACAGGAGCAAAAAAAACAACAAAATACGCTGACTGCAATTATCACGTTTGAAACGAAGTTATTTTAATGGTGATCTGCAAATTGTCATGCTTGATGAAAGAAGCAGAAAGTGACATCGACAACAACCCCCCCATCCATTCCGTCACTCAAGCACTAAATAGTGGCCTATATGCCTGTAAAGTATCATTTTCAAGAACGCAAAAACACAAGCTTTTCCGCGACTCTAATAAAGATTTGTGCGTCTCTATTTGTCCTATATGACAAGTACATGTACTGTAAAAGTATGTAAATCAAATAAGGATTTTCAACTGAACGAACATACTGTAGTTAGAAGTTAGAGCGAGTGACGAAATTGACTGGCAGACGAAGCCTCGCTCTTCCAAGTCTTCACTCCAGCCACCAGAGTCGCAACCGTAATTCAACAATATTGGCAGTTTTGTTAAAAGAAACTTGCGTACATTTCCACTCTGCACTGCTGCTGACATGTATATTATAACTTACGAAAACAAAATATTAAATAAACTGAAGAAAACGTACTGATGTTTATTACAGGTCTGCAGCCGATATGGAAAATATCAAGCATTGTTATATTGCTATAGGTCTCCTCTATTTATCAAACCAGGAAAAAAAACAGCAAAGTTTGCGGTTGAAGTTTGCGGAAGTAAAAAGTCATTTGGGGTTGCGGAAGTGCAAAAAATTACCGCAAGTGTACCGCAAAGTTGCGGATTTGCAGTTGCAGACCACTTATTGCTATTTTGCGGAATTTGCGGTTGCGGAATAGCGTTTAAATTTGCGATGCCCAGCATTACTAAAAGCCTTTAAACTGCAGTGCTTGAGGGCAAAGAAGTATTGTGCTGGACGAACAGTTTTTTTAGCGCTGCATCAGCAAAGGAATTATCATCTATCTTTTTTGCTGGTACTGCTGATAGAAACCCTTCTATCTGTTTTGCAGCATCTTTTTTTGGTCCAGATTGGTTAAACAAACAATCAAAAAATTCATTGTTATTAACGGACTCAACATCATTGTCGCTTTCACTGCTGAGACTGTTAGCCCCATTGGTGCACAATAGCACCTGTTAGCACGTTCCACAATAGCTCCTGTTAGCACAAACCATAAACAATCCGTAATCTGTAGCGCCTGCAGGGATTACATAGAAGTGTTTTGTTTAACCAAAATCTAATGATTGAAGAATCTTTTTTAACAGGACCAAAATTAAAGGAAACTGTAAGTAGTAACTTTTTAATGTCCAAACAGTAACTAGTTCCCACTTTCGCTACTTTTTTGAAAAAGTCACTAAGTTGCAGTTACTAAAAAGCAACTAGTTATAGTAACTGGTTACTAAAAAAGTAACTAGTTACTGCCCACCTCTGCCAGCAGGCAGAAAATCATGCAACGGGGTACGATTTAGTGGGATGGCTGGTTAAGATTATTCGAAGGAAAAAAAAAGGTGCATGTTAGCAATGTACTTAAACACAACGGAAAATTTACAAAGTCTCCACTAGAAACTTCAACTATCTGCTCGATATCTTATCACCGGGTAACCAGCAGACAGAAAATCATGCAACCAGGTATGATTTAGTGGACAGTTCATTCATTCATTTATATGACTTGAAGACACTGAAATAGATTGCAAACATATGTTCATTCTAGTATCTGGAAGCAGCTATTAAGGAATTTCAACCATTCAAAGCTCCAGGGCCAGATGGACTCTATCCTGTGCAATTACAGAAAGGTTGGAATCAACTTAAAGGGTATTACCAGTGTTGGGCAGGATAGGGAGAAATGTTAACTTTGTTAAGAGTTAATTTGCTAAAATTTATCAAGCATTTTAAAACTTAGTTAAAGTTAAATAGTTAACTGAAAACCAACTGTAACGCAAGTTAAAGTTAAAATATAATTCGTTGATTTTATAAAAAATTCAATATTACCATGTGGTTGATGCCCAATAAAATGATTTTATTCCCGTACAAGATAAAAATTACTCATTCTGATTTTTGTTACTATGGTATTTAGTACTATAATAAAAGATAGACAGAGCAAAAGCTTTTTTTATTTTTTGTTTCTAATATTCAGACATTAGGACGCATTGTGTAGCCTAGAAATTTAACGGATTAACATAAACATTGAAGTAGTTTAACCACTTGCGTATGGCATTTCTTTTTATCGCGCGTGCTTCCCAGGCGGGATTAATTTCACAAAAACTTTTTTATGAGCGTTTCGTAAGAAACGACTCGCATAACACGCTTTATATTTCTCAGAATATTCTGTGTACGACTGCCAGAAGACACTGAGTCAGCCAAACTAAAATCACTTCAATAATGTGAATTTCCACTCTCTGAAGATCCCGAACTTACATAAGTTTCAAGATGTTCCACGGCTTGTCTAGCAGTAAGATTTTTTTTATTCATGTTGGGATAGTATAATAAATTCAATTATCTAAACTAAAAGTAAAAAAATTAGAAATAATTTAAAGGATAACCTCCTTTACTAGTATTCATCCTTGGCTTAGAATTGCCTGCGACTGTTAAATTGCTCACTGTCAATCTCTAACACGAGATTTGTAATAAAATATCTAGAACTGCCTCACCTCACACAACCAAGCTTCGAATAAAACTACGAAACAACACGCAACTACGCAGATTTCGCGCCAAAACAACCAGCTGAGACAGAGAGACGACAAAAGAAAAAAAGGCAATCTTAGCATATATAAACGTCATTCGTCTTATTGGCAAAACGAAAATTGCGTATATATACGTCATCCGTCTTTTGGCAAAAGTTTACATGCGCCTATATATACGTCATCCGTACACAAGTGGTTAATGAAAGTTATAGTAAATAAGTTAACACACAAAAGCTTTTAAACTTTTTAGCTTGTTAATGAAAAACTTAACTTTGTTATCAATAAATTAACGAGTTAATACCCAGCACTGGATATTACCATGTCATTTTTCAAACTTGCCTGAGACACAGCTATGTGCCATCGGCATGGAAAGAAGGCACAGGTATATTTCTCCTCAAACCCTGAAAGGAAAGCTATTTTGAAGCTAAATCCTTCCGTATGATCACTTTAACTTCTTTCCAACTGAAATGGTTGGAAAGACTAATTCTGTATCAAATAAATGAAGATAATAACATGCAGGCAAAGCTTTCTGCATTGCACTACGAATTTCGCACAGGTATTTCTGTGGGAACTGGTTTGCATGAATTTGTGTGCCGTGTAGAGCATTGCTTCGTTAGAAAAAAGCTGACTCTGCTGCAAACGCCAGCTGACCTTCACGCAGGTATTTCTATGAGAACTGCTTTGCATGAATTTGTGTGCCGTGTAGAGCATTGACTTGTTAGAAAAAAACTGACTCTGCTGCAAATGCCAGCTGACCAAATAAAAAAATTTAAGGTATTTGAAAGAAATTTGGAATGTTAAATTATGGATAAAAAGAATGCTATCAGATCTGAAAGCATTCTAAATTGGAACACAGTCAAGGTTTACATTGATTGCTCATAACTAGATGGGAGAGTAGGTGCGGGTTTTTACGCAAAATACCCAAAGAACTCCTCGAAACAAGCATTTTTTCACCTTAGAATACACAGCACTGCATCCCAGGCAGAAGTCTTAGCTATTCCAAAAGTGGCAAAGACCCTGCTTTTGGAAAAAATGCACAATCAAAGTATTGTTGTGCTGGTGGATAGTCAGGCAGCTATCAAAGCACTCATAAAGTGCACTGTAACGTCAATTACAGTGCTCAACTGAATTAGAAACCTAAATCAGTTGGTAAACAAAACCACGTCAGTATTGCCTGGATTCCTGGTAATGCAGGGATACATGGTAACAAAGTGGTGGACTATCTAGCCAAATCATGGTCTAAATCAGAAATGCATGGTCCTGAACTTTTGTCACAGTCTTCTATGCCAGTTGTGTTAACACGGTTAAGAACTGGTCCACAGATAGATGGAAATCTATGTGGAGTAAACGAAAAAACTGCTTGAGGATGAAAGAGTCTGTAGGTTGGACGTTCTCACGACTAACAATACATATCTTTAGCCTTAAAAGACCTGAATTAAATAGAGTAGTGCAAAGTTTTAACTGGGCATAGCATACTACAGCGGCAAAAGGAAACTACAGGTCGTGCTGAGTCTTCTCTGTGTCCAAAATGTAGCCTAGAGGATGAAACACCAAATCATCATGTTTGCAATTGCAAGCTTAACCAAGATATTTGTTTTAATCGTTTTGCGTGCTTCTGGCCTAAAGGCTACCAGCTCGGAAGCCTAGGGAAGAGCCACCAGAACGGCGACTACTAATCAAGATATTTGTGTTATATATTTTGGAATCACCAAAACCACAGTGTCACGATATGGTAACAAAATGTAACATTAACAAACAGGCCTCGTACTCAAAGGAAGCTGGAAGGCTTTCTGAGTTCGATCAGTAACCAAACAAAACTACAGCAACGTAGCAGCTACAGTTGCAATGAGCCCAAATGATGCCTACGCAATGTGTAGGTGGACTTTACCTATCGGTAGCAGATCTGCTTGCACTACTGCCCATCAATACTAATAGTAGCACATAATTTTAACGGTTTAAAAACTAGTGGTGTCCTGGACCCGAGGACAGGGCACTTTTGGGGGATTTGAGGCTTCGAGGCCAAGGACTTGACCTTCAAGGCCAAAGCCAAAGACTTTACCGTTGAGGCCAAGGCCAAGAAGTTCAAAATGTGTCCTTGAGGATGTCTTTGAGGCCAAGGGCGTCTTCGAGGATCCCACCCTTGGTATTTTTGCTGTTGCTTTATTTTAAGTAAGCATCTTACATTTAAAAAAATACTGTATAGAGTTTTATGTTTCAACTTTTGTGTGTGAAGTTTTATTACTCTTGATATATTTTTGGTACTTTTTTTGTTGTGCAGGTGGTTTTTCTGGTGTTTTTTTTTATGTTTAAAGCCTATCAGCATTGGTGTTGAACCGCTTCAACGCGTGCGCAATATCTGGAGAAGATAGTTTAGAAATGTGCTTTTTATGAATGAACTTGAAAAAAAGTGAAATTAAGAAACCTGAGAGAGCGGTTCGATTGGCAATCACCTCGATTCAAAATTTTATGAATCCTTTTGCAATTTCTGACGAAGATCATCTTGATAATATTGCTTTTGGGTACCCCTGTACTTCCAGATATTGAGCATGATATACTGCAAGCAGACATGATTGGCAAGAGTTCCAAAGAAGAATTTATTTAACGTCGTTTTATTAACAGCTTTTTTGTACTAAGTTTTTCAAACCTATCAAGAAATTAAAACTGAAAACGATGATTTGTTATTGGGTTTTACGCAGAAAAGTAAGTGGACTAAAACCAGTCTGGAGAGATAAGCTACAGTAAGGTGTTTTTTTTTTTATAAACTTGTAGAAGCATAAGTTTAACTATTTGCATATTTTAAAATTAGCATTTCCGTTTTTTTGGCAGGTTATCCAATATAGCCAACAAAGCAATTTGGCGTTAATGCTCGTGATAAAATCGCTATCAGTAGACAAGCCATTGGATTTGAGCAAAGTGATGCAATATGCTTTGACTCTTGTGTCACTTAGCCTTGGTACACTCAATGGTTTTTTTCAACAAAACAAACAAACAAACAAAGCAGCAATGTTGAAGTATTTTTTTGAAGATTTTTTTGAAGACGTGCAGTATCCTCAAAATGCATTTTATATTCAAGATGGTAGCACACTTTTTCATTCTTTGACCAATCTTGCTGACGCTATTGAAGGTATTCGTTTTCAGCTCTTGGATATTATGATTTCCAAAACTAACTTCCTCTTTTCTGTCGATTCTTACTTTCCGCATTCCATAAAACCGCAAGAAAGATTGCATCTAGGTTGGTCGCAACCACATTTTATTGGAGGCCCTTCAACAAGGAGATCAGCTGATTTTAAAGCTTTTTTAAATAGTGACGAAAATAAAAGACAACTTTGTCAAAAAATTCTGAAAGTTTGGAGCAGTATTATATCTGCATCTCATTTTGCTCAATGCGGTACTCCCACTGTTGCTGTGGAAGGAAAAGCGTTTCAATTAAATTTGACATGTGATAAGGTAAAAGTTTGATGGAAACATGATATTTTGAAGGTTATATTGTTTTATTTTACGATGAACAAGACATTGCAATTTAAGGATATTGGAGATATTGACATACAAAAGCCTTTCAAATTAAAACAAAAAACTGATCTAAACAAATTTTTGGTAGTTTTGCTTACCAATGAAAAAGGAACTGACACGCGTATTGTGCTTTACCTACAGTATGCGACTTCTATTGGATTTCTGGCAGCAGTTGTCAGAACACCAGACTCAGATGTATTTAGATGTATTTTTTATTTTGCTGCACCACGCTCCAAACATTTCGATGACAGTGTACTTGGATGTTGGAATCTGCAAAAATCACAGATTAATAAATATTGTGGAGATGGCAGAAAGCTAAGGTCCTGAATATTGCATGGCCGTCCTTGGTCTGTATGTTTTTCTTGGTGAAAATTCAACCAGCACTTTCAGAGGAATTGGAAAAGTTGCCTTCTTAAAAAAGCTGGAGAAAAATCCTAAATTTCAATCTGTTTTCAGGTAAAGTGATGTATTTTTTAAAATTTAAACAACTACTTTTTTTTGTTTTGTTTTTTTTGCAATTAGTCTATCTTTTGCGATATATAGTTTGATCTTTGCTAAATCTTGCACGTTTTTTGTTTTAGTCAACCTTGAAATCGATGGAAAGTTCCAGACAAAGTGATGAAAAAAATTGAAGAGTTTACTTGCCTCATGTATGGTTACAGCAGGGCAACATCCATTAACGAAACATGGTATTGGAGGATAAAGGAAGTGGTTGTAGATGATATCACTTTAACGACAAAATCTAAGGTTGATGTAGCACGCCTACCACCACGTTGAGACAACCTACATGCCTCAGATATGGTGATTTAATTGCCGCCTTGCTCTATATAAGTGAGCGAACTTGCCCATTTTTGAATACATCCAACGTTATGATGAAATGCAAGGATGGGAAAAAACTAGTGCTAATGTTTTAGAGCCGATATGGTGCTGTGGACCAGTTCTTCCTTCTTCACTTGCAGATTTGCTTGATCATGCTGAAGAAGATTTAAATAATTCTTCAACAATAGTTATTGAATGCCCTGAAGACGAAAATGATTAAGTAGACACTGTACTGGTACCTCAACTGTTTGTTTAATTGAAAGTTTTAACAGTTTATTTAAACAGTACCAATACTGCATTTTTATAACCGAAAAGTTTTGACGTCCTTCGTGGTCGACTCCTGGGAAGTCATAACGACTTTCACTGGCGGTTAGGTGGCCAGACAAGGGTTCAGCGATTTTTTCACTTGTTTTTTTAAGTACCACAAGTGAAAAATCGTTTATTCCCTACAAAGCCTCTGCCACTGTGCAAGCCATTTAGGTTTGTCCAGTTCGGCCAAGAGTCTTGTTCAGCTGGGGAATAACTTTGTTAGAGAAGCTGAGGGCTGCCGATGAGAGCTAAAAGCTCGAAACACTGCTGTCCAGCTCTGTGCATACTGCATTTTTATGTTAAAAAAATCTGTATTGTTAGTCAGCTTGTATTGTAAGTAGTTAAGTTTGTTTTTAAGTGTTGACCAAAATTTAGCGCCGTTTTGAAATAAAAAGTTTCTGACATAAATAATTTTTCTCACCCACCACTTTGTGCGTCATAGCTTGTGAACAAGCAAAACCTTTCTTTTTGAGGAAACCGCGAGCGCTGCGATCAAAATATTTTCTCTATCATGCAATTTTTGCGTCACACATGTTGAGGCGATTTTACGTTTCAATGCGTAGTTTTGATTAATGACGTCATAAAAATGTCAAATTTGTTTCATTTTGTCTAAAATAAACTAGTCCATGACTCTGCTAAGTTTCATTATTTTGTTCCAACAATTTTGGCAGTAACATTAAACAATATGCACCCTGAATCAAAAATTTTTGTAAAAATTTGTGTTCAATCAACCATATCGTGATGTCTTATAAAACAAATCAGAAAAATTTTTCATGAAAAGTTCACAAACATGTTCTACTTTTGTTTGAACTTGAAATTAATTGTCTTGCACAAACAGAAATATGATTTTTGAACTCAAATTTAACTGTACCTCATTGAAAAAATTCAAGGCCATTTTTCTGGAAAATCCCCGATTTTACCCAAAATTACCAGAAATTGGGTGGAAACATTGGCAATTCAGAAAGTACATTTATTCAGGATTTCGAAAATATAAGTAAAAAGATATGTCTTTCACTTGCCCGTGAATGCTTGTGGCACCTAGACTACACGGATTACTTTTTGTGTTGTTTTTCGATAGTGAATTATTTGGGTACCAGCCTAGGCGAGGCATAACTTAATACAATTGTTTTTTGTTACGTCACAAGAGTTTATACCTGGTCATCTGTGTTTTTCTTACTAGTTTGATTTTCATTTTTGCAAACAAGAAAATCATTACTGTTCTGATGATGCTCCATGCACTGGAAAGCGAAGCATCAACTTGCATAAAAATCCATTCGAAAGCGCTGCTTCCAATAGAAAAACTATCAAGTCAATTAGTATGAAAAACTGTTTAAGGTATATTTTTATCTTATATTAGGCACAAAACATTACATTTTTTGCATTTGATGCGACTTCGTTTTTTGTAATCTTCCATCTTACATCAACATTGCACTATCGGTACCGTGTTTGCTTACGAGTGATTAAGGTGGATAAAATTTGTGTTTTCTGCTCCAAATTGGCACAAAATTAATCTGGCGCTGCGCCCCACCCATCAAATTTTCTACCTCAGCTTATTGGACAGTAATATGGTAAGAGCTAAAAATTTGTCTCGGCTTATTCGATGAGTCGGCTAATTAGCTGGAAAATATGGTATATTGGTAAAAAAATTATCTTTCAAAACTTTTTCAGAGCTCTTAAGCACTTTTTCAGCCAAGACTAAGAATTTTTGGTGATATTGTTGTTTTATTTCTTTGCAGGCCACTTCCGACAAGAAACAGCTGGCAAATGTTGAAAACATGCTTCGCATATCAAATAGACAATTAGAAGATCTTCATCAAGAATTGCGAGAACTCGATGCAGCTCAGATTACAAGATATACTAGTGATGGATATAGTGGTGATGCTGGTGGAATAGAAGGTAGCACAATTTTTGTTTGGTAAAGAAACTGTTATTTAAATATTATGTTTTACTGGTTCAAGTAAATTACTTAAGAGGTTTATGCACTTGCTTTTGGAGTGAGAGGTTTTGAGTTCTTAGGAGTCGATTTTTTGTTGAAAATCTCTGGAAGGCAAGAATTTCCAACTGAGTTTTTTTTGAAAGTGGTTTTACTTGTTTTCGGTTGTGACAAATGTGTGTGTCTTTTTGACTTGTAGTCACATATTTATTTTGGCTTTGCACTTTCTCCAGTAGTTAGTCGTAATTAAATCAATCTTGTCAATCATACAATGTTGCTACACTGAGGTCATTGCACTATCGGTACCGTGTTATCGGTATCGGTACCGCACTATCGGTATCAGTACCACTATCGGTATCGCTATCGTTATCGCACTATCGGTATCGGTACCGATAGTGCAATGTCTTTTCATTTTTGGACCTGTAGATCTAAATGGTGAATGGAAGCTTTTCTATTTTGGTGCTGATCCTAGTATGTCTACTTAAAGTGGTGTATGGCCTTAGTGGATTAAGTAATTGATGCTCTTCTGTAACTATTACGTACTGAATCTACACTCCTTATGGGGATTTCAACGCACATGTTGGAACAGACACAGATACATGAAAGGGTGTGGTCGGAAAGCATGGAGTTGCTGGACTGAATGGAAATAAATTAAATTAAATTAATTTGAATTAACCGAGGATTTAAAACTCAACAAACTTAATAAGAATGGAGAGATGAGGGTGACTGGGAAGTGAGCTTGCGCTTTTCGAGCCTCCAGCTACCCGCGTATGTGTCGAAGCAGGTGGCTTGCAGTCTGCAGGAAAATATGGAGTCACTGACTTGCCATTTATTTTTGACCTCTGTGGTTCAGACCTTTGGATGTAGCTCTGTTGTTGAGTCTTTGTGGAGTTCCTCTGTACCGTCATCTCTATTTGAAGGGTGAGGTAACCTATGAACCACCACCACTCCTTAGGTTAATAATGCCCAACACACAACAGTTTTGCTTTACATATCAGTAATATCATGCAGTTTTGCTTTAGATAATTTCCGTTTTTAAAAAGTAGAAGAGGTAAATAAGCCGATAATCAAAAAACAAAAAAATAACGATGAAATTACATTCTGTTTTACTAATTAGATCAAATTATTTTCAGTTTGCATTTTTGTAAATGTTTCCAGTATCCCAATCAATGGGGTTATCCCTGGTTAAGAGGGCTGAAGCTTTCCTCTTAGACTGGTTAGTGGTCACTTTAAAATTTAACCCTAATATGCAAACTTTTGAATGTGTTTCAAACTTGCCCTAAAAGGCTTTTAAGAGAGGTTGAAGGAACTGGGCAATTTAATTCTTTCAAATGACTTTAAAATTTTAGTAATATTGAGTTTGTGGTGACCAAGTGAATTAATATATTTTGTCCTTGTGTAATTTTGTCTGTGGTATCCAGTTATTGGCACCCATCAATTTTTGTTATCGGTGGTGTTACATAATGAACGGATATTGCTAGACTAAAGGAATTTAATTAATGTTGTTTTTGTTTTTGTTTTTCTTTGTTCACTCGCTGTATATATACCGCTGCTTTGCTTCATGTCGTTATTATCATTATTATGATTATTGTTATTATTATTAGTTTATTAAATTCCACTGGTGCATAACGTTGTGAGACACATTGCATGCTCACACTAAATTGGTGTTCGTGTGAGTAGCGATCAAAGGGGCACTCTTTGTGAAGCTAAGAACCTTTCAACTAATTGGCCCTGAAAGACATTGAACTAGTTGACAAGAAGTATTCTCGAAGCAAGAATACAAAGAAGACAGATAATCTCACAAGAAAACTTCGTTACAGTGAGAAAAAAATTAGGTTTTGAACGGATACAGTAGATGCTGTGATAATACATTTTAAGTGCTTACCTGAACTTTTTAAGAATGACTTTTTATGCGCTTTAAAAGAAAACCTGCTGTGCCTCACCGATTTTAGATTAGTGAAGCCGCCAAGTTATGGCGAATTGTAAAAGGCGATTAAAAAAAACTTTAATTTGTTGAATTTTGTTATTGTGCAAGTAAAAAACAAAAAGAAGCCCAAACCCAATAGAAAATTTGCAAGGTACATGAGAATCGCTACCAAACCATGCAAACAATGCAAACAGCAGAGGGGCTTATAAACTTGCATTTCGCTGACTAAGCAAAGCTTAAGTCATTTTTTCCTTTAGGCTGAGCAATTGTCCTACAGTCTCAGGTTTGAGATGGAGCAGTTTGGAATTTTTATTATTGAAAATAGTTATGTAAATGGGATAGTAAAAGGATAAACTCTTGGCCCCTATTGACAAAAACTTGATATTATGGTGTTTATTACTGAACTGTTTTGTGATTATCAACCGAGTGTAAAGCTTATAATGATTTTTGAATTTGTAATGCGTCACGTTTGTTATCAATTCTGATTCCTTGTCTACCACAGTTAAGCTGTGCAGGAAATGTAAACGAAATTGTACCAATAATGAGTGTTCGATAATTGACCTTTCCAATGTATGAATTGCATTTGCAAATTTTCCTCTTACCTTAGAATTAGCTGAAATTTCTCTCGTTATAATTAATGTTTTGGCTACTCTAATTCTGTTTGAGTAGAAGAAGTTTGAAGAATAAATAGCACTAGCCATGACTCTAGGAATTATATCTCGTGCGACCAGCAGAGTTACTGAATTTTTATTTCATTTTGTTTTGTATTTGTGATATTATTTGATTCCGAGCAAAGACTCGATGATTATATATTATGCTAAAGGGCAGGAGAAAAGTTTTTAATATTGTGTTGTTTGCATTTTCCGGGCTGAAATGCGCTATGTCATCCTGAGAGGAATGACCAAGTCACTTATTTCTGGTCACATGGACATAGAAAATAGCATTTCTATTGTCATATTTCAGATTTTAATGCGTTAAACATTTTATTCCCAGTTTTGGTGTTTCTGCTTACTCCTTTTTTAATCCTTATCAGTTTTTTATGTTGCAGTTTTTGAAGGGTTACATGTCTTATAATGTCATGTTTTTGGAATTGACTCGAATCCACATTTCTTTTTGTCGGCTGATGTGTATGCTGGACAGCCTTGGGGGGCTTTGTCGTCCATCATGCTCATCATTCTGAGGGTAAGGTCTGTGGTGATCGAGTGAATTAATATATTTTGTCCTTGTGTAATTTTGTCTGAGGTATCCGGTTATTGGCACATATCGCTCTTTCTTATGGGTGGTATTGAATAATGAACGAATGTTGCGAGACAAAAGGGATTTAATTAATGTTGTTTTTGTTCTCGCTTTTCTTTGTTCACTCGCTGTATATATATCGCTGCTTTGCTTTATCTCATCATTATTGTTATTACTATTAGTTTGTTAAATTCTACTAATGCATGATCAAGATTTACGTGTCGAGACTCATAGCGTACGAACTCACATCAAGTTTTTATCCAGTGGCCAAAAAAAAAAACGTGGGAACCAAATGGTTTCAAAGTAGCTATTTTTCTAAAAAGTTACAAAAATTACTCAGGAGCTTGAAAAATTGTTTCCAAACCAATGATTTCATGCGGCTAAGGTATTTCTCCCTTAGACTTACAATGCAGCAGTTTTTTTAAAATGCCTTCTGCTGGATTTATTTCTTGCACAAAAAATATTTTTAACTTCTGGTTGGTTTGAGCCTTGACCCCCATTTAACACGAAGCAGGACATCCTGACGCGACCGACTTGACGCGAGACTTTTCACCCAGGAATTCTGACTCCATGGACATCCTGACATTAGGGTTAGGGCTAGGGTTTGGGTTAGGGAGAGTGTTAGGGTCAGAGTTAGGGCGTCAGGATGTCCCTGGCCTCAAGAATACTGGAGTGAATTTTCTCACGTCAGGTCGGTTGTGTTAAGATGTCGCGGACCCATTTAGCAAGTCCTGGTTGCATACCTGAATGTATTGTTGTTTTGCTTTTGTTGTCGAGCCAAAAATAAAAAACTACTAACACAAGTAGTTTTTACTTTTGTTTGAATTAAAATTTAGCTAGACTCAGACATGAAATGACCTGATTTATCAACAGAATTCCATTTTACTTTAATTTATTTTGACATTTATTTTATTTTTTGATGACAGGCGTAATTTCTTTGATAGTTGGACAGAAAATGCAGTGTAATGATATTATCCAGACTACAGCCCTAAAAATTAACTTAAATTAGGACTAAAGGCAAGATCAATTGGGTATCTGAAGTTAGACCAGTTGCATGAGACTAGATTGGCATTGTCTCCATCGTCTTGACCCAGTCGTTCCAAAGATATTATGCTTCAAACACGACGTAGGGACTTCTAGTGTTATTTTTTTCATTGGCAACCTAGATGTTGATAGCCTTAGCATCAGTAGCGACGTCGTTCCAGTTCTAACGTAAAGCAATGCTGTTATGCTACTGACTGCATTGAGTCATTTCGCTGCACACTAATCAGTTTGATCTTGTCAACAGCACAGATACAAGCTGGAAAAAAGAGTAGACTATATGGTAGCCTATGAACAAACGTCTAAGAGCAAGCGAAAGTAAGGCTAGTAGGGTAGTAGGTCAATGTTTTTAACTTAGTTGAAAAAGTTTATTGTAGGGTCACAAAATACTGTTTTAAAAGAAAATGCAATAGGCCTACTCGAGTATGGTCTATGACTTTTATCCACTGACAGTTTGGCATTGGACGATTATGCAATGGGACTAGTAGGCACCAGAGCAAAAAAAAAGTTGTTTCAAAAAATTAAAAAAAAAGTACAAAAAGGGAAATCAAATTTAAACAAAAATATTTTTTCAGTTAACTTTTTCTCAAAAGTTTGATTTTCTTCATTGTATTTAAATTTTTTTTACACTGCGTATCTGCAGACATTTATTTTTTAAGTCAGATGTATACAATCTGCAGCCCGTGGTCCGAAATTCTGCAGTGCACAGGCACGAGTATCTTGTGTAATCTTGGCAGATGCAGCAAGTTGTGTGACATTTCATGGTTATTTTAAGTCAACCTGTATCGAACAATACACTACAAAGTTTTTCAGGTTGCTAGGTCGGTGGGCATTCTTTCAAAATTGAAACATTTTCTTCCTTCTAATTCACTTCTCAAACTATACTATGCTTTCATTCATCCTCATTTGTTGTATGGTTTATCCATTTGGGGTTGTACCCACAAATCCTACCTATCAAAATTACAGACACTTCAAAACAAAGCTGTAAAAATTATCGGTGGCGGCAAATATATGGACCATGCTACACCATTTTACTCTAAACTAAAAATCCTAAAAATTCCTGAATTGTATAAGCATGAAGTTGCAAAACTGGTATTTCACCATTATCATCAACGTCTCCCACCTTTACTGTCAAACCTTTACATTAAAACTAACCAAGTTTCTCTTAAAGTGTACACGTTCATCAAGCACTGCCAACAATCCTACCTTATACATTCCTCTTTACAAAACAACCAGACTTCAAAAAAGCATCAGGTACCACGGTGTTAAAATATGGAACAAAATTCCAACAAACATTAAAACCAAACAATCTTTTAAAAGCTTTAAAGTATCATACAAAAATTATCTATTGAATATGTACTAGTATGTATTACAGAAACTTTAATATACAGCATAAAACATTGGCATTGCAATTTGGATGAAATTCGTCACTTGCTTCATGACAACGATATGTTTTTGATTTACTTATATCATTTCAACTGGTAATCGGGGTGGCTGCAGACTTTGAAGACCGAGAGGTCAACTCGCAGTCTCCCTTGCCAAATTAGTTCTTTAACTTTAATCGTTTGTTTATATTATGTGAATTTTGTGGCAAAAATAAATAAACTTGAACTTGAACTTCAGGAGCTAAGGATTCATCTCCCAGCAGATTCCTATTTATGATCATTGCACTTTGTTGTGAATATAGAAAAAACAATGTTTAAATGGATATATTCAAGTTTAATCATTGCATTTTTCAAATTTAATTCATCTGGCATTACAAAAATTATTCAAAAACTAGATGGGAGTTTGCCAGCAAACCCAGTGAACGACCAATGCATAGCTAATGCTGTGACGCTCAAAAGTACTTTTTGTCTACCGTAAAATCAGCAATTATTCAAAAATATCTGATTATGGAACCTCCAGAATAGTAGAGTCAAAATATCTATCAGTTAAATATCTCCTGATATCATAAAACACTGGCACCCTAGCTTGAGTCGTTCAAAAATTGATTTTTGGGGGTCTATTTGGGGGGTCCCTGGGGGGTGGCACCCCCAAACTATGTCAAAACATTTGTTTGTTAAATATCTACTGATATCAAAACAGACTGGCACCCAAGTTGAGCTATTAAAAAAATTGGTTTTTTGGGGTCCATTTGGGGGGTCACCGGGGGGTGGCACCCTCAAACTATGTCAAAATAATTGTCTGTTAAATATCTGCTGATATCATAAAACACTGGCACTCTAAGTTAAGCCGTTCAAAAAATTGATTTTTTGGGGGTCCATTTGGGGGGTTCCCCAGGGAGGTGGCACCCCCAAACTATGTCAAAATATTTGTCCGTTAAATATCTACTGATATCAAAAAAAAGTAGAACTCTAGCTTGTGCCTTTCGAGAAATTGATTTTTGGGGGGTCCCTGGGGGGGTGGCACCCCCAAACTATGTCAAAATATTTGTCTGTTAAATATCTACTGATATCAAAAAAAAGTAGAACTCTAGCTTGAGTCGTTCAAAAAATTGATTTTTGGGGGGTCCATTTGGGGGTGGCACCATCAAACTATGTCAAAATATTTGTCTGTTAAATATCTACTGATATCAAAAAAAAGTAGAACTCTAGCTTGTGCCATTCGAAAAATTGATTTTTGGGGGTCCATTTGGGGGTCCCTGGGGGGGTGGCACCCCCAAACTATGTCAAAACATTTGTCTGTTAAATATCTACTGATATCAAGAAAAAGTAGAACTCTAGCTTGATTCGTTCAAAAAATTGATTTTTGGGGGGTTCCCGGGGGGGTGGCACCCCCAAACTATGTTGAAATATTTGTCTGTTAAATATTTGCTGATATCATAAAACACTGGCACTCTAAGTTGAGCCATTCAAAAAATTGATTCTTTGGGGCCCCATTTCGGGGGGGTTCTCGGTGGAGTTGCCCCAAAAAATTCCGGGAGAAAAAGTTGCATTTGCAGCTCAACAACTTTACTCAAAAATTAGGTTTCGATGTGTTGTGGTTTAGGAGAAGAAGAGCGTACAAAATTTAGGAAGAAAAAAAAGGAAAAAAAAAGAAATAAACCTCATCGTGGCCAAAAGTAGGTTGGTTGGGATGAAAGGGTATCTTGAGACATACAACCCAATGAAATATTTTTTGCCGTACTCAAGCCGTTTTTGACTGAGACCGCTTTTTACGCCAAACTTGCGGGGCGGTTTTCGGGTTCTAAAACCGAAGTCACGTGACCTATTGCCTCGAGATTTGGTACAAAGATGCAACTCATTAATCTCTAACTACTGTCCAAATTTCATGTAGCTAGACTCAACCGTTCTCGAGTTAAAAGCAAAAGTCTGAAATTTCGCACTCGTTAGTTGAAAAATGGCCGAGTAAAAACAGAGGAATATGCGACGCGAGGGTTGGTCATTCCAATTAATCAATAATTTGAAGCAGTATAGAGTTCTGTACAGCTTCAAAAGTTCTTAATGTGATTCTGAAGAAGTTAACTGCAAGAATTTAAGACTGTTTTTACATTAAGTTATTAACAGCAAGGTTATTTGATTTAATTTAAAAATATCCATTTATTTGAACATTGTTTTTACTATATTTAGAACAAGGTGTAACAACAATCATGAATAGGAATCTGCTAGGAGATGAATCCGTATTCCTGAAAAAAAACTTTGTTGTGTATTGTTTGGTGTAGAGTAAACTTAAAACCACCATAAAACGTCAAGTGGCTTATTGTGTGTTCCGCAGATTGCATATGTCTGGCTTAGAAAATAAAACCTCCCTAAACATGCGGTGGAAAAAAAAGTAAAAAAATACAGTAGAGAAAATCGAATTTTTGCTCTGACACCTAAAAGTCCCTATGCCTAATAGTTGCAGCACATAATTGACGGTGCATAATTTTCCCACGTATAAACATCCTTGCTTAATAGTCACTGTCCGACTCAGGTGCTGGTAGTCTTATTTTCAGGTAGGAGTTTGCGATGTAGTCTAGTAATAAAAGCCTTACTGCTAGGCTATGATTTATACTGAACCGTATGTGACAGCTTGATTTTTACTGAGATCGTTAGGCTGCCAAACAGTCTACTCTCTCTACCAGGTCGTGTCTGTTGTGCTGACAAGATGACACTGATTCATGCGCAGCAGAATGACTCAATGCAGTAGCCTAATAGTTGCGCTGCTTTAGGTTAGAACTGGGATGGCATCGCTACAGCAACTCTACGGCTATTAATGTCCGGTTTGCGACATCCTGACATGACCGACCTGATTCAAGAGAACTCACCCCTGAAATTTTGACACCAGGTACATCTTGATGCTTGGGCATCCTGACGCTAAAACTTGAGCGTTCTGCTTTTCTTTCTTTTTTTTGCATTACGCTTTTTTCTCTCCTCGGTAAACGTTTGGCTATTGTGACATAAGTGTAATATTTTTCCTTTAATTACAACCTTGAAAGGAATGTCTGTTTTGCAGAAACAACTCGAAAGTGAGTTGTATTTTTGCGAAAATAATCTGGATGAAATCGAAGACCAAGTTAGTGAGTCTATAAAATGCTGGCGATAAGTTTCAAACGATGATCGAATGCCGCGATTTAAAATAATGTATTTGCTATTAACAAACGACCACATATATATTTCATTAAAATAATCTGTCAGGTTAATTTAACAAAAAAAAAAACTAATTTATAGAGAAAAAAGCTGAAAGGCAGCATCATCAATTTCATCATCTTTACCATCTTCATTTTTTGTAGTAAACAAAATAGTAATTATGTATGATCGTTTCACAGTGAGTTAAAAGTTTTGCTGCGAATTCAAGTTCAACCTTTTCATTATAGTATGAAACAAGTTTCAAATATAATGTGTTTCTGATTTAAAAAGCAAAGTACGACATATAAACGGAAAAGTTTTATAGCTTATTGAAATTAGCACCTTCCTAATGGTCGAATTTTGTGATTAGCAGCTTGTTATTGTTCAAATGCTTCTATTTTGCAAGCAGAGAAATGACAATGATTTAGCATGCTGATATGAAGCATGTGAACAAATTGTTTTGCCCTTTCAAAGTCATTCAAAGTTAAAAAATGCAATTGCAAAAACTAACAGGTTCATTAATTGAGGTTAAAACTAAACAAACCATCCTTTGGAAACTTGATTAATTAAATGAATACATACTATTTTATTTTTGGCCATAATTTCAATTTCAAAGGTTGTCTATGGACAAACTATTGTTACTATCAAACTAACAATTTTTTTATGAAAATGTTTGTTAAATTGTAACATGCTTTTCCAGTATCCATAGGCAAAAATAATAAAATTCCAATCACTGCATTAATTTGTTTCGATTTGCAGTACTTGACTTTGAATTATATGTTTAATATTTTCTTTAACATACAATTCATTAAGGTGTACCAAACAACAGCAAATTTTTAACATTTGGTTTGGGGTTTCACAAAAGGTGAGGCTTGACCCACTGACTTGAAATGTATGAAAAGTTGAAAAAAAAAGTCATTTGACAGTGTCCCCCAGCCTGTTTCCATGGAGACAAGCCCAATTTTAGCAACTATCACGAAAACTACTAGTGATAGAGACTTCATTTTAGGCTCAAATTTTGCAAAAGGTATGGTTTCCTATATGCTGTTATTGCATTATTTTCTTTTAAAGTGAACAGTTTTTGAGATAATTCAAAAAAACTAATTTTAACGTACTTTTTAAACACTGTGTTTGCTTTTATATTGCTATTTTCTGTGGTTTTGATATGCTGCTTATAACTACATTTTCTATTTAAAGTTAAAAAAGATGTCACTTGTAAAAAAATTTTGATTAATCTATAAGATACCAAATTAATGAATCACTTGTTGAGTGTGACCCCATGTTCACCATTGTAGCCCAGTAAGACCAACTGCAAAGATAACAGTTTGCAAAGCGAAATGTAAACTTTAGTCATTCAAGGGATGATAAGTCTACCTAATGAGAGGTGACATTCTTCGAAACAGTAGCAGTACTAGACTGCTTTTATTATGCGTAGGCTAACAAAGCAGATATGAGGTATAACTTGAGGATTGTGATTCCTTTGATTTTAACTTCTTTTCAAGAGGCCTTACCAAGTAACAGGGTTTAGTGCACTTCATCTTAAAAAAATCAGTAGCACAGATTTCCATTCTTTTTGCAGTACATAGCTGAGTTGAAGATTACAGAGTGCCAATAGGTTGTAGACTTATTGTTATTCTATTTCAAGGTGTTCCTTGAGTTTCCTTGTCATTTAGCTTGTAACATTTTCATGGCTAAGAGATTAAGTTGATACTCAAATATAGCTTTTTGATAAGTGCCCTCTTTCCACCTATTGTTGATGAAGAAAACTAAATCAAATTCACAGGTGCACTGCCTCCAGCAGTTGCAGGTGTTTTTCTAAATTATTGTTAGCAACATGAATATCTTCAAACCAAAACAAACTGACAATCCAGCAGAAGAGATGCTGCTAAAAGAACTGTCTTCGAATTATTGACATGGTGGAAAAGCAGTTGTGAATTTTCGCTAAAAGATGAAAAGTTTTTGTTTGATATGATAATTGCATTGCACAAAGCATAGAAAAATCTGCACAACACAAAGTGTAGAAAATGACTTTTCGAAAAACGAAAGAAAGGTATTTTTGCAGAATTTGTAGAAAACGTTTTGGGTAGTAACTGCTCAGTGGGAAAAAAAGCATGCAAGAGAACTGATCCTAAAGTAAAAAAATGATTATGCCTTTTTGCAAGAAATGGAAAAACGAATCATACAGCAACAGTTAGAGGCTTGATAGAAAATACCGAATTAGTATCGCAAATGAAAGAAAAAGCATAAATGAAAACAATAAGTGCAGTGAAAACAAAACTCACAAACCATTGGCTGAACACCAAGAACGAAATGATTCATATACCAGCAGCAGTGTTTCTGAAACTGGTAATGAAGCAGACATTAGTGGAAGAGGCAAATTCCAACTGCAAGCAGCCAAAGTTCTCAGTGTCAAATTCGTCAGTGTGTGGTGTAGCTGACAAGCATCAAGTCAGTCATTGTGCACTCATTAGGTAGACTTATCATTCCTTGAATGACTACAGTTTACATTTTGCTGTGCAAACTGTTATCTTTGCAGGTGGTTCTACTGGGCTACAATGGTGAACATGGGGTCACACTCTACAAGTAGTTGATTAATTTGGTATTTTCTAGATTAATTCAAAGTTTTTTACAAGTGGCATCTTTTTTAGGTTTGAATAGAAAATGTAGTTAAAATTAGAACATCAAAACAGTAGAAAATAGCAATACAGAAGCAAAGACAGTGTTTAAATAGTATGTTAAAATTAGTTTTTTTGAATTACCTCAAAACCTGTTCACTTTAGAAGAAATTAATGCATAAACAGCATTAAGGAAACCATATCTTTTGCACATTTTGAGCTTAAAATGAGGTGTCTACCATCAGTAGTTTTTGAGGCATGGACTATTTGCTGAAATCTGGCCCATCTCCATGGAAACAGGCCGAGGGACTACGTCAAATGACTTTTTTTTTCAAATTTTTCATACATTTCAAGTCAGTTGGTCAAGCCTCACCTCTTGTGAAACCCCAAACTAAATTTGAAAAATTAGCTATTTTTTGGCATCCCCTCTGATTTGTTTTGGAGCATTTTTTTCTATAAATTAACCACCCAGTATTATTCATAAAATATCTACGTGGTCATTTATTAATAGCAAAATGAATTATTTTTAGTTGTAGCATTCTGTAATCACTTTTAGCTCATTGCCAGCATTTTTGCAGATTCGCTACCTGGCTTTCGATTTTATCACGATTATTTTTGCAAAAATACAACTTGCTTTTGAGTTGTTTCTGCAAAATAGAGATTCCTACAAAGTTTGCAATTAATGAAAAATATCATACTTATGTCACAATAACCGAACGCTAATCGTTTTGAGAAAAAAAAACGTACTGCGAAAATGAGAAAAAAGGAGAACAAGAAAAAAAGTGGAGTGTGAAAGTTTAGAGCTTTTGGCGTTAGAATGTCTCGAGCATCAGGATGTACCTGGCGTCAGGATTCCTGGGGTGAGTTGTCTTGCGTCAGGTTGGTCGTATCAAGATGTCCTGCTCTGATTAATGTCAGGTTTGCCAAAGAAAATCATAACATTAAAGGCCCCAACTACATGGTGTTTGAAGTAGAATATCTGTGAAACAGCTAGGTCAAGAAGGACGAGTCAAGGTCATTTTAGTCCAATGCAGTTGGCCTAACTTTAAATACCCTCAATGTTTATGCCTTTAGTCCAGTGCTCTTCAACCTTTTTTGCTATGGCGCACCCTAAAGAATTTTATGACGAGCTTATGCACCCTTTGCTTAAGATTTGAAACGAGGCAAAAAGCCACATTAAAAATAACATGCAAAAAGAGAATTTCACTGTAATCTGCATTAAGAATAACACAAAACAGAGCAAACAACAAGTTCCAGAAGTTATCTTGAACAACTTTTTAGGTGTTGCATATTATCAACCAACATTTCAAACCAAGGAATAATATCCTTTTCAATATTGCAACCCTCATCAATGGATCGATGTGTGTATTTGAATTTGTTTTGCAAGATTTGATCTCACACAAACAAGAAAAAACACTTTCGCATAAATCTGTTGTGGGCATATTTGAATGAGAACAGAAATTACCTTTTTTGCTATGGTTTTGTATTATAGCACATTTAGTAGCTGCACTCGAAATTTAGTTGGTATAATTATAGTGTCTCTTTAAATAATGCTTTCATGGCGAAATCTGATTGAAGATCAATTAGATTTTTGGTTTCAGTAGTAATACCATCACAAGTGAAAATGTGATATCCAGAAATTAGCATCAAGTGTGGCATTCTGTTCAGCAGTAAAATACTTCCCAAAATTTTCTTTGCTGCAGTTCAAGGTGTGCTTCAATAAGTGGAAGCAGTTGCATCTGAAAATTGCTTTCATGTTCTGTCGTGAAGTCATGCAAAAGGGGAAAGTCTGAAAAAATTTTTTATACGACTCGGTTCTGCCACAGAGGTAATTCTTTTAAAAAGTTCTGCCGCAGAGGTATGAGCTTAAAACGTAGATTCCAGTTTAACCACACGTACATACAATTGCCAGAGGTTGGCAAAGCGTAATTAGAAGCGCAAAGCGCTACCTTCGTAATTGTGGAAGTTGCATTGCACTTTAATGTTTTTATTTTGAAACGTTGTGGAAGTTGCATTGCGGAATAAAGTCTTTAAAATTTGTTGTGCTTTAAATGTGCTGCGCTTTCAATTTTTTTTCAGGTAATAGTGTTTCTATACATTGACCTTAATTTTGTTGCATTTTGATTGTGATATGGATAAATGTCGGCTTTCTTTAACAAATTCTTTGCTCTTTTTGTGTCTAAAATGGCAAAAATGCGGTGTTTGCATTGTGTTGTGAAATTTCAATTGCTGAGGTTGCGCTTTAACTTGGTACAAAAATGCCATTCCGCAATTTCAACTGAATCAAAAAAGTTATGGCGGAAGTTTTGCTGCGCTTCAGAAAATGAAAAACTAAATTGCTTATTTTGCGCGGCTCTTTTGGTATAATGTTAATTGTGCCATCTCTGACAATTGCATCAGACACCACGTCGTAACATGATAAATATAGATTGCTTAAAAGAGATTATGCTCAAGCTCACATGAAACCATTTTGAGAGCCGCAATAATAGGTTTTGCTGGTCGCATGCGGCTCGCAGGCCGTATGTTGTGCAGGCCTGTTATTTCCCATTCTATGGTTTAATTTAGTAGGCTGCCGGAACTTTTACTACAGTTGCTTCAAACTAGTCTACTGGTGATTGTGGTCTAATTTTATATCGCAAGTACAATGGCCTTCTAGAAGAAGACGGCTGCACATGTCATCTAACTGCAAGAAAATTAGAAAAGCAACTTTTGCGTTTTGGGTGTTAAGTAAACAAAGCAACACGCAAAAGTTGTCCTTCTAATTTTATTGCTGTTAGATGACATGTGTGGCCGTCTTCTTTTAGTAGGCCAGGCAAGCACATGAATCACTAATACACCACTACCAAAAACAAATACAATAGTAGGAAAGAGTCTGATGCTTCATAATTGCCCTGCTGCTACAAAATATGTTTATCTAGTTTCAAACTTATACGGTCGGTTTGTCTAATCATGGTTCATTTTTAATTACAATTTTATAAAAGGTTCAGCGTATATAGTCGGTAAGCTTGTGGTGCACCCTAGTGTGCACCATGCACACCGGTAATTTGATCTTAGTATAAAGTGTATTGAAGTGTATGTTTTGGTCCTTGTAATAACTGGAACTCACAATGGCATTCAGCAAAAAATTGGCCCACGATGAAAAAAAGGTTGGGTATCCCTTGGGTCTGATACTCAAGGGGGCAAAATCCCTATTGCTCCCTTGGTTTTTGTTAAATGGTTTACATGCTCTGTGTAGATGTGTTGAAAAGTAAAGTTTTGCTAGAAATAATTTCTTTTGTAAATGATAAAAACATTTCAAGTTTGCTGTGTTAGCGAGATCAAACATTTTCGCCAAATCGTAATCAAGTGGGCTTGTAAAATGCATGTTTCAAATGAGTGTTACAAAAATGACTAAACGTGGAGAGTTGGTGATGTGCTTGTATGCAATGCAAAGATAAACCTGTGTCGCCAACCATAAATTACACCTTTAAATCGCATTAGTCAAGAAATGTGTGAACAATATTTTAAATAATAATTGGGCAAGTTGTTATACTAATTGTAGCATAGCAGTTTCTTTTTTTTTAATTTAAAGGTTTACTACGAAAGCATGCAAAGCAATTTGCAATAGGTGGATCTCGCAAACAATTTGCAATATAAGAAAACAAAATTTCACTGCATTTGTCAAACTGAAATATCAAAGAATGTTATAAAACTTAACCAATTTTGAATGCCAGTGGAGAAATAAATTTACTCTATTTGTTTGAAAAAATTAAACCAGCTTTCTCGATTAATCAAAAGTAGATTGACAGTCAAGAAATCTTTTTCATGGTGTTCTCGCATTTTGAAACAGATATAACTCTGAGTATATATATGCACTCACTATTTCAAATTAGTTTGGTTTGTTGCATAACAAATTATTCACAGACAAGTACGGGTAGACCAAGCCTATGGAATATTCGAGTAATATACGAGTGATATACGAGTAATATAATAATATACGAGTAATATAATAATATACGAGTAATATACTTGGATATCAACTGGCAATACTACTGTACCTCTATGTGTAGGTATGATGTGTTTTTTCATAAGTGCAGCCAGAAACTTTGGATATTGATCAGCGTTTTCATGATATCAGGCTTTGATTTCTGTGCAACATCAAAAAGATCATAAAGACACGATTTACACTTTGCGTAAATTCGTGAGCTTGTGACTTTATCCTTTGTTTAAAAAGAACTTTGTCTTGATAGACCTGGTGTCCTTGCCAGCATAATGTCTTGCAAATGTGCTAGATACGCTTGTATGCTTACAATCATCATTTTGCTCCAGGAATGTGCTTTCTATTCCTGGAGCCCAGCAGATGTCCCTTGTACACAGGGGTCAGTCGGTTTTTACAGCCTAGTCGCCATCATTCATGATATTGTGCATCCAACCTTGGCAAACCTCTGGCAGTTATGTCACATTCCAGTACTTTCCATCTCTTTTTTGGTCTTTCCACACCCATCATCTTAAGAATCTTGTCCTTGTTTATTTTATCCTTCAAGGTTTTCCTACATATCATTCACAAACATTCTCATTTGTGTAATCTTCAACTTCCTTTTATCTTCCACTTTCAATGCTCAACATTCAACACCATAAGTTAAAGCTTAGTCTCACATAGCTCTGGCATAAGGTGCTTTTGACCTTCAATGATATGTCTTTTCTGCATATAACATTTGAAACCTGTTTAAATTTTCTCCATGTTGATCTACTTCTTGATGTTTCAGCCAATGGCGCAGCCAGCAGGGGGGATAAGGAGGACCAGCCCCTCTTTTAAAAGTGCACAATTTCACAAAAATTTAGAAACACTCAATTCATTGCAAATGAGCAATGTCAGAACTTTTGCTTTTTTTGAAAACTTTTTCCAAGATCATTAGCTTCTCTATCTTTAAAAAATTTCAGCCCTCTAGCTTGTATTGTTTCCAAGATATTTAGGTTGAAAAAACGTTTGCAGCAAAGCGGCAGAGTGAATCATAGTTAATGTAACAATGAAAATGGGTTACAATCAAAAACTCAGTTTTGGTAAATATGATTGAAAAAGCTGTCTATTACATCACATTAGTATAACAATGGCGTATAAAAGCTTGATTTATTGAAACTAGAATTGAGCCACATTGCCTTTTTGCAGCACAGGGTAGAAACAAAACTGGAAGGTAGGAATGTGTGTATGTATAATCAGTGCTGATATTTATTGAAATTGCATAGCCCCTATTGTGCTTGCTGTCTTGGAATCATAATGTTTCGTCAGCATACCGCATTGCTTTTGCAGTAGAATGCAAACGAAGCAGAAAGCAGTGTGATTTTGCTCCAAAAAACGCAATTTATTTTGTTTCAAAACTCATAATTTTCCAAAAGTAGAATCAGATTTTCCAAAAAGTAGAACCAGATTTCCAATTTTCCAAATCAGAATTTGCGACGGCCGAGATCTGATGTGTATCAGTCCATGAATTAAATACCAACCTTGTGAAATTGTATTTCAACTCTAATAAATTTTGAAAATATTTTAATTGAAAATATTCGGAAAAAAAACTAATTGCTGAAGGAAAGCAAATCTCTTCTAAAAGAGTGACTCTCCATATACCGTTAATGTGGAAATTAATATTTATTATCGTATTTGATGGCATATAGGATGCACGGGCATTAGGGTGTTGCAGCCGCCCCATAAATTTGAAAATTTTATCGTGGTAACTTCTACCTTGGCTCAAGTTGGAGACTTCGCACAAAAACCCTTTAATCAAGTTTTGTAAAAATTTGTCAATGTTTAGGGGTTGCACAGTGACATCAAAATTTTGGCAATTTCAAAAAAATGTGTTTTTTTCATTTTAAATGTTTTTGGACTATAAGTCGAACCTATGATTCCTTTTGATCTTTTCCACTGTTTTTGGGAGTCGTTGTTTACAACATAGCCAACAAGAAAACTTCTTAAATCAAAGTTGTCAAAAGTTGCATTATAGACCTACTGCCACAAGCGTAATTAATACCAAATTATGGCATATTTTTCTAATTTAATAATAAATTTCACATCTGACCCTGATTTTAATCTGAAAAGGGCTCATTATTGTTATCTACCCAATTCCAGTCTTTTTTTTATATTTTAGACGGCTGTATTAACAAAAAGCATCTTATTAATAAACTGTTATAATTTCCGTTTCTTTTCTTTAACAGCCAAAGTTTTTCCCATATTCTCGATATTGGTTTTTAATCAGACATCGTGCTATGCAAAAATGTTTTTTCTTCATTTTTCAATCATGTTAAGGCGTTGGTTTAATGACCAAGATTTCATTGTTGTGTTCAATTTTTTTTCAATGTTTGAGAAATCTTGGAAATATGGCAAAGATCTTTTTGCATGCTTTGTCGATCTCGAAAAAGTATAATATGATTGCCTCTCTATCTTTGGAGGGTTCTGAAGAAGAATGGCGTTGATGTTCAGTAGTTACATGCAATTAAGGCATTCTGTGAAGCCGAGTGGAGTTTCGTGGTTGAGTAAATGGCAGGCAATCAAAGCTTTCCATGTAGGCATTGAACTCCAGCAAGAATGCGATTTGTTTCTTCTCTTCTTCATTGTTTACATGAATTGGTTCGACAAATGCAATAAAGCCGATGAGTTTGCCACAATAAGAAATTGAGAAATCAGTTGCCTGCTATGTGCCAATGGTTTGATTCTGCTTCTGCAGAATTTGGCTTTCAGTAAAGGTTTGCAGCTGCTTATGACACTGCAGGAATCAAGTTAAGTATGGTCAAAACTGTTAAGCTTTATGTTTCAAGAAACATTAATCAGTGCAACTGATCGGAGGGATTGAAAGGGTGCAATTGCAAGTGCAAGCGTCCAAAATGAGGTTTCTCCAAAAAATCAAAGGAGTTACGTTATTGACAAGGTGTACATCTCTTAAGATTTGAAAATCTCTAGAGCCGCTACTTCTTCAAATTAAAAGATCTCAGCTATATTGTTTGGCCATGTAAGCAGAGTGAATCAAGATAACTTCCAAACAAGCTTTACTTGCCAAAGCTAATGGAAAAAAAAAAACAGTAGGACAACCCAGAACTACTGTAAATGAATCAATATTACATTGAGGATCTTGGGTGGAATTGCTTGGGACTTCACTCAAGTGAAATGATGGGGGTGTTGGAAAACTTTGAAGTGTGGTAGCTAAATCTTGAGCTGCTGCCCCCGCAACCCTCACAGGAAATAGGGATATTAGGGGAGAGAGAATTTTCCTTGAAGTTTTCAATGGTTTTAGTTGCTTTTCTTCTGCTTGTACTGTTAAAGTTGCATTTGTACAAACTTTTCACTTCATGTACTAGCTTCTTTACTTTCTCAATTATTTTTAATTAATAATTTGTAAGAATTCCAGCTTCGTGGGGGGAAATCATGTGCTTTTAATAGTTTTGTCATTAGGCCTAGAAATAGTCCCTGGCAGCCAACTGCAAGAATTAATAAATCTAGTAATGGTATATTGCTAGTAGACTTACTAATGTCTATGTTTTATAGAGCTTATACCAAGTACATTGCACTAAACTCCGCATCTTACACAGCAAAACATAACAAAGCCGGTTTTAGTAAGCTGCTACTGTAACTATATAAGTTAAAACAGCAGTTTAATAGATTTCAATGACTAGACCTAAAGCATAGTCTGCACCGTCATTCTTTAAGAAAGAAACATGTTAGGCTATGTTTCACTCTGTTTTACACAGCCAGCCAAAATAGATACTGTAGGTCTAACCCAAATAGAGTTTCTGTTGTAGTTTCCCCGCTCATAAACGTGATCAATTTTGACTATTATTGATTCTGAAAAAAACAAACAAAAAACATAAATGTAAGCAGTTTTAGAAGTTGTATTGAAGTTTTTTTGAATGTTTAAGACCAAAAGTGAATGTTCAATTTTGCAATGACTCATTAGTAACAAAGATTTCACATAACACCATCTAGCGGCACAAAATAAAAATAATACCAAATCCAGGGTAAAAAAGGTCTCTGTGCGATCCCTAAACCTCATTTTTTTTCTCAAACTTTGAAATCCTGATTTTCTTTGGCAACCTCCTATTTTGAAGAAGGTAGAAAAAAATCGGAAGAGGTCGGGACAACTGCAACACCCTAACGAGCATGTAAGGTGCATCCCATTTTAGCAGTTGAGATTCAGGAAAAAAAGTTTTTAGTGTATTTAAGCATGTGTTGTTGAAAATAGTCTTGCAGAACATACACAAGCAGAAACATACCTGCGTAAAAGCAATTTAGCAGTAAATTACACAAGCAGAAACATAGCTGTATAAAAGCGATTTGCAGTGCAGACAAGCAATAAGCATGCACAAGACATTTCAATAGCAGGAAATAAGGAGCTGTTAGTACAGGCTTGCAAAGCAATCACAATGATAATAAAACATTGAACATGAAAATAAAGCCAGCAGTGCATAAACCAAAAAGTATAATCCGTGTAAAAAAAAGCATGCTGACACTTCGATCAGCTGATCAGACCGACGATCAGCTGATGTAAATAAACATAAGTCAAAGCATCACAAATTATGATAAATTGCTTTCATTTTTGCTAATTCATTTTTAAAACACCGGTAGTAATACAATAATACCAGCAATAATATAAGGATGCATGGAGTTTAGGGTGGGTAGAAGTACTAAGTGTAAGCTGGATTAGTGAGCGTGAGAGAGAAGATTAGCCTAGGCCTACAGGAGGTCTCAAACATTACCTATGCCATGTAAGACGCAGGGCAATTTTTTGAGCCAAAATTTTGGAAAAAAAGTGCATCGAATATGCCGTCAAGTACAGTATACTATATGAGGTCAGTTTTACCCATCACATGTGTTGATGCATGTGAATATACGCATGTCATTTGATTCCATGCATTTTGCCTGTTTTTCATTTTTTTGCATTTACATTGAAAACAATATCATAGGTAATAAGGTATAGACAGTATACAGAGTCTTATAGGCACAATCAAACCCTTGATTAACAGCCTAAGAGGTACTGTTTCGGAATCGACATTCGTCTGTTATTCCTTGTCAGTATAGCTAGGACTACAGGTATGAACATGAGCGTAGAAAGGCAAAGAATCGCAAATTAACCAGATCATGACACAATTTTTTTTCCAAAATTATAAAGTAATCACAATATTACAAGGAATAATTCTAATAGTTCAATTCAAAATAATTTCCAATAGCATGCCTTAGACAGCTGTTTCGCCCAATCTCGGGGCTCATCAGTAAGGCTAGCAAGGTCAAAAGGGGCAAATATCACCAGTGATAGAAATCTTCAAAACTGGCATCTTTACCAATTTATCAGTCAATGAATAAATCTTTACCGATTAGGTTTATAATACATAAATCTTTACCCATTATTCAGTCAATTTTAGCAAAAATAAGTAAATCGTATCCGAAAAATTTTTTTACCCAATTAAACTAAAGCTATTAATTAAATCTTTATCAAATGAAACTATTGCTATAGATCAAATTTTTACCGACTAAAGTACAAATCTTACCTTACATCTCTCAGAAGAACGATAGGCTAGCTAACAAAGTAATTAAATCGTAACTGAAAAATCTTTACCCAATTAAACTAATGCTGTTAATTAAATCTTTAGGGAATGAAACTATTGTTATAAATCAAATCTTTACCAACTAAAGTACAAATCTTACCTTTCATCTCTCAGAAGAACGATAGGCTAGCTAACTCTCTACTCTCCTCATAGCTCGCCTTAAATGGCTACGTCTCCAGTAGGCTGAAAGGCTCAAAACTAGTGCCAAAATTCAGACTAGATCTAAACTAGGCTAACAATCTCTGAAAATGAAACGCAGTCAATACCCTCTGCTCTCCTCATATGTATCATACGTACTCTAATATCATATGTAATTGGTATAAATTTTGTATTCAGCTGGGGTTGAGGGAGCAGGGGATTGGCTGGTTTGAATTAATCATACAATTTCAAACTGCACAATATCAAATAGTTATCACAGTAAATGTATGCTAATTTATTAAAAAAAAACTTTTTCGATAATTTCTAGGTCCATATATTATACCGTATAGCTGTGTTGATTTGTAAGTGTTTTTGTTGTCTATCAGAGCAGGGAGTTTGGCGACGTTGTTCAAATTGTGTCAAAGTTTAAACTGAGTGCGCTGGTTGCAGGCAAATGTCATGCAGATGCCATCTGCCTATTCCCAATCCGCACTGTGCGTCAAATTGCGAGAGCAGAAGTTCGTCTTTAGTTTATTTTTAAACCAAAATTTGGTACGCTCGACGTATCGCCTTACCGGCATACAAGGAGTCAGTTGTTTCAAACAAACTAACGGAACGCCTGTACGTTCGCAATTTTACACACAGCGTAGGTCAGCCCTAAAAATTCTCTTTGGAAACTTTCTACGCAGTTTTCGTTCTTCATTCACCGAATTTTGTTCACGGGCATACTGTATAAATAAACTCATTGTATTTGGTATATGACCCTTTTTTTTTGGCGAATGCCATGTTCAGATAGGCATTATCTGGTTGAGACAATTAAACTGCAGGTTAGGAATGTTTGATCTTTATTGCATTATTCTTGCTTAATGCTTAGGTCCCTATTTCTCACCAACAACAAGAATAACAGTACAGTAATCAATTAACAAAACTTTAATTGGTAACCACAATACAGCGTTTTTTTTTTTTCTGTGAAGATAGCAAGCAGTACGTGGTTTCAACTGTCCATTAATATAAATAACAATAGGGAGCACTTATTTTTTTGAAAGCCAATCATTTTCGGATGTAGTTGAGGGTTGTTCGGATGTTTTTGCAAATTGTACATTCCATTTGTTTTTAATGTGTTACAATATACTACCCTTGAAAGTTGAAATATTATTATGCCAGCTTGCTTGAATAATAACGGCGATCTACGACGTTCTAGTATGGCCCACATTTAGAAAACGCGTTTTTTGCATTCGTTGTTGCATCATCAAATAAAATAAAGTGGTAAAACCAGGTGGAACCACTTTTGGTCTTTTTCATTCGTTTATTTTTTTATGTGTCTGCTGCATGAGCGACGGCAGGACTATTGCCTGTTATCTCTAAACCTTTGTAATTTGTTACAATTTGCCAAAATGAAAACTTTCCGATTTGCATATCCTTTAATCATCACAAAAAAATTTAGCCCCCCTTTTTTTATTTCTGGCTGCGCTGATGGTTGCAGCATCTCGAGCTTCTTTTTCCATACTGAGTACATTGCTCAGGTACGTAAACCTGTCCACCACTTCTATGTTGTCTTCATCCAAATTTATTTTATCTTCATCTTGAAATAACACACCAGGAATGCATGTTTTGCAAGTAAAATCTTCCTGTTTGGTTTAAATTTTATGAACTCCAGAACACCTCTTGTGCACCCAGTGTTGACATTTTGTGCACTGCACAGATTTCCTTCCCACTCCTTTGCCACATACAGAGCAAGGGTAGTTTCGAATTGCGGTCATACAAAGTTTTGTTTATTATAAAAGGCCCTTGTCTTGTTTACGTTTATTTTCATTTCTTTGTCTTGTAATGCATTCTTCCTTCGAGTGGATTGAGATACACCCCCTCGGGTCCAGTCTACAACTTTTAGGCTCAGATGTTTATGCGCAGGACGTTTAGGCGCCGCTGATTATGGTTAGGCGCTGCAACTTTTATGTGCCAGAGGTAAAAAAAATTTTTTTCCAAAAGTTTAAAAAAGAACTTTTTTGTTTTGTTTCAAATAACAGTTTAATTTTTTAATTTTTTTTTAAAAAACGTATTTTTCTTTCAAAAGCTTTTATCAAAGAAATCAAAGTTTTTCAAACAAAAAAGCAGTACTTCGATTAAAATGTTGATATTTTCAAAGCTTTTTATCTGACACTTGTCAAGAGGAATCGTCAGAATAAGGGCCGCATCCAGAAATTTTTAAAGATGGGGGGGTTAAATTTTTCAAAAAGCAACCAGTACCCAATTGTAGTTAATTTAGTTATAGTCAAACAGGGTTTTGTGGTAATAGTTGCATCGTTACAACATTTGTTAATTCAAAAACCTTGTGATAATGATTTTGAAAGTTGTTGGTTGTGAAGATTGCGTGCAAGATAACGCTTTACCTGTATGGCGGCCGGAGTGCGAAGTCCCCAGCCTCTGAGCAATTCTTGCAATTTTTCACAAAAAATTAGGCATTCTAACGCCATTTGGATGATGTTTCTCACGTTTTTAGAGCAATTAGTAAAAGCTGAATTACTTAGATGGGGGCCTTGGGGTGAAGCCCCCAGCTGTTGAGCAATTCTTGCAATTTTTCAGAAAAAAATAACCATTTGGACGACGTTCTGCACGTTTTTAGAGCAATTAGAAAAAGCTAAATTACTAAGGTAGGAGCCTGGGGGCTAAGCCCCCAGCCACTGGACAATTCTTGCAATTTTTCAGAAAGGCCATTTTAACGCCATTTGGATGACATTTTGAACGTTTTTAGAGCAATTAGAAAAAATTAAATTACTAAGATTTGGAGAGTTTGAAAAAATTTATTTTGCTCAGTCCAATCAAGCCCCCGCACATTTACTGGTCAAGTCCAAAATATGTTTAAATGCTGAAAGATCACAAATTTGGCTTTAATTTTTATATCAATACCATTTTAAATTTAAAAAGCTTGTTAGTGGCATAGAATTAAAAAATAACTTTCATTAGTGTCAGAGCTTTAATTTCCACTCTTTTGAGTAATGGGTAGTCATGAACAAGGCTGTTTCAGATTAAATGTGTTCATCCAGCTCTCTTCATGAATCTACGCTAAAATGAAGAAAAACTGAAATGCCATGGTATATATAGAGGTTGATTACACTGAAATAGACAATGGGTTGTTATTAGGACGAATGGTGCTGCAAAATCACCAAAAATACTATAAGGTTATAGCAAAAATATTGAAAAGATCATTCAAAAATAATAGCTCTGACGCTATTAAAAGCTACTTTTAAATTCATGAATACATTTTTGGAATAAAAATCTGGACATTTGAATGTAATTTTGTTGTGGTTTTCGTCTTCAAATAGCAGATTTGTTTGCTTTTTGTTTTTGCAAAAGTGCATTTGGCTTAGTAGGTTGTATTACACAAGGATGACTTTTTTCATTAAATGGCATCTGTCTCTTTTTAGTGTCAAGCTCTGTTCAGCTCAGAAGTTTATAATTGGGTACAATATTATCCATTATTCAATGGATATAACAAATGCATGTAGTTACAAATATATATTCATCTTGTAGTTGAAACACTGTAAAAGCAATATTGTAGTTGAAACAAACGCAAAAGTCTCAATTTCTTGAAAATATCTTGCAGAATCAAATTACAGCCCTAAAACAAGGTCTTATCTTGCAGTGTCAAATTACAGCCCAAAAACAACATTTTAAGAGATTAACTACAACTTAGGTGATTATTTCGTGAAAAGTAAATATGGCAAAGTGCAGTGATGTAAGCGCATACAAAAAATTTTGATGCCGTCAGCGTAAAGGTAAACGTTCCAAAAACTTTGCGCCGTAAGCGTCAACGTAACTTTTCAAAAAGTTGGCGGCGTAAGCGTAAACTCTAGTGTAGACTCATGTTAGCTTAGCGTCCAAACTTTGTGAACAGTAGAAACAGTAACAAACAATTTTATTTCAAACTTTCCTGCAGGAAAACCAGCATTTCAAAATGCTGGTCAGACATTTTACTACACTTTGGCTTTAAAACATCTTTTCCCATGGAAAACATTCTTTCGACCCCAGCACTAGATGGTATTTGAGTGTTGTAGTTTTACAGTAGGCAATGTAACCTAAGCTGAATAGAAGTCCATAGATAAACGTTAAAATTGTTATGTCAGTAGAAGTCGCTTCAACGGCACCTCTAGAGGATTACAAAAAACTAACATCGTAGGCAAATTTAGTTTATCAAAGTTATTCTATCGGTTTTTCTTTCTCTGCGTTTCCTCCAGCTTCAAAGTCAGGTATCATTTTGTCTTTTATCGAAGATCGTTTGCAATTACGACCTGTGAATACCTAATTTTCTGGAAACTAGCTTTCCTTAAACTCTCTTCTTTATCTTCTGTAGCCTATTGTAATCACTGTAGCTTTTAGTTGATTGAACTAAGGATAGTTTTAATATAAAGCAAAGAGCCAAAACGTGAGTGAACATTTTTTCTGAACGTTTCAAGACATTACTAGTCTCATCATCAGCAGATCAATGATATAGGCAACAGCAACTTGTCACGAGCAAAGCACAGGAAAAAAAACGGGGGGGGGGACAAAGCAATGATGCATAAAAAAAAAGAAGCAACCAAATACAAACGCAATCTAATTAACAATTTATTGCATCGTGCTCAACAAATCTGCAGTGCTTGCACATTGCTTCATAAAGAATTTAATCAAGTTTCTTTAGTTTTGGAAAAAAATGACTACCCCAAAAACTTTCTAAACATGCACATTAACCGTTTCATGGAAAAACACTACGAAAAAGACATCCCCAAAGAACATATTTTCAAGGACCCTCGAGTTAAAAAGCTTTTTATGCGTCTACCATTTATTCGCGAAATTTCACTGCAAGTAGAAAAAGAAATTAATTCCTTTTTTTGCCAAGCTTGATTTTGAAACCAAATTTTTATTAATTAATGATACGTATAGTTTAAAAAGTGTGTTTAAACATAAAGAACAACAACAAATTCTCCATCAATATGGCGTTGTGTTTGAAATTAGTTGTAACTGTGGCAGTTCGTATATTGGCCAAACGTCACAGAATCTAATTACCCGTATCAATTACCACGATTTTTCTAAAACGCAAAGAATACGGACGTCACTCGGCATTTGACCGATAACCCTAATCACGCAGTTTGTTTTGATAACCCCATCATCCTAGCTAGATCTAACCATTGGTGAAAATTATTAATCAAAAAAACCTTAATGATTCAACAAAGAAATCCAGATCTAAACTTCGACAAAGCTTCAATTCCATTATATTTATTTATCGTGTGAAAAAACTAAAAACATTTGTTCAACGTGTGGAAATATTTATTCAACGTGTGAAAACATTAATTGCTTTTATTTTACGCTCGATTCCTTTTTTTTTTTTTTTTTAATGCCTCATTGCTTTGCCCCCCCTTTTTTTCCTGTGCTTTGCTTGTGACAAGTTGCTGTTGCCTGTATCATTTATCTGCTGACGATGAGACTAGTAATGTCTTGAAACGTTCAGTGAAAAATGTTCGCTCATGTTTTGGCTCTTTGCTTTATATTATGATTACTTAAATGTTCCAATCATTATGCTCCAAAGATAGTTTGATTTGTCTTTTTGTAACATAACAGATGAATGAGCGTTCTTTGACGAGCTGCAACTAACTACATCTTGCTTATTCGCTGCTGCGCGAATGACGTAACGAATACACAAAAGCGTCTCGCAAGGATTAATTTAGATCTTTATCACATACGAGCTAAAAACGTCAGTTTCGAAACGTTTTACAAAATGCAAACAACAGATGAGGAGTCAAAAAGTCTACGTTTACGCTATACGCTAAAAACGGCCAAAATGTCAACGGCGCACCCTCTTCCGTAAACTATCCAAAAAAAATGATGGCGTAAGCATCAGCGTAAACCAAAACTTTACACCGTACGTTTACGTCGCATAAAATGCGGCGTAAACCTACATCTCGGGCAAAGTGCTACAAACTGCATTATATCAATAAGATTGAGTTGTTTTTTGAGTTTTAAAAAGAAGGGTTTCAACCCCCGACCCCCTGGGGTGCACCACTGGTCAGAATAGAAGCACAGGAAAAGCAGCGGCTATAGAAAAAAGCCGAGGAGTAATTGGCTGGAAAAGGATTGATGAGAGAGTGTCATTTGTGTACAGTCTTTAAGTTGAGAACAAACTCTTTTTGTCGGCAGAGGGTGGGGTTAGAAGTTTTGATAAAAGTGACTTCAAAAGCAGATATTTAGAAGAAGAGCAAAAAAAGTTTCACAAAAAATTGATTTCTAACTGTATTTTTTTCAATAATGTCATTTTTATCAAAACTTCTAACCTCGCCCTCTGCCGACAAGAAGAATTCATTCTCAACTTAAAGGTTGTACACAAATAATGCTCTCTCATCGGTCCTTTTCCAGCCAATTACTGCTCAGCTTTTTCCTATAGTAGCTCCTTTTCCTGAGCTCTCTATTCTGAAAATTTCTCTTGACAAGTGTTAGATGAAAAGCTTCAAAAATATTAACATTTTAATCGAAGTATTACTATTTTGTGTGGAAAACTTTTTTTTGAAAAAAGCTTTTATTTGAAAGAAAAATACGTTTTTAAAAAAAATGACAAAAAAATTTTTTTTTATGAAAAAAAACTATTATTTGAAACAAAAAAAAATTTTGTCGGAAAAAATGCTTTTTTTGAAAAAATAGTTGTTTTTGAAAAAATTTTTTTTTTACTTCTGGGGCCTAAAAGTCTCGGTGCGAAAAAAAAAATTTTTTTCCAAAATTTTTTACCTCTGGGACCTAAAAGTCTCGGTGAAAAAGTCCAGGCACCTAAGAGTCCAGGCTCATATTCAGCGGTGCCTAAATGTCCCGTGCCTAAACATTCACGCCTAAACGTCCACGCATAAACATCCGTGCCTAAAAGTCATGGTCCGCTCGCGTCTGACTCTGAAGGGAGCAAAATATGTCTGTACCCCTCGGTTTTTTGTCAAGTAATTCTCACTTGCCAGCAAGAAATCTAAAATTGCGGACTGAGATAAAACCAGAATGCGGAGAAGACCTTTTTGTTTTGGTATTTACGTGATTTTTGGGGCAAAATTCAGAAATTCTGGGTTGATATCAAACCAGTTTGCTGTGAAGACCTTTTGTTTTTGATCTGCTCCTGAATTTGGGGGCAAAATTTTGGACTGAAATAGAATTATTTAGTTTAAGCAAACTTTGCAAAAACATTTCGCCCCCTCGAAATTTGCTTAATCAGAAAAAAATCAACTCTTATGATATCACCTCTTTCCAGTTATTATCGAATAGCTTAAACGCTTATGATATTGTATGCTAATGTAGACCATGCCTGAAGCGGCAACTGCATGTTAAAAATAAAAATGTTCTTCTGACTTAATTACATCTCAGCTGCATGATTTAACTATAATGCTGAGAATTTTCAAATACAACGTTCTTTTTTATGTATAACTATTTAGCTAAAGTATTTCAAGTTTTGCTTGGAGGTTTCATTTTATGTGTTTTGCAGTTATTACATTGGTTTCCAAGGAAAAAGACGTGTTTGCTGTGCTCAAGCAGTCATTTAATCTTTACCGGGGCATGAAATTGTGAACGTTTAGGAGCGTTATTTTAGTTTTTTTTTACAGAAATTCGATTTGCGTAGCACACCGTCTTGCCAGTGTACCAACTGCTAGTTGGTTAGAATATTAAACTAAGGAAGAGTAAGGATATGTTTGTACGCTCATAATTTTATGCACGCGGTAGACTGGGGCGAACATTATGCTGCAATTATAAAAGATACCCAGGTAATAAAAATAAAAATTTAATGGCATTATCTCACCATTTTATAGCTCTTGCATAATTGACTCGATCAATTTAACAATAAACCAGCCAGTTGGTCAAGCAGTAGCACGTTTGTCTCTGGAGCGGGAAGTTCGAGGTTCAAATCTCAGACCGGTCAAATTGGACACAGTGTTGTTACCACCTCTGTGACATTTCTTTCAAAGAAGCTCTGTTGCTCGAGTGCAATGACACGAAGATTGGGCCCTGCACACTTGTGACTCGCTTCGGCATAATACAGCAAGTATGATGAAAGATTTAATTTGGTTTGAGTTTAATTATGAACAGACACTGGACAAAAATTGCGACATTATTCAAGTCAGTGCAGTGCCACAATATACATGCGATTATGCTAAACGTTGTCATCGAGAAAATATACCAATGCCATGATCACACAGACAAGGATACTTGAAATTGTGACTAAACATAGGATGATATGACTTGTCAAAAGGACACTAATGCTGCACTTGCCACTCTCGCAAACACCCGAAAATGCTTTCACAGGGATGAAAAATTTTCGCCCCCCTGAAATTTGTTTTCTTGAGCAAAAAATCAATGCCTATGAAGACATTAGATAGGGAGTTGTAGGGAAATGTATGCCGATGATCTTGTGCTACTCAGCGATAATTGAAAAAAGGTGGAATTTCAATAGTTATGAGACAAAGAAATGAAAATAAATCTAACGAAGGCAAAGGCTTTTTGTACTAGAATAAATTTTATAGAAATGCAAATTCGAAAGTATCATTGCTCTTCATGTGGCAAAGGAGTGGGAAGAAACTTTGTGCAGCATACAAATGTCAACACTGGTTGCACAAGAGGTGTTCTGGAGTTCATAGAAATTTAGCCAGAGAAAAAGATTTTTATGCAAAAATGTGTCAGTCCAGAATGAAGATAAAATGATAAATTTGAATGGATACAACATAGAAGTGGTGGACAAGTTATATTACCTCAGTTATGTAGGAAGAAAAAGGTCAAGAGGCTGTAATATGAAGGACTAGATCCGCATAGAGAAAATTCAGTTTCGAATGTTATATGCGGAAAAAAGATATCCTTGAAGCTTAGAAACGTCTTATGCAAGAGCTATGTGAGAAGTGCTTCAACTTATGGTGTTGAATGTTAGGCATTGACAGTAGAAGGTGCAAGGAAGTCGAAGATCACAAAAATGAAAGACCTTGAAGGATAAAATAAACAATGACACATTCGTGAAATGATGGGTGTAGAGAGATTGGAAGAGTTTTTTAAGAGACCAAAGGTTGCAGTGGCTAGGACATATTGAGAGAATGGATGATGAAAGAGGCCCAGTAAAAGCACTACACTTGGAAGTTGATGGGTCGAAAAATAAAAATAAAGACCAAAAAAGATATTTAAAGAAGTGCTGAAATGTGACATGATTTCCAGAGCTTTGCAAAGGTTGGATGCACAATTTTGTGAAAGATGGCGACTAGGCTGTGTAAACCAGCTGAACCCTGTGTGAGGGAAACATCTGCTGGGCTCCATTAATATGGAATAAGAGGTAACTTCTTACAATTATTAAATGATTATTTGACCAACCACAAGCAAGTTGTTTACATCAATAACACATATTCAAGGCAACAAGATGTATTATGTGGAAAGCTACAGGGTTTGGTTTTAGGACCGTTATTATTCACTATTTATATAAATGATCTGCCAAAAGTATCAAAATTCGAAACCAGATTTTTGCTGATGATACAGCACTGATCCTTTCTGATAAAACACGAAATCTCTTAATGTTAAAGTAAATTTTGAACTAATCAAGGTAGAACAATGGGTTAATGCTAATAAGTTATCATTAAACTATTCCAAGACAAAATACTTGTTAATAAAACCTTTTGCTAAAAATTCATATACTGACGAATTTAGTGTGTCTATACGAGGAATTCAACTAGGAAACTGTCACTTAGCTAAATATTTAGGAGTAATTATACATGAAAATCTTAATTGGAAACCATATGTTCAATATTTACAGAAGAAACTATCTACAGCAGCAGGCATTATTGCCAAAATGCCCTATTATCTAAAAGAAAAAAATGTTGTTGCGTTGTATTACGTTTTCTTCCATACATATTTGCTGAATGGAATACTTGGTTGGGGAAGTGCAACTAAAACCACCTTACAACCCCTTCAAGTACTTCAGAACAAAGTTATGAGAATTACCGTAGTGTATAAGTCGATCTTGTGTATAAGTCAATACGCATTTTAAGACAAGAAATTGCATCATTAAAGGTATTACCTGTGTATAAGTCGACTCTGCGATTTGAGAATATTTTGGAATAATTACTAGTAACTTGAAGCACAAATCGGGTAACTGATCGAACATTTAAACATGTGCAATAAGCAATACTACCATATACTGTGTAGTACTATACTGTTAAGTAACTTTAACATGTTTGTATATTGCATGTATACCAGTAATAGTGATGTAGTAAAGTATTAATGGAGTTTTCTTTTCATACCACATTCAGCTCGACTCAGCAGCAACATGTCCAAAAACATTACTCGTGTATAAGTCGACCCCAGAAATTTTACCTTAAAATCAGGTCCCAGAAACTCGACTTATACACGAGTATATACGGTATCAACAAAACTACTGTGGAAGACCATGTTAAGAATAACGCCTAAATCAAAAATATAAAATTCTTAAAATTGATGACATATATAAATTAGAGCTGGGAAAGTTCATGTACCTTTATCACATAAATGATCTACCAGAAATGATCTACCAAAAATCAGAAAAAGTTCATGTACCTTTACCATGTAAACGATCTACCAGAAATTTTTGAAACATACTTTTTATCAATTGACCATGCTCACCACTACAATACAAGAAGTAAGTCAAACGGAAATTATTTTGTCAACTCTGTTAGAACGAATTCTGGTAAAAACTTGATTAAATTTCTTGGTGCTCGACTCTGGAATCAAATACTGTCTCAGCTAAAATTATATTCATGCTATCGTTTCAAAAAAGGGTACACCAAGCTGCTATTAGGATGCTACAATTAATTAATTTCATTGAACTCTGCATTGACATTTACTAGTGCTGTAGCTTACAAGTAGTATCTTAAACAATTTTTTTTTTAATTTCATTTAATTTTATTTTTTTGTGCTTGACATATGATTGTTTGCCCTCGATCTCTGCAGAATGTTACTGCCATTTCATTGTCATCTAGAAATATTGTATATAGCTTGTATTTAGGTGAAACTATTCAACATGAGCTAAACATAGCAAGGTATATATAAAATACAACATAGCAAGATATCTATAAATTGTTAGATATATATAAATTTTCACAGCACCTACAAACAATGCTCGATGCCAAAGCAGAGCTATTATTTAGTTTCACCTAAATAATAGCTCTGCTTTGGCATCGAGCACTGTTTGTAGGTGCTGTGAAAATCACTTACTCTAGTATATAGCTTGTATATATATTCCTGCTATTTGTGCTACGACTTGATACTTAACTCACTTACGGCTTGTGCTTGTGCTTATGCTATGGCTTGTGCCTACTGCATAGTTGTCTGATGAGTGTTGTGATGTGATACCTTTTTACTGTTAAATAATTCTGCTTTTGTGTTTTCTGCAAGAAAGTGTAAATTGCGTTCATGTGTTTTCTGTAAGTATAAGTGGGTGCAGTAGCTTGGTGAGCTCTGCTCTTCTGCTGCATCCACAGTGTGCATCTTTATGTGCGCTAAACAATAAACTTACTTACTCCAGGAATAGAAGGAAGATACACATTGTGCATTGCACAATCCTAGAACAAAATGATGATAGTGGTGATAGCTTAGGTCATTAACCAATGTTTGAGTTGAGTAGCACAACCACAGGAAGTGGAATGTTTAGTTGCTGAAAGTTTTAGTCCTGATATTTAATAAGACTCTCAACGATAAATTAGCCCCGTTAAATCAACTCGTACTCGATTGTCTTTGCCTAAAAGTCTTAGACCTGCTGGTGCTGTAGCATACTCTTTTAATATGCCAATAAATGGCTTGAATAAAACTTTTCTTTCTAGATTCTGCTGCCCCTATGGTGGCTGTTGATGGTAGCAATGCACCGGTAGATTTAATGATAGCTGGTTTGAAGAAACAGCTTACCATTGAAATGAAAGTTAAACAGGGAGCTGAAAACATGATCAAAACCTATGCATCGGGACCAAGCAAGGTACACTATACACATAATGTTAAGTTGAGTATTGACATTATAGCTTAATAGTTGTAATTTGTAATTACATTTTATTCACCAAGCTGCATTGGCTAAGAAACAGCCGAGCCTTTCCATCTTTTAGTCAAGTTGCACACCTGTCTATCACACACAGTGAAAGCTTCACACTGTCCTTATTGCTGAATGTCAAAGCAGGGAAGATAACTGATAACAGAAGTTTATTTGTCGCCACTCGCGTCAAAAAACAAACAAAAAACTAAGTCAAGGATTTGACAAGAAAATTAGGTACACGAATGGAAACTGGGAGGCTGCAAAGGGATCTTCTCGGTCTTTGAGTTGAGCTGCCACCCAGATTGCTTTTTAATGGTTTAATATAGAACAGACGGATAGAAGGTTGTAACCAGGTTGAATGCTGACCAGTTTACCGCAGATGTTCAAGATAAAATCAATTTATTTCTTTTAGATAAGCTTGCATTAAATGTGATTTCAATTTGATTTTAAAGCGTGACTTGGGTAGATTTTGAATTTCACTGGAATTGAGTTCCAAACTTTTACACCTTGATATTTGATACTTCACTGAATCCTGTTACTTTTATAGCAAGGTATATATAAATTGTTGGGGTTAGAAGAAGATCTTGTTGTACGAGTGTTGACTTGACCTACCTTTGTAAAAAAATTAGAGAAGGATTGTGGAAGGGTATTATGCATAAATCTATGTACGAATTTAGCAATTTCAAGTTTATATAAGTCGGGGAGTTTTAAAATATTTAGTTTTGAATAATATGGTGTAGCCCTATCGAGGTAATTTCCTCCACCGATTAGTTTAACCGCTTTATTTTGTAATATGTTAAGTTTTTCTATGTAAGAAGGGAAAGTTGAACCCCAGGCAACTAGTTCGTAAATCAAATAAGGATGAACCATAGCATAATATAATTTTAGAAGCGCATTTTGAGGTAATACTGGTTTTAGTTTAAACAATATTGCTAAGGACCTAGGCAATGTATTTTCAATAACTTCAATGTGCTTGCAAAAGTTCAGGTTCAAGTCAAGATTGATTCCTACATATTTAACACTATTTTCAGCACTAATAACTGTAGATACCAGTTTTTATAGTCTTCGGTTTGACATTGAGAGCTACCACAGTCCACCAGAATAACCCTTAGTAAGGTATTATTGTGCCACAAATTTTTTGGGAAGTAAAACGGAATAGTGGGCAGTATTTCCTCCTGATCCTAAGCTTTGGTTGCTCTGTTTGTGCGTAAAATATCAGTGATTTTTATTTGGTGTACACTGTACAATGTGAAAGTCAAAAATGAGTCTGCTTCTGCATAAACACTGATTCTCGAATCAAAGTCAGTTTTAAAAGTGGATATATAGGTACTAGGTGGCTTCTGCTTGTGATATGAGTTCATCAGATGTTGGTATTTTTTGATTTTCTTGTTTCATAGGTTAAATTTGTATCTGTGATCTGAATTAAATAATGAAAATAGAACAATTTTCTATCTTGGATTAAGGTTTCACAACTGTGGTAGTCATTTGTGCAATTTAAATAATAGTCAACAAACTCAGCCTCATCGTATTTCACATTAAAAGGATTGAAAGTTTTTCGTTTCCATTTTCATTCTTAGCTGATGTCAGTTAAAATTTATGCTGATACCAAATGCCAATTCTGATACAAGTATATCAAAACTTTCAATACAGAGTAAAGTTAATTGATCTGTTAATTGCAAAGTTGTCATTTTTTACTGTTTAAAATTTATTGATACTTCCACTAGTTCGCAAACCATTGTACAAGGATCGGTCAAAAAATAATGAGCCCTGTTAAGGTTAACCATTTTAACCTTCATATTTTTTCTAGAAATTTTAAGGGTGTTTAGTAAATTTACTGCTTTAAAGATAAATTGTAAAAAAAAATTGTTTCAAGTTTTCCACTTTCGGTCTCGTGTTTCGGAAATGACGTCACCAATGGATGTCCGTCAGAAGCAAAGAGCCGTGATTGAATTTCTTGTTTCGTTAGGGGAGCCACCAAAAAAAAATTTTGAAAGATTGGTAAAGGTTGATGGAGATGCTTCAATAGCCTACAGCACTGTGAAAAAGTGGGTATACAGGATTAAAGACAAAGAAGATGATCCAAGTTTGAGTAGCCTCCAAGACAGATGAAGAAGTGGAAGACCATCTTCAGCAGTCAATTCTGGAAACAGTGATGAGGTTGAGAAATTGATTAGAGATGATCGCAGAATCACTATTGATGACATTGCTGATTGTGTTGGAGTTAGCCATGGAAGTGCTGTGAATATTGCTAATAAGCTAGGCTTTGCCTAGGTTTGTGCCAGATGGGTTTCGAGGCAACTTTTGGATTTTCACGAGCAAGCCCGTTTTGAAGCTTGTTCGGAGCTTATTGAGTGTCACAAAAGTGACAAAACTTTTCTCAGCCGTATAGTGACAGGAGATGGGACCGGGGTTCATCACTATGAACCTGAGTTAAAAAGATCATCTATGGAAATGCGCCACCCCACGTCTCCAAGAGTCAAGAAATTCAAAAGTCAATGTTCAGCTGGAAAAATTATGGCAACTGTGTTTTGGGACATTGAAGGAGTCATATTGGTAGGTTTTATGCCTAAAGGTTCCACCATCAACTCAGATGTTTACATTGACACTTTACGTAAACTGAAAGCAAGACTGAGGAGAGTACGACCTCACCTGGACATGTCTGAGGTCTTGCTGCAACATGATACCGCCTGTCCCCACACCAGTCTCAAAACTCATGAAGTGATTGCTTTTTTTGGTTGGACGAGGGTAACCCATCCCCCATACTCACCCGACCTGGCGCCATCTGACTATCATCTTTTTGGACCATTGAAAGAAGGAGTTAGAGGGCAGCACTTCACTAGTGATCAAGAAGTCAAGAATGCAGTAAGAAACTGGTTAAAAATGCAGCCTGCTGACTTTTACAAGGCTGGCATAGTGTCCCTTGTTGATCGATGGACTGTTGGAATTGAAAAGCACGTAGATTACATTGAAAAGTAGAACTGAGATCTCCTGTTCCTGGGCTTTCTTTTGATGTATGACTTTAGATTTTATTGCAATAAATATGGCCAGGAGAGATTTGGGCTCATTACTTTTTGACTGACCCTCGTAACACTATTTTTGGTCTACAACATACAGTATGAGCACAATATATAATTATTTTATAACAACATTTTTTAATTAGCTTGATTTGTCGTGAAATATGTCATGAAAAATAATTGAGAGTACTGAGCAAAAACTGGAATTTTGAATTCTGCGTTAATCAAAATAATGAAAGTTTCATAAATATAATATGGACAATTCCTTCAAACAGGACCTAAAAATTTGAAACTTTTAAAGCTTGAACAAAATTGATAAAGTTTTGAAATAGGTAGATATGGTGCAATGTCAAAGGGTTCCCCGAATGGCTGCCCAAAATTTGAAATTTTTAACTGTTTAAGCTGGAAAACGTACCTTTCTAAGAATTTTTGATGTGAAAAAAAAGGATAGAGCTGTAATTTTGAGTCTTGCATTAATTAAAATAATGAAATTTCCATAAAAATAGACAATTTCTTCAAACGGTACCCAAAAATTTGAAACTTTTAATGCGTACAAATTGAATAAAATTTGTAATAGGTAAAATAAAATATGGTGCAAAGTTGAAGGGTTCCCCTTATGGGTTTCTCAAAATTTGAAATTTTTATCTGCTTAAGCTGGAAACTTAACTTTCTAAGAAAAGCTGATAATGTGAAAAAAAAAGATGAAAAGAAAAGAAACTTATGAGTGTCATGAGCCCCCCAATTAGACCCCCAAAATTTGCTTTTTTAGTAAACTTAAAGTGAACTAAAATTATAAACAAAAATTGACTCATTTATAAATTTCTGCCCGTGGTGTATTTTAGCCATTGATTTAGCCTGCTTGAGATAGGTTTTTTAACAATTTTAACAAACTTAAAACCAAGTCTTTTTTGAAGATGTAGATAATCCCAGATTGCAAATTATATGAAGTCTGAATTATTATTTTGTTCAGAAAAGTAAAGTAATAGAAGAAAACAATAGCTATTAGTATGAACAACGTTTGTTAGTTGATTTAATAGTTTATGTTTATGTGTCTACAAGTGAAGCTTAAATTTTATTCAGGCAAAAACGAAATGCGGTAAAATCATTGATAGTGTGAAGCAATTGGAAATTAAATAAAAAAAAAAATTGGAATCTTTTGTTCAGAAAAGGAAAGTAGCAGAAGAAAACAATAGCTATTAGTACCAACAACGTTTGTTAGTTGATTTAATAGTTCATGTGTATGTGTCTACAAGTAAAGCTTAAATTTTTTTCAGGCAAAAACAAAATGCGCTGAAGTCATTGATAGTGTGAAGCAATTGGCACAAAAAAGCATTCTATCACAAATCCTCAGATATTGCTTGGTGATACCACATTCTAGTTGATCAGTGAAGATGGTTTTAATTATTCACTGCTGTTTTCTGTAAAACTTGTGTTTTATAGGATCGAAAATTAATTGCTACCGCTGAGCAAATGTTAAGTGAAAGCAAAAGAAAAATTGAAGTTATTCGGATGCAGATTCTGCAGTTGAAAAATAAATCTACACCATCGCGATCCTCTTCTGGAGATATAGCTGCTCCTTCAGGTTGTTAGGAGTTAATTTTTGCTGAAAATTTTAGAGTTTACATTATAAATCTTTTTTCACTTAAGTAGATTTGGTATCGGACAAAGATGGCAAATTATGCATAGTTGACTTTCTGCAATATACGAGGTGTGTCTTAAAAGTTCTAGGACTCTGCTCACTGTGTAAGTTATAGTCAAGTTATAAAGCTAAGTTAAATGGTAGATGGTTTAATAACTTCTTGGGAGTATTTAATTGCCATTTCAGCTCACTGTAACATTTGTTGTGCATTACAGTGGTTGAAAAAAAGTTAACATATTCACTGTTGTTTAACAAATTTTATGTTTTTGCTTGACGATTTTGCAATGACAACAGAGCAACGAACCAACCTCAAAATCTGGTCCATTTGGGAAATTTTTCTTCAGGAGCTCTTTGTATGCTTCAACAAGTCAACAAAGAGCAACTTTTGTCTCGTTTAACAGTTTTTCTCTGGCACAAAAGATTTAAAGAAGGAAGTGAGAAAGTTGAGGATGATCCCAGGTGTGGAACCATCTTTGCACAAACTTTGCGCATTCCCAGATTTTCTGTGATAATTTATCAAATATGCTAGTTTGGTTTGATCAGAGTTCATTTGAGATCAGTTGCAAAGTTAACTGATGGTCTCCACGCACCATCTTCTTTAGAAGCTCAACATTAGTTTCATTTCTACTGGTGGAAGGCCTTCCACACCTGGGATCTCCTCAACTTTCTCTCTTCCTTCTTTGAATCTTTTGTGCCAGAAAAAACTGTTAAGCGAGACAAAGTCTGGTCTTCGTTGACTTTTTAAAGCATACAGAGAGCTTCTGAAGGGGATTTTCCCAAACGGACCAGATTTTGAGGTTGGTTTGTTGCTTTGTTGTCATTGCAAAATCGTCGAGCAAAAACATAAAATTTGTTAAACAACAGTAAATATTTATTAAGAACAATGTACTGTGAAAATTAATGATAAGCTAGCGTATAGACAGTATACAGAGTCTTATATGCACAATCAAACCTATGATCAAAGGTTTGATTGTGCCTATATGACAGTGAATATGTTAATTATTTTCTTCAACCACTGAAATGCACAACAAATGTTACAGTGAGCTGAAATTGCGGTTAAATACTCCCAAGAAGTTATTAAATCACCTACCATTTAACTTACTTGACTATAACTTACACAGTGAGCAGAGTCCTAGAACTTTTATGACACACCTTCTATGTTATGCAACACAAAGTAGAACAATGGATGCCATTTTGTGATGTGTAAAAATGTTGCTGTGCATTAAAATCACTGCTAGTTACACGATTGTTTTTACGATCATAAGCGTAGATTTTGAGGGGGGCGGTTTGTAGCTTAGAATTTAGTACTTTGAGCCCTAAGCACTATGAAGCCACCAAGCGGAGTTACTCATTGTATAGCATCTTATCCAAGGATGTACAAAACAACTTATCCAAGGGTTGAACCCAGATCATGCAATCAGGGTCGTTGTAAAAACAATGCCTTTGTACTCACGACCTTGCTGCCGACATACAAATAATTTTTTTAAATTACCTAAAGCATCAATTTTTACAGGCAGATAAAATCGAGTGTTTTAGAATGCAAAACAGGGTAAACCCAAAACCCGGGTCTAGAAAAACAGACTCGAATCTGACACCCTACTGCAGTGTTTCTCAAACTATGGGTTACGACCTAAACGTGGGTCATCAAGGCTTTGTGAATGGGTTGCTGACACATGTAGGGTCCTCAGTACTTTGATTATCTTTGATTCATAGTTAGGCAAACGAAACTCCAATATTGCATGGAGAAGCCTCAAAAATTTTAATCCCTTTTCCAAGTTTATATTTCTGTGAGATGGAATTTTCTGCTCTGGCATTTATGAAAGACAAATACAGAAACTGTTTGGATGCAGAGCGGAAGCATAGCCAGGGGCGAGGGCTATTACCAAGATGCAAAATGCCAAAAATTTAACGTTTTTAGCTCTTCTGAGACAGTCTTTTGCACTGGAATGGACTAAAAAGTTATTTGAAGCATGTTTTGAAACATGCATTTAGTTTGGCTAATTTGTCAAAAACAAAACTCAAAAATCATCAAAAACTTTGACAAATGGCCAGAAATAAGCAATTAAATTTGATTGCTTGTTTAAAAATACTAAATGTAGGTTTTATTAAAAAGTATTTTATAACTTACGAATAGAGGTTGAGGGGGCTATTCAGTATTCAGTGTTAGTTAATTACCAATCATTTCTCTCAAATCTCTGTTAGCCCTTATCTCTCCCAATTATCTTTTTCTATAAAATATAGGCAAAATCGATTGCTTCGTCTGGGTTTCATTGCACTACAAGATTTTATGACTTACTGGCTAGCAAATAAGACAGCTGAAATTTTACCACTAGCCATCTCCCACATAACCCATTTATGCAACCAGTTTAATCATCTTTGCACTGTCATTTCCAATGCACGTTTTAAAAACATAACTTTTTATCAAATTGGCCTTAGTTATTTTTGCAAAAAATTTTTGAGCGCTGGGGCTCCACCCCCAGACCTCCTAAACAGCCTCCCATTGTGGATTTCTGGCTACACGTCTGATACAAAGCATCCAATGCATTTACGTTGAGCAATGTTGAGCCACGATTTCAAAAATTGTTGAAGCGAAATGGCGATAAATGTTGTGAAATGAAAATTCTGCTTTTTTGTGTTCTGTTTTTTTGTGTTCTTTTTTTTTCTTTTTGTGACTATTTAGTTTGTAGTGACTGGGCGACTCTATGTCGTTTGAAGTATTTGGTCATGGTAACCTAAGCCGTTGTTATCCAGTGAATCGTGTACTTCCATGGCTCACATGGATAACATCGAGCTGGTATCACTTGACTGAATATTTCACACGGCCAACGTGCTATTTTTGTTTGTGCTTTGCTATTTAAACGCTGCTTTCACATTATAAACTTTCTAACTAATTTATAACGAGGAAATCTCTGCTTGACGTCTGAGTCTAGGACTTGCATGCGCTCCCACAAGTTGGTCGCAGCTGTTCTTGCAGATAGGTTTTTTCACAAATTTGGGTCGCGAAGAAAATGGTTGAGAAACACTGCCCTAGTTAGTGTATACTACATCAGTAAAGTAACTTTACATTTTAGTCAATTCAGAATCATGCGGCAATGGTTTATCATTGCGAATAGCTCAAATTTGCCATCACATGAAGATTGAAACTGCGATTGTTGAAGGTTCCAGGAATGTAGTGAAGATGTACGAAACTACAGGAAAAGAAAAGAAAGCTTTGCAAGAGGTAATGAAAAACGTTTTTTTGCGGTTTAATGCAGTGGATACTGTTAGTTTCAATAAGAAATGTGAGTTCTCCTTTAACGGTTTACTTTGACAATTGTAGCATATGGCAAGGTTTAGCACCGAATGAGGTTTAAAAGCATTAGGTGATCCTATTGAATTTGTAGCATAGCACAATGGTTAACTGCAGTATGTCATGACTACCCAGAAGACATAACACATAGTCGCACTATGCCTCCTAAAACGTTTTGTGGTTATACCAAATTTTGAAAACTTTTTTATTGAGTAGGGTCCAAATAGAAAAGGCATGCCACACAGTTCTTCTCCCACTAAATGTTTTGGGTTTGAAATACTGTAGGTTTGTTATCTTCAGTTGAAAGATTTTTTGTAGGTTAAAAAACATGCACAACCCAACTCTCAAGTTGATTTGAAATAGTGTTAAAATGCCAGGTAACTAAGGCCTTTTCCATGCTTATTCTCCATTTTTAGGGTTGGTAAAAATAAAAATTTTTTCAAAAAAAAAAAAGAGCAATCGAAAATTTTTTCTTTGATTTAAATTGGATTTGTTTTTACCCCAGATTTTTTCAACTGTTTGTGGGAGGGGGTATAGTCATTATATTGTGCTCACTGAGTGGTGTTTCAATAGAAATTTGAATTTATGCTGGTATACACAAAATACATCAAGAGCAAGATTTTTTGCTGAAATGGTTTTGGCTGCAATTTAAAGTTGTGTAAAGACTAATAAGCTAATTTTGGATGAATAAAAATTGTCACAAAACGAAAAATTGCTTTCAAACTAAAAAAATTATTGGAATTTTGCAATTTTGATGTTAAAAATTCATTAATTTTAACTATAATTATCTTTAACAGTTGATTGAAAAATCATACCACCCAAAGTTGTAAATGGATCCTGAAAAATGATTTGAAGCCCAAACAAGGCTTGAAAAAGCCCTGAAGTTAAGTTAGGTTAAGTGCTGTTTTTCTTTAAAGAACTTTAGTCTGCTGTGACTAAATAAAACTACTTAATTAGTGTTAAAATTATGATGCAACAGTACTGATTGTGTACTGGTGCCGGTAATCGTGTTGATGCTTAAGCAAGGATTGATGGCAAAATCAATGGGGGTATTTAAAGTTAGGGCAATTGCGTTAAATTAGATTAGTGTTGACTGCATCCTTCTTGACCCTGCTGTTCCAGCACTACATAGGGGCCTTTGTAATCATAATTTTTATTGCCAACCCTGATGTTGACAACGTCGACGACGCCATTTTAGTTCTATCCCAAGACAACGTCGCAATTATGCTATGCCTCAAAGGCCGTTTAAGCTCTGCATAGGTTATTAGGTTAATATAGACCTCTATCGGCTAGGATGTTGCAATGGAACGTCAGAGTTGCCTATAAAAATTATTAGAGAGGCTCCTGTGTGGTGTTTGAAGTGGGATATTTCTGGAACGGCTAAGCCAAGGATGGAGTCTAAGACTATCTAATCTACTGTTGTTTGATTGCCTTAACCCTAGATACCCCATTTATTTTGTCTTCAGTCCTCATTTAAATCAAGTTATCATTCATTGTTGCAAAGTTATGTGATGTTTTTATTGCACCTAAAACACAAGACACGTATCTGGCCCTGAGTTAAGCTCAAAATTTTGTCAGTCTAAAGTGCGAACCTGACCCCATCAGTGGTCAATTGGGTAGAGCATTTTCTGCTGAAACGGTAGACTCTGGTTCGATTTCCAGTCGGGTCAAACCCACCATCTGTGGTGGACATGTGGGCAGGGGGCAGCTTGACTCGCAGATTGAAAGGTCCCTTGGCTGTCTCCTGGCCAAGATAACTTGGGGAATAAAATGTAAGTACAATTACCCGAAAAACCAGACTCGACTTACAACTCTGAAGCAAGCTTGTCATTTTACAAAAAAAAGCCTACAGTAAATTTTCGACTTATTTTGCAGACTTTTTTGTTCCAAGTTACAGTATATTTTTCATGTAGTGTAACAAAATAAACAGTTTTTTCCAAATGGCATGTGGGGCGCCATTTGGAAAAAAATTGTTTATTTTGTAACACCTCGCGACAAATACACTGTAAGTTGGAACAAAAAAGCCTACAAAATAAGTCGGTTTCCGACTTATTTTGAAACAATTTTTTTTCGACTTAGAATGTAATTTGTCGCGAAATAGTCGTATATATATCTGAAACTTCTGATATACATTGAAAATATTTAGTAGGCTTTCTATATCGAAAGTATTTACGATATATTTTGTAGGCTTTTTTGTTTCACCTTATAGTGTATTTTGTTGTATGTAATAAGTCGGAAATTTCCAATCTATGCAGTATATCTGACAAATTTTATTGTAAATTAGCTCAAAAATGAGGTGTTACAACATAAATTATTTTTTTCCAAACGGCTTCCCATATCTTTCTCGAAAGTGTAGCCACTGTCAACCAACTTTTTTTCATTCGATTGCAATTTTTGTTTCGATGTAATAGCTTTTGAATTTTTATCTTTACTTCTATACGTTAGGATTATGTGATGCCACAATGTCGTTGCGCGACATAAGTTGTATGACATCTATGAACAAAGACCTACGACATCACATCGTTTACAAAATGTGGTATAGCTGATCAGTGATCATTTGCTGTGTTTTCAGTATTTTTTTACTTTAGGTTCAAGAAAAGTTGCAGGAATCACTGCAGAAACTCGACTTGTTAAAATTAGCGCTCGAAATTCGAACTGCAGAGTTACCAGCTGGATCCAAAGATAGGGCTGACTTGGAACATGAATTGAAGTTGCTTTCTCCAAGTCGTATCTGCCAAATGGAAGTAGAAAAGCAACACAAAAAAAGCAAGAATGGAAACACCACTTTACTAAACGAAGTAGATGTCATGACAAAGCCAGCTGAGTTAACAGGTAGCGAAAGCTTCTTTTCAACTTTAAGAAGGTAAAATGTAGGAAATAGTTGTTTAATAAACACATTAGTGACACAATGATCCTCCTTCAAATCGTCATGGGTTCTTTTAACCAAAGCAGGACATCCTGACGCGACCGACCTGACGCGATACTTTTTACCCAGGAATTCTGACGCCATGGACATCCTGACATTAGGGTTAGGGAGAGTGTTAGGGAGAGTGTTAGGGCGTCAGGATGTCCCTGGCCTCAAGAATACTGGAGTGAATTTTCTTGCATCAGGTGGGTCTCATCAGGATGTCGCAGACCCCTTTTAACTGGGTAAGTTTGTGCTTGTGGTCAAACTCTTACTTTAGTCTATTGATCATTTTTCGTTGTGATGTTACATGCTGAATATATATCATTGCAATTCGATATTGTTTAGCCCATTATTGAATGAAGGAAACTGATTTTAACTTTTGACAAAAAATTTGTTTGTTACCATAGCAGATCTTTTTAAACTATATTATTAATGGGTTAGGTGTGTAGTTAATCTTTTCCAGTTTCTAACTTCAGCTCACGATTCTCTCTGGGGTCCTGAACTTTTAATTTTTGACCAGAAATTTGTTGAAGATTGCAATTACACATTGTAACATGGAGTCTTTAAGTTTAATAGTCCAATAATCACAGAAAGTGTTGATTTGCAAGTAGTGATATGCTAATCCACCACATGTGTCGTTTATGCTGGAATCCAGCTAGGTTGCTGAACATAAATCCTGGAAAATATTTGGAAAGTTTTCCCATGATTTACCAGGACCGAACGTGAAGTCTTTTTTTTTATAGTAACTGGTACCTCGTAGTTGTACAAAGCCATTACTGAAATAATTTGCGTTGTGAAGGTCTTTCAAAAGGCTTTGTTGTATTGTTAAAAGACAGAGCTTATTTGCACGCTGGCATACTAATAAAAAAATCGCTATCCAAGCCCTAACCCAACCCTAAATCTAACCCAAACTGTAACCCTAGCTCTAACCCTAATGTTAGTCCTAACCCAAACCTTAACGACAATCTAAAAAATAAAAGAGAATACATAAGCGCCCCTTCTGTTCTTTGCTCTCTTAATCTTTTCAAAATTTGCATTTTGCAGTGTATTATGTATAAATTATTAAATATTATTTGAAAGAGTGAATTTATTGCAATTCAATACTTTTGTAGCAGTATTCCTGCTAGTAGCAGTAGGGTAAGAGGCTATATAGATCCCCCATTAGCTCGTTGACCCAAATGCACAATACGAAAAATACAACGTTTTTGGCACTATACTTCTCAGGCAGTTTTTTCAGTAATATGGACGTGTAAAGTAATTTAAAGCCACTTTTGAAACAATATTTAGGGAAGGGCTAATACTGGTCAAAAATCAAATCAGTTACAACTAACTAAAAATGGCTGAAAATAAACAATCAATTCGATTGCTTGTTGTAAAATACGTAATGTAGGCTTTGTAAAAATATTATATGGGGTCTATTAGTATTTAATTCAGTTAATTACCAACCACTTCTCTCAAATCTTGTTTCATTAGCCCCTCCTCCCAAATTATGTTTATCTACCATTATAAAATACAGACGATTTAGATTAATACTTATGAGTGTTTCAAAATAAGTGCCTATTTGCACTCTAGCTTGCGAATGAGATCTGCCTCTAGAGAATATGAGCAAGAGTTGGTGTTCATTTGCTCATTCACTCTTGTATTTTTTAAATTATTATCGCAAGTGTTAGGGTTTAGATGTTGAGTTTGGGTTAGGATTAACGTTATGGTTAGAGATAGGGTTACAGTGTGGGTTAAGTTTAAGGTTAGAATAGCGTTTTTTTGTTTTTTCAAATGAAAAGATGTTATGGTTTACTGGTTGGAAATAAAGCTAGTACTGAAGTTTTACCATCTGCCATCACTAGAACGCGACTGATATATCGGCCAGCCGATATCAGGGCCAACTATCTCTGATAAAATATCAGCGAAGCGCAATTATCTTAAACTATTTATTTTTTATAGCAAGCATCATTGCTCTTGCATTCTATTTGCTTCGTATGACTTATTTTTGCAATAGTCTTTCTTTGGAGGAGGATTAGTAAAGCTTTTAGTGTCAACTTAATTGAAAAATAGTGACAATAGTTTTTTATTGAAGTTATTGTTATTATTATTATTGCAAAGTGCTTGAGTGCTGGAGCTTTGCCCCCCTGACCCCTAATGGCTTCCGGTGGTTGATCGCTTCACCCCCATACCCAAAAGCACAGCCCTCCCATTGCAAATTTCTGGCTTTGCACCTGGCTTGTAGTCATTACTATGAATGCAATTGCGTTACATCAAAATTTTTTGTCAATCAGAAGCACAAAAAAGTAAGTGCATGAAAGAGTAATAGTAAAAGTTTAATTTTAAGTCATGTAAAAAAAACTTTTAACAGTCCTGGAAAAGTTCTGGAAAATGACCTTAAAAATTTCTGGAAAGCCCTGGAATTTGATTCTGCAGTTTCTGTGGCAACCCCGTTTATGTCAAAAGGTGATATTTAGTTAGACCTTAGTGTAATTGGGGGGGTATCATAATTAATTACAGTAGAACGTCACCTAACGGACACCTCACTACAGTCAACACCTCATGACAATGGACTATTTTTCATGTATGGAATTCTCCTATGCCATTAACTTGTATTCTTAACCCAATACTCTGGGCATCTCATTATTCAGGATAACGGACAGCTTATTTGGAAAAATGTGTGTTACAATCTAACCTATTGTGGACAGTGTTGGTAACAAAATGCAGTCATTTCAAAGGTTGTTTGAGGTGATAACTTTATTCAACATTAACAATTACTTGTATTACATAATTGTTCGACAATTGTTAACTAAACAATGCCAATTTTAATCAAACTTAAACCTTTTTATGTAGTAGGCCAGTACTTAAATTGTAGGGGGGGACGTGGGGGGATGCGTCCCCCCATCGAGATTGAGCGTCCCCACTAGAGTGGCCTAAAAAATTTTTTGTTGGAATTTTAAATTGCACACCTCATTTGTGGAGGTTTGATGAAAAACTTACCCAGAGAAAAAATTAAACTGATTGAACAAGAGTAAGTGGTCTCCCAAAGCTCCTTTAAATCCTTCAAAAATTGCCAAATTTTACTATATTATATTTTGTGTTTATTTTCTTCCAGTTAATTTCATTCGAACCCCTTCCAGTCTTTCTTATGAATCAATTAGACAGTGCAATTAAAATTTGATGATAAGAGATGTTTGCTGAAGGGGTACAGGTGTCGTAAAAGGCAGAGAAAAGTCAACTAATAACAACATCTACATAATTGAATTACAAATACTGTATTTCAACTACAAATGTTCTAAAAAGTTCAAGAAATCAGAAATATTTTTTATAATTTAGGCAAAGAGGTGGATTTGCAATACCATACTAAAGCAATAAGCAGCAACTTTGCTGGATTCAACATTTTTATTAAAAACAAACCATATCGAATGTTTTCGGCTTAAAACAATTAAGCCCCGTCATCAGGATATTATAAACAATAATGCATAAACATCTGAAAAGGAAAATAGAAGCATTACGGCAGCATAAATTACGTATAGCAGACTAATAACGTACATTACAGTAAGTCTCGGCTTACGACGGTCCCGACTTACGCTGTATCGAGGTTACGAACACACTGCATAGAAATATAAATGATAATACAGTACTGTAATATCGAAGTCTTAAACTGGATCATTGTGATCAAGAAATACAGAGCTTTGGGCTCATTGGTTTTCGTCATTTACATCGTTAATGACGTGAACAATTGCGAACTATTACGATTATGAATGAATAATCACTAAGCTTCAGTATGTATATGATATTTACAGAGTAATTGATGTATAATATTGCGATTTACACTGAAATTCGGGTTACACCGCGTCTCAAGAACGGATCAACGTCGTAAGTCGAGGACTCCCTGTATATGAGAAAATACTTAAAATTATTATCTAACAAAATAAAAATGCCTTTCCAGTTTTGGAGCAAAACAATCTCGTCAAACAAGCAACAGCATAATGTTTTTAGCGTAAAATAAACCAATTCAGGTAGAACAACTATTATTGGGATTGTTTATAATATCCTGATGAGGGCTTAATTGTTTTAAGCTGAAAACGTTCGATATGGTTTGTTTTTAATAAAAATGTTGAATCCAGCAAAGTTGCTGCTTATTGCTTTCATATAGTTTTCATAAATGCACTGTTTGCAATTACATGTTCAGTCGTTCATCCAACGTTTGGTAAGATAACACTTTTGGTGATTTAGTTGCTACTTTTAGTTAGTTGAGCTTTTGTTCCACTTGATGGGAAAAGTTTGCGATGGTGCTCAATGATTTGATGTAAAAGCTGCTGCTGTTTTTCATCTTTAGTGAGGACTTCATTGAAGTTGGTTGCCAACTTGACTGCTCGTTCTGCACAACCGTTTACAAACTGTATGGCATGGATAATTTTGCATGACGCAGTATAGTCATCATGCTTATCTTGTGTGTCCACTGCAACAGAGAGAAAATCCTGTGATAGCTGATGGGATTTAAATAACTTCAGGAATCTTTGTGTCACAAACTGAGCTAGAGAAAGATCACTGAACTTTGAGCACTTGGTTGGAACAACATAACGAACTTCTTTTGAAAATCATTTTCTCTACAGTGTGTTGACAATAGCCTTTTTGACTGCAATGGTGATGTCGCTACTAAACAGTGGGAGAGCTGCAAGGTCTTCACTGAGGAACCATAAGAGTAGACTTATTTTTCTTTTTGCAATCTTAGCAATTTTGTTATCAACATGTGCATACAGTTCAATCAATTGCAGCATCTGCAGATCATTCGCAGGAGCAGCTCATGCCAGAGAAATTGCGAAGCAGAAGTCAGCATAAATGGTGCAGACGAATACACAAATTCGTCGCAATGAATCCATCTCATGTTGGCTTATTTGAAACTGATCTCTAAATCCAAATATTTTAAGACTACGAATGTCTTTTGCCATCCATCTTGCCCGATAATAGACGCCAGGAGCACAAACAGCTGTAGCATTGTCCATATTCTCTCCCAAAAGCTGAAGAACTAGACTAGGAAATTTCTTGCAGTCACCACATGGCTGAACATTTCACAAATTTTTTTAAATATTTGACACAGCAACACAAGCCAGGTCAACTGACCATGACAAACTGACCGTGAACCAACGGTTTTGTCACAGTGATTTGGTCAGTGATTTCATCAGCAGTGATTTTGTCAGAAAGTGAGGGTTTGCACAAGATGGCTCTGGGGATAGTAAAATATGCTTATGATCGCTCTTCTCACCTAATCGGCGTCATTTGGTTCGCGGTCAGTTGTCATGGACCCCAGCAATATGGAACATTGTTTAAGCCAGGGGTTCTCAAACTTTTGGTGTTATGGAGCCTGTGAAGAGGTTAACCATTATTTACGGAGCCCCACAAGAATTTTCCAAAAACAAAAAAACAATAGCTTGCGGAGCCCCTAGGTTTCTCTAATAGAGCCCTGGGGCTCCCTAGGAAGCACATTGAGAACCTATGGTTTGAGCCATACTCTCTAGGCTTGACCTAGGCAACCAACTCTGATTTCACTACAATCGAAAGGGCAAAATTCTAACCTGTTGATGGTATCCCATTGCAATTTAAGCCTATGAAAAAGATCAGTCTTTGGCGTTTTGAGACAGAAAAAGAGTCGAATGCAGCTGAGGAATAAATTTCAAACATATAATGCCAACAAGCAAGAAGCAGCAGCAGTCTGCTAAATGAATTCTGCACAACAGTGATGGCTACTGTATGAATTCCTGAGTTGCTTGCTGTTGCATCGAAACAAAGAGCGCCAAACAATTCTCAACTCCTGTCCACTTGTGAACAACTCTCCTACTTTTTGACCAATTATCGCTCCACTTCCGACTGACAGCATCAGGATTCCCTACAGCTTTTCAACATGTAAGCCAGAAACTACAATTGCTAAATATTCATGGTTGGTTCCTGCCAAATTATTAGCATTGCATGTACAGGGTGACCCAAAAAAAACGGGCCCCAACTTTAATTAGGCCCTGTTTCTTAGTGTTTAGTCCAAATGAAATGAAACTTTGGTCATAACTAGTTTATTATACTCAAAACATCACATCAAAACGCTAGGGTCTTTGGCCTTTTTTTCTCCGTTCTACAGCATGTGTTCTAGATGGACTCCATTTAGCTCCGTGCATTTCTTGAGGCACAGCACGAAGTTGTCCATGACGTTCTTACAGACTGAATTGGTAATGGCTCTCATCTCCTCCCTGATGGCTTCCTTGAGTTCCGTGATGGTTCTGGGTTTCCCTGCGTACACTCTGTCCTTAAGATAGCCCCAAAGAAAAAAATCTGGGTTGCTTAGGTCTGGGCTATAGGGTGCCCACTCCAAATCCGTCTTGAGACTGATCACTCGGCCTTCAAAGTTCTCTTTCAGCCAATCTCGGGACAGGTTTGAGGTGTGAGAACTTGCTCCGTCTTGCTAGAACTTGCTCATGACCGACGGGAAGAAGGTCTGGAGCTCACTCTTGAAGGTTTTGAGGACCTCCACGTATCGCTCCTTGGTGACTGTCACTGCTGCGCCAGATTCTTCGATGAAGATTGGTCTGATGATGCCTCTGGCCGAGATTGCAGCCCACACCGTGCACTTAGGAGAGTGCAGGGGATTGGTGGCTTGCACTCTCCCCTGCACTCTCCCAATCCCCTGCACTCTCCTAAGTGCACGGTGTGGGCTGCAATCTCGGCCAGAGGCATCATCAGACCAATCTTCATCGAAGAATCTGGCGCAGCAGTGACAGTCACCAAGGAGCGATACGTGGAGGTCCTCAAAACCTTCAAGAGTGAGCTCCAGGCCTTCTTTCCGTCGGTCATGAGCAAGTTCTAGCAAGACGGAGCAAGTTCTCACACCTCAAACCTGTCCCGAGATTGGCTGAAAGAGAACTTTGGAGGCCAAGTGATCAGTCTCAAGACGGATTTGGAGTGGGCACCCTATAGCCCAGACCTAAGCCCCCAGATTTTTTTCTTTGGGGCTATCTTAAGGACAGAGTGTACGCAGGGAAACCCAGAACCATCACGGAACTCAAGGAAGCCATCAGGGAGGAGATGAGAGCCATTACCAATTCAGTCTGTAAGAACGTCATGGACAACTTCGTGCTGTGCCTCAAGAAATGCACGGAGCTAAATGGAGTCCATCTAGAACACATGCTGTGGAACGGAGAAAAAAGGCCAAAGACCCTAGTGTTTTGATGTGATGTATTGAGTATAATAAACTAGTTATGACCAAAGTTTCATTTCATTTGGACTAAACACTAAGAAACAGGGCCTAATTGAAGTTGGGGCCCGTTTTTTTTGGGTCACCCTGCATGAGCTCTAATACATCAAAATGTTACAATTGTGTGTGTCCAAATCATTTTTGTGATGCAAACAATGCTACACGCATAATTACTACCGACTTTATTTCGTAGGTTATCTATTGAAGAGCTTTAAGTTGTCCCATGCTGAGAGTTTATGCTTATGATCAAGACCAAAACAATATGATCATTGCTGGCTATGATAAAAAAAATTTCATTAAAACTGTACAAGGCATCCTATTAAACCATTAAACAGTAACTTTTTGATTAACGTTACTAGTATTTTTCTAATACTGGTATAGGATGTAATAGCACCAGCATTTGTAGAATATAAATGCTTTGGGAGACCACTTAAACTTGTTCAATTGACCTGAAATTTTCTCTTGGTTATTTTTTTAGGAATTGTCCTAAAATAAGGGGGTGTGCGATACAGAATTCCAAAAAAAATTTGTTTCCTTATAAAAATTGGCCACTCTAGTCCCCACCCATCGAGATTTAGGTGTCCCCCCATCTAGATTTGAACGCTGGATGACCAGAGGAAAAAGACCTACCAATTCTGGTCGAATATAGCACCAAAGTTTGCGGGAAAAGCGATTCAGATGGAGGAACACTTCAACCGTTGGCGAAAACCTTTTTTTTTGGTCTTCACCTAACTTTGGCAAAAAAACACTTTGATTTTCGGAGAAGACTTTTTTCTTTTTAGGTCTTTATTCAATTTCGTCGACAGAATTACATAATCTTCACTAAGGTTTGGTCAAGGCTGCAAAAGCGTCCCCCCATGCAAAATTTTACAATTTAGGTACTGTAGTAGGCTTTAAGGTAAATAAGCTAGTGCAATAATTTGAGCTGCTCAAGTGAGATATCTTTTTGTTTTAAAAATACATGAGATCATGAAAGACTCTGCAGAAAGAGAGAGAAAAGAGATGGGACTGAGCAAAAGCAGACAAACAAGACGTGAACTTTCACTAGAAGACAAGTGTAGGCTGATAAGAGAGAAAGAGAGTGGTGGAAAATCTTGCAGAGAACTAGTTGAAATCTTCAGGATTGAAAGTCTCAAGTGCCGCAGATTATCAAAAGAAAGGCAGAGTACCTAGAGGCGTATGAGGAAAATCTCCCTGCTGATAGAAAGTGAGTCAAGATTTCCCAGTCCCAGGGAATGCAAGATGTTGATGACCTAAGTTTAAATGATTTCAACAAGCTTGGGGGAACAGCATTCCAGTGTCTGGACTGATGCTTCAAGAGAAGGGAAGAGAATTCGTGCCAAATCTCGGAAATGATCAGTTTAAAGCATCTAATGAGTGGCTTCTACGATTGAAGACACGACACAACATCAATCAGGCAAAAGCTAGACTGCCAGAGATCATAACCAGTTATAACACGAAGGACATTTCCAACATTGACGAAAGTGAAGTTTTCTACAGAGCCTTACCATCAAAGACTTTGATAGTGAAAGGTGATGAGTGCAAGGAAGAATGAAATTGAAGGGTAGCATTACTGCTGCAATCTTGAGGGTGATTTCGAAAAGATGCTCATCATTGGCAAGTCGAAGAAGCCAAGATGCTTTTGAAACATTTCTTTCAAAAAATCTATCAGTGACTTGAAGGGCTAACAAAAACACATGGATGACATTTGATATGTTTCTGGATTGGCTCAAGCAATTTGACAGACGTATGAAAACAGAAAGAAGATGTGTGCTACTGTTCATTGACAATGCCCCATCACACCCAAAGGACTTTCGATTATCTAATGTCAAAGTGGTATTCATACCTGCCAATACCACTTTATTGTAGCAGCCTCTTGATCAGGGAATTATTGCAGCAATAAAGAACTATCGAAAACGTTTACTGAAGGCTGTCCTTACAGGAATGGACAGAGGAGAAGACATTTCGAAGATCAACAATTGTGTCACTATACTGGATGCCTGCTTATGGATAGATGAAGCTGTCTGAGAAGCTAAGTCCAGCACAGTGCAAGCCTGTTTTGCAAAAGCAGGGTTTCCGAATGAGATCATGGACGAGGATTTAGCGGATAACGCAATATCACTGTCGCAACTGATTCAAGCAATAGGATCACATCTTCATTTCAACGACCCTATGAATGCAGCTGATTGTGTAACCATGGATGACGATATTCTTGTTGCTGATAACGACATGGATGGTTACAAAGTACGACTTCTCGCAGATCTTAGGAGAACTGATAATTTCACAAGCAGTTGCCACAGCAAAGACCAATATTCACAAGATGATGAAGCTGAAGAAGTGCAGGAGAAAACGCTTCAGTGTGAGAGTGAAAATGTGACGCAAGCCATGCAGTACATCAAAGAATTGAAACTGTCCTGTCTTAAAAGGGACTATGGGCCAGTGTTGAATTCTCTTGCGAAAACTCAATTCATACTGCAAGACTTTTCTTGGAAATCGGAAGCAGAAGCAAAGCAATCAACTTTGGACTCTTTCTTCTGTAAGATTAAGGAATGAGATGGTGATACTGTAAAAGATGTGCTTGTATTTGTACAATTGTAAAAGTCTTAATAAAATGCATACTACTGTACGGTATATTGCACTGTACATGTTAAATTTGGTTTGAATCTACTTACTGCAATTTACTTTATGGTTAAGTGAGCTCAAAGTAAAGGTATAAGATATCATACTGCATAATTACGATTCCCAACGAATATCTTTTTCACTACTGAACTATTTTACAGAGTCCATTAGTGTCCAAACGGACACCTCAGAATTACGGACAGCTGATCTAAGTCCCAAGGGTGTCCATAATAGTGAGGTTCTACTGTAATATATTTAGCAATGTTGCGAATATGCCACGCTAGATATTGTAGGCTGGAATCATCAAGTACAACACAAAAAGAAAAAGCAATGTTTAATCACGCAAAACAAATAATTTTGATGCAAATCAAATTTGAAAATACCACAAAACTAAATTATTATTCATAAGATACACATTACACAAAAAAGAATAAGCAAAATTGATTAATAGTGTTGGCGCTAAACAACTCCATGCAAAATTAGTACTGGTTACTCATTTTATAGTTGCAATAATATATACAAAATTGACCCTTCAACAATCAAAACTTTGATTCCAAAATTCTTAAGCCCTTACCCCTAATTTAAACTCAGAAATCAATGTCTTTGAAAAAGTATTGCATGAGGATGTCCTACGAAGTAACTTCTGAATGCTTCTCCAAAAAAAAAAGGCTAAGCTCGCCTGGGGTTCTTATAGGACACATGCTATGGATCGAGTTCTTCTTTATTCAGAAACAAAATTTGAAACAAATAACTATAGCATGCACAGCGTGGTTTCAAGTAAATTTGAAAACCTGTGAGCTACATCAAAATAACTGAAGCCCAGCTGGCATAACCAAAAAATGAACGTAAACAAAATGTACCCAATACAAGTAAAGTTATTTTGAAACATCTGACCATCTAGTGATGAAAAATAAGAATGATTTGAAGAACGCTTGCCAAAAAGAAGAATGATTTGGAGAGCGCTTGTCATCACAGACAAGAATCGCAAAGCTTGCCTTCTTCATGCGTTACGCATAATGAAGAAACTTGTTTCTTCATTTTGCGTAATTCTTCATTCTTGATTATATGCAAAATTAAACATGTACAAATTTTACCGATTTGTAACAAGTTTCGAGCTAAATTACAACAGCTGCAAAAATGCCTAGTAGACTGCGCTCTTTTCATGAAAGCAAGCAAATTAAAAAATGCAATACAGCAAATCAGGATTTCGTGCTATGACGTAACACTCTTGCCCAAATGGAAACCCCCAAAAAAACTTTTGCCAAAGATTAAAAAACAAGTCATTACTTACGCAAACATTCATGATTGACTGTATATACCACATGAAACATCATGATTTACATATTGGTAACGTAGAATATTATCATACTTATATCTAACAATAGGCGCTTTGCAAATGAAACAGTTTTAACACTACAAAACACAGTAACACAAAATGGAATACAGTAGCTAACTAGCAGATTCACTCAAAATTACACATAATTTAGCAACTGGTCTTTTCATAGTTGATTCTAGAGTTTTCAATAGTACAGTTCTAACTATACCATGCTTATCAGGGTAAGTTTCTAATACCCTTCCCATGACCCACTTGGACCTCTGCTGCATGCTTTTTGCAGGCAGTACTATGTCATCGACTTGGATATTCCACTCAGATTGGAACCATTTCTGTCTTTGGGTCGAGTTAGGCATAAATTCATTTACCCATCTGCACCAAAACTGATTGCTAAGGAGTTGCACTTGTGCCCAACAGCAACTAGTGTAACAATCTTTTTTTGAAGACAAACCAGGTGGCAAATTAGCAGTTCCTCATAACAGTAGGAGGTGATTTGGTGTCAGGGGCTCATTTTAAGTGCTGTTGTCCAACATTATTTGAACAAAAGGCCTCAAGTTTAATACCCCTTGCACTTCCGTCATGAAAGTGGAAAAGGCATCATCATTAAGGTCACGAGTCAAAGCTATAAGGATTTTACAAACCGAGCGGATCATTCTCTCCCAGGCACCGCCCATGTGGCTAGTCCTGGGAGGATTAAATATCCACTTTATTTCTTCCTAACAACAAAACTGATTTATAGAGACTCTTCATTTGGTTTATCTAGAGATTCGTTCAATATGCGGTTAGCTCCTGCAAAGTGTGAACCATTATCGCTATAGATGTGATCGGGTTTACTTCTTCTAGCAATGAAACAACAAAGGGCATTAATGAACGAGTCAGCAGTCAAGGAATAGACCGATTAAGCAAGTGATACATCACAATGCCCATTGTCTGGTTCTTACTGCAGATTGTAGTAAAATTCGCCCATTTAGATCAATGGTAAAATTTTTACATACACACAACTTCAAACAACCACTGTAGGTTAGTGGGCGGTGTTTTTTGTTTAATTTTACTTTTATTTGAAGGGCCAAAGCTTCATAATTCCATTTCAGGTTATTTCCGGGGTTAAAAGTTTTTATAAATGTGTATTAAACTCATTTTAAAAAGGGTACTTTTATGACACAGAATAGCGTTTCTAGACAACTTCACAGGATATACAGTACAGAAAATCAATGCTAAACAATCTTAAACATAGCAAAATGTGAAGTCAAGAACAATCTAAGACCTAAAAAAGTTGAACAATTTTAGAAATGAATGAAGGCTACAGCTCTAAATTAACAGCTCATAGTTAGGGATGTTCATTCTAGTATTTCGATTCGATTCCGATTCCCAAATGATCCGAAATCTTTGTTTGATACTACTGAATCGAAATACTCGTGCTAAGTTTTTAGGCAGCACTGCTTTGTACGGAAAATAAACACGCATCATGAGCATTGTTACGTAACAGCATCATTCAATTGCCTCACATGATGATTAGAGAGATGGTTAGTACAGAGGGCGCCGCTTTCACGCACACTCGGTCGTGTGTATTGTCGCAAATGCAGGAGCGCAAGCGTTTGCAAATGCGCTAAAAAAAAACCCACCCAATCGCCTCACTGCTTTTTCGCAAGTCCCACGAGCAAATAAACAATAACGTCACAATTACTTTCGTGATTGCGGAGATGTGGTTACTTTTTAGCAGTTTGCTGGGCGCCGATCATGTAAATGTCAGATATTGAATTAGCAAGTCTTTCTGCGGAGATCGTTACCATAACTTTACTGATTATTAAATCTTCAGTTACAAAAGGACAGGTATAACATAATACTAGTCATATCAAAAGTTTTTACAGATTAAGAATTAAGACTTCAATTTAAATTTACATGCGATTGCGATAGTCTGGGTAATTATGAAGCGTTCAGCCGCAGGAAGAAAAAGAACATCTGATGTATGGGACCATTTTGAACTTCCCGTCTTGGACGAAGACGGAAATAAACGTGTTTGTTGCATGCACTGCAGAGAGAGTTTAACTTACTGTGCAGAGAGAGTTTAACTTACTGTGTTTTCTGTGAGCTTTTGATTTTAATAAAATTTTTCGTTGCCAGCACCAACATCTTGTGATATGTAAATAGTGAATCGAAATTAGAAATCGAAATACTGGAATCGAAACATTTGATTCGAAATCGATTCGAAATTAGCAAAGAATTGATAATAAACATCCCTACTCATAGTGTAGAAAGGTCAAAGCAAAGTAAATGATTTTGTATTATTTTGTGAATGCAAAATTAAAGTCGCAAATACAGGCGTATACGATAAGCGCGGCAGGGCCTGCAGGGGTAAGGTTTAGGAGAGCTAAATCCCCCTACATCCAGTCCATAGCAATGTCACTTACGATATTTAGTAGAGAATAAGGCTTTTTGGACAAAAAATTGCTATTATAATAATTATTTTTTCCTTAAATTACATTCCGCCACAAGGCTGCACAAAACACCTAAGTAAAACCAAAAGATGCCTAAGTAAAACCAAAAAAAAATATTGTGAAATTTTGGACCAAGATGTGAATTAAAATATCACCATTTTTAATTCAAAAAAACGTATTCAAAATTTTTGAAAGCGGGGCGAATGCGACACCAAAAAAAGCCATTAGATCGATTTATTTGACAATATATTAGCAAACGAGAACGAAGTTTGGTAATTTTTGTCTAATAATAGTGTGAAAACCCCTATTTTTAGTAAAAAAGACCAAAAATTTGGCAGGGAAAGTATTCCTTTTTTGAAAAATTTTCTCCTGCCCTCTTTGAAAATTCTGGGTGCACCACTGGGCCGGATTGATGTTTTAGCAGGCACTTCAAGAACAACCCAGCCTAGTTGCCCTATTCTCAAAAATGAAAATGTTACCGGCAGGGATCTACCGTGTACTGTAGAATACTTAGGTCGTACTTCAGATGTCATGGTTACAAGGTCATCACTGAGGAAGGAGTTCAAGTTTTTTAAAAACTACTTGTTAAACCAAAAGTGTCTTTGCCAAAAAAGGGACTAAAACTTAAACAAACAAGATCATTACTAGGGTAGCGAGGCGCTCCAGTTTCGGACCTGGACTCCTGGCGCTCTATGAAGTCCTTTGTGCAGGGCTTTTGACAGAAATTGAGACTAGTCAAAAAACCTGCAAAAATGTGCCCAGTAAATAAAATTAGAAAACTTCCTTTTCGTCAGGGTTAATAGAATAATAAAATAATCGCAGCCATGAAATTAATTTTGACTCGCCCAAAATTTTGGACAGAAGTAATCACGTGACTAAATTACGCATCAAAGAAACCTTACATATTTCCAAAACAGAACTGTAACTGAATGTCCACAATCACTCTTTGCCCCTGTATCTTTTCAAAGCTTAATTGTTTTAAATTGTTGTTTAAAAATGACGTCGCTATTCCGCTGTGTTTTTTTGTGTGTTTAAACCTATGACCTGTCGCTCTTATTCAATTATGACAAATCTTAAGCCATGCCGTGGCTACCTGTAATAATGGTGGCTATTGTATATAAATTCGTGCTTCTTACTTCGCAACTTCATTGTACTGATGATGCTTTAAGCGAAACGCGTCTAATAAATTGTTATGCTTAGTTCTATATTGGCAATCGTTTTTGTTCTTAGATTAAGCAGAAACTCCGACCGTTATGCTCCAAAAACCAAGTGGATCATAAAAACTAGCTATGATAGATAGGTACTTATTTTGCCTCAAAATTTTATTTATTTTTTACATGTGTTGAAAAGGTGTAATTTGTATAAAAAAACGTTTTCTGTGAAATAATTTAAAAAACAGTCAATTTCTCGGGGGTTCTTCATCAGAATTTCATGAACCATTGTGAAAATAAGCAAAAATGTCTTTAACTTCTTAATGGTTCATGCTAGAAATTTCATTTTGGGCTCCATACCCACTAATTCAAACCTGAGGATGCTTTTAGAGTAGATTAAAATGTAATTAAATTTAAGCTTACTTTGATTCTGGCATAATTTCACAACAGAGCACCAAAATTACTGTATTGTGGTAAATTTCAAATCATGTAATATAGTAATACGTTACCGAATCAATTTTTAGGTAAAATTTTTTGGTGAAATTAGAAAATTTTAATTCTTCCTTATAACGTAACTTTATTAACTATGAATCTAGTTATGGTAGTTGGGTGACATGGTTGTGTGGTAGCCTCTTCATACTATTTTATTAGTTATTGAAACCATAGAAAGATTATTGCAGGCTATGTGATGTGCAGATTACTGGTAAACTTTTGTACAAATACTTCAATTTTGAGTTAGCTAACGTACTGTAGTACAAGCTAAATTGGCTGTCGTTCCAAAATGTTTCTTTACTAAATTAATTTATTTCTGTATTCTCGTGCTGGTATGAAATTTTTTGTATCAAAAGTTTAACAAACAATTTTTTATGACTTTTGGTTACTTTGAATCTATACTCTCCAGGCATGTTTGATTGACTACTGCTTTATTTCTTAGCATCAGAGCAAAATTAAGCCACTTTCATGCAACATTTTGAATTTGTCTTTGTCAAAACATTGTAAATATGTCAAAGTATTTTAATGTAAATAAATGTGTAATGTTTTGTCAGATTTTGCTGTCTTAACTTTTATTTGGTATCGCAAAACTTTCTTTCTTCCAAAGTTCTAAAAATTGGTAGTTTCTCTCTTTGCAAAGCTACATGCATTATAGCGTATGACAATGTATTATTTAGTCAATTTCAAATTTATCCAGATCTGTAGGCTATAATAATGATGTGAAAGTCTTTAGAAATTGTTTGCAAATTTTTACTTTTGGATGTTGTTAAGGTGTTATATAAGATGCGCTTCAAAAATAGCTGCACTTTAAAGCAAAATTAGGGGTATGCTATACTTACCAAACTATAAAATTGCTTCTACAAGTCAAATGTCAAAATTAAAGTGCTTTTGTTTAATGGTCTTTGCCTCTATTCATTTCTGCTGATGTTGATACTTTGATAAATAAGTCATTAAAGACAACATTAATGGTCCTACCAAACCATGGAAAAAATATGATGCCAATTTGGTAGCTCATCGTCATCATTTCACGTTGGATTCGGTATTGTCCCCGTCGACAGAGTTGGCCGGATTTCGTATGCTCATTGTCTTCACCACGCCTTGCCATTTTGTTCAATTACATGCATCCTCTTTTAGTCCATTTTTCTTCTCATTCTCTACTTGCTTTTTCCACATTTGTTTCGGTTTTTCTCTTCCTCTACTATTGCTCACTTCAAAGTTCAAAGCCTTCACTATCACATTATCATCTTCTTTCCTCAAAACATGACCATACCACCGCATACTACTTGCTTTAGGCATTGTATCTAAAGACTCCTTTATGCCCAACATGGCCATCAACTCCTCGCTGTTTTTTTGATCTAGCAGCTTTACACCACACATCGCTCAAATCATAGCTCTTACTGTTCTTCTCAAAATTGCCATCTCTTTTTCTCTCACGCACCATGTTTCACTTTCTTACAACAAAGCTGATCTTACACAACTTTGTAAACTTTTTCTTTCGTCTTCAATCTAAACCTTCTGCCTTTAAGTATTTCGCTGCATTTCCTGAACTTTATTCAACCAATTCTTGATCTAACTGTTACCATTGTTTCGCACCCACCGGTTGCATTCAATCTGTCACCTAGATAAGTGAACTTGCTTACAGTTTCCACACCATCACACATTTTTTCATCTGCTGGTCCCTTGAAATTCTGTACCACGCTTGTACATTTCTTACAAACAAAATCTTTCTTCAAATAAACTGAAACTTTCTTCTTATCCGTGCATCTTGCGTGAACCCACTTACCACATGCTGTTTATAACACCAAGTCAGACATAACTCTTTTTTCACACACGCCACAAGGATCTATCTTACTGTCGAATGTTTCTTCCTTCATCTCACTCACCATCAACTTAGTCTTTCCAAGATTGACTCTCATCCCTTTGCTTTCAAACGCCTCTTTCCATTCATCAAAGTTCTCTCTCAATTCTTCCATAGTTTCCCCCATTAGGACCAAATCGTCTGCATAAAGAATTTGCTTCATCCAGCCTTTCCTTGCATTTTTTGTTACTTTATCTATCAGTATTGCAAACAACAAACGTGACAACACAGATCCTTGGTGTACACCAACTTTCACAGAAATATCTTCTGACACGCCCGATTCAACTCTAACTTTCGTTTCTGCTCTTTCATAAAGACTCATCACCGCCTTGGCTAGGATTTTAGGCAAACTCTTATTTCTCGTAGCCCATTCCATCACTCTTCTTGGTACTCTGTCAAATGCCTTTTCCAAATCAACAAAACACATGTACATTTTTTTGTCTTTTGCTCGATGTTCTTCTTGCAACCTTCGTACTAAGAATAAGGCATCTATTGTTCCCTTTCCCGGCATGAAACCGAACTGTGCATCATCAAAATCAATTAATGCTCGTATTCTTCTCTCCAACACTCTTTCAATAATTTTCATGCCATTTTCCAGCAACTTCACTCCTCTATACGAACCACAGTTCATCACATCTTCTTTTCCCTTAAAAGTTGGCACCACAACGCTGGTTTTCCATTCATTCGGGATTTCCTTTCCATCCAAAACTCGTTTGCAAAGCCGTAACATCACTTTCTCAGCAATTCTACCACCTGCAACAATCATCTCCGTTGTTACTTCAGAGAGCCCCGCAGCTTTTCCCTGTTTCATTTTCCTGATCGCTTCTTTCACTTCCTTGTGAGAAAGTTTCGCTACTGGCCCCTCAGCCATAGCAGCGTCCACCTTATGGTCCCAAGCATTTTCCTCATTCATAATTCTCTCCATATTATGTTCCTTCCATATTTTACATCGATCTTCTTGACTAAAACCAATTCTTCCATCTCTACCCTTAATCCGTTTTCCTCCTTCAACATCTTTTGCATCGCTTTTCATAAGTTAAATGAATTTAAAAATCTTGTTTGGTACGTCACGTAATTCTTCCATTTCCTTTTCAGCTTTCGTCTTCATTGCTTCAGCAATCACTTTCTTGTATTATTTCTCATTTTCCTATAGAATAGTTTGTGTTCTTCCAACCCACATTTGCAAAACGTTTTGAATGCTTCCTTCTTCCTTGCTATAGCATTCCTCACTTCTTCATTCCACCACCATTTATTTCCTCCATTCTTTCTGACTTTCTTCCCACATAGCTCATCACATGCCGTCAGAATTCCATCTGTAAAAGATTCCCACAAATTTGTTGTTTCAACATCAACTAACTCTTCAACTCTTCTTTCAAATTTTTCTTGCATTTCCCTTTCTTTTAATTTCCAAACCATGTGCTCTACTCTTGATTTTTTCTTGACAACTTTATTCAGTTTTTTTTTATCCACATCAGCAACTAGCAGTTGATATTGCTATTCCCATGGAATTACCTTTACGTCTTTCAGAAATTTTCTGTTTTCTTTCCTAACTAAAATAAAATCAATTTCAGATTCATTATTGTCGGATTTAATTGTTTTTTTTTTGTCCGTCTTTTTAAACCATGTGTTTGCCACATATAATTCTTTTTCGTCACAAAACTCAAGTAGCATTCTTCCTTCCACATTTCTCTGACCTATTCCATTTCCTCCATGAACACCCTCAAAGCCTTCTATCTTTTTACCAACATGTCCATTAAAATCTCGCTGTCCGCATACCACTTCACTAGGATTCTGTAGCACATATTCACCTGCCAATTCGTGATAGAACCTGTGCTTTTCTTTAAGTGGCCTCCCTGCTTGTGGTCCATACGCCGATATTACTCGTATCACTTGCTTTCCAAACGCTAACCCTACCACCATAACTCTGTCACTTATTCTCCGGACATCTACCACCTTCTCACATACCTCTTCTTTTACCAAAATTCCAACCCCTTTGATACCAGAGCTGTTTCCAGACTACCGCAATTTATACCTTCACCTAAAAACTCCGAGAAATCGAGTACCTTTGCTCTTACTTCTTGTAAGCCGCATACATCTATTTTCCTCTTTCTCAAGTCTTCACATACCTCCACACCTCTTGCACAAAGACTTCCCACGTTCCAATTCCCAAGTCCAATTGGAAAATGTCGCTGATTTTTTGAACGAGCCCCTCTGCCTAAAGCTCAAGCGCTCCAGGTTGCAGATTGATGATCAGTGGTAACCCTGGAGTGACTACTCAACCGACCATGCGAGACAGCCTGCCCAAGGGGCCGACTCTCTTTCATGCTGTTATCTTTTACTTGTTGATTTTTCATTTCTCATTGGACCATTTAGTTTTGGAGCAAAATTTCCACGAAGAGCATGCCCTTGCTTACCTTCAACCTCAGTTTTAAGACATAAGTGGTCTCGAGACGCATGTCTCTCCCACAGTTTTCTAATGTGGTACAAAACTATACAGACATAGTTTAGCCGACCAGCCGAGGCCGTTACCGCATGGTGGGACTAGGACCCATATGTCAGCAATTGGTATTTGCAGCAAGACCAGAGTATTTCAGCCTCATATATCAGTACATAAGTACAAAGGTACTACTTGTCTGCACATGCCTACCACACTGCACATACCTACCACACTAACAAAAATACCACGTATACCTACCACACTAACAAAATTTTTTTGGTTAATAAATTCAAGTTAGGATTTGGAAAATAATTCAAAAAAGGTAACAGCATTGTGTCCTCAACCTCATCTCTGTTCTTCCCTAACGCTGCATCAAGTTTGGGTTTGAAAAAGCACATTTTAAAAAATTAACATTTAAGTATAAGATGAATTTTTATGTTTTGAAAAGTGACCCTAACTTTGTTTCAGACCCTAACTTTGTTTCAAAAATATTTGATTTCTAAGCAGATGCCAGTTAAAAATGTTAATGCTTTAAATATGCTAGTAGCTGTGCTAATGAGCTAAAAATGGAGTAAAACTCAGGAGCCCATAAATTTTCTCAATTATTTTCAAAACGTTATGCATAGTATGAAAATAGTTCTAGACAGGAGATTCAAAATTGTCAGTATTCACACATACTGGTTTAACCTCAAGTTGAAGCAAGTGCCCAACTAAAACTTAATTAGGAAACTCGACAAGCTAACATCTATTTGAAAAATCAGCCCAAAACATGTATATAGGAATGACGTAAATAGTGTTGTGTATCTACATTGCTTAAGACTTGTTTGAGGCCGTTTTTGGATGATATGTTATTTGAAAAAGATTTAACTGTTTAATTGATAATACTCCAGTTGAGTGAAATCGATTTTAGGTAGTACAGTAACATATTTTAGTAGTGTAGTATATTGACAATGACTGATTTCATATATGCGCGATAAGCTGATGGCTGTAATATTTTTAATTTTCAAAGACAACATCCTTAGCCAATGCAACTAAAGGCCTAAAAAACATGCTTTGTTTTTAAAAAGGAATAAATTACATGTATGTTGTCTTACTCTTAACACTGATTCGAAGAGAAGTTGTAAATATTGCATAGAAAAGTTAAGTTTTATTCTTGTAGAAGTCATATGGGTTGATTTTTTAGTGTGGAATGTTAATGGGGTAGTACTGGTGATAGAATTAAGCATTTGATGCTTGTATGTGCTACTGGGCAGTAAGTAATAGATTGAGCTGTATATTAGATGGTTAAATTGCAGGTTAGAATGCTGATTGGCAATTAGAAAACTAAATACCATATTCATGGTCTATGCAATCTAGAATCACGTGCATTTTGAAAATTGGTAGCACTGGTATTTTGTTTTATTTTGAAAATTGCTGTGAAAATTAACTGCATGTGATGGTTTTTCTAAAGAGAAACTTTAATATTCTACAAAGTGAACATAATCAATTTAATGTGAATAGCATCAAAATTTTTCTTTCAAGCATAAAAAATAAAGAAATAAAAGCCGTTTTTGCTTATTTTCACAATGATTCATGTAAAGTGCCAGGAGGACCCCTAAACCTTGTCGGATTTCAAAATTTTTATATGTTCTAGTTTTTTCCTAAAATGAACAGTTTGAAAACAGGTAAAAAGTAATCTGATAACTTTTAAAAAATAGTGAGGCTTTATAAGCACCCTAATGGTGGACAAAACGCCTTTTTTGGCGTTGGAAAATTTGTACAAATTCATGTTAAATGTAAAAATGTCTATTTCAATATCACCGTGAATGCCAAGGACACATTCAGAAACATTTTCAGGAAAAGAGTAGGCTTGCAGTGTCTTAGAGTGCTTCACATCGAAAATTTGATCCAGGACTTCACTGCTGTTAGACAGCTATTTCTTACACGAAAACCTTGCTTTGAAAGCAAGTCACAGAGCTGTGTCTGAGCACTCACAGCTTCTGCAACGGAAAGGGGTGACATGAGGCAGTCGTCAAAATAAAACTGTTTATTTGCAATCTCCAATTTGTTCCATTGAAACATGTCTTTGTCTTGTTCGGTTTCGAACATGTCATGTCAAATATGTCTTCGAACATGTTCAGATTGTACAGTTTTTGGTTAAGCCAGCTAGGCTTTAATTACTTTTGATTTAGCTCGCCGGTTTTCAAATTTGTTTGAAACTTCATGTAATGAACTTAAAAAAAAGGCTGGGCATGCTTGGGGTTCTTACTGGACTCATGCTGCTATGGATTGAGTTCTTTATTTAGAAACAAAACATGAAGCAAATGAATAACTATAGCACGCACAGCGTGGTTTCAAATAAATTTGAAAACCTGCGAGCTAAATCAAAAGTAAGTAAAGCCCTGCTGGCTTAACCAAAAAATGAATGTAAACAAAATGTACCCAACACAAGTAACACCATTTTAAAACGTCCTATCATCAGGTCATGAAAAGAAGAATGATTTGAAGAATGCTTGCCACCACAGGCAAGAATTGCAAAGCTTGTCTTTGTCATGCGTTACACATAATGAAGAAACAAGCTTGATTATATGCAAATTCAAACACGTACAAATTTTATCGATTTGCAACAAGTTTCGAGCTAAATTACAACAGCTACAAAAATGCCCAGTAGACTGCGCTCTTTTTGTAAAGGCAAATAAATCAAAAATTAAAAAAATGCAATACAGCAAATCAGAATTTCATACTATGATGTAACAAGTATTTTTTAACTTTGTTTGACTTATCTTACGTTACTTTGTTTGTCTTATCTGACAGTACTTATTTGTCATTACTACATCGTTTTATAGAGACCCACTGCACAGTACTTGGATTAAATGGCCAACTAAACCACTTCTCAAAACCAATGCTATTTTTATTCTGCAGCCAGTGATGCCAGTAAGAGCTGTTCAAAAACCTCAGATTTTCAGAGAAAAAACATCAGATTACATCACAACTACAAAACCAATGCAGCAAATTTCCAACAGAAACATCAATGAATAGAAGTGAAATTGGATTGAAAACCTTTTTTTTTTTGAAGATCACAAGATCACGTTTCCTTTAACCGTTTTTTTTAGAAGGATTAGGTGGGGACTGAGGTCGTTTTTTTCTTTTTCGTTTAGAGATCACCTCATTTCCAAAGCTGTTTGTCAAATAATAGGCTATAGGGTAGCTTTTTATAATCTTTTTTGGTAATTTACGTCAAATTTTTGTCAAAAACATCAGACATCAGATTGCAAGTCAAAAACATCACCACTCGCATCACTGTCTGCAGTTCAACTGGCTTGATTTATATGTAGATTACATGGCATGTACTAATTTGCCCTGTTTTAAGTATTTGAAAGTAAGCCTGGATCTAAAAAAATATATTTGAAGAATGTGCATTGTGTATTTGTAATACCTTTACTCAGCATCTATATATACCGTACCAATTTGTCAATCAAGCTCTCTCTGCCCTGTGTTGCAAATTTCCAACATCATTTCAAATCGTTTTCTCTGAAAGCTTTTGTTTCAAGTCTGGAAGTTTTACGCGATCTAATTGACATTTGAGTAGTACTAATTCAGAAAACATCAACTACATTTTGATTTCTCTGCTATCTGAATCGCAAAAAAGAAAACAAAAATTGGTCACCAACCAAAATTTGGCAAAATGCGCTCAGCAAATATGAAATAGGCTGCTTTTTTGCAGCCAGTAGTAGGTGGAAGTGTAATTAGTTGCATAATTGCTCCAATGGGCGTTTGGGTAACTAGCCAAATATGTAAAATTGATTTACTGAGTCACAGTTCCATTTTTAATACTCTAGAATTTATGTTGCATATTTGCAACATGGGGCGCCACAGGGTTATGAAGATATTGCGGCATGCTAGTGGTTTCAAGCTAAACTAGCAAGAATCCAGATCAATTGTCATTTGTTTTGTTTGGTCATCACCTAAAGTTACATCGAAATACAGCGAAGACGTTGCTTTCTTTTTGGTCATCATCTAAAACTCTGTAAAAATCACACCAAAATGTTGTGAAGACCTTTTTTTTCTTCTCTTTAATTTTCGCCAGTTTTTGCATCAAATCTCACCAGAAATCATGTTTTAGTTCTGGTCAGCACTGACTGTGCGACCCATTCCTCAAAACAATTTAGGCACCCCATGGCCTCAACGCATTGTGTATGTTTATATTCATTCTTTCATCATATGTTCTTTCATTTCATCTTCATATCCCCAATTTCCGTTCCAGCTAGATTCATTGTGCTGCCTTGATTCCAAACTGTCTAAGTCCACATTTTGTAAATTTCAGTTTTTTAGTGTTTTGTGTAGCCCTGGCTTAAGTCCAATTTCTGACAGATTTTCATAGCTCTTTCTGCATTAATTCTATGTTACAGTTTCTTATGTCTACAAGTTTTTTAGTTTTGATACTAAACCTACCTAGGTCCATACTTGGACTTAAGTCCTGTTTCAAAACGCAACTTGTTGGACTTAGGCTAATTTTTGGACATACCTGTAAGTCTTTTGTGCCATTGTAGCATTTTTGCTTAAATCCAACAATAAGTGCAGTTCATTAAGAGCAAGCATTTGAAGAAATGAAACTACAGTTAACAAAATGCCCTCCATATTCATGTATTACAATTTGGTCTTTGGAGTTGCATGCAATAAAGTCTTAATTGCATGCTTTTATTATTGTTGCATGTGCAGATGTTATACTGTACAATTAGTTGGGTAGGTCTTACCAATGATAATAAACACTATCGTTAGTAACAAGATTCCAAACTAGTACTGTGAAATATCCATGTAATAAAATTGTGAAATATACTTTCCCAGCATAAAAACTTAAAGGACACCATCATTACATTTATAAATCATAACTTCAAATCAAATGTTTCATACTTGCTGTATTTTGCCAAAGTGTATAACGAGTTTGCGGGACCCATCTTTGCCAAATAAAAGAGAACATGAAATTAAAGGCTGTAAATGATGAATCAATTCTAGCAGCTGTGTTTAATTTAAAGAAAACTTTACTGTGCTAACATGGTCAAACATCATCATTTTATTATAGTTCATCATTTTATTATATAAACGTTCATAATCCATCGCTTCATCATGTGACAACCTTGAATAAACTTCCAACGCCCGGCCTGATAACAACGAGCTTAGCTGGGTAGCCCACACCTCCTTTTCCCAGCCTGCAACTGTAGCATATCTCTCCAATCGCAAGAGATAATTATCTAAATCATCTCTGCCATCAACAAAGGCAGGTAACTCGGGCAATTGTGCAATTCTAGCACTTGGCCATACCACTTCTTCGGCAATCCTCAGGGGTCGAGCTACAGTTTCCAGCCTCTTGGCTTCTAACTCCAGTTTCAGCCATTCCAATTCCATGGCGGATTTTCTCTCTTCTGCTTCGCGTTTAGCGAGCAGTTTTCTTTCTTCTGCTTCACGCCCGGCCCTCTTCTCTTCGCCTCTTGCTCGGCCCTCTTATGCCTCTCGCTCAGCCTTGCTTTCTTCCTCCTCTCGTTCGGCCCTCTTCCGTTGCAGCCTTTTGCTCAGCTTGCAAACTCCTTTCTTTTGCCACAGCCTCTCGCTCGGCCCTCTTTTCTTCTGCCTTCACTTTGTGCATTTTGGGCCATTCTTCCATCAGGAATTTGCTCTTGGACTTCTCATCTAAGCCCAAAGACTCCACTTGCTTCTTCAATTCTTCGAAAGCTTTTGAAACAAACATCACCATGATGATGGTCAACCAACAAATGTAATCCTGGGCGAGCCCCCAGATGTCGCAATCGTTGATACTTGGCTAGAATACAACCTTTAATCTCTAGAATTGCCCACGTCGGCTGAAACTAGAGAACGACTAAAATGCCAATTGACGAATCGAAAATGGCAGTTGATAGTTCCTTTAGCTTCTTGAATCTCAGAAAGCAGCTCACCAATCTTAAATTAAAACTTCTATTTAAGATTAAAACACAAAACCCCTCTCACTGAGCAAAATCGCTCCACTAACAGTTCTCACTAAACGGCTATATGAGCCAACCCCAGATACACAACCGCGGAATAGTTTTTTTTAATCCAGAGCTTCGAATACTATTCCAGAATAAAACAGTCATAAAAAAGGTATTTACCATCTTCAAGCAACATTTTAAGTCAAAGCTTGGTGTTTTTAGTCGAATGCTTTTTAAAATGCATTTATATTTTTTCAGTTCAAAGTGCTTTTTTGGCCCAAACACAGCCTAGTCCAATTTTAATTATTTATGAATCCAATTACCCAATAAAAATGCCAATTTTAAATTCAAATCCATCGAGATTCAAATCTCTAATATTTGAATCTAGCTTGCTATTCTTAGTGTTGCTGTTATGTTTGTTATTTTTTTGTTTAAATTAATTTTGAAGGCAATGTAGAATAGCCTGAAGCACTAGGCTACTAGTGACATATTAGTTGTTTCAAAACAAAATGCGGATTGTTTTATTTCAATGCCACATGCACCAGAAGACAAGGAAAAGGCTAGCCTTATGAGTGTGCAAAGTCAAGCATGAAATAATACATCTGCTATGACAATTCCTCATGCAATTGTATCCAATCCCAGATGATGCTGTGGCCTTGTCTACGAAGATAATAGACTTAAGTCTGTGCAGTTAAGAACCTAACAGACTAAGTCCAACTTAGCTTTTAAAAAAACTCTTATCACTAGGCGGTGCCATAAAAATACTTAAATACAAATAGCAGTGTTACTTGCAGCAGTTGTGTGATAGCATAATTTTATGCTTGTACTGATATGGTGATTTTTTTTTGCAAAATGTTTCATTTTTACTTCTTAATGGAATTTTCTCAAAAACTGAAAAATGGACTGAAGGCAGTTTGAAATCAAGGCAGTGATCGAGTAAATGTCTAGTCATTGACCAAACCTATGTAGCAATTGTTTTTCCTTCAGAGTTTGTTTTCAAAGCGCAAGAAAACCGATGCCATTAAGTAGTGTGAATATATGAAATTATTGGGACTTTGCTTGAGCACGTAGTACCTTTTTTGTGTTTGCAAATTTTGGCAGATAGGATTGATTTGCTTATAACTAGCAAACGGTAAAATCTAGAAAGTTGAAATGTGGACTCAACATAAGAATCAATGAAAGTGCCGTGTGTGCCAATTTTTGAAATGCTAGGTTATGTGACTGTAAATTGAGACCAAAAAACATAAAAAATGGCAATTATTGGCTTGAAAATTTATTAATTAGCTTATAGCTGAAAAACCACTTGATGAGCAACGCTAAAATTCGGACACAATGTGGGTACTTTTGATTGCTTTTTGCAAATCGAGTTTGGGGGCACCAGGTCATGTGACCAAAATTTTACATGCTGAAAATGGGTATCCTTACACCTCGCAGAAAAACATTTCCCAGAAAATCATTTGCCTGAAAAACAACTCCCTGAACGTTCTTTTTCCAGAATTAACATTTGTCAGAAATCACACTTGCCAGAATGAACACTTGCCTGAAATTACATCTGCCTGAATGAACACTTGTTTGAGATTACATCTGCCAGAATGAACACTTGCCTGAAATTACACTTGCCTGAATGAACATTTAGCTGAAATTACATTTCCTTGAAAGCTTATTTGCCAGAATTTACCCTTGCCAGAATGTACATTTGGCTGAAATTACATTTCCCCGAAAGCTTATTTTCCAAAATTTACACTTGCCGGAATGTACATTTGGCCGAAATTACATTTTCCTGAAAACTTATTTTCCAGAATTTACACTTGCCAGAATGTACATTTCCTGAAAACTTATTCGAAAACTTATTTTCCAGAATTTACACTTGCCAGAATGTACATTTCCTCGAAAGCTTATTTTCCAGAATTTACACTTGCCAGAATGTCCATTTGGCCAAAATTACATTTCCCCAAAAACTTATTTTCCAGAATTTACACTTGCCTGAATGTACATTGGGCTGAAATTACATTTTCCCGAAAACTTATTTTCCAGAATTTACACTTGCCAGAATGTACATTTCCTCGAAAACTTATTTGTCAGAATTTAGACTTGCCGGAATGTCCATTTGGCCAAAATTACATTTCCCCAAAAACTTATTTTCCAGAATTTACACTTGCCAGAATGTACATTGGGCCGAAATTACATTTCCCCGAAAACTTATTTTCCAGAATTTACACTTGCTAGATGGTACATTTCTGCAAAAACTTATTTTCCAGAATTTACACTTGCCAGAATGTACATTTTCGCGAAAACTTATTTTCCAGAATTTACACTTGATAAAATGTGCATTTAAATTGCATTTCCGCAAAAACTTGTTTTCCACAATTTACACTTGCCAGAATGTACATTTGGCCGAAATTACATTTCCCCGAAAACTTATTTTTCAGATTTTACACTTGCCAGAATGTACATTTGGCCAAAATTACATTTTCCCAAAAACTTATTTTCCAGAATTTACACTTGCCAGAATGTACATTTGGCCGAAATTGCATTTCCCCAAAAATTCATTTTCCAGATTTTATACACATTAAACCGAAATTTCGTTATTGATAGAATTTACTTTACAAAAATATATAATTAGCCTTGTTCATTTTCAAAAATTATGAAGCTGTATGTAGAATAAAAGGGGGAAAGGAAAGCAGTCTCTAACATCTTGTAACTAATTTTGACAAACAACAATGGATTTGAAATATTTTTGGTTTTTGACAAAAATAAGTGCTATTTTCAGAACCGAACAATTCTTCCGAAGTTTGTGATAATATTTTGATGTGTTATTAGATTATTGGTAATATTACGGTATTTCGATAGTATCTGAAACTCACGAAATCATCAGCATACAAACGTCGTATCATTGAAGTATCTTAGTCAGGCGCGTAGCTAGAAATCTGCAATGAGGGGCTGTTTTGGGGGTCTGATTGCGAAGCCCCCAGCCAGAGGTTATTGGAGGTCTGGGGGCAGAGCGCCTAGCTGCTGGAAAATTTTGTATTTTTTGCAAAATGGACTTAATTTTAGGCCTATTTTGATAAAAATCATTGCTTTAAAACGTTGCACAAGAAGTTAGCAGTGCAAAAACTTGATTAAACTGGTTGCAGAAATGGGTTATGTAGAAGGTGGATACAAACGGTAAAATTTTAGTTTCATATTTACAAGCTGGTAAATCATAAAGTCTTAGATTAGTAAAACTTGCAAGGGGTAATCTCTTTCATGTACATTTTAGAGAAAGGTAATTGGAGGGAGAGCGGGCTAATGAAACGAAACTTGAAAGAAGTGGTTGACAAAATTTGAGAGAAGTGATTGGTAATTAACTAAAATTGAATTGCCCCCCTTCGTATTTCTGAGTTTTAATTTCCATGTTTAGCATTTTTTAGCAAGCGATCAAATTTGATTGCTTGTTTTCGCCATTTTGGAAGTTTTTACTTATTTGTGTATTTTGTTTCTGACAAATCAGTTTCCTCTAAGTAATTGTTTCAAAAGATGCTTTAAATTATTTTGAGTCCATTCCAGTGCAAAAGACTGCTGTCTCAGAAAACTATAGCTTTTACCCCAGTGCCGTCGCCAGGGCAAACGAAGTGAAGGGGCACTAGCTGAAAGAGACTAAACTTTTGCTTATTAAAATCGATCTTCACATCTTGTATGGCAACAAATATATATTTCAAATGCTGTATTCATGTCTAACAAAAGAGCTATAAGGCCGGCAACGTTTCTAATCTCGTTTTCGTCTGTGGCCCCTAATACAGTGCCGCAACTAGAGCGTTGAAATTTCTTTCAGGGGAGGCCAAAAATTGCTGCCTTTTTCAACAGAACAAGCATGCTGGGCCATAAGTGTAGCCAGGATTTTTGATTGGGGGGGGGGGCACAAATCACGTGCAATGACGTTACCAGAACTTTTTGAAAGAAGAACTTTTTGTGGGACAAAGATATTGTAGATGGGAAGATCAGAAACCGTGGCCAGTGCGTTAGCACATAACCAGCATTTTGGTAAAGGGAGGGAGTTTGAACCTCCCGAAAATGTGTAAAATGGGAGACGTGTTGAGCAAACTGGTGTAACTCAAATGTATTACAGACGTGCACATAATACAACCGCTGGTTGATTTTTTGTAATTTTTTGAAAACAAGCTATTTTATTGCCATTGGATCACAATTTGCACGTGTTTAGAGCCATTCGAAAAAACCAGGTTTTTAACCCTTGAAAGCCAATTGAAAAAATTAAATTGTTTAATTCTACTTTAACTTACAAGTTAAGTCCAAAACATTTTAAAATCTTGAGTTTGGTGTTAAATTATGTAAGTGATTTGCCCCGGGTAGGGGAAAGTAAGGTACATTGCCTACTGCAATATTTTAGCAGTAAATGATAATCCACTTGAAGATTTTCCTTAGAGATTTTTGTTTTGTCTTAAAAATAACTAGTTGCGGGAGTACATAAATTATATAACCAAGAGGTACAAGCCCCCTGAATTCAAATTTAATAGTTTGTTCAATGAACATTTCCCCCTTGGTAATTTTTTTTCACAAGTATTTTGTGGCATAAAAACTGGCGAGATGGAAGTGGATTGTTATTTAAAAATTGTACAATAGCTGGTTACGCCTACTAACCATGTTATTGCCCTGGCCAGATTTATATTGTGTGGGGCGCTTGGCACTTTAGAGATTTTTGCAACATCTTCTTGCTAAATATAATAGGTGAAGACCAAAAAAAGCCTCACCATTTGAGCGTGGCACCCCTTGCTAGTACTGTGCCATATTATGGTAAATCCAGCCCTAGTTATTGCATTACGTTCGTAAAAAGGTAAATGAGGGCCTAAAATAGAAACTCTTAGAACAAAACTCTCCATTTCTCCTGGGTTATATATACATTTAAATTGATTGGCAAAAACTGAATTGAGGGAATCTGGTCATCATTATTCTTATTAATTACTGTTGTAAGCAAAACATGCTAGAAAAAACTGAAACTGAAGAAACAAGAGGCTTTTTTGTCGTATTTTTGTCATTGGTGACATTTCAATTGGGGGCGGGATCCTTGGCTACGCCTATGTGCTGGGCAGTTTGTTTTAGGAATAAGAAAGCTTTAGCAACCCCTGAAGCTGAGTTCAATTCATTGGTTGGTGCGGGTATGGGTTCGAAACCATTCGGGACAAAAGCAGCGGTTATTTTTGCCTTTCAGGAATAAATTCTAGTTTGGACGTTAAGGAGCAAGAAGGTTAAGATAACCAGGGCCTCCGGAAGCATGTGCAGAGAATTAAGTGGAAGGAGTATTGGTAGCTTCAGAAGAAGCAGGATTCGGACCGGGGTGAGGGTCTCTAATACTTCTCATGACTATCCATTACTGCCAAACAAAACAAAACGCAGTGTACAACCTGTACTAAACAACTTGTTGGCCAAGGTCAAAGTGACCACGTGCACTCATTGCTAATGCTAGCGTGCTACCCTGGTGCTACTGCAACCGCACCTAACGTCAATTTTTTGATTGTAAAATAGTTGTTATTGTGTCACAATGAAATTTTGCAATATTCTTTAAAGTTTGTACTTACTAAACAATTTGTAACTTGTCAGCTAAATCAAGCAAGGATTGCAATAATGCATTAGGCTTATGCATATCGGGTACCACCACAATCAATGTACCGATGATAAAAGTTTTGCGAAATGCAATATTTCGCATCAGTTCAAATCATTAATCAACAGCCTTACAATAGGCTACCTAGGCCTACCAGTATTTTCTCCTATTGTCGCTTTGGGGTTTGGGCGGGCAAAGTATTTGCTTGGGGTGCACCGCCCCTCCTGCCCCCCTTGAGCTGCAGCCCTGCTGTAATCACTTGAAAACTCTATCTGCAGCAGTGAATGCTGCCAAACGTGTAACCAGGATTTTGCTAAAGAGGGGTGAAACAAAAATAACTTTTGCACAAAATTTATCTAATTTAAGCTTTGTGTTAAACAAACTGATGCAACTCGAGTGTGTCACAGACTGGGGCCTGGGGGCGGAGCTCCAACCACTGGGCAATGTTTGTGATTTTACAGCACAAAAATAGCGATTTTAACGTCATTTTAATCACATTTCGCACTTTTTGAAGTCGCATCAATGACTAAATTGCTAAAATTTAGAAGTCACTTCAAAGACTTAAATTGCTTAATCCCTTTAGCCCTCCCCCTCTTACTTCAGGTAAAGTCTAAATACGTTTAAATGCTTGTATTTTGAAGTTAAATTTTCCAAGTTACTTGGCTAAGGGGGTCTAAGCCCCTTCACAATGGTGCTCCACTGACTGCGACCTAAAAATGTTGAGTGTGCTCCAAAGATGAAAAACAGCTGCTCTTTGAAAAAAATGTTTTTATCTATTGTGCATGTCATAATCACTAACAAAGTATCGGTAACGATTCTGCAGTCTTATATCTCTCTTCCGCGACACATTTGTAAAGGCATCTTGCAGTAAAAAGGCGGGTTATTCTGCCACATTTATGTACACCAGTTGATTGCCAGCAACTTGGCAAAAGATCTGAAAACGTTTTAAGGAAAATTGTGTGTGAAAGTTATTATTGCTATATTTCCATCATTGACTATTGTCTTATCGTTACGTGATGTTGCGAAAACAGTATTTTGAGTAAACTGAAATCGAGGGGCACGGCCCCCCTGTAGCGACAGCACTGCATCGCTTCCCCGCCTACGCTACTGACCTTAGTGCAGACTTACACGTATGAAAAGACGAAACTGAAATTTCACGACCATTACGCTTACATATGGCCTACAGCAGTGGCTTTCAACCTGTGGACCATAGGAGCATTCTGTGGTGGGCTACAAAGCTATGTGGGTAATTGCAAAATCGGTTGAAAAAATGTCTTGATCATTGGCACTGTGATGCCCGTTACAGAGCTAGCACAAAATTTGTGGTTTTTGGCGTGAATACCTTTTTTTTTTATATCACCTGAAAATTAAAAAATTGCAATTAGCTAGCGATTTAGATGTGGGCCTGGAAAGTTTTCGAATTGAAACTAGGTCACGTTGATGAAAAGATTGGGAAGCACTAGCCTACAGTCTAGCTGTAATGGAAGTCATTAGGTGAGCGTTTTCTCGCATTAATTATACAAGAATGTAATGAAATAGGTCTATTCGTATCAATAGAATTGAAGAATTTAAAAAAAACACTCTTCGTAACTGTCCGTGCTTTGACGGAAAATTTATTTAAAGCAAAAATTAAGTTTCACTGACACCAACGTGTAAATTGCTGAAATTGTTCAATTCGAAAGATTGACAGGAGGCTGGTTGCAAACAAATATTAACCAAAAAGTTTGACGTCCTTCGTGGTCGACTCCTGGGAAATCATTGCAACTTCCACTGGTAGTTAGGTGGCTAGATCAACCACCAACCCTGCAGCTGCAAAGCAGCTCGAGTCATAATATGCACAGAGCTGGACAGCGCTGTTTCGAGCTTTTAGCTCTCATCGGCAGCCCTCAGCTTCTCTAACAAAGTTATTCCCAGCTGGACAAGACTCTTGGCTGAACTGGACAAACCTTAAGGGCTTGCACAGTGGCAGAGGCTTTGTAGGGAATAAACGATTTTTCACTTGTGGTACTTAAAAAAAACAAGTGAAAAAATCGCTGAACCCTTGTAGTAAGAATAGCCATAGGCTATCCCTACTACAAGGGTTCCCCTTGTGTGACCACGGAAGTCATAACCAAAAAGTTTGACGTCCTTCGTGGTCGACTCCTGGGAAATCATTCAGCGATTTTTTCACTTGTTTTTTTTAAGCACCACAAGTGAAAAATCGTTTATTCCCTAGAAAGCCTCTGCCACTGTGCAAGCCCTTAAGGTTTGTCCAGTTCAGCCAAGAGTCTTGTCCAGCTGGGGAATAACTTCGTAGGAGAAGCTGAGGGCTGTCGATAAGAGCTAAAAGCTCGAAACACCACTGTCCAGCTCTGTGCATATTATGACTCGAGCTGCTTTGCAGCTGCAGGGTTGGTGGTTGATCTAGCCACCTAACTGCCAGTGAAAGTCTAATTATTTCCCAGGAGTCGACCACGAAGGACGTCAAACTTTTTGGTTATGATTTCCGTGGTCACACAAAGGGAACCTTGTAGTAGGGATAGCCTATGGCTGTCCTTACTACAAGGGTTCAGCGATTTTTTCACTTGTTTTTTTTTAAGTACCACAAGTGAAAAATCGTTTATTCCCTACAAATCCTCTGCCGCTGTGCAAGTGCTTAAAGTTTGTCCAGTTCGGCCAAGAGTCTTGTCCAGCTGGGGAATAACTTTGTTAGAGAAGCTGAGGGCTGTCGATGAGAGCTAAAAGCTCGAAACAGTGCTGTCCAGCTCTGTGCAAACAAATATTAACTCAAAATTCTATGGTCAAAAGTACACAGCAGAGAATTCTTAGCAGCAGGAAATTCGAATTTTCATCCTATACAGTTGTAGTCCAGCTACCTCCCCAACAACAATCTCAACAAGATCATTCATTCTTTGTTGTTTATTACACTGCCTTATGCGGTCAGTTTTTGCTCAAGTAAGGCTCGTTGGTTTTAATTGTGACGTCACATGAAGGAATCACTTATTTGCTTGCTACCTTCACATGAACTGCAAATGAAATGTTCTAAATTGTATGAAATGTACATGGCGGGAACTAACATCATAATGAGCTTTCCGTAGGAGTGGATTTCTCAGTAGATTTCAACTAAAAACTCTTTGAAGCTGGTTGCGGAATATACGCCATTGCTGCTTTTTTGAGTGTTTGTAAGCTAAAGCGCGAAATCTTTTGCCGAGGAATGCAACAAGTGTTGTTTTGCTGGCTTGCATTTGATGTAGATTTTGGCTGCTTCGTACTATAGCTGCAGATTTAATTTTGTCGCAAACGCAAGACGAATTACATTATTTTTTCTTATAACAATAATATTTCATAAAAACCCGAGACTCATTGTTGCTCAGAATCTAAAAAAATGCCAGCTTCCATCAGTAACAAAAAGATTGGAAACAAAAAAGAATAAATTTCAAAGCTTAAAAGCAACTAAATTCTGTGCTAATTCAAAACGATGGAATTTTAGTAATTTTTCAGTATTTACAAGCAAAATATTGCAACTATTCTAAAATTACAGAGTGCTGCTTCAAACAGCGCAAGCAACTCATAAATCGGAGCAGAATAACGGGACGATATGAAGAGCTTAGACAAAAAAACCAGAGCCAGGATAAAATGGATCATTCTATTTCGAGACGTTTTGACTTAAACTAAAGTCATTATCAATCTATAAAAATCATGACGTTAGAATTGTTGAAAGACCATCAACATAGACCAGAACGATAAACCGGAGGTAGCAGTTAATAACCGGGTCAAGGGTAAAATCTAAAACTAAACCAAAATAGAAATGGAAAAAACATATTAGTAATTTGCCTCAGATAACCCAAATTTAATGAATTTAGGCAAAATAAATAAATAAATAAATAAAAACCCTCTAACCACGATAGTTATTAAAAAAAAAAAAAAAATTACAAAACTTACCTTGGGTATTATAATTCCAAGTGAAGACCTGGTTATTAACTTATCTCTCTTTAAATCTGTACTGTACTCTCAATAAAATTTGGTGCTAAATTCAAAGATCTACTGGTCAAACTGGCAACTCACTTACAGTTTAGAGACAAGACTAATAACTGAACTAATCAAGTACACTTATGGAACAGTAAAATTTTCAAGAACTAAGATATTCAACAAATCAGAGCTCTAAAATTTCTCTCAAAAAATTAACGATGCTTACTAAACTTTGCACTTTTGCATTTAAATCATAAAGGTAGTTAAGTGATACGCAAAAATATTCAGTAATTTTGATAATATGACATCATAAAGAGACAAGGTCAAGTGGAAAATAAGAAAATAAAAAGGGACATGCGACAGACATAAATTCCAAAAGAGAGGGTAAATCAAAAAAAAAAAAATATATATATATATACAAATGGAAGGGGAAGAAAGGACAAAATAAAAACTTAACAGAATTGACAAAATGTTCGAGCCACATTAGCTATTGAATACATATAGTGGAAATGAAGATCCGTCTACATTAATATCTGGTTGATATTGCTGAATTAATAAAGTCTCTTTTATTAATAACTCCTTCGTGTTGTGAGCTGAACATAAAACTTCTGGATCATTGAAATCAACAATAATGTGGTTGGGATTTTCAAGGAGATGTTTGGTGACATCTGAATGCTGGTTGGGACTAGTTGCAGGATTATGCACTTGTAACCGTGATTGCAAATTACGTCGGGTTTGACCAATGTAGACACTACCGCAAGAACAAGTTAGTTTGTATACAACATTGTGACGATAAAGCTTAGGTTACAGTTCTTTGTGCTTAAACATGTCACCAATTTTATAGCAATCATGCACAACATTTAAACTTAATTTTCCTGACAATTGGCGTCAAAAAAACGATTTTAATTCTTTTTCTATATGAAGAGATGTATTGCCAATGAAAGGTAATCGTAAGATTAAACGAGCAGCTTGTTTATCCACCTTCTTTGATATGTTGAGATCGGAATGCTTGTTGTTTAAAAAACGACGTATTTGATTTTGAATGAAGGGTAGTGGATAGCCATTTCTAAGCAGCATATCCGTAATTGTTTCAAATTCAATATGCATTGCCTTATACGAATTGCAAATACGATAAGCATGATCTAATAAACACGACACTAAATTACGTTTATACTTGACTGGACATAAACTCGACCACTTTATGTATAAACCAGTGTTGGTTTTCTTTCGAAAGACTGTTGTTTTAAACTTAACATCAGCTCTCGTGACTAGAACATCTAAATAGGGTTGTTGATTATTTTGTTCCAAGTCTTTGGTGAACTGAATATTGGCATGAATAGTGTTAATTTTGGCAAAAAACATTTCAAGATCACGTTCACAGTTAAAAACACAGAACAAATCATCTACATAACGTAAAATGATGTAAGGTTTTGGGTTAAATGAAGAAACTTCGTTTAACACCCATTTCATGCAAACGTCTGCCATTAACGGAGCGATGGGACTCCCCATAGCTATTCCTTCAGTTTGTTCATAAACGTTCCCCCCAAATTGAAATACTGTCCCTTTACATGTCCAGGTTAGAAGTCTCTTCATTTGTTGTCGGTTTAACCCATTAAAATCTTTTACTCCATTATTAAAAATGTTATTCAAAATCAAACCAATTGTAAAATTTACAGGTACATTGGTAGACAAACTTTTAACGTCCAAACTTGCCATTAATTTATTTCCGGGAGTGAGATTATTATAATTTATTTTTGGGAGTGAGATTATTTTAATGGGTTAAACCAGCAACAAATGAAGAGACTTCTAACCTGGACATGTAAAGGGACAGTATTTCAATTTGGGGGGAACGTTTATGAACAAACTGAAGGAATAGCTATGGGGAGTCCCATCGCTCCGTTAATGGCAGACGTTTGCATGAAATGGGTGTTAAACGAAGTTTCTTCATTTAACCCAAAACCTTACATCATTTTACATTATGTAGATGATTCGTTCTGTGTTTTTAACTGTGAACGTGATCTTGAAATGTTTTTTGCCAAAATTAACACTATTCATGCCAATATTCAGTTCACCAAAGACTTGGAACAAAATAATCTACTACCCTATTTAGATGTTCTAGTCACGAGAGCTGATGTTAAGTTTAAAACAACAGTCTTTCGAAAGAAAACCAACACTGGTTTATACATAAAGTGGTCGAGTTTATGTCCAGTCAAGTATAAACGTAATTTAGTGTCGTGTTTATTAGATCATGCTTATCGTATTTGCAATTCGTATAAGGCAATGCATATTGAATTTGAAACAATTACGGATATGCTGCTTAGAAATGGCTATCCACTACCCTTCATTCAAAATCAAATACGTCGTTTTTTAAACAACAAGCATTCCGATCTCAACATATCAAAGAAGGTGGATAAACAAGCTGCTCGTTTAATCTTACGATTACCTTTCATTGGCAATACATCTCTTCATATAGAAAAAGAATTAAAATCGTTTTTTTGACGCCAATTGTCAGGAAAATTAAGTTTAAATGTTGTGCATGATTGCTATAAAATTGGTGACATGTTTAAGCACAAAGAACTGTAACCTAAGCTTTATCGTCACAATGTTGTATACAAACTAACTTGTTCTTGCGGTAGTGTCTACATTGGTCAAACCCGACGTAATTTGCAATCACGGTTACAAGTGCATAATCCTGCAACTAGTCCCAACCAGCATTCAGATGTCACCAAACATCTCCTTGAAAATCCCAACCACATTATTGTTGATTTCAATGATCCAGAAGTTTTATGTTCAGCTCACAACACGAAGGAGTTATTAATAAAAGAGACTTTATTAATTCAGCAATATCAACCAGATATTAATGTAGACGGATCTTCATTTCCACTATATGTATTCAATAGCTAATGTGGCTCGAACATTTTGTCAATTCTGTTAAGTTTTTTTTTTGTCCTTTCTTCCCCTTCCATTTGTATATATATATATATTTTTTTTTTGATTTACCCTCTCTTTTGGAATTTATGTCTGTCGCATGTCCCTTTTTATTTTCTTATTTTCCACTTGACCTTGTCTCTTTATGATGTCATATTATCAAAATTACTGAATATTTTTGCGTATCACTTAACTACCTTTATGATTTAAATGCAAAAGTGCAAAGTTTAGTAAGCATCGTTAATTTTTTGAGAGAAATTTTAGAGCTCTGATTTGTTGAATATCTTAGTTCTTGAAAATTTTACTGTTCCATAAGTGTACTTGATTAGTTCAGTTATTAGTCTTGTCTCTAAACTGTAAGTGAGTTGCCAGTTTGACCAGTAGATCTTTGAATTTAGCACCAAATTTTATTGAGAGTACAGTACAGATTTAAAGAGAGATAAGTTAATAACCAGGTCTTCACTTGGAATTATAATACCCAAGGTAAGTTTTGTAATTTTTTTTTTTTTTTTTTTTTTATAACTATCGTGGTTAGAGGGTTTTTATTTATTTATTTATTTATTTTGCCTAAATTCATTAAATTTGGGTTATCTGAGGCAAATTACTAATATGTTTTTTCCATTTCTATTTTGGTTTAGTTTTAGATTTTACCCTTGACCCGGTTATTAACTGCTACCTCCGGTTTATCGTTCTGGTCTATGTTGATGGTCTTTCAACAATTCTAACGTCATGATTTTTATAGATTGATAATGACTTTAGTTTAAGTCAAAACGTCTCGAAATAGAATGATCCATTTTATCCTGGCTCTGGTTTTTTTGTCTAAGCAACTCATAAATATTTGGATGTTCTCAAGTCAAAAAAAAAAAACTTCGTACTTTTTCGCTTTTGCAGTTTTACAATGCTGCAAAAAAAGCAAAAAAGTTTTTGCTCAAGCTGACAGAGCATTTGGAATTAGACACCAAAATAACTTTAAAAACATGGTTGTTTAAATTGACATGAACGTTCTCAGAATTCAAAGACTAATATTAACAACAAATGAAGCAGCAAACTGGCAAAAAACCAAGAGGAGCCAGCCTCAACTTAAAATTTATTGGTTCTTCTAAAAAAGTGTAACCTGGGTTAAAGTGACCTTGCTTTGCCTTTGTGAACATGCATACATCGATTTTTAATTGCTAATTTTTGTTACGCTGGAGGCACAACTTATGATAGCAAATTGACTAATAAGCTAGGTTATATTTCTTATTCAGCAAGCTAACTGATATCGCAACGTTTCCTAATTTCAACTAAAAGTTTGGTCTGTTTGTTAGAATAAATAACCTAAACATAGTATAATTTTTCGAATCAAAAATAGGTTCTAGAAAATGAATTTTTGAGAAAATGTAATTTCTGAAAAATAAGTTTTCGGGAAAATGTGTTTTCGACCAAGCGTAAATTTTGTTTAGTATAAATTCTGGAAAATAAACTTTTGGGGAAATGTTATTTTGGCCAAATGGACATTCTGGCAAGTGTAAATTCTGGAAAATAAGCTTTCGAGGAAATGTAATTTCGGCCAAATGTACATTCTGGCAAGTGTAAATTCTGGAAAATAAGCTTTCAGGGAAATGTAATTTTGGCCAAATGTACATTCCGGCAAGTTTTATTTCTGGAAAATGAGCTTTCGGGGAAATGTAATTTTGGCCAAATGTACATTCTGGCAAGTGTAAATTCTGGAAAATAAATTTTGGGGGGAAATGTAATTTCAGCCAAATGTACATTCTGGCAAGTGTAAAAATTCTCGCAAATAACTTTTCGGGAAATGTAATTTCGGCCAAATGTAAATTCTGCCAAATGAGCATTCGGGCTAATGTACATTCTGGTAAGTGCGTGTTCAGGAAAGTGTGATTTCTGGAAAGTGCTTGTTCAGGAAAATGTAATTTCTGGCTAGTGCATCTTCAGGAAAGTGTAATTTCTGGAAAGTGCATGTTCAGGGAAATGTAATTTTTGGAAAATGCACGTTCAGGGAAATGTATATTCGGGATAATGTAGTTTTTGCCAAGTGTTTTTCGGGGAAATGTAATTTTTGGAAGGTGTTTTTCGGGGAGGTGTATAGGATCTGCTGAAAATGGGCAAAAAGTTACAAATTTGAACCAATATATCTCAGTAAGTATTAATGAATAATGATTTGTGATTTCTGAGCACACTATCAAACACTTTTTTTTGGTTATGTTCGTTTATCCTGACTTCACTACTATTTATCATTTTTTCTTTTTTTGCGTTTTTTTTCTTTCCATGTTATTTACTTTTAAACTGCTAAACGCTCTGTATTCAAAGTTTAAGCGATAGAAGATATCAGGGAGGACATTTGTGTGAATGAAATTGGAGGTGCCAGGTGGGGGATCGAGTCTTTTAAAATTTTGAAGTTTTAAACCAATTCAGCTAGATAGACAAAAGTTTTGGAATGGGTTAAAATAGAAATAAACTCAACTTAACAAAAATTGGAGGTGCCACAACGAAGATTTTCCCCCAAATTGGCCCTCCAAAATGTAAACCCTTTGACTTTTCAAGCTAGATACATGAAATTTTTTAAGGAAGTAAATATAAAGGAAAGATGCAATTTAACAAAATTTGAGGTTACAAAAAATAGGGGTCTCCCAAACGAGGCCACCAAAATTTTCAACTTAAACCTTTAGAGAGAGATGGATGAAATTTTCAGAATTGGTAGATATTAAAAATAATCTAAACCTAACAAAAATTGGGAGTTTCAGAATGGGGGTTTCGCCCAAATGGAGCCCTTGAAAATTCAAACTTTTCACCTTTTAAGCTTGACACATAAATTTTTTAAGCTAAGTAAATAAAGGAAAGATAAAATTTACAAAATTTGCAGGTCAGAATGAGGGTCCCGTTTAAATGCGGCCACCAAAATTTAAACTTTTTAACCACACATGATAGACACATGTAATTTATAGGGTAGGCAAATATAAAGAAAAGATAAAATCAGACAAAAAGCATTGGGGGTACCAAAATTGGGGTTTGCTCCTCAAACACAGTCTCCAAAATTTATACTTTTAAACCACTCACGCTGGACAGATGAAATTTTCAAAATTGATAAATATAAGTTAAAGATGAACAAAATTTGAGGATTCCAAAATGAGGGTGTCTCCCTCAAATGGGGCCAGCAAAATGCAAACTTTTTAACCACTAATGTTAGGCACATGAAATTATCAGGATGGGCAAATATGAAAAAAAGATAAAATTTGACAAAATTTGGGGGTAGCGAATTGAAGGGATTTTCCTCAAGCAAGGATGCCAAAATTCAAACTTTAACCGCTTACGCTGGAGTGATAAATTTTTCAAAATAGGTAAATATGAAGGAAAGATAAAATTTCACATAATTTGGGGTTATAATGGGGGTCCCCCTCGTATGAGGTTGCCAAAATTAAACTGTTTAATTGTTTAAGCTGAACACATCAAATGTTCAGGATAGGCAAATATGAAGAAAAAGCAAAATTTTACAAAATTCAGGGCACTAAAATGGGACTCCCTCAGGCTAGACACCTAAAACTTTCAGAATAGGTCAATATAAAAGAAAGATAAAATCAGAAGAGGTAAATAAAACATGACTAATTTCTGGTGCCACAATTGGGGAGTTCTCCTCCAACGTGTCCTTCAAAATTTGTAACCACTCTTGCTAAACAAATAAGATTTTCAAGATTGGTCAAAATATAATATGAAAAAGTTTGAGAATCTCATACTATAGGGGTTTTTCAATTATGTTGACACCTCTTCTCACTAACTACCAAAGCTAGACAAATTAAATCTGTAGGATAGGTAAATATAAATCAAAGATTAAAGATAGCACAATTTGGTTGGCCACATTGAGAAGACCATATCTAATGCACCTCTTAAAATTTGAAAGTCTTTACTATGAAGTATTCCAGCTAGACATATCAAAATTTAAGAGTACCAGTTGGCTAATATAAGAAAAAGATAAAAGATGCCAAACTTGGCCATGCCATGTTTGACAATTAGCCCTTAAATGGGCCTTCAAACTTATTGGATTACTCCCAACATTTAAGATGTTGAAGTACTTGAGCTTAATGGCTTCCTTAGATTTAAGCTGGGTGGCGGATTTTTTTACTAAACTGTCACTGGATTTTGTATGGTCATTGTCCTCACCACGTCTTGCCATTTTGTTTGATTACATGTTTGCTATTTGTTTGTTTACATGTTTGCCATTTGTTTGCTCTTTCACCTTTTGTTTGCTCTTTGTTTGATTACATGTTTGCCATTTGTTTGCTCTTTCACTTTTTGTTTGCTCTTTGTTTGATTACATGTTTGCTATTTGTTTGTTTACATGTTTGCCATTTGTTTGCTCTTTCACCGGCCCATTTTTCTTCATTTTATTCTCTACTTGCTTTTTCCACGTTTGTTTTGGTTTTTTTCTTCCTCTACTACCGCTCACTACAAATTTCAAAGCCTTCACTATCACATTTTCATCTTTCTCAAAACATGATCATACCACAGCATATTACTTGCTTTAGCTGTGTTATCTAAAGACTCTTTTATGCCCAACATGTCCATCAACTCCTCACTGTCTTTGGTCTAATAGCTTCACACCACATATCACTCGAATCATAGCTCTTTCTGTTCTTCTCAGAATTACCATCTCTTTTTCTCTCAAGCCCAATGCTTCACTTCCATATAACATAGCTGATCTTACACAACTTTTGTGAACCTTCTCTTTCATCTTTAATGAAAACCTTCTGCCTTTGAGTTTTTTACTGCATTCCCTGAACTTTATTCAACCATTTTTTGTTCCAGCTGTTATCTCTGTTTCGCACCCACCATTTGCATTCAATCTGTCACTTAGATAAGAGAACTTGCTTACAGTTTCCACACCATTACACAGTATTTCATCTGGTCCCAAGAAGTTCTGTACCACGCTTCTACATTTCTTACAAACAAAATCTTTATTCAAATAAACTCCCTACTTTTATTCATGCATCTTGAGTGGACTGACTTACTGCATGCTGTACATAACACCAAGTTAGACATAACTCTTGTTCCACACATGCTACAAGGATCAATGTTACTGTCGAACGTTTCTTCCTCCATCCCACTCACCATCAACTTAACTTAGTCCTTCCGAGATTGACTCTCATCTCTTTGCTTTCAAACGCCTCTTTCCATTCATCAAAGTTCTCTCTCAATTTTTCATTTTTCTATAATTTCCCTCATTAGGACCAAATCGTCTGCATAAAGAATTTGCTTCATCCAGCCTTTCCTTGCATTTTTTGTTACTTCATCTATCATCATTGCGACCAACAAAGGCAACAACACGGATCCTTGATGTACACCAACTTTCACAGTAAATTCTTCCTACAGCCCTAATTCAACTCTTAAAGTTTTGTTCGATCCAAATCTAACTTTCTAACCATATACTGTACGATATCCAATATGTTTACTGTTGGGTCCCACTGTTAGATAGCGTTCTCAAAAAATGTTATAAATGATTCTGTTCAAAAAATGTTATAATTGGGCAGCATGTTGAGCAAACTGATGCATCTTAAGTGTGATATGGACGGGAGTCTGGTGGCAAAACCCCCAGTTGCTGGGCAATTTTTGCAATTTCTTGAAAAAATAACCATTTTAACGTCATTTGGATCACATTTCGAACGTTTTCAAGGCCATTGGAAAGAACAAAGTTGCTGAGATTAGCAATTTACGTGAAATTCTTAAATTGCTCAAGCCTTTCAGCCTGGTTTAATTGCAGATCGAATTCTAACCACGTTTATATGCTTGCATATGTAAGTTCAGTTTTCCAAGTTACTTGGATATGGAGAATGGGAGGCTGAGCTCCCTTGGCCCTTTTGGTTGCGCCATGATTGCAAGTTGAATTTTGTTAGGGGTGGGGGGATTGATTAACCTAAAGATTGAAAGTTTTTGTTTGAAAAATGCCTCCATTGGACAGCATGTCGAGCAAACTGGTGCTACTAAAGCATATCACAGACTGGGGTCTGGGGTAAAACCCGCTGGGCAATTTTTGTAATTTTTCAGAAAAAAATAGCTACTTTAACACTAGTGGAATAAAATTTTGCATCTTTTTAGAGCCAGTTAAAGAACTAAATTGATACAATTTAAAAACCATTTGAAAGAATTAAATAGTTCAACCCCTTCAAACCCCCACGTTACACACAGGTCAAGTCCAAAACTTGTTGTAATTTAAGAAATTAAATGCGAAACAGCCGCCCCCCCATACTCTTTTTTTTATTATGAAGCTTACGTTAAGCATTTTGCATTAAGTGATCAATTACTGCTTATTTTTAGCCATGTTTTAAAGTTTTTATTGATTAATTTGTAAGCTGTATTTTTGACCAGTAAGTTAATACCCCTTCCTCCCAAAATAATGGTAATAAATGTTTCAAAAGTGACTTTGAATCTTTTTAGAGGCCATATTATTGCAAAAGACTCCCTCAGAAGGGCAAAAATTGTCGCATTTTTCCTATTGTGCACTTGGGCTTACAAGCCAATGCAGGCGGGCACAGCCCCCTGGCTATGCTATTGATTAGAAGTTTGGTTTTGATTTTGATTTCTAAGCAAAATTAATTTCATAGCAGAGTAATTATTTTAGTGTTTATATAAGCACAGCATAAATTTGAAATATTGCACTCTCTGCTAAGGGCTCAATGGCAGATGCTGAAACGTTTGATATTGTTTAATCATACAATTAGATCCTAAATCGTAGGGTGTTGCTTACGCTTGCTTTTAAGAAAATGCAGTATGACAATAATTCACGTAAAATGGACAATGCTGTTTCTCCTGACCTCACCTCTGCATCAAGGCAAAAAAGGTAAAAAGCTCCAGAAAAGGTTGTTTTCTTAGTTTAGATAAATATATTGAGACTTATTTTGCGAATTTACACATTAAAAAATACTTGACATCTTAATTTCCAGGGGGTAATTGCCCCCTTTTGCCCCCCCCAGCGGGCGCCCCTGGTAGTTAGTGTTAAGTTTGGCTGATGCAATAATATTTTTTGCTCAAAAGTCGCTGGAATTTTAAAGATCTTGCTCTATGTTATTTCATAATAAAGTGAAAAACTGGTAGGAACTTCTAATTGCATTTTGATTGACGTTACCTTATTATTTTCATAACTTTTTGGGACCTTTAAACTTTGAGAGCAAATAACCTCAAAGCTGTTAAATAAAACTAAAGAAAGCTTAATGTGCAAAAGAAGGAGATAATTTTTGGTACCGGTAAATACTTTTTTGACTTTAAACTAGGGTGTACCAAAAAAACCTTTTCTGATCGGGTTGTAGGCTGGCATAAAGTTGTGTTTGAGGTCAAAACTGGTAATGGTGCAAAAATTTTTAGTTTTGGTTGTCGTTTGACACCTATTTTCATGACGTTTCAATGGAAACGATCCAAAAATTAAAAAAATTTGCATAACTCAAGAACTATTGGAGATAGAAAGCTACAACACATGTCAAAAGTTGCAAAACATCCAAGTCCCCATTAATGTTTAATACATTTTGTGGGTATAAGTAATACAGTTTTTAAGATATTGCTAAAAATTGCTTTTAAGGAAATTCGCATTGAAAAATCTTTATATTTTAATTTTTTTGCTGTTCGCTAGAACTTTGACGGACTAATATTTTGATGCAATGTCACACAGTAAACATTTAAGTACTCATATGGTGTAAACACTTTAACAGAGTATTTGATCATAACTCAAACTTTATCATTACACTTACATGTACACAACACACATGGCAAACGAAATACACGAGCAATTTGTTGATAATGCATCATACAAAAACTATAAGAGTGTAGCAAAGTAGCGGTGGTATTGACACCGTATGTGCATCTGATTTATAGTTTTTACAAGTATTGTTTCATTCCCTTGTTTGTCACTTTTTTTGTTGATGTAGCAACTGAACCTTGTTTTTTTCTCAGTCCCTTTATAATCTTAAAAATGTTTGGTTTTGCTGTTGAGTTACAAGTGAGTTAGTCGTGAAACTCAGTAAGATGGCTTTATGCTTGTTCAGATGCATCATTGACAACTGGAATTGCTTTGATTATGTCTTCAACTGTTAAATAATCTGATTTTTGGCTCCAAAGTTTGAGATTTGTAGTTAAAAAACTTATACCAGTATTAGATTAGAACAGTTTGAACAAAGTCCTAGAGTCTTTTTCAATAATATGTGAAGTTGAGTCTGTTGTTGAAGAACTGGCATTTGCTGGACTCTGGTGTGTAATGGAAACTTTGTCACACTGGTACTTTAACAGTTCTCTGGCCATTTTCTGTTTTTCATTTGAAGAAGTTTGATCCCTAAACAGCACAAATAACTAGGCACTCAGAAAGTTACCACAAATGTTTGACAAATAAGCTGAACTAATTTCAACAAAAAGTGTAGGTATAGCAGTAGTGCGTTTTTGTATATCTTTCAAAATTTCTCAACTGGCAATGCAGCTTCAAGTTACATCCCTGGTTTACTGCGTCAAACTCTTTGGGTTCTCCAAGAAATGACTTGAAGCTGCATTCCCAGTTGAGAAACTTTTTTAACGAAATAAAAAATGTACTACAACTATACCTTCACTTTTTGTTGAAATTAGTTCAGCTTATTTGTCAAACATTTGTGGTACCTTTCTAAGCACCTAGTTATTTTTGCTCTGTTGGATGATCAAACCTCTTCAAATGAAAAACAAAAAAATGGCGAAAGTAGTGTTAAAGTACCAGTGTGATGAAGGATTTCCATCAAGCACCAGAGTCCAGCAAATGTCAGTTCTTCAACAATGGACTCAACTTCTATTCTCAAACTTTGGAGCCCAAAATCAGGTTATTTAAAAGTTAAAGACATAATCAAAGCAATTCCAGTTGGCAATGGCTTATCTGAACAAGCACTAGATCTTCTTACTGAGTTTCACAACAAACTCACTTGTAACTTAACAGCAAAACAAAACATTTTTAAGACTAGATGGGAGCTTGCTGAGTAGCAACCCCTTTGAACGACTGACCCAAATATATACAGATTTCAAAACAACTACTGTATATTCCGGCATATAAGACGACCGTCAGATAAGACAAGGTACAAAATTTAAATAAAATTGTGTTGTACATTTATCATATATCGGTTGTATAAGACGACAGCTAAGTTCTTGCATGTTTTTCTTACAGGAGTTACATTTGTCACTCACCAACGCCCACTTTTGTTCCAATATCAATGCCATTTTCTCGCTTTTTTTCAATTTATGCATCAATGCACATTTTGCCATATTACTGCCAAATTAGTCGAGGTGGAAAATTTGATCGGCACGGCACACTCGATATTACAAAATTTAGTGCCAATTTGAAGCAGAAAATATAAATTTTATCGATTTTAATCGCTTATGCAAATACAATATCGATAGCGCAAAGTGCAAAATACAGTAGTGTAATGTGTAAATAGGTAGCACAAAATGGAAAATAGTGCAAAGTGTTAGAAAATTAGGTTAAGAAATTGGGTCCAGAAAATTGGCTTATTAGCGGGAAAATATGCTATTGATGATGTTAAAATGAAAATACTTTTCCAGCACGTTCTTCATTTTTACTCACCTACGCATTTTTCTAATAAAATAAATCATGTGAAAATTAAGATATGACTTCTATATCGGTTGTATAAGACAAACCCAATTTTTAAGGGTGGTTTTTTGCTCTTGAAGAGTCGTCTAATTTGCCGGAATATACAGTAGCTCCCTAGCTTAAGCCATTCCAAAAATTGAGTTTTGGGGGGTCATCGGGGGTGGCTCCCCCAAACTATGTCAAATTATTTGTCTTAAATATCTACTGATATCAAAAAACACTGTCACCTTAAGTTTAGCTGTTCAAAAAATTGATTTTTGGGGGGTCCACTGGGGGGTGGAACCCCCAAACTATGTTAAAATATTTGTCTGTTAGATTTCTACTGATATTAAAAAACACTGTCACTCTAAGTTAAGCCGTTAAAAAATTGATTTTTGGGAATCTGTTTGGGGGAGTCCCAGGAGGGTGTCACCCCCAAATTAGGTTAAAATACTCCCGAGATAGGGAGCTCCGCCTCACCTGCGTCACTAGGGGTTGAAATGATTACCCATTTCGACGCGGAGACAGCATTAAGGTGTTGTCAAATGAAGTAGGATTGTAAGACATGATGTCTCTGTGAACTATTAAATTAGTTCTGCCTATTTCACTTCAGGAATAATTTAACTTGTTAGGTTAAAATAGTTTTGTGTGTAGTATCTGGTGATATCAATAAAAACTGGCACCCTAGCTTAGTCGTTCAAAAAATTGATGTTTGGGGAGTCCATTTTGGGGGTTTCTGGGGGGGGGGGGTACGCCCAATTTATGTCTAAACTTTTGTCTTTCAAATATCTACTGATATGAAAAAAACTAGCGTCCTAGCTTGAGCCTATTCAAAAAATTGATTTTTGGGGGTCCATTTGGGGGGTTTCGAGGGGGTGGTACCCCGAAAACTATGTCAAATTATTTGTTTTTGAAAATTTTCTTATATCAAAAAACACTGTCACCTTAAGTTAAGTCGTTCAAAAAATTGATTATTGGGGAGTCTATTTATGGGGCTTTTAGGGAGGGTGGTACCCCCAAACTATGTCAAGATATTTGTCAGTTAAATATCTGCTGATATCAAAAAAAAATTATGCCGAAGCTTGAGCTGTTCAAAATTTGATTTTTTGGGGCCTCGTTTTGAAGGGTTCCCGGGGGAGTTGCCTCAAAAATTTTGAGAGACAAAATTACGTTTGCAGCTCAACAACTTTACACAAAAATTAAATTTCGATATTTTGTTGTTTTGGAGAAGAGCGTATAAGGTTTAGGAAGAAAAAAAATGAAGGAAAAAAAGGACAAAAAAAAGGGAAAAAAAGAAAAAAAACTCATCGCGGCCAAAAATGGGTTGGTGGGGATGAAAGCGTATTTTAAGACATATAACCCAGAAATGTTTTTTGCCGTTATTTAAACCGTTTTTGAATGAGACCGCTTTTTATGCCAACCTTTTGGGGCGATAATTGGGTCTTAAAACCAAAGTTACTTGACCTATTGCCTCAAAATTTGGTACAAACATGCTACTCAATAGTCTCAAACTGCTGTCAAAGTTTCATGTAGCTAGGCCAAAGCGTTCTTGAGTTATAGTAAAGTAATGTCTGAAACTTGAAAGTCTTAAACTTTTCTCATATTAGTTGGAAAATGGTGCAATAAAAACAAAGGAAAAAGCGACGTGAGTGTCGATCATTGCAATTGTAAAAGGACTTAAAAAAAAACAAGGTTCAGTTGCTACAGCAACAGAAAGAGTGACTAACAAGCAACGAAACAATACTGGTAAAAACTATAAATCAGATGCACATATGGTGTCGGTACTACCACTACTTTGCTACACTTGTGATTGTGAAGTTCTTTGGTTCAGTAAAGTAAGATACTTTTGTGAAGTCCTCGGATATCGTTTGGGATGTCATATTCTGGTTTCTATGGAATTTGAACTTTCACCACAAAAGGCATTTAAGGGCCTAATTTACTAATGTTTTTACTCTATTGATGTTTATTATTAGGTTTGGTCGTGTCTTCAGTGTAAGAGCTTAGCCAGACGACCTTCAGTAGTAAAGTGTTCAATTGCTTTTTTTATGATTTTGTTATTAACTACAAGTTTGTTAGTAATTCAACTGTTTTCAGGTAAATTAGAAGTTCGAATAATTGGATGCCAGGATTTGTTGGAATCTGTTCCCGGACGCCTGCGGAACACATCGGTGCAGCTACCAGCTGGAACCTCGGAAAATAGGCAAGGATGGATACGAGGGGCAAGCAAGAGTTACCACAGCCGCGCCAGCAATAAATACAACCTCAAACCCGATGACCTTTCAAGTGCGTTTTAGTATGTTAGATCAGGACGTTTTGACTCAACTGGTTTGACTTGAGAGATTTTGGTGTGTGTGCATTATGTTTATGTTAGAGCTTGACCAGGTTTTGGTTAAAATAAATACAACCTCAAACCTGATGATGAAGCTCATGTTGAATTATAAATACTTAAACAAGTAATTGCGTAGTGCCTAATTATGTACTCTTTTAAATTGATACTATCCACAGTGACATCGGTTAGGGCAGGGGTCGGCAATGTTTTTGTTCCATGGGCCACATTTTGACTCAGCAACGTTCCAGCGGGCCACCATTAGCCGACCAAAAAAGAAAAGGTGACTGGCTGAACATGAGGCAATGTACAGCCAATTTAATGGCGCTGACCAAAAAAAAAGTCTCCACCTGAAAAGTAGGCCTTTTACTGTCGATTCAATGGCAGTTACCAAAAGGAACAAAAATAAACTAGGTCTCTACCAGAAACTGAGGTACATTTTGGCTCGTGTGTTGGTGAATTTCAATAAAAAAAGAAAAGGTCACGAGGCAGATGAGCATTTAAGTACGCAGGCCGGATGAAATTGCTTGGCTGGCTGGATCCGGCCCGTGGGCCGTAGGTTGTCGACCCTTGGGTTAGGGTGAGTGGATCTGAAAACAACCTAACTTAATTTGTTGCAGGAAAATTACAGTTCTGTTTATCTTTGCTGAGTTCACGGTGTTCTTTTTCCTAGAGTAATGAAGGTTGGATATTGTTTCATTTATGGGGAAATCACACACATGTATAGGATCTTTGTTTTTCCTATGTCCACTGTTTTAACAGCTTAAGTGCATTGAAGCTTAGATTCCTCTACAATCATTTCCTGTAAAATAAAAACAAAAACCAAATTAAAACCAACATATGAAAAATTAAAATTTCTGAATGTTGAAGGTGTATTTAATCTAGAAACCGTTAAATTCATGATGAAACTCAATACTAACGAACTGCCAGATATTTTTACAAAAAGATTTGCTGAAGTAGCCTCTGCACAGTTATATTCCATGCGTAGTTCTAGCTGCAATGATTATTTCGGTTGTAGATTTTATCATGTCAAAACAAACCAGTCAATACAAATAATGGGTGCAAAAATTTTGAATGACATCCCTAGTGAATTAAAAAATAAAGTTGAGAATTCCAGTCATAGACTGATGTTTAAACAGCTCAAGGAACATTTTTTACAGCAAACGTTGTAAATAAAGTATTCCAATTCTACAAAATTTTTCCGGTAATAAGTTTTTATGTTTGTTAGTTTTAAGTACAGCAGATTAAACTGTAGTTAGCTTTACTGCTGTTTTACATTATTTATTTATACTTTATATTGTAGTGAAATTTATTTCTTGAGAATTGTTAGGCCTTGTTATTAGTAATTTTTGTAATAAGACTTGTTTTTTTTATGGTTAAATTGAGATGATATTTGAATTAAATTTTGTTACCTTAAACTTGAATGTAGAGGACTCGCAGACTCGGCGAATAGCAAGCTATGCTTGCTACATCGTCTTTTGCGATTCCTCTATGAACTAAATGCAGCAATCTGTTTGTAATTTTGTACATTTTTTTGTCTTAACTATATTCGTAAATTCTGATTTGAGTCAGTTTGAAAAAATAACCTCTCTGTCCTCTTAGGATATGTGACGTGATGTCTTATGAACTATTAAATTAGTTCTGCCTATATTGGTATTGTATTTGTTTTGGGTTAAGTGTGTAACTCTGTCCAGTAGCCCACTGGATCCCCTTTTCCATTGTCCAGAGTTATTTTATTTTGTTGTTGTTTCTTGGTTTAGCATGGTTACAATTCCAGGGCTGAGTGCAAGAAGGGCCTAACTCCATTTTTGCCAATTTTGAGAAAATGGCAACATGTTACAAAATACTTTTTAAACTATCAGTACAAGAAAGGACTAACTTCTATCTCAAGTGCTTTTGCTGTTATTTGATAGTTTCATAAGGGCCTAAGTCAATTTTTGCTTGAAGACTTAGTGCGAGAAGGGCTTAACTGAAGTTAGGCCCTTATTGCACTAAAAATGCAAGCATATTTTAAGCATTGATGAAAATTTTAATACACCAGTTATCGAAAAAGGCAGCTATTTCTTGTAATTGTTGCAGTTTAGCATGCTCGAATGATTTCGGGTTTTTCACCTCGAAACACTAGGCTGCTGTCTTGAACAATTCCAATGATTTTTCGAGCAGAAAGTTGGCCAGAATACCATATCACCAATGATAGCAGTAGCGTAGCCAGGGGGGGAGAGGCTACAGCCCCCCCATTGGCATGTCGACCAAAATGCAGAATGAGAAAAACACTACGTTTTTAGCACTTTTGAGACTTGAGATTGTTTTATGCACTGGAGTGGACTAAATAGTGATTAAAAACATCTTTTGAAACATATACTTAAGGTGGGGGGGTAATTTGTTAAAAATAAAACTAACAAATATATGAAAACTTTGAAAAATGGTAAAAAATAAGCAATCAAATTTGATCGCAAATGTAAAAATGCTAGACATAGGTGTCATCAACTAATATACCATAAACTAAGGAATAGGGGAAGGCTATTCAGTATTAGTTAATTACCAATAATTTCTCTCAAATCTCTTTTCATTAGCCCCCCTTCAATTAATTTTCTTTATAAACTGTAGACAAAATAGATTACTCTATATGAGTTTTTTTATTGAACTGTTCGATTTTAAAATTTACTAGCATCTAAATAAGAGAACTAAAATTTTACCGTTAGCCACCTCCCAAACAGCCCATTTATGCAACTGGTTTAATCCTGTTTGCACTGCCAATTTCTAAGCCACGTTTTAACCGCATATTATTTTTTTATCAAAATAGGCCTAAAATTAAGTCATTTTTGCAAAAAAATGCAAAATTTTCGAGCGCGCCCCCAGACCCCCGTGCCTCCGGAAGAGCAGAATCAGGTTTAATCAAGCCTTATACAAATTTCACAAAAACAAAGCTCAACTTCAAATGCTGCAAATCCAACTAAAAGGTCAAAATCAATCAAATATTTTCTAGTAGATCGAAAACCTGAAAATCAAGTGTGCTTGTCAATGTTTCTGAATACCTTCTCAATTTCTCACAAAAAAGTTAAAGTGATATACAACAAAAAGGTCTACGGTACAGGAAGGATTATTGGTGATCAAAGAGGAAAACATGGACAACAACGAAAAGTTTCTAAAGAAGCCCTGGATTGCATAAAAAAGCATATCAAGAGCTTTCCTGCTTACAGAAGTCACTACAGTCGCAAAGACACTGACAAAAGATATTTGTGTCCATCACTTTGTTTATATGAAATGTACCGCCTGTATGTCATTGAATGCAGCAAAAATAATCTACAGCCACAAAAAAAACATATTTATCGCAAAGTCTTCAATGAGCAATATAACTTTTCGTTTCATCCTCCTTCCAAGGACACCAGTAAGAAATGTGATATTTTCAAAGCTGCGATAATTTCTGCTGAAGAGGAAGAAAAAAGTGCAATTAAAGCAAAGAAAGAACAGCACTTATCGAAGGCTGAATTGGCTTACGATCAAAAAAGCATAGACAAAGCTTATGCTGCAGCTTCAGATGATTGTGTTACTGCAAGCTTTGACTTGCAGAAAGTATTGCCATGTCCTCACTTAAAAACTGGAGTAGTGTGTTACAAACGGCACTTCAGCTGTATACAATCTAACCATTTTTGAGACAACTAAACAAGGGGTAATCAAGGCCATTGCTTTATTTGAAACGAGACAATAGCTGGTAGAGGGGCCCAAAAACTTGGCTCATGTCTTTGGAAATGGATTGATAATTTGCCCCAAACTATTAAGGACATTAGACTGTACAGTGATTCATGTGGATGTCAAAACAGAAATTATCCATTATTCACAATGCTGATGCATATAGCGCATTCAAAAGGCATTAAAATTACCCATACATACCTTCAACCAGGCCATACCCATATGGAAGCTGACAGCATTCATGGAATAATGGAAACACATGACAAAAGCACTAATACTGTTACCGAAATTCCACGTGATTGGATTTCAACTATCCGATGTATTCACCGAAGCAAGAAACTAAACGTTGTTAGCATGAAATGAACAGATTTCAAAAACGCCAAGCATCTTTTTGCAGACCGCGTTTTGATAAATAGGTCGAAGAATGAAGATGGTGAACCAGTGGGCTGGTTAAAGATGAGAAGAATATTTTATGGCAACGAAAAAGGGAAGATGAATTATGTAACTTCACTTCTAGAAGAATTCAAAGTTAGCACCTACTCAGTTTTATGAAGAGAAGCTAACAGAGTTGAAATCGTCGATTGGACTTTTCCTCAATTGAACAATGAACAGCTGCCAATAGGAGTAAAGAAACTTAAAGACTTGATGGATTTGCTACCTTTGATATCAGCAGACAATCGACCATTTTACTTGAACTTGAAATCTGATGAGATACAGGAAGAAGAAGAAATGGTGTAAACTCTGCAAGCTCTGCTGATCTCCTATGACATTCTTTCCTTTTTTGTTCACTTTATTCTGCCTATGAGCTTGTAATTTTTTGCAAACTAAGTCAGAAATACACAAGAAGTCTACCTAGTAAAAGTCTAATTTGGTTAATGTTTTATTAGGGCCAAAACTATCAAACGGTATAGTTTACCAAATTCGATTAAGCGACAAAATTTAAGACGTCTAGTCAAAGCGAACTCTGTTAAATTCCTAGTTAAACAACTACACTAAAACTTTATCTATTGAAAAGCTGCAACGATGGAAAAAGTAAATGAACCTATACTTAAATTTCAACAATTTTTGGTTAAAATTAATAAAATTCCTTGTAAATCGTGATTTAATGACAAAATACAAGATATACCTTGATTCTGGCCCTTTTACACTGCATATGAATAACAAACCACTTGTACAGAATTAGATAATTGCCAAACTTGCCTTTCTAAACCGAAAACATTGGCTCAATATCGGGCGAAAAGTTAGTGCAAGAAGGGCCTAAGTAACATTTTCGTAAAATAAACAAACAAACAATATTTATTTTTATTAATTACGATTAACATATTTTGAAGATAATCTCAAGCCACTCTATTAACCTCGCCCCCACGTTTTTTCTATTGCACAGTAAAAGAAATTTAAGCTACAAAGACACAAAAATCTTTCTTTTGCCTTTTTCTCGAAAACACAATTTTAGAGTTAGGCCCTTCTTGTACTCAGCCCTGGAATTATTCTTCACAATCATATTTTGGTTATTGTAGGCAAGTTTAGTCAACTTTTGAATTATTGCCTACAGGTCAAGTTAGCTTAGTTTTTGAATGTCAGTTTACAAGTCAGGCCTGCTGATAGGCTGTGATATTAAGCGAAGCTTGAGTTCAGGGCAGTAGGCCTATTTCGGGGAAAAATCTGTTCTGCTTTTGTTTAGTTGAAAATTTTTAAACTAGGAGTTAAGTTTTACCTCTGTCTTTCTATCATTTAATGACTCTTGATTTTAAAATTCGACTATTTAGTAGCTCACGAAACAGCAAAATTTATGTTTGAAGTTGACAAATACGCACTGCCATTTCATTTCAATGACTGACTTTTTGAAAGTCTCACAAACTCATTCTCGTTCCAGTCAGTCATTATAAGACAAATTGCTCTATAGTATCCACCATGTTATAGAACTAACAGATTACAAAGATCAACTAGATGTTCATTTTCTCACAGGAAAATAATACGGGACTTCCGCCAGTTCCATTTCACCATCATTCTCCCCTTTATACTTCGAAGGTTACCAATATTTCTGTAAAACTCAATTGTATGGAATACAAACAAACTAATTTTGTGTCATGAAAAAATAAATGTTGATTTTAAATCGTTTGTGGTTTGGGTAAAACCGATGTCCGACTAAATATTTGAACCCAGCTCAGTTCATTCACTACAATTTCAAACCCTGGTGCCTCTAATCATTATGCCAACTCAACATATGAACCCAATTGACTAAAATCAACTGTTAAATTTAGCTTTGAAAAAGTGATTTTTGGAGAGGTTTGTTTGGGGGGTGGTACCCCCAAACCATGTAAAAATTGTCTTTTAAATATCTGCTGATGTCCAAAAAAACTAGTACCCTAGTTCAAGTCATTCACAATAATTGATTTTGTGTGGTCCATTTGGGAAGATTCTGGAGGGGAGTGCTCAAAACTATGTCAAACATTTTGTCTCCTAAATATCTTTTGATGTAAAAAATACTGGAGCCTTAGCTTAAGTTCTACAAATTGATTTTTGTGGGGTTCAGTTGGGGATTTCCGGGGGTCTGGTACCTCCATGTTATGTCCAAAAAACTATAGTTTTAACTTAAGTCGTTCAATGCAATGACATTAGGGAGTTTTTTTGGGGAGGGTACCCCCAAACTATGTTCAAGTACCGTCAGTTAAATATCTACTCATATCAAGAAAACTAGCACCCTAACTTAAGTGGTTAAAAAAATTGATTTTGTGGGGATCTTTGTAGAGAATAAAACCGGATACCCTTTGGTCATAAGTAATGTCAAAAAAAAAAACGATTTTCAAAAAATGTGCTGGATTCAATATGACTTTGGAATTAGAAAACCGATGGCCAACTAGATGATTGAACCCAGGTCTATTCAATCACAATGGTTTTCTATGCTGGCGCCTTTAAGCACTAGACCACAGTAGCACATGTGTATGTATGACAAAAATCAGTTATTAAAATCATGTATTGAACTTCGTTATTGTTTTCGGTGCGTCTGGCACAAACCACGTGACGTAGCAATTCCAAAAAAGCAGCTGCACAACTTCTTGTATAGACTTATCATATCTCCAAAGTTCAAGTTTCTAGCTTTGATGGTTTTAGAGTTTTTGTTAAATTTAGCTTTCAAAATGTGATTTTTTGTATAGATGTTTGGTACCCCCTGACTGTGTAAAAAAGTTTGTCTTTTAAATACGTATTTACTGATATCCAAAGAAATCTAGCGTTGAAGTTCAAGGTGTTCAAAATAATTAAATTTTGGGGTCCATTTGGGAAGGTTCCAGAGGGGTGGTACCCCCACCATATGTCAATTTTTTGTCGTTTAAATACCTACTAATATCAAGAAGACTGAAGCCTTAGATTAAGTTGTTTAAAAATTGATTTTTGTGGGCTTTTTTCGGGGGGTGGCACTTTCAAAGTATTTCCAAGTATTTGTGTGTTCAGTGTTTTATAATATCAAAGAAAAACTAGAACTCTAGCTCAAGCCATTGAAAAAATTGGTGTGTAGGGGGTCTGTTTGGGGGACTGTCGGGGGTGGTACCCCCAAACTCTGTCAAAATGTTTGCCTCTGAAATATGTACTGATATTAAAACACAGGCATCGTAAATTTGGTCGTGCAAAAATTTGATTTCTGGGGTCCACTTTGAGGGGGTTTCGAGGGGAAGTGGCACCCTTAAACTGTGTTGAAATATTTGTATGTTAAGTATCTGTTGATATCGAAAAACAACTGGCACCCTATTTTGAGCCAAACAAAAAATTAATTTTTGATGGGTCCATTTGGAGGGTATTCCCAGATGATGTCAAAACATTTGTCTCTTAGATATGTGCTGATATTTAAAAAAAAACTAGTGCCCTTAAAAAATTTGATTTTTGGGGGTGGCACCCCCAAACTATTTCAAAATATTCATTTCCAAATTATATGCTGCTAATATCAAAAAACACTGGCATTGTAAATTAAGTCAGTCAAAAGATTGGTTTTGGGGATGTCCCCAAGGGGGGCGATACCTCCAAACCACGTCGAAATATTTGTATGTTAAATATCTACTGACAGCAAAAAACACTGGCACCCGAGCTTCAGCCATTCTAAAAATTGGTTTTGGGGGGTCCATTTGGAAGAGGGCCTCAGCGAGGTGGTACCCCCAAACTCTGTCAAAATATTTGCCTTTAAATATCTATCGATACGAAAATACATTGGCACCGTAGGTTGGTCGTTCAAAAAATTGACCAAATACATTGGTCGTTGAAAAAATTGGTTTTTGGGGAATGTCCCCAAGGGGGGTTGGCTCCCCCAAACTATGTCAAAATGTTTGTCTGTTAAATATGTATTGATATCAAAAAAACTGGCACCTTAGTTGGAGCCAATCAAAAAATTAATGTGGGGGGTCCTCGGGGGGGTAATATCCCCAAACGATCTCAAAAGATTCGTGTCTTAGGTATGTGCTGATATCAAAAAAAACTAGTGCCCTAGCTTGAGCCAATCAAAAATTAATTTTTGGGAATCCCCAAGAGGAGCTGGTAACCCCAAACCATGTCAAAGTATTTTTCTCTTAAATATCTACTGATATCAAAAAGCACTGGTACCCTAAATTAAGTCGTTAAAAAATTGTTTTTCCGGGGTCCATTTTGGTCCTCGAAGGGTGTGGTATCCCCAAACCACGTCGACTTATTTTTCTCTTAAATACCTACTGATATCAAAAAACCAGGGATGGCAATCGCATCGAAAATCGCATCGCATCCCACGTTATTTTCGGAAAAATATCGCATCTAATTATCGCATCAAAACAACCAAAAAAATCGCATCTATTATCGCATTGCAGAATTTGACAAAAAAAATCTGAGATTTTTTCGATTATTTCGATTTTTTGTCTTTAATTCTATTAGTTTCTTGTGTTTGGTCATAAGTTAACTGTTTCGTCATTGTGACCGATTGTGACTGACACTTGCTTTTTAAGTTGTGCTTAAAGTTGCTTTTCAGTTTTTGATATTGATGCATGTGAGCATGGAGCACCATGTGTGCATGCAGTGATTCTAGTTATGATGCAATAGCTTTTGCTTGTTTTTTTTGCTAAGGCGGCATCTCAGAATTAAAATCTCGCACTGGCTGAGCTTCCAGACTACGTTAGTCGTTTCAGTTGCGAACAAAGGTGGAGTCGAGGACACAAGGCTCAAGGTCAAGGACACAAAAAAAATCCGAGGCCCAGGCTAAGGACAACTTTTTCGAAGACAGACCCTCTCGAGGCCAAGGACCAAGGACACAGCCACAAGTGTTCTCCAAATAAAAATAAACAAAAAAGGTCTTAAAAAAGTTTTTCAGGCAATCTCCAATTCATAGGCGTAGCCAGAATTTTTGATTGGAGGGGTTTAAAATACAAATCACATGCAATGACGTCATCAAAATTTTTCAAAAGAGGAACTTTTGTCGGACAAAGATATCGTAGGATGGAAGATCTGAAACCGTTGCTAATTGGCACTTAACCAGGATTTTGCAAAGAGAGAGGGCTTAAACTAGTAGTTGAAAAGTGCAAATATCTAACTTTAAAGACGTGTAGAGAAAGCTAGTGTAACTGAAACATGTCACAGATGGGGATCTGGGGGCGGGCTCCCAGCCGCCAGAGACTTTAGCAGCCGCTGGGCGATTTTTTGTAATTTTTTTGGAAAAAAAAAACAGCTATTTTAATGCCATTGAATCACATTTCGCACGTGTTCAGAGCCATTTAAAAACACCAGATTATTGAAATTTGAAAGCCAATCAAAAAAATTAAATTGTCTTATACTCCTACTTGCAATTTAAGTCCAAAACACGTTTAACATCTCGCATTTTTGAGTTAAATTTTAGATGTAAGTGATTTGGTCCAGGTAGGGGAAAGTAAGGTGCTTTGTCTCTGGCTACGTTTTAGCAGTTAGTAACAATCCACTAGAAGATTTTCCTTAAAGATTTTTATTTTGTCATGAAAATAACCAGTTATAGGAGTATATGTTCGGCCAGGGGGCCAGGCCCCTCAATTGAAGTCAATGATTTGTTCGATCAGCATTTTCCATGAATAATTTTTTCAAAAGTATTTCGTGCGTAAAAACTGGAGTGTTGGAGGCAAATTACTGAATTGTTATTGAAAAATGGTACAATAGATGGTTACGCCTACTAACCATGCTATTGCCGGGCCGGATTTACATCGCGCCAAGCCCCTGGCAGTTTGGGGATTTTTGCAACATCTTTCTGCCAAGTATAGGGGAATACCAAAAAAAGTCTTACGATTTGAGCGCAGGGCCCCTAGCTGGTACTGCGCCATATTATGGTCAATCCGGCCCTGGTTAATCATTATGTCCATAAAAAGGCTATATGAGGGTCTGAGATAGCAACTTTTAGGACAAAAACTCTTCATTTCTTCCGGGTTATTCGTTTAATAAATAGGCTGGCAAAAATTAAATTGAGTGGGACCCGGGACCCCTGGTCTTCCATATTGTTGTTAGTTACTGTTGCAAATGAAAAATGCTAAAACGAAACTGAAACTGAAGAAACAGTAGGCTTTTTTGACACATTCTTGTTTTTGGTGAAATTTCAATTGGGAGGGGGCGGGTTCCCTGGTCCCCCCCCTTTTGCTACGCCTATGCTCCAATTGAGGAAAACAAAAAAAGTGTTCGCAAATTTTCCCCCAAGGTTTCTGGCGTTTTCCAACAAAATTTCATCGGTTCAAGAAATAGTGCTGTCCTCGAGCCGAGGACAGGGCAATTTTTGAGGACTTCAGGCTTCGAGGCCAAGGCCAAGGACTTCAAAATGCGTCCTTGAGGACTCCACCTCTGGTTGCAAATACGTCTAGCTTTGCAGCAGGAAAATCATGCCAAAGTTGGATAATGATTTCTGCGAGTATTTCAAAAGGAAGGAAGAAGAAAAAGTTCTTGCAAAGTGCAAGTCTTGTAAGTTTGCAGCGACTACTGTGCCTAACAAGACAGGCAAATCCTATTTTCACTCAGGCAACCTAATGCAGCATCTTAAACACAAACACTCCCGAACAGCATGAAACGTTTATCAAATCAAAAGGTCGGTCTTTATTCAGCGTCTTCAAGTGCCACCTTAGATGCATTCATAACTGTAATGCGAGCAGCCGAGAAAGGCCATGTCGATTATACCATCGCCGTTTCAGATTTCAAGAAAGCAGTTGTGGATAACAGGCTTCCACTGTTGGTATTTGAAGCATCAGGCATGAAGAAGATACTGCAACAACTTTTCGTTTTATAGTGATTTGCAAATGTTTTTAAATAAAAGCTTTAATAGCTTTGTAAACGGAGTGCTAAATTTTAGGCAACAAACTTAAATTTCAAAATAGTTTAAAAAATCAATAATTGCACAAATAATCGCAAAGTAGCTGCGATATTATCGCATCGAAAAAATTTCAAAATATCACAAAAAAAAAAATCGCATATAGGAGCAAACAGGTGGGAACACTTAACGATTCTAAGAATAAAAAGTACAGCCAAAATGCAGGAATACATTTTAATAACTGACGTTTCGCTAAACACTTATAGCATCTTCAGAGCTTATTCAAATTGAATAAGCTCTGAAGCTCTGAAGATGCTATAAGTGTTTAGCGAAACGTCAGTTATTAAAATGTATTCCTGCATTTTGGCTGTACTTTTTATTCTAAAAATCGTATATGTTATTCTACTTGGCATCGCATCGCAAAATCGCATTGCAGTTTTTCTCCGTAACAGATATCGAAGAAAATCATCGATGCGATTGCCATCCCTGCAAAAAACACTGGCACCCTAAATTAAGTCGTTCAAAAAATTGATTTTTTGGGGGTTCGTTTTGGTCCCCGACGGGGAGTGTTACCCCCAAACCACGTAAAAATATTTGTCTCCTAAATATCTAATGATATCAAAAACACCAGCTCCTTAATTTAAGTCGTTTAAAAAATAGATGTTTGGGGGGACCATTTTGGTCCTCGAGGGAAGGTGTTACCCCCAAAGCACGTCAAAATATTTTTCTCGTAAATATCTAAGAATATCAAAAAATGCTGGCACCCTATGTTAACTCTTTCAAAAAAGTGATATTTTGGGTTGCCTTTTGGGGGGATCCCCGAGAGGGTGGTACCCCCAAAGTATGTCAGGGTTTTTGTCTCTTTATTGTCTCTTGATATCAAAGACGTAGCACCCAGCTTAAGCCGTCAAAAAAACTGATATGTGTTTGGGTACATTTGGGGGTTTTTAGGGGTTGTTCTCCCCAAATTATGTCAAATAGTTTTGTTCTAAAAATTTGTACGGAAAACCAAAAAAAGTAGCGCGCTTGCTTATGGTGTTAAGAAAGTGCTCTTTGGGGCATCTTCACAGAGAATAAAACCTGATACCTTCTGATCATACCTAGTGTCAAAGAAAAAATATTGAAAGCGATTTTGTTAAAATCGAAAAAAAAAATTAATATGCTAGATTCAATATATAATCTTGTATTGATGAAAGCTATGACTAACCAGAGTATTGAACCCAGGTCTTAGGTTTAAGCACTGGTGCCTTTAATCATTCGGCCTCGACAGCACACGAGGGTAGGTGACTACCTCCAAAGTACTTCAAAATATTCTTGTCTTTAAAAGTTCTAGTGATAGTAAGAGAAACTAGCGCGCTTGCTTGAGGTCTTTAAAAGCTGATTTTTGTGACGTCTTCACAGAGAATAAAACCTGATACTCTCTGATCATATCTAGCGTAAAACAAAAAATGTTATAAACGATTTTGTCTTAATCGAAAAAAAATTAATATGCTAGATTCAATATAATCTTGGTTCAATGAAAGCGATGACCAACCAGAGTATTGAACCCAGGTCTTAGGTTTCAAGCACTGGCGCGTTTAAGCATTCGGCCACGGCAGCACATGAGTGTAGGTGACTACCTCCAAAGTACTTCAAAATATTCTTGTCTTAAAATTTCCAGTGTTAGCAAAAGAAACTAGCATGCTAGCTTGAGGTCTTTAAAGGCGGTGAATCATCCAGCCAATTCCGGTGGTTTACAATAACTAAAATTGAACTATAATTTTTGGTATTTTTTGTTTTAATTTTCGGGCTGCGTTTGCAAAGATATTCTACAAATACAAAAAGATGTCCCCCCAAAAAAAGTTTTTGGAAACTCTGAGTTTTGATCTTCCCGCCAAAACCACAGTTCTCTAAACTATTAGGCCTACTGTAATCTTATTAAACTATTAGGCCTAACTATCTCTAAACTATTAGGCCTAATAGTTCAGAGATAGTTAGGCCTAATAAGCTATCTCTAAACTATTAGGCCTACCACAGTTCTCTAAACTATTAGGCCTACTGTGGTTTTGGCGAGAAGAACAAAACTCAGAGTTTCCAAAAAGTTTTTGCCGAGGGATATCTTTTTGTATTTGTTGAATATCTTGGCAAACGCAGCCCCAAAATCAAAACAAAAAATCTCAAAAATTCCAGTTCAATTTTAGCTATTGTAAACCACTGAAATTGGCTGGATGATTCACCGCCTTGAAAAGCTGATTTTTGTGAGTCTTCACAGAGAATAAAACCTGATACCCTCTGATCATATCTAGAATGAAACAAAACATGTTATAAACGATTTTGTCGTAATTGAAAGAAAAATTAATAAGCTAGATTCAATATAATGTTGGTATTGAACCCAGGTCTTAGGTTTCAAGCACTGGCTACTTTAACCATTTGGCCACGGCAGCGCGTGACTAAAATCACTTTATAAACTTCGCTGTCACAAGTTTACGGTACATCTGCCCCAAACTACGTAACGTAGCGCCTCCAAAATTGCAGGGACGCAAGTTCATGTGTAGACTTATCATCTGTCTAAATTTCAAGTTTCTAGCTTATGGTTTTGGAGTATTTGTCACCATAATGTGATTTGCTTAATTAATAAATAAATAAATAAATAAACAAAGAAAGAAAGAAAGAAAAAAAGTGTCGGAATCGACATATTTTATTTTTGAGAGCTGAAAGGGCATACCCAGACGCTTCTAAATTCGAAAGTTTTATTCCCCTAGTGCCATTAGTTTTCGAGCTAGAGCTGTTTAAACCTACAATTGGCATTTCATTTTTTGGCTTGGAACCCCTTATCATGTAACCGATTGCCCCCAAAACTTGCACTAAGAATGATTCATATGTGCCTCAGCTAAGATCTAAATTTCAAGTTTCTACCTTTAGCTGTTTCGAAGTTAAAGCTATTTCAAACTTTGTTTTCGAATTCGTAATTTTTCACGGAAAAAACATAAGGACTTCCAACGCCAAGCGTCGCGGAAGTCCCAATATTAGATATAGAGGTGTGAAAATCTAAAATGAAATTTTGGAGGAAGTTAAAAACGAAACTTTTTTTAAATTCAAAAGATAGTACAAACAACTGCTCCTGGAATCATAATATTAATGAACATTACCGGCAGTAATAAAGAAACAATGTAGATTAGTTACATTGTGGTGAATAGTTCGTTTTTGTGCTCTTGCTCATTTAATTCATTCACAAAAATATATGTTTTCAATTCGAACTGATTTAGTTTTTTTCACGTGGTAGCTGCTCGACTTGAAGACCATATGATTTTGTCATTTCTCAGCTTCCTGCTCTTATCATATATTTTAATTATTGCAGCTATGTGTGTGTCAGTGCAAAATAAACTCTTTGTTTATGAGAACTTTAGCCTATCGGTAACTTGGGAATTTAAAAATTATCCGATGAGTTACCCTTTTTTCCGGATCATACAATTTCTTGTGCTGTGTCGACTCCACTTTAAACAGGTGATGAAGTCAGTTTACTTTGAAACACAGTATTGCACTTGCGATGGGAGCTTCCCCTCTGCGTTAATCAGGGTTGAAATGATTACCCATTATAAATTATGGTGTTTTCCAATAAAGTAGGATAGTAAAACATGATGTCCCTGTGAACTATTAAACTAGTTCTGCCTATTTAACTAAAGAATAGTTTATGTTTGTTTTTATTTAACCGTTTTGATAGATAAGCAATTGAGGATGGAAAATTTACCGCAATTCACAATGTGCATGTGTTGGACCTTTGTTTTTACTCAGCCATTTTGATAGATATGCGTTGAAATATATTGATTTGCTTATAATGAAAAAACACTTCAGAGGTCGAACATTCCTCCTTTTAAAACTCTTTGTTAAAATAACATAATTTTGTTACTATGAGGCAGTTTGTAACGCTTTGCTGTATTTGGTTTTCACCGAATAATTACTGAAGTGATTGCTAATCAAGCTGTTGTTTTAGCTGTGTAATTTGATTTCGCACGGTATTTGCTTGACAGTTGCTGCATTTTTTATCTGCTGTATATTATTGCTAACAGAACTGTGTGTGTATTTGATGTTCCCGTGGATGTTGGATGTATTGTACTCTATCATTAACGTCTCAGCAGAACTAGGCTTGACACTTCAACAAGATAGACGGCCTTGTAGTGTCTAGAAATGAACTTTTTTGTTGTAAAAATCTATTTTAGAATATTTATGGTATTATAGAGTCTGGAAAGTCTCCTTTTTGTTGTAGAAATCTGTTTTAGAATATTTATGTTATAATGTTTAAAAATATTTGTATTAAACCATGCATCATTTCTGTGCTGTTCAGATAACAATTGCATTTTTTGTGAATTGTTGAAAACTGCAGCACCGCTGTCGAAACAATTCTTTTAACTTGAGTTTTGTTGACAAACAGAATTGCTGCAGTTATTATAACATATTTCTTGAAAGTCACTGTAATTTTAAAGACCGCAGTAGCCTATCATCATCATTTTGCTCCAGGAATGTTATTCCTTCTATTTCTGGAGCCCAGCAGAGGTTCCCCGCATGCAGGGGTCAGCTGGTTTTTGCAGCCTAGTTGCCATCTTTCACGATCTTGAGCATCCAACCTTTGCAAACCTCTGGCAGTCATGTCACATTCTAGTACTTTTTTCCACCTCTTTTTCGGTGTTCCTTTTTTTGTCCCATCAACTTCTAAGAGTAGTGCCTTTACTGGACCCCTTTCTTCATCCATTCTCTCCACATGTCCCAACCATCGCAACCTTTTGTCTCTCAGAAACTCTTCCAATATCACTACACCCGTCATTTCACGAATCTTCTCATTGTTCATTTTATCTTTCAAGGTTTTCCCACACATCATTCGCAACATTCTCATTTCTGTAATCTTCACCCTCCTTTCATCTTCCATTTTCAATGCCCAACATTCAGCACCATAAGTTAGAGCATTTCTCACATAACTTTTGTATAAGGTGCCTCTAACCTTCAATGATATGCTTCTTCCACATATCACATTCGAAACCTCTTTAAAGTTTTTCCATGCCGATCTAATTCTTGATGTTACAGCCTTCTGAGCACATCCTTCCATACTGATTACATCACCAAGGTAAGAAAACCTGTTCACCACTTCTATGTTGTCTCCATCCAAACTTATCATTTTATCTTCATCTTCAAATACCACATCAGGGATGCATTTTTTGCAAGTAAAATCTTTCTCTTTGGTTAAACTTCCATAAACTCCAGAACACCTCTTGTGTACCCAGTGTTGACATTTTGTACACTGCATGGAGTTCCTTCCCACTCCTTTGCCACATGCAGAGCACGGATACTTTCGCATTTGCATTCGCACAAAATTTCTTCTTGTATAGCAGTAGCCTATATAGTGAAATTTGATGAGAACTCCTCAAAAGTGAGAACTGAACAGTAGTGGCTGTAAAATTTTGATTGATGTTCAATGTATAATTGTTTATTGATGAACTTTTCTAGATATTAAATTGTGAAAGCTGTTAACCACATATTTGTTAAAGTTAGTTAGACGTAACAAATTTCGAAAACAAGATACTGTATAATGCAGTAAATCTGATCAGCCCAACAATTGTTTACTTATAATAAACTCGCTTCACGCCATTTGAACATTATTTTTAAGTTCAATTTGGTTTTGAAGTTTTGTAACTTTAGATTCTGTCCCGAAGTTACGGATATTGCTTGCTGTGTTACATTTTTAATGCTGTAGTCTGTGTTATGCTCTGCGTGTTGAATTACTGACTTATTACTGATTATTTTTATTGTTGATTGGTCGTTTTGTTTTTGGACGGTTTTAAGGCTCGATCTACACTTGGCGTACAATCATATGCATACGATCGTATCCCGTTTTTAATTTTGACTCTGTTTTGGATTTTTGGTTAAAGTAAAGTAAAAGGATATGATGGACTTGCTGGTGCACTCAAATTTTACTCTAATTGTAGACCTGCCTACGACAAGCATGTGAATAGATGTTAAAAACAAATCAAAACTAACTGAGTTTTTACTTAACTTGTGCGATTACTTTAAAAATACTAATAGCAGTCTGATTAACTGTTCACACGTTTTTAGGCGAAGTAAGTGCGGTTTTGAAACTAGACAATATTGAAATTGGACAAACACCTTGGAAGAGCTGTGGTCCTCAATGCTGGTGTCAACATTTTGTCATCGACGTGGAAAGAGTAGGTTACACTTTAGCTTTTTAACCATGCTTTATTCCCAGTTGAATGAAGCCTTAAGTCACTTCCTTTTAATTTATTTGTTGCTAAGCTTTAATCGCCAGTTAAATAGGTTAGATCATGGTTGGTTGTAGACACGAAGTTTCATACATTTGAGATCTGTTTGAAAAGTAACGGGACTGGGTCTATAACTGTTTTATTTTAGTTGACATGTCAATTTTACAACATGTCGCCTTCAAAGTAATCTCCTTGGGCTTGAATGCACTTTTCCAATCTTCTCTGCCATGCTTCCACGCACTCCTGGAAGGATTCCATCGGGATCGCTCGGAGCTCTCTCGTCACGGCTGTTTTAATGGCCTCTGAATCTTGAAAACAAGTTTCTTTGATGATTTCCTTGAGTTTCGAAAACAAAAAGAAGTTACGAGGGGCCAGATCTGGAGAGTTGGGTGGTTGCTCCAGTACAGCAATCTTATTTTTGGCAAGAAACTCACGAATTCCCAAGGCATTATGAGCTGGAGCATTGTCATGATGAAGCAGCCATGATCTCGTTTCCCACAGTTTTCTTGTTTTCTCCCTCACTGAGTATATCAGACATCGCAAGATATTTTTGTAGACGTGCTGATTAATAGTTGGGTCTTGTGGCAAGAATTCTGCGTGGGCAATTCCATGGTCATCAAAAACAGCGATCAGCATCACCTTGGTTTTCGACTTGAACATCCTCATCTTTTTGGGTCTTGGTGACAATGCGTTCTTTCATTCAAGGCTCTGCTGTTTGGTGAGTGGATCGTACTCGAAATTCCATGACTTATCGCCAGTAAGAACTCTTTTCAACAAGTTGGGTTCAGTTTCGACTTGCTCCAAAATGTCTTGACACACTTACACATGCCACTCCTTTTGTCCTTCATTCAGCAACCTTGGTACCATTTTTGGACAGTTCTTCCTCATCCCCAGATCTTCCGTAATGATCCTCCACACCCTCTCACTATTCATACCCAGCTCATCTGTTCTCATTCGAACAGTAAGACGGTGATCGCTTCGCACCTTTTGTCTCACACGCTCAGCATTTTCATCTGTTCTTCTTGTGGATGGCCTCCCTTTCCTGTGATCATCTTCCACCTCCTCTCTTCCCTCTTTGAACCTCCTGTGCCACTCAGAAAGACAAGTTTTTGACATCGTGGCATCACCACAGACTTCTTGAAGCAACTTTAGTGCTTCAGCTGGAGTTTTTCCAAGATGGACAAGAAATTTCAGGTTGATTTGTTGTTCGATGCTCATCCTTTGCAGTAAAATAAAAAAGGCTAAAAATTCTTACCAATTTTATCAAATTTTCACAAAACGATCACAAAGAAAGTGCCTTGACAGAAAAACGTGTGGAAAAGAATGTAGTTGTCACAGAATGCTGAAATTTGGTTTTCGAAATCATAAGACATTGTGACATCATACGAGGTGTGTTTGAAAAGTAATGGGATTGTGCACACTGCACCAACAACGTTTATTGCGGAGAAAAAAGCATTGCTTTCTCTGATGTCACAATGTCCTATGGTTTCGAAAACCAAATTTCAGCATTCTGTGACAACTACATTCTTTTTTGCTCATTTTTCTGTCAAGGCACTTTCTTTGACCATTTTGTGAAAATTTGATAAAATTGGTAAGAATTTTTAGCCTTTTTTATTTTACTGCAAAGGATGAGCATCGAACAACAAATCAACCTGAAATTTCTTGTCCATCTTGGAAAAACTCCAGCTGAAGCACTAAAGTTGCTTCAAGAAGTCTGTGGTGATGCCACGATGTCAAAAACTTGTCTTTCTGAGTGGCACAGGAGGTTCAAAGAGGGAAGAGAGGAGGTGGAAGATGATCACAGGAAAGGGAGGCCATCCACAAGAAGAACAGATGAAAATGCTGAGCGTGTGAGACAAAAGGTGCGAAGCGATCACCGTCTTACTGTTCGAATGAGAACAGATGAGCTGGGTATGAATAGTGAGAGGGTATGGAGGATCATTACGGAAGATCTGGGGATGAGGAAGAACTGTCCAAAAATGGTACCAAGGTTGCTGAATGAAGGACAAAAGGAGTGGCGTGTGTAAGTGTGTCAAGACATTTTGGAGCAAGTCGAAACTGAACCCAACTTGTTGAAAAGAGTTCTTACTGGTGACAAGTCATGGAATTTCGAGTACGATCCACTCACCAAAAGGCAGAGCCTTGAATGAAAGAGCGCATTGTCACCAAGACCCATAAAGTTGAGGATGTTCAAGTCGAAAAAAAAGGTGATGATGATCACTGTTTTTGATGATCATGGAATTGTCCACACAGAATTCTTGCCACAAAGCCAAACTATTAATCAGCACGTCTACAAAAACATCTTGCGACGTCTGATTGGAGATTAAAATGTTTTTTCGAATCTTGTTTTTTATTGAAAAAAACACAGCATCTAAAAAAAAACTGTTTTTTATTTTTGTAAACCACAGAGTGTAATAAAATTGAAAAAAAAAGCATGGTTTTTTCAAAAAAAACACGGCCCCCCCAAAAACTTTTATTTTCTGAATCAAGGTTCTGCTGCATGTTTAGGTATAGCAGCGCAGTTTTACCACCACACTAGGAGACAATGGCCAAAAGATGACCAATGCATTGCATTCTGCAATGTGTTGTTATGTGCACATAACTGTGAAAAATCGTCGAGCTTCAAGATTATTAACTAAGTCATTAATGTTTCATCGATTTCATGGAAGGCACTTCACTGTTTTAATTGTAAGCTAATCAATCCTAGACAGTAAGTATTAATTTTCACTTATTTTACTGCATCAATCATATTTCCTTCTCATCAGAAGCTTTTCAGTGTCGTACAGACTTCCTCGGTAATGATCTATTGTCTGATTTGAAATGCATTGTGCACTGAGCAGTATCATAATCCGTAACAGAAGAGTTCAGCCAAAAAAAGTTTTAACTAGAGAATATAAAATTGTCCTACCGAAAATCAAAAATTCTGCACCATTTAGAACTTGTTGAAATGCCAATCATAGCTTTTTAAATTATTGCTTCTTGCTTGAGCTTTATGAAAGTGTGAAGTTCATCATGTTAGATTATTATGCATGCTGCTTGAATCTTTCTTTCTATATTGTAGCAGCACGAGTGAAGTGTTTCACCGGAGAAACTCTAAAGCATTAATAGTTGTTCTGCTTTCGCTTGGCCGTGAAGCTTGACACACCGTGATACTCTTAAACAACACATCTATTTAACGAATTTAATAGAACAATTCAAAACACAGCGTTTCTTGCCAGTGCGATAACAAAAACAGCTTAACATTTGCAAACATCGCAACGATCAACATCAGTTAGGCTTACTGCAACAACAGTTTTCAATGCTGAGTAAAGTATCAGAAAGAGAATGCATAGTATAATAGTACAAAATTATGAACAGTGTACTATGTAAGTATTTCTTTCAAAGGACAAATATTTCATAGAATTTCAAACGTTGATATAATTGGAAAACCTTTAAATGTTCAAAAATGTTTAAAATTTAAAGCTTTACTCCTACAACCCTCAGTTTTTTTGAAGCAAAATTTTATCTTGAACATGCTTATTTTGTATTATTTAGGTTAGAATATATCTGGTCCATCCCTAACATTATCTTTTTGTCTCTGGTGTTTACTAAGTTATTGCCAGTCAGACAGCTTTCACTAATAAAAATGTCCCCAAATTACATTGGTGCAGCTAAGCATTGGTGGAAACTGGAAAGCAATCGTAAGTCTAAGTCATTCAGTTGCATTGGTGCAGCTAAGTGTTCACAGAAAGCAATCGTAAGTATAAGCAATTCAGTAACATCTGCAACTTAACAGTTTTTGCAATTATTTCACCATTGTTGTGATATTTTTGCTATTTCGAGCTGCACATGAAACATGCTTCAACAAGCCACTAAATAAAAACCAAGCTTTCTTTAGCAAGTTGGCGAATTAAAAGTTCAAATAGTTTTGCAGCTCGAAATTAAAAGTTGGCGAATTAAAAGTTCTTTAGCAAGTTGGCGAATTAAAAGTTCAAATAGTTTTGTAGCAAATGTCTTTTAGAAAATTTTAAAAAACATGCACTTGAAAGTTTTACCATAAGCTTGAGATTTAACTTTCACTATCGATACTGTCCGAACAGGAAATAAATTAATGAGTTCTTTGGCTTTCAAAACACTGACTGCAGACTATTTGTCACTGCTGCTTTCTATCTTGATTGCATCTTCAGCAATTGGAACATGAACATTTTTCTCCGAGTCGCTGGTCATCCATGTCGGGACGGCTTGGCTCGAAGCAGGACATCCTGACGCGACCGATCTGACGTGAGACTTTTCACCCGGGAATTCTGACGCCATGGACATCCTGACATAAGGGTTAGGGCTAGGGTTAGGGAGAGTGTTAGGGTTAGAATTAGGATGTTCCTGGCCTCAAGAATATCGGAGTGAATTTTCTTGTGTCAGGTTGATCACGTCAGGATGTCGCAGACCCGCTTGGCTTGAATGTTTAGATTGCTGACCAGTAGTACACTATGTTTTAAGAAATAAATACAAGTTTTGATGCTCTGTCATTGGTCAGTCGGTTGTGTTTGGCTGTGTGAATGTTGCTGTAGCAGCTAGAAGATTGCTCTACTGCTGCAGTGGTCAATGGTAATTTTAAAAGTCTACCTGCAATCTTATTCATTTCTTGGTTGGTACAATAACTGTTCCACATAGAAACTGGAGAAATGTTTGCAACATTTTTCCACAAAAAGGGCATAGCATAGAACCCATCCTTTGCTGAATACAGAACGCAATCTTGATGAACTTTTGTTGAACATACAGTCAGTAACTCACAAGAGGAAAAAGCTTCAGCAAGGCTGCATATAAATTCGATTGCTGCAACTTTTTCCTTATCGTAGAGCAGCATTTCATGCTCACAAGAATCCAAGAAATAGGTCTCCTTATGAATGATTTTGATGCAAAATTCTTCTCTTTCAGCAAATATGATTGCAATCTCTTCTTGCTCTTGCAAAGAAAAAGGAACCAACTAGGGTTGTACAAAGTAGAATTTCGAATCCTTGATATTCGAATCTCCGGAGAAACGAATCTCAAAAAGCATTTTTTATCGGGTAATTGGATTCGAAAAAAAATTTTCAAAGGGCTGCCAAACCGCAAAGAGTGGTGCGTATTACACAATTTTAAGCAACCTAATTTTGGGCGGAAAAAACGTTTGAATTTTGGATTTCGGCCGAAAAATCACTCTGAATTTTGGCGAAGACCTTTTTTTTTTTTTTTTTTTTTTTGGAGAGATCACCTAATTTTGGCCGGAAAAAACTGTATTGTCACAGTTTGCCATGAGTTATTCTAGAATAGGATTCGAAATTCTAGATTCGAAATGTCTATTCTAGAATACTGCATTATTCTACTTTGTACAACCCTAGAACCAACTGAAGGTTGTCCCTGATGTCACATCGAACATTCGAGTAAAGTTTGTACACTTTAGCCAAATTTGGAACTTCTGCTTCCAATTGAATGATTGATGAAGACAATGGTTTCAGTAAATTCACTACTGCTTCAGTGACGTTCCAAAAATCATGTTCTGAAATTGTCTTTTTCACTTCTTTCACCAAGGTGCTTTTTTCTGATATTTCCGATACAGCAAGCTTTCGTAAGACAATCTTATTTTATGTACACTGTCCAAGCTAGTGACCATAGATCCCTACCTTGTCTTGACCGGCAGTTTCAGAGTAGCATTGACTTTTTCAACTTTCTGCATGCTTTTCAGTAAATCAACCAGCATGTGCTTGCTTTTAAATTCTTTGACAATTTGTTTGGCCTGATGTTTAACTTTCTTCGATGTCTCCAATTTCATTAGATCACCAAAAATTAAATTCATGCTATGAGCAGCACAGCCATAACAAGTTTGTTCCTAATACTTTTCCTTCTACAGTTTCCAAGATTTTTTCATGTTGCTTGCATTATCTGTTACCAAAGCTATAGGCATTTTGCCACATTCTTGTTTGACTTCGTCAATGACACCTGAAACTGCCTGTGCTATATATTTTCCAGTGTGGCTTTGTATCTCAGTGTGAATCGATTTCCAAGAAATAGACGGAGGCACACTTAGCAAGAAGTTGATAATTGGCTCATGTCGAATGTTGCTGTATCCGTCGCACATTATTGCTGCTGCTTCACTTTCAGCAACTTTTGTCAACACTTCTTCTCAAGTTTTTTCGTACTCTGAAACTAGTAAGGGCACTGACACTTTATATCTACTTGGCACTGTGTAAGCTGGTCTGATACCGTTGAAGAAAGCTTGCCGATGTGAATTTTCAACCATGCAAAATGGTGAGCCACTAGCATGCATAGCACGCGCCAGCAATGCATTTAGTTTTTCTTGTTCGCTTGTGGACATTTTGTCAGCAAACTGTACCAGTGTCAAGTGTGCATCTATTTGCTTCGGTTTCTTTGGAATTGGTTTTGCAGAACTTGTGGAAAAATCAAACAGCCAATTTTTAATTTCACTTGCTTCATCACTGTCGTTTTCTGTTGTGCTGGTAGTTGAAACATGTAATTTAGCTAGACATGTGTTTTTGACCAATTTAGGACAGGAGATGCATTTCTCAACATGAGTTTTCATTCTTGAACCATTTTTGACTACACTGCTTTGACAAAACTTACACTGTACTCTTGGAACTTTGATATCTGAAGTTGACACATCTTCAAATAGTTTGCTCACAGCAAGTTTCTTTCGTCCAGGCATTTTAATTTCCAAACTACTGACTAGTTTTTAATTTGTAAAATTATATGTATGACAAAAAATAAACAAGGGTAATGAAAACATTATGGCTGTTGGATTTGAATTGAGAGGGTTTACATAAAAATGGTAATATTGAGAATAGGCCTAATGTTGTCTGGGCTAGCCAATTACGTTTTAAAAACTTTTCCACCAGTGAAGAAAGAAAATTTTCCCCAATAAAGAACTGCAAATTTGATGTTTTATAGCGATGGCTTATAGTAGGTATTGCTAACTTATAGCTGTTCAGTTTTTGATTAAATGCACCCAGTTTTGTTGGTCACTGTTCAAAGCAACTTGACGAGCTTTCAGTTTTTAAGGCTATTTTCAGTGAAAATACAGGCTTCACTTTTGGTTTATGTTTGCTGCATCAGTGCTTGGGCACGGGTTGATTAGCTCACTAGTGAACATAAAACGAAGAGTTTTGTATGAAGTATTGTAATGCTAGATTGTATCACTTGACTAGGCTATTTCGGTCTCCTACATAGGCGTAGTACCTGTGTTGTACACTATAAGAACTTACTATTCAGTACCTTACCAAACTAACCGACTTGCACTGCAAAAAGTTATGACTTGTGGAGAATTTCCTGCAGTCGCCAGCATATAAGGTTGTAAGTTCGTCTTATATACACCTGTTTTTGAAACGATATTACCTAACGTGTATCAAGTTACCATTTCAAAAGTCGAATAGTTTTTGCCGCGCTTACTTATAAAGGGTACCTAGCAGGGAGCTCGGAGACGACCCAGGGCATGAACTTACGACCCACGTAGTCATAAAGAAAATTTACACAGCATGAAATAAGCCTATGTCAACAAATTATTTAGTTTTTCTACCACACCAAGCTGCTTAGGAAATCGATGTCTGAAGTTATTGTCTCTGTAATGTCATTTGGGTATGGCCAGTTTTTACTTTAATAAGACAACAAAAAATATGTCTTTTTTCTGGGCGTCCTTTAAAAATCACAATTTGCTTTTTTTTTTCATTCAGTGAAATTTTTGAGATAAACGTTTAACTTGTTGATGCATTTGCTAGCGCTGGCATCGCATCTATTCAAAAACCTCGTCTTCCCCCGTCTACCCTGTCTACTCCGTTTTTGCCTGTTTTACAAAATGCTTTTGATTGACTGTTTTCTTTGCTTGCAATAAAGTTGTCCATTGAGACTACAACTACTTTGTTTTACTGTCAAGGAAATAGGCAGGTTGGAAAATTGATCCACTTATCAATTTCCAAGATCTGAGTTCTCTGGGTCTGAGTTATCCAACTTGCTATACTGTATTTAAAGTTATTTTTCGAAAGGACACTGTTACATTTTTCATTCAATATTTTCCTTTTGGTTATGTTGTAAATATATAGCTTTGCTTGTAAAATAATTTTTCGATTTGCAGCTGATTGTTTTGATAAGATAAGCTTTCCTTGTTAGCTCGATAATTGTTTCTGAGTCATAAGTTATGTCAAGTTTTGTAAAACCTCTGATAAAATTTTGCTTTGATAGCAAGTTTGGTATATCGTTGTAAATGTAAAAATCTCTTTGTTTGGGAGGTATTGGCCAATTTCTTTTTTATCATGAGGTTTGACGGATCTACTAGCTGTATTATGTACATACATGCAGAAAACAATAACAAACACCCCTCTATGTGCTGTCAGCATAGTCACTAATATTTATTGATTAAGCTGGCAGCTGTTGGAAAACCGCAATTGGTTTCCAACACTAAGTGTCTGGCAGAGTGCAAGGACCTTCACCTCTTCCGTCAAAATTCTCGATCAATTGTTGGAAATAAGATTTTTTTCATTGTAAATAAAACTGACGAGGCAAAAACTTACCAAGGTTTACTCTTCTTACTAAAATAAATTAAAATTACGACAACAGTAGCTGCATTTAAGTGCCAGGCAAACTAACGTGCATTTAAGTGCCAGGCAAACAGTGTGATTTGATGATTACATGCAAATTTGGTAACAATCAGTAAGCAATTAAACGCGGTGGTTTTAAGCACCAAAGTCTAAGGTTTGGTTCTCTTAAAGGTAGATAATATTATGTCCATACTTTAAAACAGCTGTGCTGGAACAGCAGCACATAGGTTTTTTCTTATATAGTAGGAATTTTTCAAAAAGGGGTTTTAACTACCTTTTTGTTTTTGCTTTTTGCATGTATGTTATGTAATCATGCTAAGCCATCAGTGATGCAGTTAACTTTTAATTTCAACTGTTAATTTTTGTGATGCAAATGGCTATGGAAATATGCTGTGGATATTTTATTGCAGTCAATTAAAGATTTGGCAAGTGCCGTTACTTATTATTTCCTACTTAAGTTAAATCAAAGAACCTGCTTGTATTGTAATTTGTAATTGATTGACAACATTTTTATTGATATTGATCAACGACCTTAGACCTCAACCTAAGAAAATGAAACTAAAGAAATTGTATTGATAGATTGGTTTATTCTTGTCGATCAAACTCAGGGGTACACAACCTTTTTTCTACTGCTAGCTGCAAAACATCCCATAAATGCACTAACAGCTGCTGCTAGTTAAGGTCATTTTTTACAAATTTTACGAATTTACGTTTTAAGCCTTACATATGAACTGCCAGAAATGCTGCTGTAGAAACTTTTTATTCTCACTTCTATTCTCCAAGTCAAGAATATTCAGGTTATTTATAGGCAAACGGAACATTCCCGAAAAATCTAAGAAAAACTAACTCGCTCGTAAAAATTATACCATTGTGACGACACAGTCAGAAATTTGAACACGGCATTAAACTAGCATAATTGTGAAGTAACAAAGTTGAAGTTTCTGGAATAAACTAGTTAAAATAATTGTGACGTTGAAAAGTTATGCAACTATCAAGTCGGAACTTTCTCGGTAAGGACTCGACTAAGCCAAGTGTAAGCGGTAAATAGTTACTCATTGATAAATAAACTGCGCTAGCACATTATCGTCTTAATTAAATGTACAGTTAGCACATCATAACTGTTCCTTGCAGTTATTTCTTAGCAGTTACGTAGCAACACATTTTAATCAATGCACATCCACCACAACGTGCATTTTGGAGCACAATTTCATGGCCGTAAAAAATCCTTTTATTTCATTAGCCGTAAGGTCGCAGGTTGTGCACCCCTGATCTAGCTGAGCTTAAGAATTTTTCTGCCATTTTAATGTCAAAATTGCTGTAGGCCATTCAGTACGCTAGCTCTATGCATTACATTAAAATTGCAGCTGTCTATTTTGGGCAAAAGAAGTGCACTTCAAATTAAATTCCGAAAAGAGGAAATGGAGGACTAAAAGAAGCTCTGCATTGAAAAAGAAAGATGCTACTTCGCAAAACTATTGCAAAACAGTAAAAAGAATTTCTTGCTAGAATAAATTCATTCAACAAGCTTCAAATAGGACAAGCATTATATCGCATTCCAACGAGCCTTATATTTGTACTTTCTTACACCAACAACCGAAATTGATCAAATTTAAAAATAATTCTTTATTCTGTATTCGTAATGATGCTTTGAAACGACAACAAAATATCGATTGACGTCACTATCGGCTGAGAATTGTGCCGTGGAAATACATTCTAAAATGCAGGAATTGTGTTTTTTTTAATTACAAACACACCGTTTATCAACTTTGTTTCATCATAAGACTAAAAAACACAAAAAAAGCAACAAAAAAAAAAAAAAACACAGCCAAAAAAACAATCGCCAAAAAAACTGCTTTTTTACATCTCTAGCCTAGCCTATATCGTTTATATAAAGTCTACAAGCCACAGCATTAACATAATCGAGTCTATGATCGATAAACATTTTGTTATTTAGAATAACCTGTGACTAATTGTAAAGAGTTTGTGGTGCAACCAAAGCATACAGAAACTAAGAGTCTGATAGCAATATCGAGTCAGTAAACAAAAAAAAGACAAAATCGGTGCAAGTTAGCTAGTTTCTAGTCTACTAATATAGAGTCTATGGTCCTTCTTTTGGAAAATTTCTTAATAGTCTGTCCAACTTGTTTTTCAGAACATAGATACACACCGTAATCTGCATGAAAGTGAGGGTTTGAATCAACGCGAATGTTTTGCCACTAGCACTATCGTTTTTGTCCGTGGAAGGTACCATACTTATATGTTTACTTCTTCACCTGCACAGAGCACATTCAAAGCGAGTTTAAAAAAAAATGTGCTCTGTGCAGTTGCAAAGGTTTTTTTGTGTTGTATATTGTACCTTCCACCGAGAAAATCGTCAGTGGAAGTGGTAAAACATTCATGTTGATGCAAAACTTCACTTATGCAGATTAGGATGTGTATGTTGCCATTTGCAAACTATGTTTTGAGCAATATTTTGGCCGGACTATTAAAAATTTTTCTAAAAGATGGACATTGGACAACCCCTGATATCAATGGAAATGTAATACTCAACAGGGAAATGATAACGTTGTTCTCCATCTCCATTTTGCCAACTATCACTTAAAACCATACTAACCAACAATTGCCGGACAGTTATGGAATGTCTTTAAACCCTATAGCATTTGAAATTTGGACGTTTATGAGAGCCAGTGGATCAATAAGCGGAAAGCCAAAATTAATATAAATGAAACTATATTGTCTGTCATATAATTTCTTACTGCACTCTGCATCACTTTTTACACTGTTGCTTTCACTACTGGTTTCTACTGCTTCACTTATCTGAACTAGTGCAATGTGTTTTGTTTTCAATTTATTACACTTTGATGTCATTTTGTGCAGCAAGTTTATTGCAAAGGTTGTTGTAGTTTTTTCGTTCCCTTTTAATTTTCTTACTTGTTTTCTTTTTTCCAGAAACTGACGATGATCCTTTGAGACCAAAATTGATTTTACTATCTGTGACGTATGGTTCTAATTGTAAATAATGTAGTTAACTCCGTAAAATAACAGAAAAACACACGCCACAATAAACTGTAAATAAAACTATATTTTATTGCACTAATCTCTAACTAAGCAAAATAAAAATAAACGTAAACGATTTAACTATAAGTAAAGATTAACAAAATACTTGATTTGAATTTGAAATAAAAACGTCGACGTTGAAAAATATTGCTGCTGATGTTGTTGTTGTTGCTTGCTGTTCCAAATTCAAAAGAGAGCTCAAAATAGTTTTCTGCGTCTGAGTTCGGACAGTGAGAAAAAGGCAAATGTCACGCCACCAATCAGCGCATGCTCTAAGCAACCTTCTTGCAAACACCAACAGCGACGCGAAGTCTCATGATTAGTATCACAAGCCGGTTGAACAGAACAAGGCTTTGATTCTAGGCGAGGTGACAGCCGTCACACTAGCCCGCCCCCAGACGAGAGACGAGGCGATAAAACACACAAAATGATGCATACAATGAACTTGAGCCTAACACGAACTGCCTAGGAGTGTTCAGAAGAGTGTGACCCTTTCCACAACCGGTGATCTTGAGGGGGAAAGTTCGATTTAATGTTGCTGCTACCATAAAGAACAAGCATATAATCGGTGTTGAAAACGGTATGGTTGTTTCGTGCATGTATTCGAGTTGATTGGGGTTTGCGTTGCATAAAATGCTTTAGCCCGCAAGTTAACGAGTTGTTGTATGAACTGTGGTCGTACCAATTGTAACGATCAAGTCATAATAAAACAGTAGCATTTTATGAACAACGACGTAAACTTGTGCACCGAGCATGTGCTCTCAGAATGCACGAGGATGTACTCTTGAGAGTGAAAATGCACGATTTGATTTAAATAACTTCTTCTTTGGTAGATTTCTTGTTTAAACCTTGATGTAGCTTGCAGCAACAATAATTTTGCGTTTATTGGACGAAAGTTCATTCGAAGGATCTTGCTTTGTTTTTCTTCTCGGCACACTCTCCTGTCAACCAGCAGCAATCCGTGAGTGTTGCGACTAAAAAGAAAAATGAATGATTAGAAATATGTCAGGACCAGTGAGCGAGTTACTACAAAAATATGATGAATAAATAAATTATGATATAAATACATTAAGAATTAAATAGCGAGGGACTACAAGCAACGGTTGAAAACAAAATAGCATAAGGTATATTCACATTGAGTGTAGACAAAACAAGTCATATATGATCCATGAAGCGATCGTAATGAGATTCTGAAAAAAAAAATTAAAATGTTGAGCAGTTTACGTTTACAATACACAAAAGTATTTACACATGTTAGCATCTTCAAGACGGTTCCCTAGGGTAATTTAGGAAAAAAAATGTTTTAGTAAAAATGTTTACCTACTGTGAGGTATACTATACCCATCCGAACCAGAACAAAACACGAAGAAAGTTGCTGAACCAGAACAAGTACCGATGAGTGATGACGTACTACCAACGATGACAACTCTGAAACTGATCGCTAAAGTGATGTAGCTGGAACGACGAGTGAAAACAAGAGAACAAGAGTTAAACTAACCAATCCTGAAAGCAACACACGACATCCATTCACACGATTGCCTGGCCAGGGCTTCATACACTCCCAAACAAACTCACAGCAACAAACATACACAAACTAGAATAGTTGACATAAAACTCCGGAACCTGTCAACTCAATAATGTAAAGAACAGGTTGATTCAGCGCTGCAGAAACACTACTTACATCGTAAAGTGTTGAGGGGTCTTGACTACCCTGCCATACCTGGTTCGAACTTGATCGGAAGATTTTGCAGCTTGTTCAGGTGTTGAATCATCATCATGGGTTGGAGCAATCTTTTCTTCAGTGGAAGGTTCGACGGGAATTGCTTCATCGAATGGTGATTCAGGGGCTGTATGGAAGACTTTAAGTCTATCGACAGATACTGACTTTTCTGAACCATTGTTTGGATCCTTTAACACAAAATATTTGTCACACCGCTTGATAACCTCAAAAGGACTAGAAAATCGAGGTGACAAGGGTGGTTGCACAGCATCATTTCGAACGAGCACCATTTTGCAGTGCTGGAGCTGTTTGTCAAGATAAGTAGACACTTCAGAATGAACTCTAGGTGGAACAGGTTTTAGGTCACTAATAAAATCCTTTAAATGTTGAACGAGGTTTTGTCTCTGTAAAACACTTGGCATATTCTGAGTTTTAAACTCACCCGGTAAACGAAGATCTTGGCCATACACGAATTCGGCTGGGGAAAGAGGAAAATCCTCCTTCATGGTAGTGCGTAGAACCAATAAAACAATAGGAAGATTGAAGTACCACATGTCTGGAAACTTTTGCATTCTCAGAGCATCTTTTAGACGCCGGTGCAAATTTTCAACCAGCCCATTGGCTTGAGGGTGATAACTGGTGGTAGTAGCATGCTTAATTCCTAAAACGCTCATAAGGTTTTTCCAAAGATAGCCTGTGAATTGACCACCTTGATCCGTTACGACCGATAACGGACAGCCAAAATATTGAATCCAACCGCTAACGAATGCCTCAATTGTAGCCTCTGCTGTAATTTCTTTCATGGGGGTGGCTGTAAACCAATGGGAAAAACGATCAACTACTGTCAAAAGATATCTACAGCCATTGCTAGAGGGTAAAGGTCCAACAAGGTCAACATGCAAATTTTCGAAACGACCCGAAGGAATGCTGAACTGGCCTAACGGAGATTTGTTGTGGCGAATGATTTTACCGTTCTGGCATGAAACACAGCACCTAACCCAATCTCGAATATTTTTTTTCATATTTTTCCAAACAAATCTACGTTGTAGTAAGTTCCGAGTGGCTTTAATGCCGGAGTGTGCCAAGTTATGAATTTTGTCAAAGACAACTTTTTGAAACTGTTCAGGTATGATAGGTCTTACTTTGTCAGTAGAAACATCACATAAAATGACTTGATCTGAATCTTCAATTTTCACTTCAGAAATCTTCAAGCTTGATTTGGAAGGGTTTTCAATCAAAGATTTAATGAACGCGTCATCTTTTTGAGCTTTGGCAATTTCATTGTAATTTAAACCTTCCTGAAAAAACTTCACGTTATTTATTTCAACTCGTGATAAAGCATCGGCCACTACGTTTTGATCACCATGCAAATGCCTTGCGTCATTAGTAAACTCTGAAATGTAGCTCATTTGTCGGCTTCGTCTAGGAATGATTGGCTCGCCACGAGAATAAAATGCTTGTACAAAGGGTTTGTGATCTGAAAACAAGGTGAAACTGCGTCCATCAACAAAATGCCTGAAATGTCGAATTGCGGCATAAGCAGCAAATAGTTCACGATCAAATGCACTGTAATGCTGTTGCGTTTTATCAAGTTTTCGTGAAAAGAAAGCAATAGGTTGCCACGTACCTTTAAATTCTTGTTGTAAAGCACCACCAACAGAAACGTCACTGGCATCTGCTACAATGCTCAGTTCGCAATTTTCACTAGGATAAACCAATAATGCTGACTCAGCTAATAAATCCTTGCTTTTTGAAAAGCTGCTTTGGCTTCTTCGGTCCACGCAATTTCACGAGAATTTTTGTTGCCTTCCTTTTTCAAATATTCGTTAAGGGGAGCAAGATAAAAAGCCAAATTTTGTACAAAGCGGTGATAAAAATTTATCATTCCCAAATAAGTGCGCAACTGCTTAACATCCTTAGGTAAGGGGTACTTTTGAATAGCTTCAACTTTGGAAGGTAGTGGTTTGATACCATTGGCAGTCACAACATGACCAACAAACTGCAGTTTCGAAAGTCCAAACTGTGATTTAGTGGGATTAACAATCACACCAAAATTTTTAAGTCTACTAAAAAGTTAGTTCATTCAAATGCTTAACATGTTCATCAGGAGAGTTAGAAAACACAATGATGTCATCCACATAGGCTATTGCATTAGACATACCTTGCAAAACATGATCAATAAACCGCTGAAACGTTGCGCTAGCATTCCTTAAACCAAACGGCATGTACAAGTATTCAAAAAGTCCAAAAGGTGTCGTAATTGCAGTTAAGGCAATGGAATCCTCATCCATTGGAATCTGATGATAGGCTTTTACTAAGTCTACTTTTGAGAAAATGCTGGATCTGCCTAATCTGTGGAATAAAGTTTGTAAGTTAGGCACAGGATATTTGTCAACAACTGTGCCTCGATTAATCTGGCGATAATCTCCACATAACCTGAAAGTGTTACCACTAGCAGAAGATTTTGGCACCATGTGAAGTGCTGATGCAAAAGGTGAGTTAGAACGACGAATTATGCCAGCTTCTAATAATTCGTCAATTTCTTTCTTAGCACATTTTAGTTTTTCAGGAGATAGCTGTCGTACTCGCGCAGAGCACGGATAACCTTCAAAAACAATTTTGTGAGTCACTTTGTGTTTCACTTTGTTCAGCTTATCCCGAGGACAAGTCACTTCCGGGTAATTTAACAACACATCCGAAAACTTATTTTCAGACACAAATGAAATAGGATAATCAACTTTGGAAGCCATCTGGAAAATTAACGGAATGCTTTTGGTATTCTCAAAAACTAAGCATTTCTTATTGAAGTTAACAGTCATGCCAAAATGAGTTAAAAAATCGGAACCAATTATGTTGTACTTGACATCAGCGACAATAAAAATAAACGTAAACAATTTAACTATAAATAAAGATTAACAAAATACTTGATTTGAATTTGAAATAAAAACGTCGACGTTGAAAAATATTGCTGCTGATGTTGTTGTTGTTGCTTGCTGTTCCAAATTCAAAAGAGAGCTCAAAATAGTTTTCTGCGTCTGAGTTCGGACAGTGAGAAAAAGGCAAATGTCACGCCACCAATCAGCGCATGCTCTAAGCAACCTTCTTGCAAACACCAACAGCGACGCGAAGTCTCATGATTAGTATCACAAGCCGGTTGAACAGAACAAGGCTTTGATTCTAGGCGAGGTGACAGCCAGCCATCACGTCGGGGTCACCAATTTGTGACGTATGGTTCTAATTGTAAATAATGTAGTTAACTCCGTAAAATAACAGAAAAACACACGCCACAATAAACTGTAAATAAAACTATATTTTATTGCACTAATCTCTAACTAAGCAAAATAAAAATAAACGTAAACGATTTAACTATAAGTAAAGATTAACAAAATACTTGATTTGAATTTGAAATAAAAACGTCGACGTTGAAAAATATTGCTGCTGATGTTGTTGTTGTTGCTTGCTGTTCCAAATTCAAAAGAGAGCTCAAAATAGTTTTCTGCGTCTGAGTTCGGACAGTGAGAAAAAGGCAAATGTCACGCCACCAATCAGCGCATGCTCTAAGCAACCTTCTTGCAAACACCAACAGCGACGCGAAGTCTCATGATTAGTATCACAAGCCGGTTTAACAGAACAAGGCTTCGATTCTAGGCGAGGTGACAGCCGTCACAATCTTATCATTTTTATAAAATTTAAATAAATTTAGTGGTTCTTATGAATTATTGACTGATTTTGTAATTGCACTCAATGTTTCATTGTTTCAAATTTAGTTATTGAAAATGCATTTGGCTCTGATTTTGTGAAGTCTTGTTGTAGTGCCTTGTTTCCAAGTGGTTGGTAAATTCTTATCAACAGCTTCGTTTGATTGTAATGGCACAAATTTATGCAAATAATCTAACCAAGATTCAGAAACCACTCACAGTAGTTGTGTTAGCAATAATTTGAACTTGTTTTAAATATGTTCGATTTGTCAATAATTTCTTTTGGCCTGTGTTTTTTCTACCAGTATTTTTGTTTAGTCTCGAGAATTGGAAATCACCATTTATTGGAAAGACTGGCGAGCTATGTCTGGTGTCAAGTTTTTACGCCTCGAGGACTTTCTGGATAACAAATGCCATAAAATGACTCTTCCTGTTGAGCCTAAAGGAGTCTTATTTGTCGAGGTAAGAGTTTGAGCTTCATCTGTGTGAAGTTTTGACTGGAAACTGATAAAAATTATTCTTTCCTTATAGCATCTTAGTTTTTAAATGCCAAATCGGGCAATAAATAAGACTTTAGTAAATTGTACTTAAAAAATGCTGATTGGTGCAGACAAATAACTAATATTAAAATAACTAACTATTCTATGCAGTTCCAAGTTGGCTTTGAAAAGACCATGAGGTCTGCACCCGTTTCGAATGTTACAACAACAAGGTTTATTTGAAATACTAAAAATGAAGTTATATCATTGACTTCAATGCTTGAGGTTTGCTTTCTAACCTATTTGTTACCCTGCTGGCTTATTTGATTTCATGAAATGAAATCGTTAAGTTTTGTTTCAATTCTTGTAAAGCTAATAGATTTAGCGATTGATTCATGTGGCTCATTATTACCAGTTCGGATGTTTGTATATCATTTTACCCCAAAGTTTCAAATACGTACGTTTTTTGTGTGTTTTTTCTTTTGATCAAGAAACTTGATTTCACCAAAGCTTTGCTTTTAGGTAACTTTTAGTAACCCAAAAATAGAGCGACGTCCCCGGCTACAACGACAAAAAATCTTTCGAAACAAAGGTTAGAAGTGCAGTAATTTTCATTAACTTAGCATATGTACTAAAAGAATGAAAATGTTTTTCCAGGCAGATTTTTTGCTTGATTTACTGTTACAGTTACATGCCTTAAGTGTTGAAACTTGAGATGGTTCAAAGGCGTATTGCTGTCAGTTCAATTTGCTGACTTGCATGTTGTGATAGTAAAATCAAATGGCTTTTAATAATAGTAAGTCCCGGTCTGCTCTGTGCATGAAATTGTGAGCGCAAGAGCATATGTTTTCTTAGTTTATTTTAACTATCGACACTGATAGCTTGTACACTGAACGATAGTAAGGCAGTACGCCTGACCTACCGAATTTCTTAAAAAATACTAAAAATATGAAAATATTCTTTGTCACCAGGTGTGATGTAGATCTGTATTTAATTGTTCTGCTATTGTCAAGGCTAATTTCAAATATAAAAAACTTAAAAACAGCAAACGTTTCAACAGTAAACTAACTGCTTTCATCAGGGCTAAAAGGTCTAAAATGATTTAAAATGCAAATGGAAACAAAACAATCAACAAATGACGTAATTACGTGTCACAAGAATGAGCAATAACACTGTGTAAAAAAGCAGGTGAATGATCGAATTAGGACCAAACCGGTATCTGAAATACTATGATAACAATTTCAATAAGTGGGCAAATTGAAACAAACATAAAAACTGGGTTCTAAACTCAAAGATCAATTTTTTAAAAACGAAAATATATATTATTTTTTCAATTTAAAGTGCATAGCTATGGCAATGAAATAGATTTTCTATCATTCATTGTATTTGGAAAGTGACACGTGATTACGTCATTTGTTGATTGCTTTGTTTCAATTTGCATCCAAATACAATGAATGATAGAAAATCTATTTCAGTGCCATCTACGTACTTTAAATTGAAAAAATAATGTATCATTTCGTTTTCAAAAAATTGATCTTTGTGACTTTAGAACCCAGTTTTCATGTTTGTTTCCATTTGCTCACTTGAAATTGTTATCATCGTAATTCAGATACCGGTTTGGTTCTAATTCGTTCATTCACCTGCTTTTTTACACAGTGTTATTGCTCATTCTTGTGACACGTGATTACGTCATTTGTTGATTGCTTTGATTCCATTTGCATTTTAACTCATTTTAGACCTTTTAGCCCTGATGAAAGCAGTTAGTTTACTGTTGAAACGTTTGCTGTTTTTAAGTTTTTTATATTTGAAATTAGCCTTGACACCAGCAGAACAATTAAATACAGATACTAAAAATATGTCCGTACGCTCACGATTTTACGCACAGTATAGATCGAGCCCAAACATCATCATAACTTGAATCTACCTCTAGTTGCAACAACAACTATATTATTATTTTCACACATGTTTTCCAGCAAGCACATTTTGGTAGAGTGTTGTGGTTATAAGAAAATAAAGCAATTTTGTTTGCTTTTGTGTCACTTGAAATACTGGAATAGCATCCAGCTGCAATATAATGCAGCTGAGACGTTTCTTAGCTTGGAGCCAGAGAAAGTTTGTTTTAAACTAGAACGTAACATCGCAAGCGATATCTGGGGACTTCGCGGCATCATCGAACTTTGTTGCGCTAATAGTGGTCTGGTTGCTTTTAATGAATTTGTAAAAAATGTAGTCAGATCAATAATTGTGAACTATTAAATTAGTTCTGGTTACTTCACTTCAAGAAAAAGTTACTGCTAGGTTCTTGTCTAATCCTTAATGTAGACTCCAAACCCTACTTTCCTCTTGTTTAACGCAACCTCAATGCTCCTTTGCCATCGACCACCACCACAAAAAATGACTGCCTGTGCACTACCTCCAAGCGCTAATAAATCTTTATTGCAGCAAAAACAGGAACAAATCATAACATGGTGAAGTATCAACAAACACATTCAAAACCAGGACAACCCAAGTTTAACACTTACAATTAAAAATAAAACAAAATTCTATATTAAATGTGACAAAGAGGACAAATGAGTCGTTATTATGCCAACCATAACAGAATGATTTCACTTCAACCGCACCATGGTTACATTGTTACATCTTTGTATAATACGCCAAATAATGATTATCTGTAGGCAGCACTTAAACAGTAAAATTTTGCTTGGGGTGACGCTTTTGCAGCCTTGACCAAATGCATGCGGAATGCGAAAGTACTTTAGTGGGAATTATGTCTTTTCGTCCCAGAAATCGAGTGAAGACCAAAAAAAAAAAGGTCATCATCGCGATTTGGGACTAAATTCAGTCGGAGTTTCTGGGATTTATTCGTGCTGACGGGTCCTTTTTTGTATGATCAACCAGTGCTGAAATCTCGATGGGGGAAAGCGTCCCTCGCGTCCCCCCTACAATTTAAGTACTGTCTCTAGGGTACTTGGTGCTTTTGAACAGGCAGCAATCTGAATGTACAATTCCAAGAAATACACAGAAACATTGCACCACCTCAAACCCAAACCAGACACCCCAAACTATGCAGAAGTCGTTGTAATCAAAATTGTGTGTATCATCCACTATTTAGCGCCTCACGCCGCCTGTTAACAATCAGTGGCGTCGCCGAGATGGTGACACCTGGGGTGGAATTTCGTTGTGTTGCCCTTTTATAATGTATGGGAAGCTGTAAAAGATTATATTTTAGAGATAACAATACTACTTCATTATAGCAGATAGCAGTTATTTGGCCAGCTCAATAACTTTTCATTGTAAGATTATAAAACTTGAAAACGTAGCAGCACTCGTTTACAATAAGCCGTGTAACCAGAAATCTGCAATTGAGGGGGCTGTGTTCGGGGGCCTGAGAGCTCCGCTCCTAGCACTATGGTTTTGCAAATAACTTAATTTTAGGCATATTTCGATAAAAATTAATAATTTTGAAATGCGGCATAGAAATCAGCAGTACAAAAACATAAAATGGGCAATGTTGTTTTTTTTTGATGGCAATTTTGATTTTACCTTTGTAGAGAAACTTATAACTTTTAAATTTGTAATTCCTATACCCTTCATTTTACTCCAAGATATCTTAACTATTATTACTATTCTTTGGGGCAATAACTTAAACAAAAACAAGTTGGTTTTGCAAAATAGCTGTTAGAAATACTGGATATTTTTTCGGGCCCAGGTGTCGGTATAGTGACGACATTGGTACTTCTCAACTAAAGTTGCATGCAATTTCAGATTTTTTTATGTGCAATTTGACGTTTCATTTTTTTAACAGTACTGCACTGCTATAAACGAATTTCATACCAGTACCATGGGTGAACCAGTGCGATAGTCTTGTTCTTTTGTAGTATGCACATAGAAATAATATACTCTAGGTTACAAAGTTTACAGTAAATGACAATAAGGTTGACCTTGCTGCCTCTTTGAAGTGACATACCGGTACCAATAGTTGTACCACAGATAGTTACATTTTCAACAATTAGCACAAGCAGATAGCAGTGTTTTCCCACTGCCTTTTAAAATTATTTTTGAAAAAAAAATGCAGCTAAAAATTGTGTAATGCTCAATGCTAAACCTGTGAAAATGCAAAAGATAGAAAGTTCACAGAACAATAAACACTGCATATTCTTTCCCTTCTAAGATGTCCGTAGGATGATATGCCTACGGCCAGCAATGAGTCATGTAACACTGGAGGGAAAATTTTTTTAAAAACTACTTCGTACCAGCACCAGATTAATCTTGGTAAAAAGTAATGAAAAAATAGTCAATAAATGATGAAGTTCGTAACGTAGCAGATCCTTAATAAGATCCTTTAACTTATTTTTTATGATATTGAAGTTTCATGCAAATTCAAAGATTCAATGGCTTTGTTGTTACACCACAGCTCCACAGGCCTTGCTGAGGGAGCTTTCAAGGAATTTTTGCACCAATTAAGCCCGAAAGAATATTCGGTATATATAACAGCTATGAAGGGAAACCAACTAGTTTTTGTTTAGGTCATTGCCCCAAACAAGAGTATTAATAGTTGAGATATCTTGGAGCAAAAAGAAGTGTAGAAATAATAAATTTCAAAATGCCCAAGCTTTCCCGCAACGATAGAACCAAACACCAAAAAATAAATTGGAGACTCTATACTTCAAGAATAGCTGAGAAGCAGTTATGTAATAACCACAGACTTCGACTTAACAAATCAACTGATCATATAGCAAAAAAAAATCAATGTTAATAAAATAATCACTTTGCTGGTCCATCTGCATGAAAACGCTTTAATCAAGTCAATTCTGGGGGTTTCCCCATCATTTTGGCCCGATTTATTTCAGCCTTTCCCTATCTCCTCAAAATCAAAACTCCAACCCAGTTACAGTCACCTACAACATATAAATGCTGGTTTTTAGTCGAAATAGCAATTGAAAACACGTAAATTTCATTGCGTCAGTGCTTTTTGATGTTTGTGACATCATAACCAGCAACTTGTGAAAATCTCGTTTTTCTACTGTAAATAGATTTATTTTCTGTTGAAGATACACCATTTTTATCTATTCAACACCGATAGCAAATCATGTATTCTGCGTCGTTTGATGTAAATATTGAGCTTCTATTAAAGTTTTCGTGAAAATGCAGAAGTCGAAAAATGACGTAAAAAATGGAGTCCTGAACCCTCTATATGATGTCATGATCAAAAATAATATCAAATTCGTAATCAGCTGCAAAAACTCCATCAAAAATTTGCTGAGCTGTTAGGAAATTTAAAAGTGGTACAATTTTAAAACTTTCTAAAATGTATATAATTCTTTTATGAAACCTGTCAGCATGCTTCAATAAGCGATCAAATTTTATTGCTTACTTTTGGTGATTTTTCAAACTTTGTACTAATTTGTGAGTTATATTTAACTCTTTAAAACACCCCCTCTTAAGCGACGTAAGTGTTTACAATAACACAAAAATGCATTACAACAAGAAATCAAATAACAGCAAACCCCCCTCCCCCAACAAAAAAAAAACAGAAATAACAAACAAGAAATCCAAAACTTTCCAAAAAACAAATTTAACCCTAAAAAATAATGTAATCTTTGTTTATGAATCCTTTTGCAATCTGTCACCATGCAATCTGCACCGAGGAACACCAACCGCACAGAACTTTCCATTGACGACACTGCAATGTAAATAACACTTTTTACAATGCAACCAAAATACATTTCAACATCCAAAGATCCACAAGAAACAATGTTCAGCATACCGGACCAAAAATTACCTTTAAAACATGACATGACTGGAAGTTCAAATAATGTGTTGTAAACTTGCTTTTTTTTTTCAACACAAAACATTACCTGAATAATAAATTTTTAAAAAAGTAAAAGTCGAAAGAATCAAAGAATGAAGCCTTAGAGTGGCCCCCAAACCAACTTAGCCACGGTGGGCTAAGCAAAACATTGCACCCGCTTAACCATAACAGGCTTAAAAAAAACTGACAAAATTTCCAAGTCTGTTAAATTATCCAAATCCCTTTTCAATAGTAATTTAATTGCAATATTTTGACATTTACAGGTCAAACTTTTAATGTTTAAACGTTCAATTTGTTTCAGTTACTAAAGTTTAATTTTTTACAAAGGCATTTAAGAGTTTATTAGTGTAAAAAATGAACAAAATCTATGATAACATCGCTTACTGTAACTAAACTGCATTTCATGGGCATAGCCAGGGTGGAGGGCCCAGGGGGCCCGGGACCTCCCCCAATTGCAATGCCAGTCATGATAAATTTGTGGTGAAAGAGACTAATCTTCCTTCAGTTGCGTTAGTTGTTCTGATTCCAACCTGACTTCAGTTTGTGAAGACTTTTTTTTTTCGTCTTCACATGATTTTTGGGACAAAATCAGCCCTTCGGTGTGTGGTATTAATGTTTTGGTCTTTGCTTAAATGTTGTTACTCTGGCTCCCCCCAATCCTGATTGATCTCCAACTAAATTTCAGTCCCCCCCCCAATCAAAATCCCAAATCGGACTGTGAAGACTTTTTTTTTGTTCTTCACCTATGTCATTTGTGGTTTGCCCCCCCCCCCAATCAAAATTCTTGGCTGCGCTTATGCTACATTTTGATAGGAAAAGATTGAACCCAAGCAACGATATTATTGGGCTATATTCTCAGACTCAACATGTACAAACAAATAAACATTATGAATATTATAAAACCAGAACGTTCTTTATATACCTGCCTGATGATGAAGTATTTAAGAAGTTGTTGAGTCTCATCTCCACATCATTCACCCATGAAAAAACTTCCTTATCAGGAATTCCTTCGCAGTAACAAGCCGTTGGCAACACTGTTAATGATTAAAGTTTGAAATGAGTTTTTAAGAAATAAACCTCACTTCATTTTTACCAGTGACTGCACCCAGCATTCCAGCAACCTTGCACACAAAATTTCGCATAAACTTTTTCAAAAATGCAGAAACTTCACAGCATAATTATAAATAATGGAAGCAATTCAAAATGTCACTACAGGTATGGCCAATGCCAATCTAGCAGTTCGGCAACTGGGAAACATATACAAGTCTAAAACTTTTATTACCTCTAACATTAACTCTTAAGAATAAACCTAACTTTCCATCAAACGCAAATCCTAAATTCAGATTCAACATTGACCCTGAAAAAATTTAACAAAAAATGCCACCATTCCTCATCTTCATTTCACTACACTCAAACAAAACAAAAAACTCCGTTTATTTGATTGCATAGCCTGCCAATACATTTTCCAAATATGTGCAAATCGTCCATGCCCAATAAAAACACCAGCCCACTTATGAAATTCAGCTTAACGACCACACATAACCTCCAACCAATTGTGCTAGACCACAACCCACAGTATCCAAACCTTTTCTACTTCAACAACTTTCAACCGATACCTAAGACTTAACAAAAAAATTAACCAAAAGTATAAATACTAGAAATAAAAATAATATTGTTATCAGCACTTAAAACGATAAAGTAAAGTTTGAATTGACATGTCCAAGTCAGCCAGCATCTAAGAGCAGAACGAAGAGCTTCAGCAGTATTAGTGGTTGCTAAAAGTGAACAATTAAAGAGTCCGAAATAGATTGATGTTAAACTTGCTTCTAGATAGAGCATTGAGACTTTTTTGTTTTACTGCGTTGGAATTATAAAATGCTTCAAGATATGCAATACATTGTCAAGAGTGTTGAACATGAGTCAATTACCCTTTAATCCAATAATACTTCAATCACATACATGATAAGCTGACTTCATTTTCATCACAAAGCAACACTAAAACCCTTAGTGATTTTAGATTAATTGCAAGCTGTTTATCAAACTTAGTTAAGTGTTTCAGATATGTCCCAGTGCATAGGGTGGGTTATAAGTTGTGCAATGTACACAAAAAATATGTGGCGAGTGATGTGAAACACTGTAAAATCAACAGGTAAGATATCTTTTCCTTTTCTTGGGCATAGGATACATGTTCTTTTATAGAGTAATGAAACATTGTTTGCATTTATCAGTTTAATTAACTTATCAGGACTGCTTTAAATGCTTTGGTTCAGGATTTAGGGCCTACCCTGTATTTGTGGTCAGTAATATAGAGTTCTGATTTACTTGCGTTTCTGAAAAACAATCCAGTGCATGGTATGCACCAGGTGATTCCAAAACGTTTTGATTAAACCCTGATAGAGTATCAGTCAAAATCATACTTTAACCACCATCCCTTTACTTTAATCAGAGTCTTTTCAGCAGCACCTGTTGCTTTTGATTAAGGTTTTCTTTTCTTTTTGAAGTTTAGCATGCTAACTTTTAGAATTCATGAGCAGTTGAGCACATCTTTAACTACAAAGGAATTTCTTCTGAGAAATGCAGTTCTGTCAAAGTCATTTTCTTTTGTGGGCAAAGAGCAGCCAAATTTTTATTGACATTTCAACATTTTTCAAAGTCAACAGAAATAACTTGTGAAAATAACAGAATACAGCAGTGATAAATTATACCCGTATTTATTTGGGTACGAGTCGCATGCATGTATAAGTCGCACCCTCATATTTGACATGAAAAACAGGACAAATTTTTTTTAAACATTATTCATTCATTGCGGTTACAATACAAAAAATTAAAAAAACAGTGAAGTCATCACTGCTGTCACTGTCCTAAAATAGTCCCAGTTTACCTCTGGAAAATCCCATGAAGGTGGCAAGTGAGCAATGTAATGTGACTCATGTGGATAGGCGATAACTAATGCGATCATATGAAAGGCGATAGCATGAAAAGCAATAGCATGAAAATATCTCAGAGAAATTTTGTATCACATGCAATACACTTCATATATCGCATGCAAGTGGCACCTGACTTTTTGGGCAATGTTTTGGTACAAAAAAATGCGACTTATACTCTAATAAATACGGTAAGTTAAACATTACATTTCTGTCATGATTTTACTGCTTTTCAAACAGTGCTAGCTATCCTATCAGAGAACACTTTAAGAACCAATCAATATTTGTTCTAATACAATAATTACTTTTAAAAAGTTACTATAGATTACCAGAAAAATTTCACAACTCCTCTATGCAATGAGATATAACATAGAAAATTCAATAAAATTAGTAAAATAACTGTTTTCTTGATTTTACTTGAAAAATTGAGCAGTTAGACTGATATAATGTATTGAGAGCAGATAGGAACTTGGGTAATCTGCATCTTTAGAAAAAAAATTTTTGCATCTAGCATGAGCGATTGCGAAGTTACCGCTATTTTTTAAAAATTTCTGTTGTGTTACCAAGAAAATGCATTTTGAGGAGGTATAAAACAAAAATTTAATCAAAAACTTTTGGTGGTAAATTGAATTGGTAGTTGAATCGCAAGTTTTGGTAAACTTCCCCTAAGAAATTGAAGAAAGTCACCAACATTTGGTATGGCCTAGTCTGCATTCATCCTAAGATCAGTTTTGTTTCTTACACCAAAGAAAAAATATACAACTAATAGCCAGTGTGTGCCCAAAACAAATACTGATCCACTGACTAAAATCGCCTTAATGGGAACATATACCTCCATTCAATTCTACAAAGCCCAAACCCACACTATGTCCAATAGTAAAAAAATCACCTTGACAAGATCATATACCTCCATGCAATTGTGCTAGGCTACAACCCAATCATCAAAAGTTTTTCTTCTTCATCTTTTACAACTCTCCACTGAAGCATAAACAAACACTCCATAAAACAATAACCTACCACAAATATGCAAACCATGATGTGAAGCTGTACTATGTACCAAATTTTGTTTACAAAACTACACAAATTCTACTTTAGCAAATATTCTAACATTGTTGCTACTTCATTTCTTTCAAGAAACGGGAGCAGAAGACCAAGCAACCCAGCCAAAAAACGCTCTCTATCTAACAAACTACAGCAATTAATGAAATATACCAGAAATCTAAAACATTCCAACATTTAAAATAAAGCTATCTAGCACTATTCACCGACTAATTTATCATGTATTATACTATATATAGTAATAAAACTACCTTTGTATCCAATATATGCTTGCCTTCTAAACAACCAAAGTTATTTACAGTTTTTTTTCTTTTGAAGAGGTCATTTTGGTAAACCAGAAATCCTAAGAACAATGTTTGGCATTCAACAATGCCCATTGCTCCATTGGCAAATTTTGTATTTTAAAAACAATATTTTATGCCTAGAAAAACAACAAAGCACCAAATCAAAATGCTAATTTACCAATTGATAGGATAAGTTTTTGCAATTTTGTTAAACACTGACACTTTATGTAGTGCTAAGTTTTAAGCTGTCTTCATAAATTTTATTTTGAAACTTTTTGCGATTTTTTGCACCAGTTTTATCAATTCTTGCACAAAATGTAAAAGTGTGATTTAAAAAATATGCTTTGAAACTACAGCATTTCAGTTCAATTTCAGCATTCGCTTTCAATTGTGCAACAACGAAGTATGTGACACATTGGCTCTATCTCAACATCGTCCATGAAGAAATAATTGATTAAAATTACTGAAGTTCAGCTACGACCGTAGAGCTGTACTACACCACAAGCCAGAACCAGGGCTTCGGAACCAGTGAAAAAAAGGTCAGGCTCCAACTCATGCTTCAGCGCTTTCAACACTCCAACAATGTTGTTTAAACTCTTTGTCCATTGACCTAAATTCAACTTCTTACTTAAACCCCCCTTAAAAATAAATGCAACTTTTTCAGGAATTTAGTGCAACAAAAAATAGCATAACAAATAATTACCATGTGAAACTTTATACAGACAAGAAAAATATCTGCTAAATTAAAAACAAAGAGAAAACAATATCACATTAAACCTACTAAAAATGATTGCAGTTTCCCCTCAGGTACTTCGGCATCTTCAAATTGATATTCCAATCTCATTTTCAGTATATGAAGCAACATAACTGTTGCTGCACAGAGCTGGACAGCGCTGTTTTGAGCTTTTAGCTCTCATCGACAGCCCTCAGCTTCTCTAACAAAGTTATTCCCCAGCTAGACAAGACTCTTGGCCGAACTGGACAAACCTTAAGGGCTTGCACAGCGGCAGAGGCTTTCTAGGGAATAAACGATTTTTCACTTGTGGTACTTAAAAAAACAAGTGAAAAATCGCTGAACCCTTGTAGTAAGGACAGCCATAGGCTATCCCTACTACAAGGGTTCCCCTTGTGTGATCACGGGTTCAGCGATTTTTTCACTTGTTTTTTTTAAGTACCACAAGTGAAAAATCGTTTATTCCCTAGAAAGCCTCTGCCGCTGTGCAAGCCCTTAAGGTTTGTCCAGTTCGGCCAAGAGTCTTGTCCAGCTGGGGAATAACTTTGTTAGAGAAGCTGAGGGCTGCCGATGAGAGCTAAAAGCTTGAAACAGCGCTGTCCAGCTCTGTGCATCTTATGACTCAAGCTGCTTTGTAGCTGCAGGGTTGGTGGTTGATCTAGCCACCTAACTGCCAGTGGAAGTCGTAATGATTTCCCAGGAGTCGACCACGAAGGACGTCAAACTTGTCGGTTATAACTATTGCTGTTAATAATAACTTAGTTGTGATGTTTTGACGTTTGCTGGCCAGAGCTTTTATTATTAATCGTTTGTGTGCTATCTGGCCTAAAGACTACCAGCGCGGAAGCCTAAGGAAGAGTCACCAGAATGGTGACTACTTAAAAGCAAGCAATGCAAAAAAGTTGTTACCCGCAGGAATTGAACTTAGCCTTTAGGCCAGATAGCATGCAAACGATTAATAATAAAAGCTCTGGCCAGCAAACGTCAAAACATCACAACTAAATTATTATTAACATCTTAGAACAAGCATTAAGTTGCTGGGTTTAAATAGGCAAAATTAAGCATGAGAGGAGACGTCTTCTCTAGCTCAAGTGGTAGAGCAGTGGACCAGTAATCCACTGACTGCATGTTCGATTCCTGCGGGAAGACAACTTTTTGGCATTGCTTGCTTTTAAGTAGTCGCTGCTCTGGTGACTTTTCTTTAGGCTTGTGCGCTGGTAGCCTTTAGGCCAGATAGCACGCAAACGATTAATAATAAAAGCTCTGGCCAGCAAACATCAAAACATCACTACTAAATTATTATTAACATCATAGAACAAGCATTAAGTTGCTGGGTTTAAATAGGCAAAGTTAAGCATGCGAGGAGAAGTCTTCTCTAGCTCAAGTGGTAGAGCAGTGGACCAGTAATCCAAAGGCTGCAGGTTCGATTCCTGCAGGAAGACAACTTTTTGGCATTGCTTGCTATTAAGTAGTCGCTGCTCTGGTAACTCTTCCTTAGGCTTCCGCTCTGGTAGCCTTTAGGCCAGATAGCACACAAACGATTAATAATAACTACTGCTGTCACATTATTTAATAATGACTTGCAAATTACCTTGCACTGTAGCCCTGAAAAATTGCTACATTGTATTTTCTCTGCCTGCAAATAGCAGATGTTAGAAGTAAACAACTTTTGCATCTTAATGGTGAAAATCACTTGACCTGAATGAACCAAGCAGGGACAACCACGCCCAAAAAAATTTGCTGCCATGTTTGATTGTGCTATATCAATTACTGATGAAAATTAAACCCAAAAACAAATAAAGTCTTCACTTGCAGCCAGTAAAATAAAAATGTTGATGTCAACAAACAATCTTTCAAAGTTACCAATCTTGTCCGCATATCTCAGATATGCCAGCCCAACTACAGTATCCATTAAGCTTATATTGTAACACGGTTTCATGCCTGCCTCAATTGCAATTATACATTAAATTAGAAAAAGTGTAATTGGTATGTTAAAGTATGCCAAAAACTTGAAACAATTCTAAGCATTGGGTGTATGAGCTTTGTACATATCACAATCAAACATTACTGCAGAATTACCTAACTTCTTGATTGATAACCAAGGAATTTAATTTTCCTTCAAACTTCACAACCCTGATGCGCAGAAACTAGATTTTGATAGGCAAAAAATATTAAGGTGACGCCACTGCTTACTCTAATGGTAAACCCACCAACAATTTTATGGTGAAATATACCCAAACTGCAGCATCTAGAAATATCAATGAATACTCATATTAACAAATCTATTAAACTTAATGTATGGTGCAAAAATGTAGAAGAACTTGGTGGAACTCATACCTGCATCATTGCAACTGAGCTACACCACTTCTTTTCTAGAAATGTTGCAACACTGGTGAGTCATTGACAAAACTGCATCCAATAAAGCCAGAAAATTATTATATCAGATATAGAGAAAAAACCTGCATATATTTTTGAAAATGTCTGCTCTAGGCTGTACTAAATTTTGCTGACTTTCTTCAATTTCTTAGGAACACTCCCAAAAGTTGTGGTTTAACCACCAATTCAACTTACCACCAAAATTTTTTGTTAAATTTTTGTTTTACGCCTTCTCAAAGTGTGTTTCCATGGCAACGCGACAAAAATCGAAAAAATGGCCATAATTCAGCAACCGCTCATGCTAGATACAAAATTTTTTTTGTAAAGATGCAGAATATCCAAGTTCCTATCTGCTTTCAATACATTACCATATATAAGCCTAGCTATTCAATTTTTCAAGTGAAATAAAAAAAACATGTTTTTTCACTGTTTTTATTGCATTTTCTATGATATATCTTATTGCGTAGTGGTGTTATGCAATTTTTTTGGTAATATATGATGACTTTCCTCTAGCTATGCTGTCATTCGAGTATATAATTGTTGTATTAGAGCTAATGTTAATTGCTTTTTAAAGTGTTAACTGATAAGATAAGCTAGTATCGTAAGTGTTGAAAAGTGGTAAAGTCATTGTCACAGAAATGTAATGTAGTAACTTATTTATAATCAACTGCTCTATTCTGTTATTTGCACATCTTATTTCTCTGAGCTTTGAAAAATGTTGAAAATTCAATAAAAATGTGGCTGTTCTCTGCCCACAAAGGAAAATTTCTTTGATGGAATTGGTACTTCTCAGCACAAATTCCTTTGCAATTAAAGATGTGTTCATGAGTTTTAAAAGTCAACATGCTAAACCTCAAGAAATTTAAAAGTGGTGCTAATTAAAAGTTAAAAGTGCTGCGGAAAAGACTGCTATTAAATTAAAGAGTTGGTGTTTTGAACTCTGGTTTTGATTGAAAACTATATCAGAGTTTAATCAAAAACGATTTTGGCATCACATGATGCATACTGTGCATTGTATAGGTTTTCCAAAGCACAAGTAAACTCAGAATTCTACATCACTGCAAACAAATGCAGGGTGGGCTCTAGGTTGTGAACCAAAGGATTTTAAGCAATCGTAATACACTAATTAAACTGATACATATAAACAATGTTTCATTACTCTATAAAAGAACTTGTATTTATCCCCAAGAAAAGCATAGGGCATCTTTCTCTGCTGATTTTACATTGCTTCTCATCACACTTCACATAATTCTGTAGTGCACAACTTATGATCCACCCTGTATGTTGGGCTGATCTGAAAATCTTTTCAACAACCTTGACAAACAGCTTGCAATTAATCTAAAATTACTAAGGGTTTTGGGCAGTACTTGCTGTTTGATTAAAGTGAAGTTCGGTTATGGTGTCTGGTAAGGTTTTATGGAAATAAAGGAGTCTTGATGATTTGTTGCATATCATGCAGCATTTTACCATCCCAATGCAACAAAAGTAAAAAACGAAAGTTTCAAGCTGTATCCTGTAGCAGATTTAACAGCATTTTAGAAACAGCGATCTGTTTCAGACTCTTAAATTGCTACACTTTTAGCAACCACTAAATCCGCTGGTGTTCCGTGATGTATTTGCTGTTTATGGGCTACTTGGCAGATTTGTTGATGACAAAGATTTCTGCTTTTGGATGCTGGCTGACTTGAACATGTAAATTCAAACTTTTCTAAATCTTTTTTTTCAACTACAGATATCAATATTAGTTGTATTACTAGTATTTATACTTCAGGCTTCTGATTTTTTTTGCAGTTAAATTTTCATTATTTTTTCCTACTCTTAATTCCTGTCACTTATTTTTTTTCTCCATTTTTTTCTAGTTTTCACTTTCTAGCAGTACCAGTAGTGTCTTGTTGTTTTTTTAGTGCTGTAACTTTAGTGCTGTAAGTGCTGTAAGCTAGTAATCTTCTACTAGTGTCAAGTTACTTGATACACACTGCTTTTAGTTTACACTTTTAAGCTGCAGCACAATACATTGGCTGATATACAGCATTCTTAAAGCAGTTGTCTAGACTCTCGACTTAACCTGTTTTTCCAAAAAGATCTTAGCAATCTATGGTTTATACCGCCATGTGATGCAAAGATTTTTTTAAGCTAAATTTTAATATGGTTTCAGGTCGACGTCAATTTTTATCCATCGATCTTCACTTTAAATGCAGACATGTTGCATCATTTTGTTTAGTTTCTCCTTAGAGATGTTGATGATAATGTTTATTGTTTTGTTTTTTCTTGGGATTTGGCATTTGCCTTCAAAATTCATGAACATATCTTTAACCACAAGAGGAATAGTGGTTTTTGTGTACGAGGTCTGTTCAAAAAGTTCGTAGACTGAAGTCATAACACAAAATGTACTTTCTACAGCAGTTACAGGTCTGGGTCTCCTTCGAAGTACTCTCCTTCCCAATGCACACACTTATCCCAGCATTGTTTCCACTTGCGGAAGCAGTCTAGGTACGCTTCTTTTTTAATGCCCTTGAGCTCCTTCGTCGCATTTGCCTTAATCTCTGGAATGGTCTCAAATCTTCTTCCTTTCAAAGGTCTTTTGAGCATGGGGAACAAAAAGAAATCACATGGAGCAAGGTCAGGTGAGTACGGGGGGTGGGGAAGAACAGTGATGGAATGTTTGGCCAAAAACTCACGAGTTCTGAGGGCTGAATGGGCTGGAGCGTTGTCATGATGGAAAAACCAGTCACCACTCCTCCACAATTCTTGCCTTTTCTGTCGGATGGCATCCCTCAGACGTTTCAAAACTTCATTGTAGTAGGTCTGATTCACTGTGGAGCCTTCAGGAAGGTACTCGTGGGGGACAACTCCACTAGCATCAAAAAAACTGTGAGCAGCACCTTGATTTTGGATCAAACTTGGCGAGCTTTTTTGGGTCTGGGGGATGTTTTGCTTGTCCACTGTGAAGATTGGACCTTTGTTTCCACGTCATAACCAGGACCTTTGCTTTCACTGTTATGATCTTTGTCAAGAATTCTTTATCATTTTCTGAGTGATCAAGCAAATCCTGACAGACTTGAACACGATGAGCTTGGTGATCACTTGTCATCAGATGTGGCACAAATTTTGCAGCAATGCGATGCATCTTTAATTCTTCCGTCAAAATGTGATGACAAGAGCCTACCGAGATCCCACATTCTTCAGCAAGCTCTCTTACAGTCAGACGTTGATTCGCTCGCACCAAAATGTTGGTTTCATCAATGTGTGGGTCATCAGTTGATTTGGAAGGAGTCCAGAACGCTCATCATCTTCAACAAACAGCCGACCATTCTTGGAACATTTTTGCCACCTGAAACATGTCGCTTGCTTCATGGCAACATCACCGTAAGCCGTGTTAAGCATGGCAAACATTTCCGTAGTTGATTTTTCCAGCTTGACACAAAATTTCACAGCAAATCGTTGCTCTTTCAAGTTATTCATTTTGAAAGAATTTGTAAAACTTAAAATTCGACAAACTAAAAAACTACCAATAACTTAACTGAATATAACCAGCCCAAAATAAAGATATCTGCAATCAGAAAATGGCGTCATAATCAGCTGATCTCTGTGAACCTAGCGACACCAAGTGAATGCACCTGGAACAAATGACAGCTGCGCAGTTCAAACAGTCTACGACTTTTTTAACAGACCTCGTACTTGTGTATACAATTTGTGATAAAATTCTATAAATCCATTTTCTTTTGTGGGTGGAAAGCAGCCAAATTTTATTAAATTTTAGAACATTTTTCTGGCAAAGAGTATTAGGTTGTTGTTTTTCTAAAGAGACATACTAAGACGCCTAGCAATATAGCATGCTGGTTTGGGAGCATGCATACTCTCTCCTTTTTAGTAATTGCTAGACCAATTACCTAGGCATAATAAACGTGGTATGGCCCAGAGCCAAAAATACAATACCTGTTTAGAATAACTGCAGAGAATTAAAGGTGTGAAATGAACAGAATACAGCAGTGATTATAAGTTGATACATAATATACATTCTGTGACAATAACTTTGTGCTTTTTAACATACAGTACTAACTTAATCTACCAGTGAACACTTTAAGAAGCAATTAACATTAGTTCTAATACAACAATTACTTTAATGACAGCATAGCTAACGGAAAGTCATCATATATTACCAAAAAAATCGCATAACCCCACTATGCAATAAGATGATATATCATAGAAAATGCAATAAAAACAGTGAAAAAACATGTTTTTTTTATTTCACTTGAAAAATTGAACAGCTAGGCTTATATATGGTAATGTACTGTAAGCAGATAGGAACTTGGGTATTCTGCATCTTTAGAAAAAAAATTTTGCATCTAGCATGAGCGGTTGCTGAATTATGGCCATTTTTTCGATTTTTGTCGCATTGCCATGGAATTGCGCTTTGAGGAGGCGTAAAACAAAAATTTAACAAAAAAATTTTGGTGGTAAATTGAATTGGTGGTTGAAGCACAACTTTTGGTCGAGTTCCTAAGAAATTGAAGAAAGTCAGCGAAATTTAGTACAGCCTAGTCTGCACCTTAGACCTACACACCTAGGATTGAAAATATCGTGTAACTTTTCTCACCATACATGAAGCTCGCTTAAAATAATTTAAAACCAAACACTACTATGGCCTTTGGCTCCATGTAAAATGTCCATCAAACACTTTGAAAACTGAGAAAACAGAGAACAAGTCCAAACTTTTTAACTAGCAATAAATGAATTTGGGTTAACAGGGTAACGTTACATTGGACCAGAATTTAAAAAAAAAACAAACCTAAAAACAAAAGCCTATCAAAACAATAAAAGTTACAAAAAAAAAAATTGATTCTCATCACACACTCTAAATTGATTTTGTTAGAAATGCCATTCCTCAGGGGCATAGAGAAAGACGACATATCTGGAAGCTGGCAACATACTACCAACTACTGCACTAGTAAAAGCATCAGCAGAAAAAGGCCAATTATAGGAAATAACTATCAATTCAATGTCATTACCACCACTGTCTTGCCTAAACCCTTACCGGTATTTAATGCGAAAGTTATTTAATAAAACAAGATCATGGGCAACAGTTCTAACAACTCGACTGGGTGTTTTAAACATTCATTGCAGGGTTGGGATTGCCATATCGGTACCACTATATACTTGTGGCCTACAAGCCAACTGTATATCTGTTTAGGGCAATTTGGCAATATACATTATACTGTATATCATTATTCTTGCTTGGTTAGTAACCTCCCTCTATTTTCTCGTTTTGTATGTTTGTTTACTAGACAGCAGTTGCCAGTACAGCATCATGCATTACTGCCAGTGCCAGGCCTATGAGTCATTTATTGCACATAAGGAGCAGCTTGTGCTGTTATCAGTATTAACCACATTATGCAACCTTCTCCATCATTCCACATCCAGTCAGCAGCGTGGCTCTAAGAGTAAAGCCATGTTTTTTTATGACGATCCTACTCGCATGATCTGGGGTTGCAAAACACAACTTAGTAATATTTTGGCACTACTGGAAAAATGGACACTTTGGGGTAATACTTTTTTTAGGACGCGCGTCCTAATCGTCCTAACAAACCGATACTTTTTTAGGACGCTATCAAAAATCAGCTCAAATCTAGTTTTTAATAAAAAATTGGATGCGAATGATGCTGTAATGATTGCAGTCCCAATATGTACTAAAACATTAGGACACTATTAAAATCATTTGAAATCTGGTTTGTTTTATAAAAATCATTAATCTAAACTGATGCAAAGTTTGAAGATAAATGACAAATATTCTAAATCTGCCAACAAAAAAAATTAAACTCAAATCCTTAATAAATTCGTCCTAAAACATCTCCATCCTAAAAAAAAGTATATCGTCCTAAAAAAAGTTTTTATAGGACACTATTAAAATCATTCGAAATCTGGTTTTATAAAAATCAGCAATCTTAACTGATGCAAACTTTAAAGATAAATGACAATCATGCTCAACCTGCCAACAAACAAAGTAACTGCAGATCCTTGGTAAATTTGTCCTAAAACATCTCCGTCAACTTTTTGTAGGACGCTGTACTTTTTTTAGGAAGGAGATGTTTTAGGACGAATTTATTAAGAATTTGTGTTTAATTTTGTTTGTTGTCAGGTTTCGCATGATTATCATTTATCTTTAAACCTTGCATCAGTTTAGATTAATGGTTTTTATAAAACAAACCAGATTTCAAATGATTTTAATAGCGTCCTAAAAAAAGTTTGAAACTTTTTTTGGGACGGAGATGTCTTAGTACGTATTAAAACTGCAATTCTTACAGCATAAATTCTTATTTAATTTTTTATTAAAAACTGGATTTTAGTTGATTTTAATTGAGTCCCCAATTAATTTTTAATTAAATAAACTAGATTTGAGTTGTTTTTTAATAGTGTCCTAAAAAAGTATCGGTTTGTTAGGACGATTAGGACGTGCATCCTAATTGTCCTAAAAAAAGTATTACCCTACACTTTGAACAAAATTTCAAGTCATTGCACAAACACTACCAATACGTAACAGCATTTTCACCAGGCATATTAGTCAACATCTTGCAATCATTTTCTTGGTTCTACAATCAACAACATTAACATTACACTTAGGCTATCTTAGTACCATACTTGCCATGTGACAATACACTTAAGGTACGATATGTAGTATATTACCAGTATGCTTAACCTATAGCCTGATAGCCAATTTAAAAGAATCATTTATTGACACTCCAATAGGCCACAAACTTTTCCTACTCTGAAATACTCAAATAGGTTATCCCATCCTAATAACCAACTTTACTGCAAATATTGCAGTAGGCCTATAAATGCTAATAGGCTAGCCTACCGTACTTAATACGTCCATTGAAGTGCTAAAAACTTGAAAGGTTTTCTTAAACAGCCTTAAAATGTAAAGCCCTAATTTCTCCAACTGAGAGCTTGCATAAAAACTTTTACAATTTCATCAAACTACCGTACATAAACTTATGAAACAACCTTCATAGACAAAGTTTGCAATGGTGTTAATGAAAAAATTCCACACCATTTCGTCATAAGTAAGTATTGACTTTTGCATAACTTAATCTTCTCTCAGGAATAATACTGCCTTAAAAACTTCATAACAAAAATTTTCATAATATCCGTTCATGACAAAGTGGTGTTCATTTTTTTCATGAACACCAATGTAAAAACCTTGCCAATACCATAACAAACATAGTGAGTTACTGATCAAGCGGAGTACTGGAGTAGCCAGAAAAAATTGAGGAAGTTTTTTATTTCACAATTCCATTCCTAAGTTGTAAAAACCCTAAGGTGTAAAATTCCTAACTTGTAAAAACTGAAAAAAGAAAATTTGGGGGAGATTGGTGCAATGCAACTCCCACAAAAATTATTATATTATGCTTTTGTCCATATTTAACTATTTTGAAACTGATGTTGGCATGTCTTAATCAATAATGATCATTACAAAGGTATGGAATTTGAAAAACCTATTGAGGGAATATTCCCCAATAGTGATACCCAAGATTTTACCAACAATTTACTTTTTATTTTATTAGTCTATTCCGAAAATTTGATCTACTTAAGTTGAGTGAAAAAATTTTTCCCGAATCTTGTATGACTCATTTCAACCATTTTACCCCATCGCAGCCCACCCAATTTTTAATATGTTTTAGTCACCACCAATATCCACCAAATCTGATTATTTGGCCTATCTACATTGAACAATTCAAAAGTTCAAAATTTTCCAGCTCCCATTTTAGGGGAATCCCCAGACATGACACCCCCATTTTCAGGCGTGCACCAGTTTGTTTTGAAATCTAAACCACTCCATGATATCATCCATCTGCGTTTTGTGGTTTAAAAAGAGATAGTGATTGAAGAAAAAAAAGAAAAAATAAGGAAAAATTATATCCAAGACGGAATAAATCAACATAACCTATACAAAGGTACTGATTAGTGTTTTCAAAACCACAAACTTTTTTCAAAGAATATCACTACTTACAGAGATATACCACTTCAAAATTTACTACTTTTTGTCCATTTTCCGCCTCAGAAATTTCGGTCACGTGACTGGGAGCCCTCAAACTTGGTATGCAAAAACTTTTTATCTCTACCCATGTTGTGTCCAAATTGCAACTTTTCACGTTCAGCGTTTTTTTTGTTAAAAGCGAAATAAAAAAATTTTGGCTAAAAAATAGCCGTTTTTTGTCGGTTTTAGGGTCTCCAAATCATTATCACGTGATCTCCGACTCCCAAAATTGGCATGCATGATGCTTTGTAAACTTGTAATGTTGTGTCCAAATTTCAGCTTTCCATTTTTTGCCGTTTTTGACTTATCACAAAATTAAAAAATTTTGATGCTCATCTATCAAAATAGCTGAGTGAAAACATAGAAACTACGCGCGCGTGCGAAGTCCCAATAACAATTTCTAAATTTAAAACCAAAATCCGTGTATGCTGCGTTGGCATAGCTATTGTTTTAACTCTTTACATTCATAATAGCCTTTTGGCACCGAACACATTTTGTTTTCAAATGTTTGTTAAAATCACATTCTTTTGAGGTAACACCTGTGCAGTGCAATGCTATCATTTTCCAAGAACCGCACCACTACTTAACGCCTCTGTAATAAATGATCCGTCTAACTGCAAATTAAATGCTGTGTTCTGAACTAACAAATGCTGAAAATTTTGTTTGTTTTTTCAATTTTTATTTTTCGATTTGTAGTATTATTATCAACAATTACATTATGCTATGTAACTTGCCATTACTGTCTTTACTTAAAGGAATACAGTTTTTTAATTGAGCGGTAGCCGATCTTTGAGTAAAACTGCAGATGCATCGCAGAACACTGGAAATAAAAGGCATAAAGCCACTGTTAACAACTCGTAAAAGTGCGTAGTGTTGGCGTTTTGACCTCTTGTTTGAGCTTTTTGGTTGATGTTACTTGATTGTTTTTGAAAGCTTTCGACCGTTTTCAAGGGATAAGAATGCAGAGGAACTCAAGGAGACCCAACAGTCGGGTCACATTTCATGGGCGAAAATCAAAATTCTTACCGTCACATTGAGTATAATGCTGTAGTTAAAGATATACTGCTCGAAATTGGTTTTATTGAAGAAATGAGAACTACTTGAGGAAGTCAAGAAGTGCCCCAAACGTTCCACTATTCCACTTATTTGCGGAAAATAGATTTAATCCAATTGACTCCGTACCATTGGCAACCCTGCTTTTCGAACTTTTGTCGTTGTTCTTGTGGTAGCATTGTTGTAGCACATATATATCCTCCTGTTACCGAACAGCGTCAGATGCTAACTTATTGGACGATCTGCACACTTATCATTGCAGTGACTACTTCGTGATTGGAGGAATCCGCACCTGCTTAGGAGTTTCCGATGATCCAATGTTCCTGTAGATTTCTTCAAATTCTTGTCCACTGAATTTGCTGCTTGTTCAAAGCCACCAAGAATAGATATTTATTGTAGAGCGTCTTATCCCAGGAAGCAACAGCGTGACTGGGTGCGGTTTTAACCCAGATCACTTGATCAGGGTTGGCTTTACGCTCTCCGCCACTCTGCCGACTGTGACTTCTAAATGGGATGACTGGCAAAAATTCTTGCAGAATACGAAATATGATCATCATCATCATCATGTTATGTCTAACTCTTTGTTATGTACAGCATGTGGTAAGTGGGTCCATGCAAAATGCATGGATAAGAAGAAAGTTGCAGTTTATGTGAATAGAAATTTTGTTTGTAAGAAATGTACAAGCGTGGTAAAGAACTTCTAGGCACCAGCAGATGAAAAATTGTGTGATGGTGTGGAAACTGTAAGCAAGTTCACATATCTAGGTGACAGATTGAATGCAACTGGTGGGTGCGAAATAGCGGTAGCAGCTCGATCAAGATTTGGTTGAATGAAGTTCAGGGAATGCAGCAACATACTTAAAGGCAGAAGGTTCTCATTGAAAATGAAAGGAAAGATATACAAAAGTTGTGTAAGATCAGCTATGTTGTATGAAAGTGAAGTTTCAAGTTTTTTCAAGTACAAGTTTATTTGTTTTTGCCACAAAATTCACATAATATAAACAAACGATTAAAGTTAAAGAACTAATTTGGCAAGGGAGACTGCGAGTTGACCTATCGGTCTTCAAAGTCTGCAGCCACCTCGATTACCAGTTGAAATGATATAAGTAAATCAAAAGCATATCGTTGTCATGAAGCAAGTGACGAATTTCATCCAAATTGCAATGCCAATGTTTTATACTGTATATTAAAGTTTCTGTGATACATACTAGTACATATTCAATAGATAATTTTTGTATGATACTTTAAAGCTTTTAAAAGATTGTTTGGTTTTAATGTTTGTTGGAATTTTGTTCCATATTTTAACACCGTGGTACCTGATGCTTTTTTGAAGTCGGGTTGTTTTGTAAAGAGGAATGTATAAGGTAGGATTGTTGGCAGTGCTTGATGAACGTGTACACTTTTGAGAAACTTGGTTAGTTTTAATGTAAAGGTTTGACAGTAAAGGTGGGAGACGTTGATGATAATGGTGAAATACCAGTTTTGCAACTTCATGCTTATACAATTCAGGAATTTTTAGGATTTTTAGTTTAGAGTAAAATGGTGTAGCATGGTCCATATATTTGCCGCCGCTGATAATTTTTACAGCTTTGTTTTGAAGTGTCTGTAATTTTGATAGGTAGGATTTGTGGGTACAACCCCAAATGGATAAATCATACAACAAATGAGGATGAATGAAAGCATAGTATAGTTTGATAAGTGAATTAGAAGGAAGAAAATATTTCAATTTTGAAAGAATACCCACCAACCTAGCAACCTTATTTTTGACACTTTTAATGTAGGAATGGAAGTTTAACCGTGAATCAATAAAAACACCCAAATATTTTGCTTTATCTTTACACCCAAATATTTTGCACGATAATATTGGTAAGTTATTAACAATTAAGGTGACATGGGGACTTAGTATATTTTGTTTGGGGGAAATAATGAGATGGTTTGATTTTGATGGGTTTAGACTTAATTTGTTAGCAATGGACCAATTGTAAACGTTTGCTAAATCCTTATTCATTTCAGTTTCTAATGATGCTAGATTTGGGCTATCTATTTTGAGGCAAGTATCGTCAGCAAACAATTGTGGAAGACAATTGACGGAATTGTTTAGATCATTGATGTACAGTAGAAAAAGAAGTGGACAAGTATTGACCCTTGAGCTACACCATAAGTTATAGATTCAATTTCAGATTGTATACCGTCAACTGAAACGTATTGTTTTCAATGTAAGAAAGAACAAATAAGTTTGTGAGCGGGTCCTCGAATGCCATAATGATCAAGTTTTTTAAGCAAAATGTTATGTGAGACTGTATCGAAAGCTTTTTGAAGATCTAAAAAGATAAGCCCTGTATATTTTCTTTGATTGATATTATCAAGAGTAGTTGTTACAATGTCAAGGCAGGCATGGCTAGGAGCTATGTGTTTTTGAAATCCGTATTGTGATTTATGAATAACACTATGTTTTTTGAAAAATTCCAGAAATCTATTATACGTAAGGCGTTCAAGAATTTTAGAGAAACAAGTTAGTATTGAAATGGGTCGATAGTTGCTTGGGTTTGTTTTATTTCCTTTTTTGTGAAGAGGTATGATTTTGAGAAGAACAATAAGAGCTATGATTCGAGCGATGTGTGGTGTGAAGCTATTAGATCAAAGAAATAGCAAGGAGTTGATGGACATGTTGGGCATAAAGGAGTCTTTAGATAGAATGGCTAAAGCAAGTAGTATGCAGTGGTACGGTCATGTTTTGAGGAAAGAAAATGAAACTGTGATAGTGAAGACTTTGAAATTTGAAGTGAGTGGTAGTAGAGGAAGAGGAAGACCGAAACAAGCATGGAAAAAGCAAGTGGAGAATGAGATGAAGAAAAATGGACTGGTGAAAGAGGATGCATGTGATCGAACAAAATGGCAAAGCATATAGTCCGGTAGAAATAGCTTTTACCCTGAAAAAAATTATAATAAGCAGAAATTTGAAGCGAGTGGTAGTAGAGGAAGAGGAAGACTGAAACAAACGTGGAAAAAGCAAGTGGAGAATGAGATGAAGAAAAATGGACTGGTGAAAGAGGATGCATGTGATCGAACAAAACAGCGAGGTGTGTAGTCCGGTAGAAATAGCTTTTACCCGGAAAAAAATTATAATCAGCTGAAAGTTTGCACGAGGCTCAGGACCATGTCCTGAGCCACCAAAAACAAATCCCCATGTTTTGGACATGGGACTTCCCCCTTTTTCGGCGTTTCAAGTCTGCCATCTAGTGTCAAAGAACCTTTACCATTCAACAGCCAATTTAAAAGTTGTAAAAGTGCCAAGTTTTGCGCAAAAATTAATTTTCTAGTTTAGGTTGAAAAAAATTTATTTTGAAGTTGATGACGTCATTGTCGGTGATGTCATTGTTGGTGATGTCATTGCCAAAGTTTTTGAAAAAATGACGTATTGATGGCTCAAATTGTAAATGAAAGTTAGGTTTTTGGTTCCAAACCAAAAGTTACTTAAATCGAAGTGATGACATCACAAACGTTTTTGATGACGTCATTTGTCACGAGCTTTAATGGTAAATTTGAAAGAGTGTTTTGTTTTACCAAACGAAACATTGCAAAACTTTTTTGTTAGATTTACACTTGGGAGAATTATATTGTGAATTCAGTTGATTTAAAATCGAAAACTGTGTTGTCAGTAAAACTCAGGCCTAGTAGGCACCAGCGCAGCCCGTATGGGGTAGGGGGACCAGTTTTTCCCTTTTTGAAAGTGCACAACTTCATAAAAATTATTCAAAAGTTAAAATGTCAAAAAACTACGGTAATTTAAAAACGTGTAAAACTATATTAGTTTGAAAACATTTGAAACAAAACTAAAGTAATTTAAAAAATGTCAAAAAACTACGGTAATTTTAATTCCAGTGTGATTCTACGCAAGTTACAAATAAGCAACGTTCAAAACTTTTGAAGTGGGAATGCGTGTATGCTCAGTCTTGATATTTAGTGAAAATGTAAGATCATTGCGTAGCTCGTATCGCGCTGTCGTGGAATGATAATATCTCATTAGCATTGCGGGAGAACACAAACGAGACAGAAAGCAGCGCAATTTCGCACCAAAAAACGCAATCCATTTGTTCTAAAAATCATCATTTTCCAAACTGGAACAAGTACAATCAAATACCGGGGAGAATTTGGGGCGGTCGAGATTTGACGCGAATCAGTACACGAATTAAATGTCTCCATAGTCAAATCATATTTCGACCCTAATAAATTTCAAGAATATTTTATTTAAAAACATTCGGAAAAAACACTAATCGCAGAAGGAAAGCAAATCTCTTCTGAGAGAAATACTCTAAGTTTACTTTAAACGTTGAAATTGATTGTTTATTATACTGTATTACTATTAGGTTCGTTTTACCGATCACGTGTATTTAAGCATATAAATATACGCATGTCATTTGATTGGATGCATTTTGCCTATTTTTCTTTTTTTTTGCGTTTGCATGAAGTAAGATTTCAGACGTAATTTGTCCAAACTGCTTTATGTATCTACACTTAAACTAATTGTCTAGTGAGCTTGTTTATCTGATAAACGACGGAATTAAAACAATATTGCTCAAAAAGTTTTTGGTAATAACCAAAAGCGAAACTACGATGTCAGCTTGATCCTTTAATTTTATTTTTAGCTGAAGTTGGGGAACGGTGATCGGCTGGTTTAAATTAATCTAACAACTTCAGTCTGTGTAATGTCAAATGTTTAATGCAGTAAATAAGATGCTGATTAATTTTTAGGAAATCTTTATCATTCAATTTCTATGTCCTCATATTACACTGTGTAGGTGTGTTGATTATGAGCAATGTTCTCATTGTCTATCAGTGTAGCAAATCCAGCGACGCAGCCCAAATTGTGTCCAAGTCTAAATTAAGCGCGCTGGTTGGTTGCAAGTAAAAAGTCGTGCAGGCCCTGTTCCCCTAATGCCGATCTACATTGCGTAAAATTGTGAGCGCGAAAGCTTGTCTTTAGTTCATTTTAAACCAAAATTTGGTATGTTCGGCATATCGCCTTATCAGTGTACAAGAAGCCAGTTGTTTTCCTTGTACGTTCACGATTTTACGGCTGGGCCTAAAAAATTGCTCTGGAAGCATTCTATGCACAGTTTTCAGCGCAAACCAAATTTTGATCGCAAGTGTGCCTCATAAATAAGAATAAACCCATTGTATTTTGTTATGACCAATTTTTCCACAAACGCTGGGTTCAAATTTGCATTATTTGATTGAAACAACTGCATATAAGGAATTGGTCGGTCGCTATCACATTATTCTTGCTTAATGCTTACATGCTTATTTCCTACCAACAATAATAATAATAGTACAGCAATCAATTAAACGAAACTTTGTATTGGCAAACCACAATACAGCGCATTTTTTTCGGTTTGAAGATAGTAAGCAGTATGTGGTGTTAGCTGTCAGTTAACATCGATAAAGAGGGAGCATCTATTTTTTTGAAAAACCCATTATTTTCGAGTAGAGGCAGGGGTTGTTCGTATGTTTTGCGAATTGCACCTTTCATTTGTTCTTAATTTGTTACAATATATTGTGGTAGACAGATGGGCTGGTGGCAGCTTGACTCGAAGACTGAAAGGTCCTTTTGCTGTCTCCTGGCCAAGGCAACTTGATGAATAAAATGTAACTATAATTGTTCGAAAATTGAAATATGATTGTGCCAGCTTGCTTGAATAATAATGGCAATCTGCGATTTAAAAACGCACTTTTTTGTATCCGCTGTTGCATCATCAAATAAAGTAGAATCATGAAACCACTTTAATTCTTTTTTTCATTTTTTTTTTTATACGTCTGCTGCATGAACAACGACTGGACTTCAACCTGTTATCGCTTAGCCTTTGTCCAGTAGTCCTAAGTAAAAACTTTCCGATATGCATATGTTTTTATCATAACAAAAAATTTTGTTCCTCCCCTTTTTTTTTATTTCTGGCTGCGCCGGTGGTTGTAATCAAACAGATAAAAAAATTTTTAAGACTGTAAATTGTCAAATATTAGCAGGTTATTATAGATTAGTTTTGTTCAGATATTATTCAAGAATCTAGCTGATTAGATAAGTTTTTGATCAGATATTATTTTGGATTAATCAGATAAGTTTGTTTAAATGTTATTCTAATTGATTAGATAAGTGTAGTTTAGATGCAAGGCCTATTCTAGAATAGATTTAGTACTACAGATTGTAAAAGTAAGCTAACATAGTATTTTGCGTAAGATAATAGTCTTGTCAGGCATTGCAAAACTGTAGAAGTTTTGTTCCTACCGGATATACAGGGTGTCCATAAAGTTTGTGTGCACTTTAAAAAGATTATAACTTTAATTGTATTTACAATAGAAATAATTTGTAAAAAGGATTTGAAAGACGAAAATCGATATTTTTTAAGGTTTTATTGAAATTTTATTTAAGTTTCCACATGTCCTCCATCATTTGCAATACAAAGAGTAACACGATTTTGCAGTTTCCTAAAAACATTTCCCAACTGATTTATAGTAATGCCTGAAATCACATTAGTTATTTTAGCTGTCAAATAACTAGGTTTGGTTGCATGCACAATTGTTTTCACATGTCCCCATAAAAAAAAAACCTTATGGAGTCAAGTCTGGCAAACGTGAAGGCTAACAAAATGGTCCTCTCCTTCCAATCCATCTGTTTGGAAATTCCTGATTTCGAAACTGTCTAACACGCAGAATTTGCTTATCTAAGAATTGTTACAAATTTTGTAGTGAAGAATTATTCAATAGCTGTACTTAAAACTAGATACATAAAACTTTCTAAACATTTTTACAGATTATTTCTATCACAAATAAAAATAAAGTTATAAATTTTTTAAAGTGCACACGGACTTTATGGACACCCTGTATTATCATGCTTGGGACATATTTGTATTGGTTTACATATAATTGCGCTAGCTATTATTTTTTTGGAACCATTGCATATAGGAGGATGATGCAAGTCCTTGACCAAGGACTCGAAGATGCCATAGAACAGCAGCTCTCAATTCATTTTGAAGCGTGCACCCCTTCGGGAAGGAAAATTTAATTTCGCACCCCTTGCACAATTTTTATGAAAAAAGAAAATAAACAAAGAATTCAATATATGAAAGTAAACAAAACCTATAAAAAAATTTGAAGATTTTTCCTAAAAATCAGGTGAAGACCAAAAAAAAAGGTCTTTACGAGCTACAATGCTGAATTTCGCTGGAAGATCAAGTGAAGACCGAAAAAAGGTCTTCATTGCTGGAACCCAAACTTGGTGAAAACCAAAGTGGTCGTACCTCAACAAGTCCCTTTTCGCACCCTCAATTGAGAACCGCTGCCTTAAAACAACAAAATAATGATGATGCTGATATTCTCAAAGTGTTGCAATGTTTCTTCCAAATTTACGATCAAAACTCTTTGGCAGATGACGTCATCAAAAACGGTTGTGACGTCATCACTTTGATTTAGGCAATTTTTGGTTGAAACCAATAACCTAACTCGCACTCACAATTTAAGTCATCAATACAAAATACGTCATTTTTCCAAAACTTAAAATGTTGCAATGACGTCACCAACAATGACGTCATCAGTTCTAAAACAAATCTGTTTATATCTGCACTTAAAAATGAATTACAGTTCAAAATTTGATTTTTCCGTAACTTTTGGATGGCTGCTGGACAGTACAGACTCTTTGACACTAGATGGCAGACTTTAAAGGCCGAAAAAGGGGAAGCTCCATGTCCAAAACATATAGATTTTTTTTTGTAATCAAACATCACGTTCGATAATAGTCAAACATTACGTTGCTTATTCTGCTAGAAATGGCCAATATACTAAATTTCTTGTTGAATAAGCAATACAATCTTTGATATTCTGCAAAAAATTTTGCTTGGTCATTCTTTTCTGATATCATGAAAGTTCAAAACGCTGGGTTGCCAATTTTACGAAGTGTAACGGATTTAATCTATTTTTGCAGATAAGAGAAGTTTAAATTTAAGCTATTTGAGAGAAGTTTAAGCCCTCTCCCTTTGCAAGATTCGAGTTAAGTGCCAAGAGGCAACGATTTCAGATCTTCCATCCTACAATATCTTTGTCCCGCAAAAACTTTGTTATTTGAAAATTTTTGATGACATCATAGCATGTGATTTGTGGTTTAGGCCTCCCCCAATCAAAATTCCTGGGAACGCCTATAAATTGGAGATCACCAGAAAAACTTTTTTGAAGACCTTTTTTTGGAGAACACTTGGGTCATTCCATTATAATTCAACAAATTTGGATGCAAAATCAAACCCTTATCTCATGGAATTTCTTTGTTTTTTATTATGTTGTGGTGTTTTTGAAGCAAACCCCATATCAGTTGGAATTTTTTTGATATCTTGTTTCGTTTTTGAGATATTGCAATTCAAAAATTTGCATTTTTTCCACTAGTGGCGCTAGAGCGTAAAGCAATTTTGGACTTTATATGTTTTTGGGGGCAAGGAATTCAAAAATGCAGTCAGATTTGCTGAAATATAAACAGAAAAAAAGTTGGGGGTAAAAATCATGTTGCAAGTTCTGAACCTCCGCATCACTTCATGATTCAACATTTTTCTGATTTGTTGAAATTTGTAGTGTGTAGATCTAACTTGCTTGCATTAAAATATCTTTTCTGGAGCTTTTTTGTGGAGCTCACTCAAAGGTATTTTGTGAAGATAGCCATGACTGCATTCGGCTTAGAGCATTTCAGCATATTATGTACTGATGTTTGGTGTCGTGATATACGAACACAGTAGTTAGCAATATGTACTATATTAATCATTATTCATTTTGTGAAACAAAGTCCCAAGTGCTCTTGTCTGGATCGAGATTTGTACATTATACATATGAAACTTTGACCTTTAGTTTCATGGCTGTAAGATTTAATTGACAGCCTCTTATATTATCACGCTATATTAATTCATCCCTTTCAAATATAGTGTTCTAACAGTTACATTTGTGGTAAATACAATTACATTTTGATTGCATCATAAACTTTTCTGTAATGTAGCATGATGTAAAATTGCATAGTACCACAAGTGTAAAAATGTTTAAGATCAACAAATAAATGAAAGTGGATCTTACTAATTATTGGTTGGAAAAAGGAAGACAGGAATAAACTAAACAGAAAATAAACTGAAGATTTGGTGATTGTCTCTCAAACATTGATCGTCTCAATTCTCATTTCTACATTTCAAAATGTCAATCGAAATATTTGACTTCCCTTAAGGATAATCTTCCTTCAACACTTGATACATGCATAGTGTTGCAGATTTTGCTAAAAATTCTATGATAATCAAGATGCTGTCCAGGTATGGCACTGGACCAAACAGCTATGCACCATTCATCCTGTGCATGGTTCTTTAGTATAGCAATGAGCAGAAACACTTTCATATCAAGTCTTTTGCATTCTTCTCTGATGATTTACATCATGACACTGCTTTTGTTTATCAATTGCAAAAATTTTTGTATCAATTTTTGCATGCCATGTGACAATACTTTTCAGACGGCTATGCTTCTCAGTACAAAATTATAAAATCTTTTTGAATTTAACATTTCATCATCGTGACTTTGAATTGGATGTGTTCTAGAAATCACATATTCAAAGTGCCTCTCGTTTGATCTATGATGTATCTGACAAGCTTCTTTTCTACATGTTTTGCGTTTAGTCCTAATTTGCGTAAATCACTTCTCATCGTTGCATTTCCGTGATCATCATCACATGATAACTTGTTTCAGGTGTTTCACATGTTTGACACATTGAAACTGAGCTCATTTTTTAATTTGGTGTTGAACAGTGCGCACTATTTATTTTGAACATTTTGTTGCCTTAATGTTGAAAGTCAGCCGGGAGGATTTTAGTAAAAATTTGCTTCATTTGTTTGGAGCTGCCTTCATATTATTTTTACTCACCATTCCTAAATATATTTATCTAATCGACGGATTGTAGTTGTGGTCTTCTTCAGATTGGGCAGTTTTAGAAATTTGGAGTGAAGACCTGTTGGGTTCCCCACAGGGTTACAGCTATCTACAAATTAGATTTGTAACGGTTTCATAACAGATGCGACTTGGAACTTCTATGCCACAAGTCATAGCATATCTCCTTGTGATGGTCTTGGGGGCACCATAAAAAGAAAACTTGTTAGCGAAAGCTTATGCCGAACAACAGAAAACCCAATAATAACTGCAAAACAAGCATTTGAGTACTGCAAAATTTCCATGCCATAAATTGAATTTTGAAGGTTGTAGAACAGCTTCTTGAATCAACAAGAATTACACTGCAACAGCGATATGATGGGGCTTCCACCATACCTGGAACCAGAAGTTTCCAAGTGTTTATACCCAATGGACTTGACATAATTTTTCCAAGTGAACTGCTGAAGATCCACAATTATCTGGTACTTACTCTTTTTTGAAACAACCTGAAAAAGCTGTTCAACTACATATGCAAGATTATGCAGCAGTTCTGTATGGTGGGCATTGGTGGTTTGGTTTAGGCAATTGACAAAATTTCTTCAGAAGCAAAAATAAAATTAGACTCCACATGGACCACCAAAACATTTTACTGGCCTGTCCTTTTTCTAATATTTTAAAAATCGTAAATTCTCCTGCACCAACATCTCAATGTGGACATACTTGTCAACTTTCTGATTCTGATTCAAAGCTATTTGCAAACTACTAGAGTAGAACATCAATCATCACACTGAAGACTGATCGAACTAATTTGTATTTTTTTTTTTTTGCTTCTTTTTGAGTCATTAAATGTGTATGAATAGTGAATATGTTGACCAATTAATGACAAAATCAGAAATAGCAGATCAGTGTATTCATCGTTGGTGAATACTTTTGTTTAAACATAAATTGAGTTATCATTTTAAGCAAAATGTAGCGTTGCTTTGCACATCACTGCAATAATATAATTTGGCAAATATTTTATGTCAAAATCATGGCAAAGTTAATTTCTCACTAATGTTAATATTTTTGTGCATACTATTGGAGAAATGATATTGATGGCTACCAATCACATCTTATAGTTATATGAATTAGAGGCAAAATTTATGAATTAAATTTCTGTGTAAAATACATTTGAATCTGTGACACCAGTGCATAATATGCTAAAATGCTTTTTCCTAATTCAGTCATGGCTATTTTCACAAAATACCTTTGAGTGAGCTCCACAAAAAAGTTCCAGAAAAGATATTTTAATGCAAGCAAGTTAGATCTACACACTACAAATTTCAACAAATCAGAAAAATGTTGAATCATGAAGTGATGCGGAGGTTCAGAACTTGCAACATGATTTTTACCCCCAACTTTTTTTCTGTTTATATTTCAACAAATCTGACTGCATTTTTGAATTCCTTGCCCCCAAAAACATATAACTGGACATCTTGGTCAAAAAAATTGATAAAGAGTAGCATATAAAGTCCAAAATTGCTTTACGCTCTGCGCCACTAGTGGAAAAGATGCAAATTTTTGAATCGCAATATCTCAAAAACGAAAAAAGATATCAAAAAAATTCCAACTGATATGAGATTAGTTTTGAAAACATTACAAAATATCAAAACATAATCAAATTTCAAAAGGTAGGGGTGTTCACCATTTGTTGAATTATAATAGAATGACCCACTTGCGGTTGTGTTCTTGGTCCTTGGCCTTGAGCATTCCTGTCCTTGGCCTCAAGAGGGTCTGTCCTTGGAAAGGCTGTCTTTGGCCTTGTCTTTGGCCTCGGGAGTTTTTTGGTGTCCTTGGCCTCGAGCCTTGTGTCCTTGACTCCACCTCTGCTAGCTAGGTAAGACGATAATAAATAAGAGGCTATGCCCATTGCAACAAATGTGATAAAAGGCACAACGTATGTTACGAGGGAGTACCAGTACCTCTGCAGAGACATCAGGAACTTGTAAGAGAAGGAGGTCTTTGTCTAGCTTGACAGAGCACCTCCATAAGGAGTAGAGAAAGTTACGGCTACGCGCTGACAAGCAGACCCAGTGGCAGGGGGAGGAGGGGATGCTGTCTCCGGTCTTGGCTAGCAGGTCTGCGATCTCATTGGGATATATATTGCAGTGGCAAGGGATCCAATGGAAGGACAGTTGGTCCAAACCAAATAGGCAGCGATCGACCAGATTGTCCACAGGGCATTTGGAGCAAGGAGGTTAAGAGGCAGAGTTCAGGAGGTAGAGGGAGGACTGGGAGTTTGTAAAGACAGCCATGGACATGAATGGGCAAGTAGATTGATATTGGGGGCCTCATCCAAGGGCATGACGGAGGGCTGTGATCTGTCCAAAATTTGTCGGTATGGAACCATCACTCCTGACGCAGAGATCGGCAGGGGGTAGATCAGAGAGGTAGTCCTCCGCTGTGGCCTTTCTGTCTGTATGTGGGTCGTGTCTGGAGCAATCACTATAATCTCAATATAAGTCTAATATCCTATGAAATAATGACCAATAATGTTGATTTATTGTTTTATAGCTACCAGAATATAATTGTGAGTTTTGCACGTCTCTGTATTTTGGTTTTGATTGACAATAAGTGTCATAAAATTTCGTAAAATTTCATGAAAGCTGTCATTAAATTTCATAAAAAACCAGTGTATATTAATAATTTTTTTCTATTTTTTGTCATAAAATCATAAATAATATGGGTATATTTTGAGTGGCAGCCCTGTTACAGGTAACTTTCTTCGAGCAAAACAAATGAACATCAACATTGCAACTTGGAGTCGCCTTATGAAACGGGCCATACCAGAAGCTTGCACCAGCCCCGATACAATAAGCCCTCAACAAGTTGGTTCAAAAAAGTCTCCCACCATGGCTCGTCGCCCATTTTCTCAAGATCTTGAACGCATCACAGAGCAACAAGTGCCACCAAGAAGGTATAAATGTGTTGAATTGTTTATGTAACATCATATTGTCCATTAAACCGAAAAAATTAATTCTCACACCGTTAATTGGAATGCATTAACATTTGCATTGCATAGATCCAAGGAGATAAAAGAAACAATCGTGCACTTGAGTAAATGCCATTACATCAAATGTGTACTGTTCTCTACAATCTTTTGGCTTGTTTCTTCCCCCGCTATCAAAATGTTTTCGTTATGCTGGCGAGCTATCAATGCGTAAACTTTTTATCAAATACATTGTATTTGCTCTTTTCAACTATTGCAATTGCATCATTATTTATCAAATAGCCCTGGCCAGGAGATCGCGAAGAGGGAGCCAAGAGACCCTTTAAGTCAAGCTGCCACCCGACCACCTATCTAACACACAAAGCTGAGTAGACCGGCAGAAATACAACAAAATGCATTGAAACCCAGAAAAAATTTATAATAAGCTGAAATTTGGCACGATGACTCAGGACTAGTGATGGGCAATATAGAATACCGAATCTTTAAGATTTGAATTCTTAATTTTCCGGAATAGTTAAAAAGATTCAGTTGCAATTTTGTGGTATCAACTTACTAGATCAAGATTTGTTTTGTGACTTATAGCGGTTGCTAAACACTTTTGTTTGAACTGTTTGTGCTTTTGGAACAATAATCGTTTATGTAAACAGAGTTAAAGTGCCTGTGCGTCTTTCGCGATTTAATCAGTTTGCGTAACAAAGTTTTCTATATTGCAACAATGCTACTACGGGTAACCGGGGAGTTGTTTCGCATGAACTAATCACGTGCTATTGCACATGCGCAGTTGTGCAAACTCATTCACTATCATATGCACGGGTAATAATCTAGGTCGAATTGTGCACGAGTGAGTGGAAATGGCATAAGAGCAGAGCCAACGTAGTTTGTTTGGAAATCATTTTCAATCTGATACCATAGCATGGCACTTGCCAATGTTAGTGCTGAGCAGTGACGATGATTGACCAGTCCAGGAACTGCGTGATAAGAATAGCCTATACTGGTATTTTTTTATTTTCACGCAAATCCTTCTTTGCGTGCTGGCCCTGCTAGATTAGTCTGAAATGGTAAAATAAAACAAAAAGCAAAAGCTGTCGAAATTCTTAATTAGCTACCCAAAGTTTTGCATCTCCATAAACGCTCATGTAGAATGAGACTTTGGTTAGATACCATTTTGTGTAGTTTTTGAATCTAAGCTTTTTGTTGTTGTTCAGCATTTAGACTTTGTTTGATCTTGGGAGAAGTTCTGTATAAGCCCCAAGCCTAGGTTATACATATATACCGGGATGGGTTTTTTTGTCTCATAATCATTAAGATGTCAAGACCTCTACACCTAGATGCAGTTACCTCTAAACCTAACTGCTTTCTCTGCATCTAGGTGTAGAGGTTCTCGACGAACACTTGGAGGCATTAAATGTGTTGCATTGCAATCATGAATTGTTGAATGGTTGATGGATTAACCAGTTAACTTGTTGTAATTTGTAAAATAAATGGCCTATGAGTATGCCTCATAATGTAGTCTGTTCATTCAATCAAAGAAGCTTATTTGAAACCAGAATAGAATTCGATATTCTGGATTCGGTTTCAACTATTCGGAATAATTCTAGAATTGTCAACTATTTTGAAGTGCCTATCACTACTCAGGACCATGTCCCAAGCCACCATAAAAAAAATCCCAATGTTTTGGATATGGGACTTTCCCCTTTTTTGGCCTTTAAAGTCTGCCATTTAGTGTCAAAGAGTCTTTACTGTCCAACAGCCAATCTAAAAGTTATGGAAGAGCCAAATTTTTAATCATAATTGATTTTCAAGGGTATGTACAAACTAATTTATTTTAAAGTTGATAACATCATTGTTGGTGACGTCATTGCCAAATTTAAGTTTCGGAAAAATGACGCATTCTGTACTGATGGCTCAAATGGTGAATGAGATGTAGCTGTTCGGCTCCAATCATAGCCAGTCCAAACTTTGCTTAAATCAAAGTAATGACGTCAGAAACGTTTTTGATGTCGTCATCTGTCAAGAGTTTTGATTATAAATTTGAAAAAAGAGCGTTTGGCTAAATGAAACATTGCAACACTTTGAGAATATCAGCATCATCATTATTTGAAGTTCTAAAGCATCTTTGAGGACTTGCATCAATGTATCATCCTCCTACATGCAATGGTTCTAAAAATATAATAACTAGCGAAATTATATGTAAATTAACATGTATCTGCCCAGAGCACAACTATATATCCGATTGGAGCAAAATTTTTACTGTTCTGCGATTTCTGACAATGTTACAGTATTGTCTGATGCAAAATACTATGTTAGCATACTTCTACAATCTGTGGTCCTGAATCTATTCTAGAATAGTCCTGACATCTGAACTAAACTTATCTAATCAATTAGAACAACATTTGAACAAACTTATCTGATTAATCTATAATAATACCTGATCAAAAACTTATCTAGTCAAGCAAGATTCTTGAATAGCATCTGAACAAAACTTATTCAATTAGTCTGTAATAACCACGCAAATATTTGACGATTTGCAGTCTTAATAAATTTTTTGTCTTTGCTGATGCTTGCATTTTAAGCTAAAATTGTTGATTAAGTTTAACTGCGCAAGGGAGCTTTTCGATAAACATTCATAGGCTTTCTTGCTCTAACTGTAAAATGCATTGTTTTAATTCGATATTGGGAGGTGTAAGTTTTATCTGCTTGATTACTACCACCGACGCAGCCAGAAATAAAAAAAAGGCAAAGGACAAAATTTGTTGTTATGATGAAAGCATATGCAAATCGGAAAGTTTTTGTTTAGGCAAATTGTATCAAACTACTGTACAAAGGTTAAGCGATAACAAGTTAAAGTCCTGCTGTCGTTCATGCAGCCGACACATAAAAAGATCTAAGTAAATGAAAAATAATGGAGTTAAAGTGGTTTCATGATTTTACTTTATTTGATGATGCAGCAGCGGATCCAAAAACCGCGTTTTTTACATAGGTTAAACGAGAAAATTGCAGATTGCCGTTTTTATTCAACCAAGCTGGTATAGTAATATTTCAATTTTCAAATTCAATTCAATTATAATTACACTTTATTCACCAAATCGCCTTGGCCAGGAGGCAGCGATGGGACTTTACGGTCTTTGAGTCAAGCTGCCACCTGTCCTCCTATCTACCACAGTATATTGAAACAAATTAGGAACAAATGAAATGCACAATTGGCAAAAACATGTGAACAACCCCCGCCTCCACCCGAAAATAATTGGTTTTTGAAAAAATAAATGCTCCCATTATTATTTATGTTAATTGACAGTCAACACCACATACTACTTGCTATCTTTAAACAGAAAAAAATGTGTTGTATTGAGCTTTGCCTAAATAAACTTTTGTGTAATTGATTACTGTACTGTTATTATTATCGTTGGGAGGAAATAGGTATCTAAGCATTAAGCTAGAATAATGTGATAGCGACTGACCAATTCCTTATATGCAGTTGTCTCAATCAAATAATGCGAATCTGAACACGGCGTTCACGGAAAAATGGTCTTAACAAAATACAATAGGTTTGTTTTCATATTATATGGGGCGTGCCAAAAACTGCGTATAGAATGCTTCCAGAGCTAATTTTTAGATGCAGCCGTAAAATCATATACGTAAAGGCATGTCGGTAGTTTGTTTAAAACAACTGGCCGCTTGTACGCTGGTAAGGCGATGCGCCGAACGTAACGAATTTCCGTTTAAAATAAACTACAGACGAGCTTTTACCCTCAGGATTTCATGCATAGGGTAGATCGAGATTAGGTAGATGGCGTCTGTGCAACTTTTTGCTCGCAACCAAGCAGCGCGCTCAATTTAGACTTCGACACAATTTGGGCTATGTCACCGGACTCGCTGCTCTGATAGACAACGAGAACATTGTCCATATTCAGCACAGCTGTATGGTGTAATATGCGGACACAGAAATTGATCGACACAGATTTCCTACAAATAAATTAGCAAACTATTTACTGCAAAAAACATTTGACATTGTGCAGATTGAAGTTGCTAGATTAATTCAAACCAGCTGATCGCTGTTCCCTCAACTCAAGCTGAAAATAAAATTAAAGAATCAAGCTGGCATCGTAGTTTTGCTTTTGGTAATCAACCAAAATTTTTTGAGCAATATTATTTTGATTTCATCGTTTTTCAGATAAACGGTCTGGATAGCTGTTGGTCTAAATGTAGGCCTACATAAAGCGGTTTAGACCAATTACGTCTGATATCTTACTGCATGTAAACCCCCCAAAAAAAAGAAAAATGGGCAAAATGCGTGCAATCAAATGACATGCGTACATTTATATGCATAAATATGCGTGGTCAGAAAAACGGACCTTATACAGTATAATAAACAATCAATTTCAACGTTCAAAATAAAGGAAAGGTATTCTCTTAGAAGAGATTTGCTATCCTTCTGTGGTTAGTGTTTTTTCCGAATGTTTTCAAATAAAATATTCTTGAAATGTATTAGGGTCGAAATGCAATTCGACTATCGTGACATTTAATCGTGTACTGATATGCTTCAGATCTCGGCCGCCCCAAATTCTCACTGGTATCTGATTGAACTTGTTACATTTTGGAAAATGATGACTGAAAACAAATGGATTGTGTTTTTTGGTGTGAAATCGCACTGCTTTCTCCCTCGTTTGCATTCTCTCGCCAAAGCAGTGCAGTATGCTGACGAAACATCATTCCACAACAGCGCGAATGAGCTAGGCAATGATGATCTTACATTTTCATTAAATGTCAACACTGACTAATGACTATACATGCTGTTACTGATTGGATTTTGATTATTGCATCTACTTCTTCAATCAAAAACACGTTTGGTATAATTTAGTCTAATTCCAATTTGATACAAATCCACAAAAATGATATACCAAAAACGAAATACCAAATAATGGTTTCTGAAAATGTAAAAAATGTGTAAGAAACTCTCACGTAAACATACCATAATAAATTTATAAGGAAAGAAAGTGCACACAAACACATGATTTATAATAGAGTGAATGATAATTTAAAGTTTCTGTTTTCAAAGTCTTTAAATATCCTCAGTGTTGTAAACAAACAATAATTAAATCAGTCTCTGAGTAAATAAAGCAAAGATAAATAAACTCACCAATGGATTTTCGGACGCAGACGCAATAATTCCACAATTTGACTGAATAATTGAAACTCAAATTTGAAATGATAAATCAGTTGAGCTAGAGACTAATCCAAAAAGAGAGAGAGAGAGGGAGGGGGTGTCAGCTAAGCGGGGGGTGTGCCAACGGACACCAAAGGCAATAGCTCTAAAAGCTACAATCTAGCAGTAAAGCTCTCAAAATGGACAATTTTTCAGTCCCAAAAATCTCAAGTCTTAATGACTTTGATAAATGCCACGTTAACTTGGCTCCAACTTTAGAATTTGCTCGCTGACTCAGTTCTTCCATAATTGGCCTCTGCACTCTGTCGCAGCTAATCCAGACTGATTTGCCATTGCAAGTTTGAGCTTGCAAAAATTACAAAATTTGCTTGTAAATTTAACACAAGAGATTTTCATACAAAAACGGCAACCTAAAATGTAAATTAGTTTCGCGTCACAAAGAAATAATTAAACAGTTATTGCACAAAGAACCGGATTTAAAAAAGGAAGTAATCTGCAGCAAATCAAAAAAGTGTGCACTTAAAATGTTATTCAAATTCCAATACATCCAGTCTTAATCCTTAACCAAGAAATGTGCAGATAAATGAAACCTGGTTCGAATCTTGAACTAAACAAATTAACAAATCGCCGCTACACATGCATTCCCACTTTAAAAGTTTTGACGTTGTTTATTTACAACTCAGGGTAGAATTACACTTCAGTTGAGCATTTTAACATTTTTGTAGTTTTGTGACATTTTATCTTTTAAATAATTTTTGTGAAATTGTGCACTTTTGAAAAGAGAGAGGGACTACCCCCCCCCTGGCTGCGCCAGAGCCTACTACACCAGAGTTTTACTGACAACACAGTTTTTGACCTTCAATCAACTGAATTAACAATATAATTTTCCCAAATTTAAAGCTAGTAAAAAAAAGTTTTGCTGTGTTTCGTTTGGTCAAACACACTTTCAAATTTCCCATTAAAACTCATGACAGATGACGTCATCAAAAACGTTTGTGACGTCATCACTTTGATAAAAGTAATTTTTGGTTTGGAACGAAAAACCTAACTCTCACTTACAATTTGAGCCATCAATACGTCATGCTTTAAAAAACTTTGGTAATGACGTCATCAACTTCAAAGTAAATTTTTTGAAACCTGAACTTTGAAACCAACTTTTATTCAAAGTTATCGTGCCAAATTTCAGCGTAATATAAATATTTTCCGGGTAAAAGCTATTTCTACTGGACTAAAGGCTTTACACTGGAGTGTACCAAACAAAAATTGCTCTCTCTGATCTGGCTGTAGGCTGGCAAAAAGTTGCGTTTTGAGTCATAACTAATATCAATATAATAATTTTAAGTTTGGTTGTCGTTTGACGCCTATTTTCTCGACGTTTCCATGGAAACGATCCAAACTGTCAAAAAATTAACGTAACTCAAGAACTATTGGAGATAGAAAGCTGCAACACATGTCAAAAGTTGCAAAACATCCAAGTTCCCATTAATGTTTAATACATTTTGTGGGTATAAGTAGTACAGTTTTTACGATATTGCTAAAAACTACCTTTAAGGAAATTCGCATTAAAAAATCCTTATATTTTAATGTTTTTTGCTGTTCGCTAGAACTTTGACGGACTAATATTTTGATGCAGCGTCATGTGGTAAGTATTTAAGTACTCGTATGGTGTAAACATTTTAACAAAGTATTTGAACATAACTCAAAACATTATCAGCATAATTACATATACACAACACACATGCCAAACGAAATACACATTCGATTTGTTGACAATCCTTCAGACTGAAAGTGTAAGAGTGTGTGTAGCAAAGTAGTGGCGTTACTGACACCATATGTGCATCTGATTTATAGTTTCTATATTTATAGTGTTACTGACACCATATCTGCATCTGATTTATTCTGTTGATGTAGCAACTAAACCTTGTTTTTTTCTCAGTCCCTTTATAATCTTAAAAATGTTTGGTTTTGCTGTTGAGTTACGAGTGAGTTTGTTGTGAAACTCTGTGAGAAGAATCACTTTGAGTATGGCTTTAACTTTCAAGTATAATCTGATTTTTGGTTCCAAAGTTTGGGATTTGTAGTTAAAAACTTGTACCAGTATTAGATTGGAGCAGTTTGAACAAAGTCCAAGAGTCTTTTCCGGTAAGATTATGAAGTTGAGTCTGTTGTTGAAGTACTGGCATTTGCTGGGCTCTGGTGTTTGATTGAAATCCTTGATCACAGTGGTATTTCAACAATTCTTTGGCCATTTTCTGTTTTTAAGTGTAAGAAGTTTAATCACTAAACAGAGCAAAAATAAACTAGGCGCTCAGAAAGGTACCATAAATGCTTGTCAAATTTTGTTGAAATAGTGAACTTACTTCAACAAAAAGTGTAGGTGTAGTTCTGGTACATGTTTGCTTATCGTTAATAAAGTTTCTCACTCTGGCAAAACATCTTTAAGTCATTTGTTGCAGAATCCAAAAACTTTGATGAAGTAAACCAGGGCTGTTATATGAAATAACGTCAGAAAAACTGCCAGAGAGAAGATTTCTTTCAATGTGGTGGTGGTGGTACTACCCGACCCCTTTCGAGGGATGGGGGCATGGAGGAACTCTGCAGAGACCCAGCAGTTGGGCCACACCCCAAGAATAGAGAGGAGCCAAAGATAGATTTACCCGGGTTCAGAGGCAGGGCAGTGGAAGAGGAGATGATTGAGGTCCTGTAGAGGGTGTCCACACAGCACTACTAGCAGAATTCTCCTTCTGACTGATCTTGTGAAGATATGAGGATAAAAGAAGACTGTGGCCATGGCAGCAAAGACGGGAAAACCCATAGCAAATAGTGCGAGAAAGGAGCAGTTCCTCTGAAGAGACTTCGGGGACTTGGAAGTTCAGATGGGAGTGGGAGATGTGACGTCCTTAATTGTGGTACTGGGAATAACGGACTTTGGCAACGACTGGGGGGAGAGGGCATGGGATTGCGTCAGTGGGCAGGGAGGCACCAGCTTTGGCAAGTAAATTCGCATTTTCATTAACAGGGAGACCTGCGTGACCGGGGACCAATTGGAAGCTCAAGATGATGTTGTTGGAGAGGAAGGACGCGAGGGACCAAACATTCCAGAAAAACTCAGGCTGGAGATTAGAGGGTGGCTGATGAAAAGATAGAGAGGGCTGACTGGGAGTCAGTTATGAAAAGGACTGACTGGAATTTGCCGGTCATCAAATGGCTAGTACACCAAATCGAGACCTTGCTTGAGGGCAAAGGTTTCAGCTCTGAGGCTGGAGGCAATTGGACCAGTGGAAAAGGACAGGGAATTGGATGTGTTGCATTTGGAGCATGTGACATACACACCAGCACCACCGGGACCAAAAAAGGAGGGGACAGATCCGTCAGTCCATACTTGGATATCAGAAGGGGGGAGCGAGGATAGTCTGCTTGAAGCAGACTGGAGTCGGGCTGTACTGTTGCCTGTGCAGTTGGGAATGAAGGGGGAAACATTGAAGTGGGTTGCAGCCCATGGGGGGAAAGGGGGGCACATGATCAGAGTCTCACGTGGGGATGGGAGTGATTGTGTGGGCGAAGAACAGAATGATCTCCAGGAGGGTTTCTTCTTCAGTCGACAGGGAACGTTTCTTGTTGCCAGGGCAGAAAGGCTGGAGAAGTCTGGGGGGGACGCAGAGCACGTTCGAAGGAGGAAAGGGCCTGATGTTCTAGAGTTAGCTTTGGAGGAGGGAGCTGGGCCTCAAGAAGGAGTAGTGAGGAGGGGGTGGAAGAGAGGCACCCAGTAATAAACCTGCATGCAGCTCTGTGTAGGACTTCCAAGTGATTGGTTGCGGTGTTGCAGAGGAATGGGAACCATCCAGGAGAGGCATATGTGAGCACCGGTCGCACAAACGCTTTGTAAAGTAGGGAAAGAGATTCTTTCATGGGACCCCAGAAGGCAGTGGATATGGAGCAAAGGGCTTTGTGGCGTGGATAGAATTTGGAACACAGGGATTGGACGTGGGCCCCAAAGAATAGAGTCCGATCAAGGAATTTAGGGGTGGGATTGAACAAGAGAGGGATGCCCAGGAGGTTCAGCCAGGGCTGGAAAGTGGCTTGATGGGGACCTGTAGAGAAAAAGGAGGACTCACACTTCTTTGGATTAAGAGGAAGTCTCCATAAGTTTGACCACGTTTCTAGGACATTTAGGGAGGATTGGACAACAGAAGAGGCTTTGAGAGGGTCTGGAGAAAAGGACCAGATGGCCAGATTGTCAGCATACAGGGAGGCATGAGCACGCCGAAGTAAATCCTTGGTGATGTCATCAACAATCAGGATGGACCAAGTACTGAGTTCTGGGGGACCCCTCGTCTGATGCAGAAGGAAAGACTGCGGGAGTCACCAACCTGGACTTTAGCTCTAAGGTCAGAAAGGAAAGAGCGTACCCAAAGAATGAAGCATAAGGGAAGTTTGAGCAAGAGGAGTTTATGAAACAGAGCAGAGTGCCAGACTAAGTCGAAAGCCTTGGAGAAGTCAACAGATGCCAAAATGGTTCGGTCTGGAGGCTTTTTCTTTTGGAAGCCGTCCCAGATTGATTGAGACAGAGTAAGAATTTGGTCGAGAGATGACCTAACAGGATGAAAGCCGGCTTGGCAAGTGGAGAGGAGATGATTCGATTCGAGGTGAAAAGTTAGGCGAGAAAGAATCAAGCGCTCAAAAAGCTTGGAGATGCAAGAGGTGAGAGAAATGGGCCGGAAAGAGGACGAAGAGGAAGTGGGCTTTTCAGGTTTGTGAATGGGAATGATAGTGTTAGGTTTCCAACAAGAGGGGAAGGTGTGAGAGTACCAGGACCTGTAAAAAAGAGAAAGAAGGAGGAGTTGTGCTGGCTGAGGCAAATGCTTTAGTAAAGGATAGGCAAACTGGTCAGGGCCAGACGCAGTGGAAGAGGAGAGTTTGCAGATGGCATGGAGAGCTCGCCAAGGAGAAGGGGGAGCAGAAGGAATTGTGGAGGGAAGAAGCATCCTCACAGCTAGCTTTCTGGAATTCATTCATAAACTTTTGTTCGACTCTGCGCGAGGTGATGTTGCTTGAGATAGATGTTAGCGAAGATAAAAGGTATAGTGATTGGCAGTGTCAAGAGGGGAAGTGCAACCGGGAAAAGAATGGTCTTGGGAGGTGTTCTTTTTGCCCGAGATAGCATTGAGAAGCCTGAAGGCAGCACGAGGATCAGAACGGGGGGACAGATTAGAACAGGTGGCTTGCCAGGTTGCGGATTTTGCTCTAGAAATGACTGAGGACGCCCTACGAGAAGCATCTATGTATCTGAGGAGATGAGCCTCAGACTGATGTGCCTCAGAGCGGGCCCTCCGTCGCTCCTGCACTGCAAATTCCGCTTCCTGGGACCACCAGGCTTTGGGGGAACAACCAAGGTGGCCAAAGGGGATAGAGGCCCTGGCAGCTTCAACTAAGAAGAGGGAAAAGGAGTGGGCAGCCTGGTGGATGTTTGCAAAAGAGGGGAGATGCTCAACAATGTTCAATGCTCAGCAATGTATGATTGGTAAACATTCCAACGGGCTTTTTTGTTGTGAATTTTGGGGGTACAAGTGTTAGGGTGACGAACTGGAGAGAGGGGGAGGACAATCTCTATGGGGAGATGGTCAGAGCCAAGGCCAGGGAGAGTGCGCCACTCACAGTGGAGAGCGAGAGACGCAGCAGCTAATGAAATATCGAGGGATGAACGGCTCCCAGTGGAATGACGGAGGAGCGTGGGAAAGGCGGGGTCATGCAGGATTTCCAGACCAGAGGAAATGATCCTGCGAAACAGGCCATTTCTGGGCGGGTTAGGGGGAATGAGTCTGTCCCAGGTTGGGTGTTGAACATTGAAGTCTCCAAGGATAAAAGTGTCTAGAGAGTTTGGAAGGATGTCAGCAGAGAAGTTCCTTGTGCGAGAATCAGAAAGAGTGCTTCTGGTAGGAGGGGAGTAGAGGTTAAGGAATTGTAAGGGAGAGTGGTTGGAAAAAAGAACTTTAACACAGATGTAGTCAGAGTAGGGGTCCTAGGAAGAAAGAGAAGAGACAGAAACAGGAAATTAGGCCAGGTCAAAGTGGATGAGAATGAGGACACCACCACCGGTGTTATGACCTCTGGAAGAAACAGGGCCTTGTCTGCCGAATGTCTAATCCGTGCGGAGGGTAGAATAACCAGGGATTTGAAACTTCCTGGTTGCCGAAAGATGGGTTTCTTGGAGGAGAATGAGGTCATACTGATTGTTGGAAAGGGACAATGGGGGCGACCTTTTGGTTGAGCCCCTCTGGAGATCTGTCTTGCCATTTCGACTCATCCCCATTGGGGAGGGGACTGCACCACACGATGAGGTGGCAGGACGCTGGTGCAGTCGTTCAATGTTGTTTTAAATATTGGCATTAATCGTAGCAATTGATGTTTGAATAATCAGGGGGCACAGGCTATGCTCTTCGTGCGAACAAAAATGTTCGAGATTTCTGCTTGTTTGCATTCGCCAATTTTCTTCACAAATTTCTCAAAAATCTTCGTCATTTGACGAATGCGAATGCAAATACGAAGGTTCGCAATTGGTATGCTATGCTTTGTTCGTATTCGCAATTTTCAAACTTCATTTCTCCGTAATAATGATTGATACACATAACAATACTTTTAACGTCATAAACGACCACCTGTTAGATGCACTTTTCCTATATAAAGATGTATAGCACGTGTATATCAAACTGTATTAAAAGTTCACTGCAGAGTTGAGCATAATCCTATACCCTCAATATTGATAGAAATGGCGTCTAAAGAAATTGGCCGAAGATGGACTCAAGAGGAGGTGGAGCTGTTAGTTGATTTAGTGAAGGATAATTATACGTTTTTGAACGGGGCGTTAACAAATGCCAAAACAAAGTTGATGGTGGATAGCAAATGGAGAGACATAGCTAGTGCTGTCAACAGCTTGGCTAAAAGAACCCCATTTTCAACCAAAAAAATGGTTTGATGTTAAAAGCTGGGCAAAACGTGATGTTGAGCTATTTAAAAAAGAAGGTTGGACAGGAGGGGGTCCAAATCCAATTTTAAAACCAACGGAACTTCAAATTAAAATTTCAAACATTATCGGAAGCATATGCACTGAAGGTATATCCGGCACTGAATTTTGCGATACTGGTGACAACCAACGAGAAAATAATGCAAGTAATAGTTCGACCCATGTAATTAGTGCAAACGTTTGTAATGCCACGACTGTAATTTCAGAGCTACCTTCTATTGTAAACACAAAGCACCCATTTGCTTGCACGAATGAAGATAATTCTTTGCCCCCAAGCAAACGTCCTCGAACTACAGGGGCTAAGTGCGAATTACAAGGTGAAGAAATGCTGCAAGTTAAAAAAAATATTGAAGAAGCTGTGCTAGCCGTGAGTCATCAACTGGGTCACACTAATGAAACACTCGGCAATTTCAAGAGTTTTGGCGAATGAATAACATGCTTCAAGTCTTTTTGGAAACAATTGGGAGCAACGAGCAAACTTGTCATGTCCCACTTTATGAACAATTATAATCGCATCTTAAAAGCCAGTATGGGTTACGAATTCGTTGTTTAATAAATTCGTTGTTTAATAAAATTCGTTGTTTAGTAAAACATTGCTGGATATAATTTTTTGTCTGTTATAGTATAGCATACTGCACAGTAGGATGTAAATGTGACCACACAAAAAACTAGCAAATCATTGAAAGTCTAACTGAAGTATTATATGACAGCGATAGGACTGCATAGGGTAAGTACTCATGCTATACAAAATCAACTAAAAAAATGACAGAGCCTGAGCAGCAATTAAAGCATATCCGCAAAAACCAGAAACTTGGGGTTGTGAGTGAAAGCAAAATTCAATTCAACTAAATGCAAGACGTATTTAAGCATTTTGATTGCCCGTACACTACCACAAAAACCCAAACTGGACACGCCTCTTATGTCAGGATGTATAATTAATTAGCTATTGCAAAATGTCTACAATTGTTTGCCGTTAAGCGATTCCAGAACAGTCAAGTTGTAAGTGTTCGTGTGAATCACCATCCGTTATAACCAGGGATGCGGAAGCTGGAAGCGGTAAATTTTTGTGGAAGCGGAAGCTGGAAGCGGTAAATGGGTACCGCTTCCACTTACGTTGTTCAACAATACTCGCACTAAATGTTTTTTTAACACAAAACAAACAATTGAAACATACCATTACAAGAGTTTGTGAAGCCAGCTGTTGCAGAAAGTATCCACTCTTAAACTCGCAAAAATTTGAATCCACCGCTGTTTGCTAAACTCATTGCCCTCAAATGCGAATCGGGGCAATAACTTTTTAAATCTTTGGTTTAAAACTTTATAAATACTGGCAAAGCCATATTTTGCCGAAATTTCAGCAACAATCCCAGTTCACACTTGGAAAACAAAGCTTCGTGGTTTCTCATTTACAAATTATAAAAGGCAGTTAGCGAATACCAAGTTACCAACGCACTATTTTGCAATCTTTCGACTGTTGGCAAATCTCGCAAGTTACTATCGATTCACAACGGGAAGTTTTATTACTCAAATAAAATCAAGCTTTTTGAAGTAATGTTAGTTAATATAGTTTTTAAAATAATTTAATTTCATTGTCATTAAAGTATTATGAAAGAAAACTGAGTATTTTGATGTTGCTTTCGCGTATTCCATTTGACGATTCTTTGCGGTAAGTAATTTAATTGTGAGTGTGTAGCGTTAAATTTGGTGATATGAAAATTCTCTGGGGACAATAGCGTACGTTTGTAATGTTTGGGTGCGTGAATCACAAAAAAAATACAAAAACAATAGTCGCAGTGCGCTCACTTTCTCAAAACCGCTGTTTTCATTATTGAATTTAATTTTGTTGTAAAATACTAACCTACCAAGCTGACGGTACTTTGGTCGATTTAATAAAGTGCCTTTCTTGCAACCACCTATGGAGTTCGGTGACGTCTCAAAGTATTTTCCTATGTCCAAACTTTAAACTTGTTTACGATTAACGATATGCAACTCAATTCATTGTTTTTCTCGTGTTTACAAGGCGGTGAGAATTCGTAGTAGATGACGTAAGTATGTAATAAATGACATGCATATTCGGCGTATAAATAGAGATACGACGATTCAAACTTGATATTTGACCAAGTAAATTTAAGTAGCTCGTACTCATAACCTAATACGTATTGAGCAGTTGAGAATTAAGTAAAATTATTTTTTTACACTTATTTTACACTCACCATTTTCGTTGGATTTTTCTTTTATTATAGCCGCTGTTTTCTTGTGCTTTTTTATTGCACTCACTGTTTTAAATTACTTGTTTTAATATTACTTTTTTTTATTGCACGGAGTATTGTTTTTCTTCATGTTTACTTTTCTGTGTGTTAGTAATGAAATAAATCGTTTTCACTTTTCATTTACATACCAGTAACACGTTAATGCATTTTATTCATATTATTAGCTAAAAATATTATGATAAATTTTGGTAAAAGTGGTGGAAGCGGAAGCGGTGGAAGCGGAAGCGATGGAGGTGGAAGCGGTTGGAAAATAGGCGCTTCCACATCCCTGGTTATAACCAGTGGTAGTACGAAACAATCTTTTCGAATAATCGGTGTACCATTGCGACGGCAAATATTGTGGAGCATGCAACAAGTAATGGCTATTTTAGAAACTTTACCTGGAGAATAACAAAGACTCCCTCAGTGTGATCCAATATCCTCCATCTACTTATGAGAACTCCAAATGCCTGTTCTATCACATGCCGCATTTTTTTGGTGCAGCAAATTAATTTTTTTTCAACTGCACTAATTGGTGTGCCAAAAGGAGTCATCAACCATTTCTTTAAGTTGTAATCACTGTCTCCAAATAACCAACAGCTGTCACCGAATTCGTTTTTTGCAAAGCGATTTCTCAAGGATGACATTTCCGTAATAAACAAATCGTGATGGGATCCTGGCCGTTGAGCAACAACACCGCGAAAAAATAAATTTGAGTCGCATACTGCTTGAATATTTATGGAATGAAACCCTTTGCGGTTAATGAAGACAAATTCCTCTTTTTGAGGTAACTTCCTCTCTGCTTTTTGGTATATAAATATACCTAAAAGCTTTTGTAGTAATGCTATTCACAAACTGAGTTAGCACTTTGCTAACAGTTGGTTGAGCTACTTTGAGAAAATCTTTACTTGTTGATTGAAAACTCCCACTTCCAAGCGTTTTTAGGCACAAAAGTACTTTTTGTTTGAGGCTCAAATCCATCATCCTTTGACCAACTGGCTGCGTTTCGTCTTAGACCAGCTCACAAATTTCTTCGATTTCTTCACGATTCATTCGAAAATCTTTGATTAATTCAGTGCTACTGATACTTAACATGTCATCTGCCACTGCTTGGCGAGAATTTCTAGCTCTGTTTTCTTGCAAATATAAAAATCTGCATGCCATTTTAACAATTTTTAGCCTTTCAACATGCGCTTTTACACTGCAAAAAATGTTCGTGGAATTTTGCGAGTGGTTAAGACCACTCACAGAATTCCACGAACATTTTGCCAAATTGGCGAAGATTTTCAGAGAACAAAAAAACGTTCTTGCAAATATTTCTGAATTTATTTGTACAAAGAAAGCATAGCATACCAAATCTTCGCAGACTTTTTTCTACGTCAATTTTGCAAAGATTTTTATTCGTACAAAGAGCATAGCATATGCCCCCATATTTTAGAGCATATATTATTTTGCTCATCCATGGAGCATGATGTAATGCTCCTCCTCATTCACATTTCAATTGCTAGGATTAAAGCTAATGTTTAAAACAACATTGAATGAAATCTCTTTTCTGGCAGTTTTTCTAACGTCATTTTATATACAGCCCTGGTTTACTTCATCAAAGTCTTTGGATTCTGCAACAAATGACTTGAAGTTGCTTTGCCAGTGTGAGAAATTTTATTAATGATATCCAAAAATGTACTACAACTACAGCTGCAGTTTTTGTTGAAGTAAGTTCACTATTTTGACAAAATCTGACAAACATTTATGGTACCTTTCTGAGCACCTAATTATTTTTGCTCTGTTTAGTGATCAAACTTCTTCAACTGAAAAACAGAAAGTGAACAATTTTGAGGTGGTGCGGAATTTGAATATGAATTTCAATTAAGTCGATTTCATTTTGCTTTTGCAATAAGCTTTTCGGACAGAACTCTTCAGTTGCGTTCTCTGTCTGGTTTGGTATGTGGTGAGCAGGATCTTTTAAAGACCAAATGCAGTAAGGAGAAATGCACTCTGCAGTAAGAAAAAATGCATTCTGCAGTAAGGAGAAATGCACTCTGCAGTGAGGAGAGATGCACTCTGCAGTAAGGAGAAACGCATTCTGCAGTAAGGAGAAATGCACTCTGCAGTGAGGAGAAATGGATTTTAAGATTGCACAATAGTAAGGAGAAACGCAATCTATCCAGTGACAGCGGGCTTTGATCTTACCGAAACAGTTGGAGGGTGAATACGAACTGCTTTTGCTCGCACAAATCTGATTTTTTCCATGAAGTATAAACCGCTTCCAATAGGCTTAAGTAAAACTGAGAGCGAGCTGTGGTTAGGATTTTAAACCGTGAATCAGAATAGTTGCGTGCACACTGATTGGATTCCAACAAATGTTGGCCAATGGCTGAATCGCTTTCTGGTTCGAATTGAGTCTTTCTTTTTGCTTTGCATTTTTTATTAGGTTGGTTTCCGGTTGGTTGAGATCGGTGAATTTCCTGTTCCTGAGTTAGAGTGGTTTTTTGTCTTATTGCTTTTGGAACATGTTGCTTGATGCGTTCCTGAAGCCTTTGAGTAGTGCGGCCTATGTACCGACTATCACAGTGGTACACGTATTCATAAAAGCATTCTTTGATTGGCAGGTAGCACATCCTTTTTGGCAGCAGGTAGCATGCATTGGCTTGAGAAAATCAAGTGTGGTGACACTGCTCCATAGCAATTTTGTACAGCACTTTTAAGTTGATGTTCCAATTGCTGGGAAGCTGAGCCTATCCACAGGGCTCTAAGGTACACTGAGCGCTTTTCTGGTCCAAAGGGTTTGGCTGTAGAAAATTGTGCAATTTTCTTAGATATGTGCTTTAGTACTATATCTTCAGGGTACTCGTTGTCAAGCAAGATCTTTTTGATAAAATCAATCTCTTGCTTAAGCTTGTTTTTCGTACATATCATAAGTGCTCTGTGTACCAGCATGGCGATTTGGTTCGTTTTCCGTTTGCATGGGCTGAAGGATTCCCAGCGGATGTATTGACCAGAAAAAGTGGGCTTTCGGTATACACTGGTCTCGAAACCAAGTTCAGTTCTTTCCACTAGAATGTCTAGAAATGGAAGTTTGCCATCATGCTCTTTTTTTAAAAGTGAACTTGAGAGCAGAATGTAGACGATTAAGCGTGAGCAGGAAATCGTCAACGTCACACTCTAGTTTAAAGATGGTAAAGGTGTCATCAACATATCGAAAATAAATTGTCGGTTTTTGAACACAGGAAAATAGTTTGGACTCGTGGTATCCAACAAAGATGTTCGCTAACACTGGGCCCAGTGGTGAGCCCATCGCTATTCTGTCCGTTTGCTTGTACATTGTGTCAGTGAAACTAAACTCTTCGGATGACGTAGCACCTTCCATAAGTTCAATAAATACCGCTTGGGGGATGGGAGGTGTGGAAGAAGGGTCTTTGTACAAGGCTTCCGCACATATGTTGATCCTTTCCTTGAGCACAAATAGACATCTTTTCCTTTTAACCTGAGGTCTTGCATGGTTTGTGCGAATGTAAATGAGTCTTTTATGCAGTTGGTGGAAAACTGCTCAAGCACTGGCTGTAAAATGGTTGCTAGCCATTTGGCAAGTTCATGGTGGGAAGAACCGACCATGAACAGGATTGGCCTTAATGGAGTGCCTACCTTGTGTGTTTTAGGCAATCCGTACATTCACGGTCTTTGCGAATTCGTAGGGCATACCTCACCATAGACTTGTTTAGGTAGCTGCTGTGAGTTCAGTAACTCTCGTAATCGGTTCTGAAGTTTTGTCTATACATAGCGGTTCTGTCAGCCGTAGTGGCTGGGCCAAGACATTCAAATTTTGATGCGTCATTCAGGATGTTTCCCATTTTAGTTGCGTAATCACTTTTGTTCAAAATGACTACGCCTGATCCTTTATCGGGCCAAGTGATAAGGATTTTTTCATTTCTACGCAAGCTTTTGATGGCCTGGTGGCATTCGTTCTGCATCATAAAGTCATGTTTTTTTTCGATTTGACTGTCACTGTAGCTGTGTACCAGGTCAGTGATTCGGGCTTTCAAAGCGTTTCGCATATCAATAGAGCTTGCTTTGTGATATTGTAATTGCGCCCATAGTGACTCAAATTCCGCGAACAATTGCTCTTTACACACAGTTTTGGGTGGTAGGCAAAAATTGAGTCCATGTCCTAGTACAAACTCCTCCGTGTCCGACAGCACATAGTCTTAGAGGTTATGAATGTGCTCTTTCCTGTCACTCAGCACTGTACCAAAACGTTTGCATCTGAGTATTATGATCAACCAATCATGTTTAGACTTCGTTTTCCGTTCAGTTCGTTCATCTAGCTCGCTAGATATCTGCACAGTCAAATAGTGTCAAACATAGAGAGAAATTCGCAAGCCTTTGTCCAATATGCCCGGTAGGCTGTGTGAAGTATTTTCAATCGTTTGTTGTTGGCCAAAGAAAATGGCCAAAGAACTGTTGAAATACCACTGTGATCAAGGATTTCAATCAAACACCAGAGCCCAGCAAATGCCAGTACTTCAACAACAGACTCAACTTCATAATCTTATTGGAAAAGACTCTTGGACTTTGTTCAAACTGCTCCAATCTAATACTGGTACAAGTTTTTAACTACAAATCCCAAACTTTGGAGCAGAATCAAAGCAATTCCAGTTGTCAATGATGCATGTGAACTAGCACTAGGTTTTCTCACAGAGTTTCGCAACAAACTCACTCGTAACTCAACAGCAAAACCAAACATTTTTAAGATTGCAAAGGGTCTGAGAAAAAAACAAGGTTTAGTTGCTACATCAACAGAAAAAGTGACAAACAAGGGAATGAAACAATACTTGTAAAAACTGTAAATCAGATGCACATATGGTGTCAGTAACACCACTACTTTGCTATACTCTTGTACTTTCTGTCTGAAGGATTGTCAACAAATTGAATGTGTATTTCGTTTGGCATGTGTATTGTGTACATGTAATTATGCTAATAATGTTTTGAGTTATGTTCAAATATTTTACACCATACGAGTACTTAATTGCTTACCACATGACGCTGCATCAAACTATTATTGAGTCAAAGTGCTAGCAAAAGACAAAATATCAAGATTTTTAATGCGAATTTTCTTAAAGGTAGTTTTTTAGCAATATCTCATAAACTACATTACTTATACCCACAAAATGTATTAAACATTAATGGGAACTTGGATGTTTTGCAACTTTTGACATGTGTTGCAGCTTTCTATCTCCAATAGTTCTTGAGTTATGTTAATTTTTTGAAATTTTGGATCGTTTCCATGGAAGCGTTGAGAAAATAGGCGTCAAACGACTACCAAAATTGAAATTATTGTATTCGTGTTAGTTTTGACCTAAAACGCAACTCTTTGCCAAAGCAATTTTTTTGGTACACCTTACTTTACACTGCCCTGTTGTTGCTGAACGTCTAGCAGGAAAGCTATAATTATCAATTTTTTATGCCCTACCGAGAGTCGCGTTTGAGTGTACCCTCTCAATAGCAAATGCTCAAATCCACTTCACATCTGATTGATTAATTTTACTCGGCAAATTTATTCAATGGCTCAAACAAACAGTATGCAGTGGGTATGGTAATGCTTTGAGTAGAGGAGATGAAAACAGTGGTATGGTCATGCTTTCAGGAGAGAAGATGCAAACGTTATAGTTAAGGCTTTTAAATTAAAGTACATGATAGTGGAGGAAGATGACGACGGAAATGAAGTTGGAAAAAACAAGTCGAGGATGAAATGAAGAAAAATGGACCAGTTAAAGAAGATGCATGTGATCAAATGAAATGACAAAGTGTAGTGAATTAAATGACCATACTAAATTCGGGAAAGAACCCGAATCAAAACTGAATTGATGATGACAATGATGAAATTCAATAAATGTTTTATGGTATTTTTTCAAAGCTTTTAATTCCTGAAAAGAATTGCAGACTATGTATAATTGTAGATCTGTGGTAGTTAACTTTTGTAAATGATTTTGTTTAATGAGAAATGATTGATTGAGTTTAAAAATCCAAGCTTATGTTCAGGCCAGTGAGCGAATATGCCACCACCAAACAAAAACTGGAGTTTTCTGAACGTCCTGTGCTTGTTGTGAAAGAACGCAGAACCAGCCGTGGTGATCCGCCCCCTATTCCTGCCCACCGGAGTCATCAAACCCATAAACCGTCTCGAGAACCCACCTGGAATATCCCAGGATCTAATAAAACGAAGCAACAACCTTCCGTGGAAGATGCAATGTCTGATCGGTGAGTTGTTTTTAAAGAACGTTTAAAAAACGAAATCTCCCTAAACTTCAAGAATCAGAAAAAACAATGATAAAAATGAAACAGTAGCTCAGCTGTCTTGTCATCAAGTTAATCAATTCCAAAAATGCTGAAAAACCAACCTCAATAATATTAAAAACGTAGTTTTTATTTTTTATGCAATAAAATCAATTTCGACCCAAGCAGGTCATCATCACTTATCTACAAAAAAAAGGGAAAAGTAACACTAACACTGTAAAACTATAAAGCCGACTGCTAAACATAGCTAAAATATCTATACGAGTCCAGTTGGAATTTAAAAGTACGAACTAAGAACTTTTTAAAACAAGCGCACGGAAATTACGTCAGATGAAGAAAACATATGTTACTTGACACTGGGAAAACAGTTTTAGCAGTGTTGCTTGCAGAACTTAAGTTCGATACCCATTTAGTTTTGAATAAATCAAATTTGTGGATAGGCAGCTACAGTACAAAACTTATTTTGTAACACATGGTTTACACCTGGTACAGTTAACAGAATACGGAAAAGGTTTGTTTGCAGTAAACATTTACACTAATTCTCACCAGACTGCAGAACGCTAAAACGTGCCTTCTGTGCGAAGAAATTTTTTTCAATCTAGTGCGGAAACGCAGCACTTAAAATGTTTTCCGTTTCCACCTGCTTAATTTTGAGTTGAGGTAATCACTTGGTAGAAAAAAGCTGAAGTTCTAATTGACTTTTGTTTTTTGGGTTGGAAAAACAGTCTTGAGGTTCAGAATAATAGCCGGACCTCGCCTAAACCTCTGTTTTGTTTTGTAATAGTCTAATTATAGTTTCGGTGGAGAGGTGACTTTTAGTAACGATATTGCTGTTGAGCTAAAAACACCATTCCATTTATTGTTGTACTCTGCTACAACTAACTAGGCTAGGCTAGCTTCATATTTTATTAATTGAAATCGAACGTTTTCAGCGTTTCACAGAGCGCCCTCATCAGCAAACTAAAATACAGTAAGATGAGTAAAATAATACCACTTTCAATCAGGGACTTGAGTATGGTACGGTTGAATGTTGGAAAAAAGTATGGTACGTGATTACGTAAGGTATTTTCTGGTAAACTATGGTACGGTACGGTATTTTCTGGTAAACTATGGTACGGTTGATCTGCACCGGTTGTTTTCATTAAGCACATTAATTTATAAAGGTTGGCTTCGATTTCGGCGTAAAGTTGCTTAAAGCAATCGACTTCATCGAGGGATGCTTTTCGAAACATTATACTTTCAGCAGCACTATGCTGCTGATCTAGAGTAGAAATCAGCGACTTAACATTGTTCTTCAGATTCTTAGTCGTTGTTGATATAATACAAAACAGAAATTACGGTAGATAACAATGTTAGCAAGTATTATCACAATAGTTGTAAAACGTTCAACATTCAAGCCGAAGTTCGATAGATATCCAGTTAGATCGTTTCCAATAGTTCAGCATGAACAGGAACTTGCCAAATATTTCCGAAATACCTTTTTGAAACTATTTCGAAACTTTAATGTAAGGACTTAAGCTTTTACAACTGGCTGTGGAGATTTGAGCCTCACACTAATAATTTGAAACGTGCTGTTCGAGTTGCCACTTTGTTGTTCCGAGTTCTTTTTATTGAATTGCCACTTTGTTGTAAAGGATGGGAGCGATAGAGTGATCAGAGCGGTTTCTAGAAACTAACAAAAAAAAACTGGCTATAGGAGCTGAAGGGTCAGAATTCTAAACCTAGAGTAAAGTTACAAAACAAATGGAAAGATTAACACAATGAAGAGGGACGAGAAGCTAACATGCAAATATAAATCCTTAACTATCAGGGGGTCGAGAAATTACCTTTCAACAATAGTACCTAAATCATTGGTAAACATATGAAGAACAAAACAATAAATAAATGTTAATATGTACCGAAATAGTTTTTCCAGCCAGTTGCAAGAGAAGTATCCTAAATAGAAAATTATTCCAGGTGGGAAAGCTCAGATGAAATGGCAGTTGCCAAGACCACAGTCAGAAAAAGAATGAGTGTAAATCGAGAAAAGGCAAGCAGCAAGCTGGCAAAACGCCGAGCAGAAAGGAAGCAGATTAGCAGTTATGCAAATTGCGAAAAGCAAAGGAAGTAGCATACTGGCTGGTTCTTGTGAGGCGAAACATCACGTGTTAGCAGCAATACAAAGGGTAGCGATGCCCGGCTCGACAAGAAGCAGACAAGGCCAGGTTCGGTACCCGCTGCAGCTGATGCGACGTAACAGGCTTTTCATTTCCAACTGGCCTATGGTATACTTAAAACTTTTTATCATGATAATTCTAGTTGTGGCTTTACAGCAGAGAGTTTTGGTCATCTTTGCATTTGATTAACTCGAATAAATAAACTTGTTTCTTATCTAGAACTGTACTGGTAAATTTTTACTTCAACAGTTAAAAAAACTTAATTCTGGCCTTTATAAAACTACATAACATTGCCAGTTGTCACAACTTTATATGAACTAAAATTACCCATAGATATCGGAAGTTTCATCAGGCCATTATGTAGCTGAGTGCATAAATAATTAAACCAGTAAATCGGAGTTTGTATCGGCCTATTTTGCACAAAGGCTTTGACAAAATTGATTCAAACCTACACTGCTTCAGATGAAAACTTTCAGTTTCACAACAACATTTTTATATTATATAACTCATACAGCTTAGTCAACTTACTAAAGCACTAATTTAAAATACTTTCTATTTAAAAAGTTTCTTCCTAGTCGGTCTTGTAGTATTTTACGAATGACTACTGTGGAAGGTATCTGCAAACTTCTTTGTGCAATTCGCAAATTAAACTTTCCCGCTAACCGACGCTCATGAGCAAACAATGACACAACCTTTTTCACACGCCTTCCAGACTATATATATAACGACTATGGTCCAACTATGGTTAGTCATGATGCAACTATAATATGAATTGAAGACAATAACAATATCATGTTGTGACAATACGTATGTTTAGGCTACTAAAACAGTAAAAGGTGCCTTCGGTTCAAGTTTATTTTTTCAGAATTTGGAGCTTCTTAAAATAGGCTATTTTGGCTACAACCAACTTAGTTTTGATTGGCTGAACTTGTTTCTTGACTCCAAGAAGATTTTGGTTTTGGTTGGCTAGACTACGAAAAGTTTAGGACGTTTGGTCAGAAGATGGAACAAAGGCAGACAATAAAAATGTAGATGAAAAGCAGATTTGTGGGAAACAAGCATCAGAGCAGAAGCACATAGCCTAGCCACATACCCACCCTGTATGCAGTAGACCTATGGTATTGGTACAACGCTTGCATTTCAAAGTGACAGAGTTAGTTCAGTGTAGCCTATAGTATTCGTCAGCAGGTCATGGCATAAAGCAGTAGGCTTTTAGTCCTATTGTAGATGTCTGTAGCCCGTCTGGTATGTGGTAGAGTAAGAAGACTAGGCTACACAAAGTTGCAATGACAGAAAAGCCTAGGTGGTAGTAGCAGATGATTAGAGGGTTCCAGGTTCACAGATAAGTAAGCTACCGTTAGTTTACCCAATATTGAATCTCCATATATAGGCTTATATAATACCCATATAAAGGCAGCAAAGTTGTTCTCATCAAGTTAGATAATTAAATATGAGTGTAGAAGTTTGTGACAGCATGCAGAGAACGTGATATACCAGTATATGGACTTTTGGTTCAGGATTAGTACAGTAGTTTCATGAATCATCAGATAGACTGGCAGATTGTTTTTTAAAGCCAAAACGCGGTTCAGAAAAACTGATAGAAAACACACTCAAGGCAAAAAAAAACAGTATAATTAGAACGACTGACCTCGCGTCACATGTTTGTTTGTTTTTACTCGGCCATTTTTAAAGTTAACAATTGCGAAGTTTTAGACTTTTTCTTATAACTCGAGAACAGTTAGGTCTAGCTGAATGAAATTTTAACTGCAGTTTGAGATTAATAAGTTAAATGTTTGTGCCAAATTTCGAGACAATGAGTCAGGTGGCTTCGATTTTAGGACTCAAAAAACCCCTCGAAAGTTTGGTGTAAAAAGTGGTCTAATTGAAAAATGGCTTAAATACGGCAAAAAATATTTCACAGCGTTATTATACGTTTTAAGATTCTCTTTTATCCCTACCAACCCACTTTTGGCCACGATGAGTTTTTTTTCTTTCTTTTTTTTTGCTTTCTAAGTCTTGTGCACTCTTCTTTTCCTAAATCGCAGCACATGGAAATCTAATTTTTGTGTAAAGTTGTTTAGCTGCAAAGGCAATTTTGTCTCCTGAAATTTTTTGGGGCCACTCCTCCAGAAACCCTCCAATATGGGGCCCCTAAAATTAATTTTTTCCATTGCTCAAGCTAGGGTGATACTTTTTTTTTTATATCAGTAGATCCTTAAGCAACAAATGTTTTGACATACTTTGGGGTACCATAGCCCCCAGGGGCCCCCAAATGGACTCCCCAAAAATCAATTTTGATTGGCTCAAGCTAGAGCATTAGTTTTTTTCTTTTTTTCAGCAGATGATTAAAAAGGCCACCCCTCTAAAAACTGTCCAAAATGATACCCCCAAAATCAATTTTTTTATATGTCGTGAGCTAGAGAGCTAATTTTTTTCAGATATTAGTGGATATTTAAAAGTGTAGATAACTTGCGGTGAGGTACAGCGTGAACTAAAATGTGTTTGCATGCAGTGTTCTGCAGCATGTGGACAAGGTTTGCGGTAGAGTGGAGCTTGGAGCCAGAGCGGAGTCGGAGCCGGATTTCGCATTTTTCAGCCGGAGCAGAGCCGGAGTGCCAATTTTAAGAAAAAATTAGGAGCCGGAGTCTGACTTTAGAGTAGTCTTTGAAATCGTAATGATAGTTGGTGGTGGATGAGCCACTATTTTTGCTCTCTGGAAATGGAATATCAAAATATGTGATTACGCTTGGCTTATCTTGGGCTATTGAGCAATATGACAACTGCTTCGAATTTTTTGTCGAAGCGTATTTGTGTTCGGAGTGTTGTAAAATTTTGGAGCCGGAGTCAGTTAAAAGAATTTTGGAGTGGAGCCAGAGTGTAAAAATTAGCCACTCCGCTCCACTCTAGTTTGCAGACACAGCGCAGCATGTGGATGCATTTTTTTGTTATCTGCGTCATCTCTACTTTGTTTTGACCTGTTCTCAGTTTGTGCTTTGCAGTTCCAGCTAGATTCATAGAGATATTTGACCTCAGTTTAGTAGTCGGTTTTAGTAGGTTTATAGTTTTACAGTGTTAGTATTGATTTTAATTGTTTGTTTTTTTTAAGACAAATGATGATAACCTTTATCGTTTATAAAAATAATAATTGGGTTTTGAATAAAACAAATGAGGCTGAAAATTCGTGAAAATTTACAACAGCCAGGCTCAACCCAAAATTTACTGGTTCTTATTTTAAAAAAAAGTGTAGTTTCCAACATGAAAATTTGGATTACCAAACTAAATTTGCACTATAATAAGAGAGTCTGGTTTTTTTGCTTTTTTGTAATTGATCAACTTGAGTTGTTTTTGTGACACATGTTTGATATGGAGTTGGACTCTGTAACTGGCTCAATTGTCAAGAGATGGACTCTATAAGAGCTACAATATGAATTATGAATAATCGATATGCCCCTTTTCAAGATTGTGGCTAAATTGTTAAATTGCCCTAAACTTGACTAACTTCATGTCTTCCGGATTGCCTCGTGACCTTATTTATTGACTGTTTATCGTTTGCTTTTTATTAAAATAATTTTGTTTATATTACAGTTTGGCGACGGGACGAGGATCTTATAGACAAGCAGTAGAACAAAGCAATTACAATGTAAGTAAGCTGTAAAAACTTTCTAATTTCTCGTTTTCTGTTTTAATCAATCTACAATTTCATTCAAAGTGCGGTTACGCAAATGTACAAGATACATGCAATATTTCAGACTAAAACATGTTGGGTAAGCATTCTATATCACGTAGCTGTCGATATTGTTGTTGAAAGATTGTAAGATAGTTTTCAATGTTTTTTTTTAGAATCTGCATAATAAAATTGATTTCGGTCTTACAGAACTATTTGAATAAGAAACTGACGATGGTTCTTTAAGGCCGAAATCGATTTTATCATAGTTATGAAAATTTAAATAAATTCAGTAGTCTTAGAATTATTGACTAATTTTGTGAATGCACTTGATATTTTATCATTAATGAACCGTCTCCACAAAATCGTCATTTTGTACTTCTTCGGTCTGGGTTTCTCTGGATGTCCAGATCAACAAAAGATTTATTAAACGCAAAGTGAATGCAAAATGTATGGGGGTATTTAAAGTTTGGGCTATCGTATTAGATTAATTGTAATTACATTTTATTCTTTTAAGTTGTCTTGGCCAGGAGACAGCCTGGGGATGTTTCATGTTTCGAGTCAAGCTGCTACCTTCCCAATTGTCTACCACAAATTGTCTTCCCGCAGGAATCAAACCTGCAGCCTTTAGATTATCATAATCCAAAGGCTGCAGGTTTGATTCCTGCGGGAAGACAATTTTTCGCATTGCTTGTTTTAAGTAGTCGCCGTTCTGGTGGCTCTTCCCTAGGCTTCCGAGCTGGTAGCCTTTAGGCCAGAAGCACGCAAAACGATTAAAATAAAAACAAGCTGTCAGATACACTTCAGTCTAAATCATAGCTAAGCACTAAGCCTATTTATTACTAGGCTACCAACTCGTGTCTAATAGCAAGACTACCGTCAACAGGACCTGAGTGATTAGGCCTACCATATTCACTTATTTTGTGGCTCTAAAATTTTTTGTGAGCTGATAAATTTTTCCAAGCAAGTTGCTAATAATGGGCCATTAGCCTTACTTTCGCTTGTTCTTAAATGTTTGTTAGACAATTTGACAGGTTGATTTTTACTGTGATTGCTTGGCTTACTATACACTACAGTCTACTCTTTTTACCAGCTCGGATCTGTTGTGCTCTCAAGATCAAACTGATTAGTGCACTGCAAAACGGCTTAATGCGTGAAAGTAAGGGTTGCCTAAAGAAAGTAAGGGTTGCCTAAAGAAAGAACTGGGATGGCATCACTGATATTATCAATGTCAGGGTCGCCAATAAAAATTAAAATCAAAGAGGCTCCTGCATCTATTTGGAAGGGTTGCCACATCCTGCAAAAGACCTGAATTTTTTTGATGTCCTTGAAAGTCCTTTAATTTTGCTTACAAGTCCTAACAGTAGTGTAGGGAAGGTTTTCCTGTTCTTCACCGTGACTTAATGAACAGTAATTTATTACAATGCAATACTTCATGACTGCTTGCTAGTAGTCAGTACTGGAAATGCAATTTAATGCTCTGCATCAAAATTTTTCTTCAATAATTAGTACAAAAACGTTGGTACAGAAAAGAGTAATAAAAAAAATTGAATTTACATCCTCTAAAAATAGTTTTAAACAGTCTTGGATAATAACCTAAAAAAAGTTCTGGAATTTAGAGCATAAAAATTATGCTTGAGAAACAGTTTCACAAAGAGTAAAAGAGGCGAAGCTGTTGTAAAAATTTTGTCTAAAAGCAGACGTTTTGACTAATCACTTATGTCATTGTCAATTTTTTTCAAATTGTGTTCAATTAGTCAAAACATCTGTTTTTGAATAAAATTTTTATGACAGCTTTGGCTCTTTTATTCTTAGTGATTCTGGAATTTAGTTTTGCAGTTTCTGTGGTAACCCTGTTGAAGTAAAGTCTGGGTCAAGGAAGATGGAGTCAACGCCAATGTAATGTATTGCAATTGCCCTAACTTTAGACACCCCCCTTGATTTTTTCCACAGTCCTTGTTTACATAAACCACGAACTTTGAAAAGGTTTCTTTGTAAATGCTGGTCTATCACGCAAACAACTTAATATTATGCTGTACAAAAATTTGCAACACCTGCTCCCAGTTTACATATTTGGCTTGAATTGCAATGGCAAAGCAGAAGCGGTTTACTTTTTCTGCTTCCAGCTTACACGTTTGCTTTTCAAAAAAAAATACTTCATTTACATCTTTGGCTAGTGGCTGCGGCTACAACACACTGCTATTGCAACAACCTTCATTAACAAAATTGTGAATACCAATTTTTGTAGTTTTCGGTTCAATTTCCAGTTAAGTTAAACCAAAGACTTCGAAAATTGGTGTTCATCATAGCTTTCCTGCTTGACGTTCAGCAATAAAAAGCGACAGTGAGATGCTTCCATCGAGTTTGGTGGGCAGATGTCAGCTTGACCTGAAGACCGTGAGTTCCCTTCGCTATCTTCCAGCCAAGGCAACTTCGTGAATAATCTATTTAATTACAGTTAATTACGACATACTGTTATGGCTACAACTTTTTTTGGTGTTAGAAAATCGCTAGATTTGTTTTCAGGAAATGATGGATAATTTCCGTGAGCCAAACGTTAGTAAAAGACCAGTAGCTGCTTCCAGACAACACAAAACCTCATTCTTACAATGGAAAGAACCTTCATCCTCCCCTCACAAGTCTTCACAGTCTCAAGCTGCTCAGAAACACATGTAATAAATTTGAAACTTTAGTTTTTGTTAACATATGTTCAATGCATTAAATATTAAGAAACTAGCTTGCACAAAGCTCATGCATACACTGGAAATTTTGCACAAGCTACCAAATCTTTGAGCTTTCTTTTGAACCTACTAAAAGGTTAAATTAGAAACTGGAAGCAGAGATAAGGTGACTAAAACACAACTTGGTCTTACTGCATTGAGTTTCCAGCTGCTCCAGGCCATTGGTTTGAATTTGCAATTAAATTTGCAGGACTAGACCTTTTAAACAATGACTTGATTTGTACATAGCAACTTTTTTCTTACATGTCACTCAATACCTGGTCATGCTCTGTTCGTTTACCATTCGTAATTTCATATACTATAGGTAGTCTTTTTTGGGATCTGGTTGCAAAAAAAAAAAGGAATAAAAAACAAGTGTCAGAAAAGTAGACATGTCAAACAAGAAAGTTAGACCCTACTGTCGACCAAAAGTAATTAGCCTGCAACTAAAGTTTAATGCTCAATTGTTTTTAGGCCCACAATTTTTATGACTGACTTTCTTTTGTTATCTGTTCTTGGTCGAGGTCATTTTGGAAAGGTACTGCTAGTTCAACACAAACACTCGAAGAAAATGTTTGCTATCAAAGCGCTCAAGAAAGGAGACATTGTAGCTAGAGATGAGATAGACAGGTGGGCCGAACGTTCTTGCAAAAGCCTCATATTTTTTATTTTATGTCATCATCATTGATTCGATTTTGATCCAGATTCTTCCTGACCAATTTTCTTATGGTTATTGACTCTGCCACGCCTCGCCATTTTGCATGATTTTATGATCCTCTTTCACTGGTGCATTTTTCTTCATTTCAGCCTCGACTTGTTTTTTCCACCTTTGCTTCAGTCGTCCTTTTCCTCTGCTATTATGCACTTTAAATTTCAAAGCCTTTACCATAACCGTTTTACATTCTCTCCTCAAAACATGACCGTACCGCCGCTTACTGCTAGCTTTGACCATCCTATTTAAAAACATCCAACATGTACATCAACTCCTGACTCTTCAGTGTTTTTTTGGATGTATTAGCTTCCGAATCATTGTTTTTTCTGTTCTTCTCAAAATTGCCTTTCGTTTTTTTCTTAAGCACTACGTTTCACTTAAAACAGCGTAGCTGATCTTACACGACTTTGTAAACTTTTCATTTTCTTTTAAATGAAAATCTTTTGCCTTTAAATATTTTACCACATTTCCTGAATTTCAACCAACCAATTTTTGTTTTAATTGTTACCGCTGTTTTACATCCACCAGCTGCATTCAGTCTGTCACCTAGCTAAGAAAGCTTAATAACAGTTTCCACGCCATCACGTATTATTTCAACTGGTTTCTTCAAAATTTTGACCATATTTTTATTTCATAACTGAATAAATCACATGGGCTAGCAAAGGCAGCTCTTTTAGGTGGATTGCAAAGACCACAAAATCAAAACTGTCAGACATTCTCGCTTTTTATTTTCCAATCATCAAAGCTTTCAGCTAGTTTGTTGATTCGTTTTTTGTCTTACTTTAATGTTGAATCCTAAAAATATTGACTTGTTTGTTCTCAGTTTTATAAAAAGCTAGAGGTTGGGGGAAAATAGGTTAGGGTAATCTATTTTAGGCCCAAATTTACATACAAGTTTTACCGCATGTTGACTTTTAGGTAATTGTTACACCTAAATTAAATAATGACATTAATTGATTACAGCTTGTTGGTCGAGCGGCGAATATTCGAAGTAGCAACAAGAGCTCAACATCCGTTTTTGGTCAATTTATTTGCTTGTTTCCAGACTTCAGAACACGTGTGTTTTGTGACTGAGTATGCAAGCGGTGGCGATCTTATGCTGCATATTCACTCTGACATTTTTAGTGAGTCCCGCACCATGTAAGTTCTAGTTTGTAAATATAATGTGTTACTTTTTTGCTTGTTATTGTTCATCTAAACTTAATAGAGATTGCTGATAAAATTTTGTTTATCTCAACCTCGATTTGTTCTTATCCACTGTGTGATGATTAATGTAATTTTTTGCTTCGTTTGGTTTTTTGTTATTGGATAACTACGTTTTTATTCTAGCTTTGTAGCTAACGTTGACAATGGCAGGCACACGCCACTATGCGTCGATACATCACCAATAAATAATATTCTAGCTGTATTTTTTATGAAGTTATTAACTCCCTTTCACTCAATCGGTATATCATCTGCTTAAATTTTCACCTTTTTAAACTCTGCATTTTTAAGGCTTCTTTATTGGTTCACAATAAAAATCGTGTCTTCTTCGTTCCTGCTAAGTCCTATATTACGCCAACTCGCTAAGTTTATCCTATATTACGCCAACTCACTAAGTCACGTCATTGCGCATGGATTATGGAGTTTAAAAACTGCTAACGTTTTTTGACAAATGAGTTGTTTGGGAATTTTTGTGGTATTTTTTGATATACACATGTGGTGAAGTGTATGGTTTAATTTGGTAGTCCTGTATTACGTTAAAATGCCTGCAACGCTTTTTTGTTATTTTGTAATCTTAATTGCATTTTCATCTCTGCGTTTAATGCAAACCTATTTGCTTGAAAAGTAGTTGCCACTGTGCAATTTAACTGACAGTAGCTTTGCAGTATAGCTAGAACAGTATTGCCTGTGTATTAAGTTACAGTATTGAGTTGCAGTGTTTATTATAACCGTACTATGAGTTTTACTATATGTTTTGCTTATTGTTTACGTAGTTATGTTATAGCTTGTTAAAGCCCATAATTTTGTGAATTGTAGTATATTAATAAATGTTATATTGATGACTCGGCTTCATTACATCACACAAGCAATCAAAATTTTAAAAAGTTTGTGTTTTTATCTAAGCTTATAAATTTTATTTGATTACTATGGTGACGGAAACAGTGATTATTATGCAGTTAATTTCTTTTTTAGGTTCTACAGCGGTTGTGTGGTTCTGGGGTTGCAATATTTACATGACAACAAAATCGTCTATCGTGACTTAAAATTGGACAATCTCTTGTTAGACAAAGATGGATATCTAAAAATTGCCGATTTCGGACTCTGCAAAGAAGGTATAGAAATCGATCTTTGGTCTAGACTAGGTTAAACTGGCCTTAATTAGACTGAATTTAATCTAGGTTGGCATTTAGTTAATTCATATCAGTTAAGCTTTGTTGGCTATTTTTGGGGCTTGATTAATTTCTCAGAAGGCGGAAAGAAATCTATGGGTGACATGCGGTAGAGTGGTTAGACCATAAGACAGACCTTGTAATTATAGCTCGCCTAGTCTTTGTTCCAAGCTCTTGGTAATGAGAAACCGTGTCTGAGCTGAGGTCAACATAAAAGAAAATTGAACAAAAAACAATAAAATTGTTAAAACAAGCATTTTTTCCTTAACTATCACCTTCACAGGGTGGAAAAGTTAGCATTCGATTCTCTTGACAGGCTTAAACCTGAGAGGTCTGTATGTGTAGTGGTCAGAGGATGTATAGTGCATCAAACCAAACAAGATGGAAAATTTTAGATCCGGGTTGGTTTTGTCTGTCAGCTGTGGTAAGTTCATGTCTCTTTGCATGGCTGAATTAGCGTTCCCAAAAGTATGGCGGTAGGTGACCTTTAGAGTTATTGTTCCATTTCTCTATTATGTTTGCTCTTTTAATTGCTCGAAGGTCTACTTGTAGTTTGATTGGAACCCTTGATAGCCCCACTTTTACCAGATACACAAGCACGATTTTGTGGCCGATGTACCACTAATCAATCTCACAGATGACATTGAGCACGGATGTGCAGCACAAAAAAGGCGGAAATAGTGTTTGTGGAGTTGGCCCTCACCACAGCTTATGATACTGTTTGGCATTGTAGTCTGAACCTGAAACTTGAAACTCATACCAAATTTACATTGGGTAGAATCTGTAATGGGGATGTTCTACAATCGCAGCTCACAGTATAAAACCAGCGATGGAAAAGTTAGTCGGTTCAAGAGACTAAAAAATGGAGTACCGCAAGAGTCAACACTAGCACAACTGTTATTCAATGTTTGTATCAATGACATATCACAAACATTCTCCTGGCAGTATGGATATGCTGATGATTTAGATCTCCTCTTTGCCAATAAAAACTGTAATGTTGTATAAAAACAGAAATATTGTGGTTGGAATTGAGCAAATCAGCTTTCCATCTTAACACCAGATAAGCAAATCGCCAGCTAACGATCAAGCTTGAAGGAACTCCTTTGTTTCCCTTGTCCTATGCTCTGACCCCTACATACCTGGATACGAGCTAGATCGTCAGCTCGTATATCGTCAACATCTAGAACGCTAATGTGCAAAAGTAATGGCCCACAACCATTTTCTTCACACCTTGCTGGATCATATCGGGGTGCTGACTCACCCACAGTTCGAATCTGTCTGTCCCTTGGCAATAGTATACGAGTATAGTTATGCTGAGTATGCCTATTTTGTTGGGTGTCGTGGCAGGCATTCTAAAAAGCTTGATTTATTCCTCAACCGTTTGTTGCGTACTGTCACTAGCTGTTTTCGCCCAACACCAATTGAATACCTTCTCGTGTTACTTGGAATAGCTCCGACCCACAATCGTAGATATTCATGCTTACTGCTTTGTTGCGTACTGTCACTAACATTGTTGTGCAGGCTCCTAGGTAAAATAGAATGGATTTGTACTTCTATACTGCGACTTGTCATTTGAGATTTTGTTCAACGCTGTCTCAATTTGATCAAGTAGCTTTCTGTTTATTTAACAAAGTTTAAATCAGAGTTGGAGCCCTTGAGGACACATTTTGAAGTCCTTGGCCTTGAAGCTCAAGTTCTTGACTTCGAAGCCTACATGTCCTCGAAAATGTCCTGTTCTCGGCTCGAGGACAGCATTATTTTTTGATTGGTTGAAAAGGAAAATAACCAAAAATTCTAGCTTTTCAATTCATTTTTTTTCCTTATTTGAAAAATATCATATAATGTGATTGCCAAGTATAGTAAACCTTATTTTAAATGGCATTGTGTGAAAGCTTTAATCGGAGAATGAGGGGCGAAAGGCAGAGTAGAATCGTGTAGAATCGGTGCGGGTGGTACAAACCGCAAAGCCCTAAAACCATCAAGAGCCATAACAAGGGATCTGGGGTCCTGACACAAACATTTTTGAGTTGCTAATGCTAACTCATGACCTTGCTTATCTGAGTACGGACTCGGAAAAAAGTATATGTGCGTGATAATGAAATGTAATACAGTTACTACGGCAGTAGCGTAGCCAGGGGGGCTATAGCTTCCCTCGTTGGCCTGTCAATCAAAACGCAGAATAAGAATAATACTACGTTTTTAGCTCTTCAGTGACTTTTTTTGTGCTGGAATGGACTAAAAAGTGATTTGGAGCAGCTTTGGAAACATATGTTCAGAGGGGGCTATTTTGTCAAAAATTAAAGTCACAAATCAATAAAAACTTCGAAAAATTTGTCGGCAGCGTGGCTGAATGGGTAAAGGCGTCGTTTTTACGACGACTCTGATCGCAGGATCATGAGTTCAACCCGCACCCCGGTCACGTTGTTGCGTCCTTGGATAAGACGCTTTACGATAATTATCTCTGCTTGGTGGCTTCGAACAAGCAGCAAATTTACGTGGGAAGAAATCAAAACGTTAACAGGAAAGCTTGGAAAATGGTCAACTCCTAAGCGGGTGCGGATTCGTCCAAAATATAGCGCACCGTCGCTTTCTCGTGATAGGAGGATAAAGATGCACCAATCAATCAATCAATCAATCAAAAATGCCCAAAAATAAACAATCAAATTTGATCGTTAGTGAAAAAACACCAAACATAGGTTTTATCAACAAATATATTATAAACTTAGGAATAAAGAGTAGGGGTGGCTATTCAGTGTTAATTAATTACCAATTACTTCTCTCAAATCTTTTTCCATTAGCCCCCCCAATTATTTTCCTTTATAAAATATAGACAAAATAGATTACTCCGTGTGAGTTTTATTGAATACAGTAATAGGATTTTATGATTTACCAGCATGTAAACAAGAGAACTGCAATGTTATCATTAGCCACCTCCCACATAGCCCATTAATGCAACCAGTTGAATCATGTTGCACTGCCAATTTCTATACCACGTTTTACAAGCATTATTTTTTATTAAAATAGCCCTAAATTTAAGTTATTTTTGCAAAAAAAATGCAAATTATCGAGCGCTGGGGGCTCTGCCTCCAGACCCCCGTGCCTTCGGCGGCTGTGGGCTTGGCCCCCAGACCCCATTTGACCTCCAGCAGCTGCGGGCTCCGCCCCCAGACCCCCAAATACAGCCCCCCCCCCATTGCGAATTTCTGGCTACACGCCTGTACCAGCAATAGCATATTAAACAGAGTATTTTAGTGTACCGGTGATATAACTATCAAAACTTATCTTGAAAAAGCCACCTTATTCTGAATATATGCGAGCAAAAATTGCAAAGATTTTTTTTTGAGATAAGAAAGAACAACACTCTAATCGCTGTTAAGTGATCAGGGAAAAAGCTATATTTGCTGAGCAATTTTTGCGTTGAAAATTGTCGCTAGGAATCCCAAATAACAGAGGCGTAGTCCTCAAGGACACATTTTGAAGTCCTTGGCTTTGGCCTCGAAGGTCAAATCCTTGGCCTTGAAGCATGCAAGTCCTCGAAAATGCCCTGTTCTCAGCCGAGGACATTGAATTGTTGAAAATGGGCTATGGCCATGAGCTTTTTTCACTTTACGTTGGAAATTGGCATTTCCTCGCGCGAAGATCTTTTTTTTCGTTTTGGAAAACACCTGCGCCTTGTGTCCTTGGCCTTAAGCATTCCTGTCCTAGGCCTCAAGAAGTCAGTCCTTGGCCTTGGTCTCGGATTTTTTTGCACCATTGGCCTTGGCTTCGAACGTATTCCTCAACTCCACCTCTGTCCTTGACAAATAATAAACTATACTGTATCAGAAAAAAACGCTACATGAGAAGTTAAAAATGCAAGCGTGAAATTAATATAACTATAATTGTTTGAATGGGTGGAAAAATACGCGCTACAGTCAATCAATTTTTCACAAGACGTCATTAAGATGAGGAGAAGCTCCCACAAAAAATTTGGGCCTTTTCGAAAAAATAATAATTTATTATTTTTACGTTTCTACAAATGTGAGCTTTTCAGAGGGGGAGGGCGACCCCGGACAAATTGCAAATCTCTTTGAGGCCTTCCTCCTTGATACAGCCCTGCTAAGATTCTCATGACATTTTTGCCATTAAATACCTTATGTTAAATTTTACAAAGTAACGTTAGGCGGCAGAAACGCGTGCCCTCATTCATCGATAGGCAATTAATAAGCTATACAAAGATATCATGTGTAATAAAATAAAAAAATATTAATTAAACTTAGGATTGGGAAAAATGTGATAAAACTGAAGTTTTTCAACTTGACTGTTACGTTACTGGTATTTTCTTTTTTAAAATTGCTTTGAAAATCTAATTGTTTCACCTGTTTTAAAATCACGAAAGTTGTTTTTTTATTAAAAAAAAGTCATTAAATTGTTCAACAGAGGCATGTGGACTTTGCCCTCGCCCCCAGAACCCTGTTTTTTCCAAGGACTTGAGCTTGCAAATACCGGGTACGGTACCTTAATTCATTTTAAAAACATAAATTATTTTACTCTATTTTGCAATACTTTTAGATAATAATATCGTAGTCGCTATACAATATTTAAAAACTATGATAACATTTTTAAAAATCTGCGATAAAGTTTGTTTTGGAAAAAGTTCAAACAATAAAGTTTGTTTTGGAAAAAGTACTGAAGCGGTGGGGATGAGGGATCCATAATCACTCAGAGGACGTTTACTCTGGGGTTTTAACTGATGAAGTTAAGGTCTTAAAATTGACCGTTTCCATGTTCAGAAGTTAGTTACTCTCATTTTGCGTAACGGCCTTAATTGTTTTATTGCCACGATACGGCTATGGAACGTAATCAAAATTGCTGCTAGCACGTAAACTTCAAAATAACATTCGTTATTTTTAGAGACTACCATTTTTAAATTATCATGAAAAACTTAACGAAATGCAATGTCTTACACTTTCGCGCTTAAAAATGGTAGAAAATTTGCCGACTATAGCTTTTTTTAATTTTGTCCTTGGCTTTGGCCTCGACCAATCCTGTCCTTGGCCTCGAACATTGTGTCCTCGACTCTAGGTCTGCTTCAAATATCGACCACGTAACGTGCAACTTGAATGTGATCAGTGATATTATAGAAAAAGTTTTGATTTCTCCAAACATGTTGAAGCTTAAGACATCACCGGCAACCAACATATTTTGCTTTATTTTTTGCACTTTCCTAAGTAATCAAAAGTGTTCTATTTTATTCTTCAATTGTTACTTGCTTCAGATGCACCCTGGGATTAGAATTCACCTATCACAAAATTCACAAACATAGAATTCACCCATCAAAAATTGATTTTTACCAGAAAATGCAATTTTGCTTTTCAGCAACTCAAAAAGTGTAGTGGTTTTGCAAAATTTTGACAAAAATATTCACATTGTAATTTATATTGTGACGTTTCATTCATTCGTTACGTTATTTTGTGACGTCATCATTGACTGGTTACGTCATTTCAAAAGTACCCTTATCAAAAATCCTGTTTATATCTTTGCAGTTATAAGTTGATATACTTATTCTAAATATTTAACAAGCATTTGAAACAAGTTTGTTTTTGTAGTTAATTTTATTGATTTTTGTTAACTGTTTTCTAGTCAAACAAGGCCCCAAAATAAATGTATTTTGAATTTTATCTGTAGCCCAATGCTTTCGAAAAAGTTCATGTCATTTTTGTACGTTCAAACAAATAAAGTAAACTCCTATCAATGGTTAATCTCTAAAAAATTAAAGGGAAAATTATTAAAAGCCTAAATAAATACAAAATAAACATTTCGCCGCTAGTAGTGCTAGAGAGCAGTATGAAGGATTGTTTAATTTAACTCTAAAAATAAACGAGACATTTGCGCATCTGAAAAGTTGTCAAAATAAGCAAATAAAAATGATAAAAAGATTTAAATTTGCACATTATGCGGAAAATATGTAACTTTTAGTATTGAAAATCCCCAAATTTACCCCCCATTTGCTCGAAAACTGCAGGGTAATTTTTGGAGAACTTTTTATATAAACCTTTTAGGATGAAATACAGTCTATCTGCATCAAAATTTTTTTGCCACTTAAACTTTTTTACAAACTCGATTTTTAAGCGTCGTAGAATTTACAGCAAACGGCCTAAATGTGCCACTTACTCTGTCTTTCTTCCATCTCAACATAGAAGCGTTGGCTGCAGAGTAAAGACTCTTATTAGTTGCTCAGATCTGATGCGAACTAGAGTGGAGTTCTGTAACATCTTTGCAACTTTTAGGATGAACACTAGGGTGGTCCATATTATATCAACTTTTGAAAGTTTTAAGCCTCACCCCTTTAAGTTGTGTTATTTCATGAAAAAATAACTTGTGTACAATTTTTTTGAAAAATTTTCACGTTTAGGGGTTGCCCAAACCCCTCAAATATCGGAAATTTTGGTGTTTTTGGCATGTTGACTTTTATGTATTTTTTGATCGAAAACTGTGATAATTGATGTTTAGAACAATGTGTTACCTCATTTTTGTCAAAATTTGATACTCCTACATGTTGTAAATGCAAAATTGTGGTCACTTTTGATTTCTAACACTATGTGGCGCTAGAGTTTAAATCATGAAAATTGGTAATATTGTGCAGTTTCTCAACCCAAAACAATGGTATTGATTTCTGGAACCACATTTTCAGCAATGGGTGTTCCAAAACTTCTATATAATGTCATTTTTATATGGTGGTAGAATATAAGCTGGCAGTTATACTTTTTTCACATATTTCAAAACTTTGCACTTGGAAATTTACAGTAACATTTGTGGTTTTAAAACTTCAAATCCAGTACTTTTTTAATCGAACAATATTGAGTTATAACTTGAGTAAACTAAAGTAAATTAAAGTATCCTTACACACCATGTTGACTAACAACGTAATTGAAAGACTAAAGTTTAAAACAACAAATAATGAAAAGTTTTAAAACATTTCTTGAAGGAAAGGTTTTCCATTTAATGCAAAATCCTGTAAAAATATGGTTTATAGAAATTACTTGCTTTATAGAAATGTCGCAGCTCTAAATATCTTGTGAAGAAACAGCAGAGCATAATAATTTTGAAAAATAGGCAATGTTAGTTTTTTTTTACTGTAATCATTAAACAGACACATTGAGCAACCAACGAAACTGGCAACAAATTCAAGAAAAATTGACAAAAGAAAAAATTAGATGAATAGAAATATGACGGATATTAACTTTTTTTTGTTGAAGCCATTTGTGATTAAACCCTGATTAAACTAAAAACAAAAAACTTTATGGTACGTTCTCAATTGCAATAATTTGCAGTCATTTGTGACAAGGTTTGACAAAACTACAACTAATTGATAGCCACAGTTTTGCAAGTTGGACAGCAGCACTTAAAAGTTGATGTTGAATGTCTTTGCTTTTAGCTTTTATTTGAAACTTAGATACTACAGTCGATGCAAATATTTTTAAATTTGCCAAAACAATTATTGTGAAACACTTTGCCTACTGTAGTGTTGAAGTCAATAGTATTACAATTGTAGTGTCTATTGTATGTTGCACAACAATAGCAAAACCAAACACTACAAAATAGTAAATCATACATGTACCTTGAAGCTCTACAATGCTGCATTGTTGCTCCAGCTATTATGATTATTTTTTCCTGGAACTTTAAAAACTGCAATAAGATTTTGCTTTGGAGAAAACCGGGTAGCCTATAGACAACAAAAAAGGTCAGCCTTTTTGTGAAGACAGTGTTTAGCTCACACTTAAACTTTTGACGATGCAGTAGGTTCTTTGCTGTCAACAGATCTGTAATTAACTAAATTCAATTCATTTACCATTAAAGCTTAAAACTAAATATTGAAGTCAATGCCTAGCTCGAAGCTGACTCAATCCAAACTGAGAAAAGCTCATAGGATATTTACAGCTTTTTTGCTTGACATTCAGCACTAAGCCAGATAGGTAATTTAAATGGTAAATACTTAGCCATAAAATGACGACTAAATGAAAAGTGTCAACTCTGCTTGAAGGCTACTAGATTCTACAATAATATTGTCTTCTAATGAAAAACTATTTAAAAAATAAGTAGTAATGGTTCGTTTTACCGAAAATGAGAGTGAATTAAATGCAAAACTTTAAAATCTCTATGAACAACATTAAAAAAGTATACAGCTATTCTACACGTAAAAATAGCATTACATATAGCTAGAAGTTTAGAAACACCCATTGCTGAAAATGTGGTTCCAGAAATCAATACCATTGTTTTGGGTTGAGAAACTGCACAATATTACCAATTTTCATGAATAAAACATAGTGCCTCATAGTGTTAGAAATCAAAAGTGACCACAATTTTGCATTTACAACATGAAGGAGTATCTAATTTTGACAAATATGAGGTTACACATTGTTCTAAACATCAATTATCACAGTTTTCGATCAAAAAATACATAAAAGTCAACATGCCAAAAACACCAAAATTTGACAAAATTTCCGATATTTGAGGGGTTTGGGCAACCCCTACATGAGAAAATTTTTCAAAAAAATTGTACACAAGTTATTTTTTCATGAAATGACACAACTTGAAGGAGTGAGACTTAAAACTTTCAAAAGTTGATAAAACATGGACCACCCTAAGAGCACCCTATGATTTACAGTATCATATGCCACTGTAAGATCGACAAAAACAGCACTGGTGATCTGCTTGTTTTCGAACCTATCTTCAATATTTTGAGTCATGTTCAGAACCTGACTACAGCAAGAGCGGCCTGGTGTAAATTCAGCTTGATTAGCGGTCGAACTTTCTTAACTTTACTAATGATTTGGGCTAGTATCTTGGGTTCATACAATTTACTTGCATTTGTTGATTTCAACCAATGTTTCCGCTACATATTTGGAGAGGCGAATGGAGGCAGGCTGGAATACAGAGTATTCTTACTTGAGATAATGTTGCACACTCGCTGGTAAACCATCACCAACTGCTATTGGGCAATCAGAATAATATTCTTTTCTGCGTAAGAAAAAGTTAATATTGGTTAAGGGTTATGAAGAAGCAAAGCGATATCATATCGATGTTGTTGAAGTTTCTTTAACCAAAAGACGTGCCTCTGGACCTGTGGATCTGAATGTTGGATGGAAGCTCTTCTATTCTGGTGCTGATCCTGGTTTATCTGCTCAAGCAGGTGTGGGGATTCTCACATACCCCCGGTTGTTGGACTGAGTGTCAGATTGTGTCTCTTCATGATCACAGGTTTGCATGTTGAAGCTCAACAAATTGGATCGGTCATTGTGCCTTTTGCTGATATATGCCCCAATGCTACGAGTGAATATCAGGCTTTTGTGAATGAAGTAAATGATGCTCTTCTTCGAGTATCGCCAACTTAATCTCTGTCCTTCTAAGGATTTCGACGCACATGTTGGAGCAAACAACACATGTGTGGAAATGTGTGATCATAAAGCATAGAGTCGCTGGACTGAATGAGAACGGAAGGTATTCTGTTGCAGCAATGGACTACACAACTTAATACCTTTTTTTTTTCAGCACAGAGAAATTTATAAGTACAGATGATACCGACCTAGAACAGAGCAAAAATCTTGGAATTTTTGCATAGTTTTGTTAAATTTGTTTTCTGATGTAATGGACATTCACATGAAGCAAGGTGCTTAATTATCAACTGACCACCATCTTGTAGTCTGTTTCTTGTGGCTTTTGAAATCTTGGCCAAACAAGAAATCCAGCACCCTACTGTGACTTACATGATCAAATGTTTTCGAGGACAGTGAAATGAGGAAACAGTTTGCATCCAGTTTACTGTATATCTAAGTTCAAACAACTTTCTGATTCTTCCAAGGCCATTGAAAAGGCGAATTTTTTCATCAGCTGCTGAATGTTGTGGACGAAAGTGGCAGAGTGGTTGGTAATAGTGAGAAAAAAAACACTGCGATGGATTGGTGGAACTAAGAATTTAAAGGCGCTGTTCGGGCAAAGAAGGATGCATTCAAGGCGTTGCTACTAGACAAAGCATTTGGTCCAGAAAAGCGTCCTATGTACCTCAGGGCCCGTAGGTAGGTTCAGCTTCAAGCAATTTGAACAACAAATCAAAATCAAAACTGCTGTTGAAAATTGAGACGGAGCAGTATCATTATGCCTGATCTTCTCAAGCCAAAGCATGTTATCTGGGGCCACAAAGGATGTGCTACCTGTCAGTCAGCGAACTACGTCTGACACCATGATAGTTGGTATGTAGGTTGCACTACCCTGACGTTTCAGGATTGATGTAAGCAGTGTGTTTCTTAACCAATAAGGCAAAGACCATCCTGCGCAGGAGCAGGAAAGTAGTCGATCCCAATCAACAAGGATCCAGCCAAATAGAAAATGCAAATTCATAAAGCAAGACTCATTTCGAACTGGAGAGCAACTCAGTGCTCAGCCAACATTTGGAATCCGACCATAGGGCTATTAACTTTTCAATTTGTTGTCTATGATCCTGACACAGGTCGTTATTTTTGCTTGAGGCTCTTGGAACCTGTTTATATTTCATGAAATAAAAATGTATTCATGCTGCAAAAACAGTTAAAATTTTGAATATTTGATAAGTTACGTCGCTCTAAAATTCGACAATCTCTTTAAAAGTCAAGATGCTACTTTTTTGAAATAAAAAATTTGAGCTTATATGGTTTAGCCATGTTCGCAGAATGCCTTAAGGAAAGACTTCTTCAACAAGCTTTACTTACCAAAGCAAAGACCAGATAGACGATCCCGATCTTGATTGATCAATTACGTTTTAAGAATCTTGGATAGAATCGCTTGAGACTTAACCCAAACAAAATAATGGTGATGGAACACCGTGAAGTGTGGCAGCTTTATCTCAAAATGCTGCCATCGAAACCCTCACCATAAAGCGCATAATGAGGAAAGAAAGAAACGAGAAACAGAGGAGGTTATTAAGAAGAGTTGTGAAAATCAATTTGTGCTTTGGCATTGACTGATACTTCAATTCCGCTGCCTTGCTTCATTCTTACGCTGCAGACCTTCCTTAATGTACTTCTGAACAATGCTTTTGCTTTGCAGGTATGGGCTATGGCGACAGAACAGGTACTTTCTGCGGCACACCAGAATTTTTAGCTCCTGAGGTTCTCACAGATACGTCATATACCCGAGCTGTGGATTGGTGGGGACTTGGAGTGCTACTGTTTGAAATGTTGGTTGGAGAAGTAAGTGTAGTTGATGCTATGGCATTATATAATGCATGATTGGTAATGCTACAAAGTAGTGACGAAAATTCTAAGTTTTCGAAATACAAAGGCAAATAAGATTTCAAAATTCCCTTTTAAATTGATCGTAAATAATTTAACCCAATTCAGACCAGGCGCATAGCCATCATCATCATCATCATTTTGCTCCAGGAATGTGCTTCCTTCTATTTCTGGAGCCCAGCAGAGGTTCCCCGCATGCAGGGGTCAGCTGGTTTTTGCAGCCTAGTTGCCATCTTTCACGATCTTGAGCATCCAACCTTTGCAAACCTCTGGCAGTCATGTCACATTCTAGTACTTTCCACCTCTTTTTCGGTGTTCCTTTTTTTGTCCCATCAACTTCTAAGAGTAGTGCCTTTACTGAACCCCTTTCTTCATCCATTCTCTCCACATGTCCCAACCATCGCAACCTTTTGTCTCTCAGAAACTCTTCCAATCTCACTACACCCATCATTTCACGAATCTTCTCATTGTTCATTTTATCTTTTAAGGTTTTCCCGCATAGCATTTGCAACGTTTCTTGGTTCCCACAATTGGGAAAAGTTGGGAATTTGGTAAAGGCATTTCCCGACCGGGAAAAAGTCGGGAAAAGTGAGCGCTAATATTGAATAAGTATGAAAGACAGTTTGGCAAAAATAGCGCTCTACACCAGTAGAAACTAATGCGATTGGAGCGCATAAATATTAAATATCTCGTTTGTCTTTCTAATACTTCTCTTAAGGCCATAAAAATAGTAATAACACATCTGGATGTGTTGTGTTAAAGCTTCAAGAACGTTGGTCCTGCCGATTCATTTTGTCACAATGCAGGTTAAACAAAACTTGAATTTAAGAGCATTATTATGCTGTAGTTAAAGAGTATTGTTAACATCAAAGGCAATAAAGCAAACGGAAGAATTCAAGTGACACCGGTAGCCAACTAGCACTGAAGGAGAAATAGCGTGGTATACGCAGACAGCTGGCAAAAGTTTAGCAGAAAACAGAAGAAGGCTATTTCAACAGCTGCTGCATTCGAATGAAATTCAGAGATTATTAACCTACTACACATTAATAATGCACTGATAGCCTACGGTAGGCTGTCTGCCTAGACCATGTTTGGCTTTTAAGTTAAGTTGAGAAATTTACTAGCCTATGTGCTAATAAAATACAAGCTATCAGCAAAGATTGCTAAGTTACACAGACTCTTTAGTATGATTGGATTTCTATTCAGAAAACATTAGCAAGTTTTATTGTACATAATTGAAAGCTTCGTGAATTAGTATAAAAAATTGAAATAGTGCGATGTACCTCATTTTTTTACATATTTTTTACATAAACAGTTAAATGCAGAAAAATGAGAGAGACTTGCTCTTGAGTTAACTGCAAAACACAGATTAAGAATTTTGTATGAGAATTAAGAATATAATTGTATAATATGACAAAATTGGTCAATTGTTAGTTCTCAATACAGGGGCTGCAGAGTTTACTAGTCCTATGTATTGTTGAGAGCAATATCGAATGTGAGATGATTGCAGATATACAAAAGAAGTGCTTATTTCACAGAAAATTTACAATCAACGAAACAGCACAAGATACGGTGCGCTGCAGTACTCTAGTTTTCTCTTTTATGATGGATTTTCTGGTAAAATAGTCTTTCCAATACGGTGCGCTGCAGTACTCTAGTTTTCTCTTTTATGATAGATTTTCTGGTAAAATAGTCTTTCCGTATGCAAAACCGATAGCGGATACTCTTCTTAAGTTGTTAGATGTGATGATAGACAGACAAGTTGATAATTCAACTGATTATTAATTTTTGTTCTTTATAGCATAACTTGACATACTGGTTAGTGAAAATTGTGGCGAAGTATTTTTGAGTTTACTACTGTTACATAGGTACATGGATGCGGGAATTTTTTTTGTTAGAGTTGCAAAATTTAAAAAAAGGTGAAGTTAAGATATTAAAAGGGCACTTTTAGAATTTCAAAATTTATAGTTAGAATTTCACATCTGATTTTTTTGTGTTCGTATTGTAGATGTAGTTTCAATTTAGATGGGCAAAGACTTGACCCTCTTTTCCCCTGATTGGAGGAAATAAAAGTTAAGGCAGTGGTTTCACCCCCCTGCCACGCTTCCGGTTCCCATCTGTAGGTGTTTGTTTCTTTGTAAACTGCAGAATTATAAGTATTTCAGAATAGTCCATTCATTGCCCACAAGTGTCTTTTGTGTTCAATCACGTGCAACATGCACCCCTTCTACCTATGTAGTGCTGAGTAGCCTATGCCTCGTACTTCCTTTCGACCACAACAAGTAAACTGCTTGACCTTAATTATGCCGAATCGAGAATTTTAGTCCTGTAGTGATGGATATAGCAGCCGCTTGGATACGACCTTTCAGCCTGTGGTCTAAACACTATGCCGCATTGCCTCCATCTTGTATGAATCCAAACACCATGAACAATCACTTAGCAATTAAGAAATGTCCATTACTTTAGTATTTAGTAGTCTTTATCCATGTAGCAATTGAGTTCTGTTGAGTTAGTTTTTGGATTGTGTTAAAATAACTGCAATTTTGTGTATTCCAGATGCCTAGAGTTAGTTTATTTTAAGCAAATTTTGGTATGGAAAAAGTAGGAAATTTTTTGTTGACAAATGCGTGGGAACCCTGGATAGGTTTGTATGAATCAAAGATTAAAGATAATACAGTTTAGTTGGCCACATTTAGGAGACCATGCCAAATGGGCCCCTTAAAATTTTTAAATCTTTATTACGAAGTACTCTATCTAGACTTATTTGATTTTAAAGAGTGCCAGTAGGCTAATATTAGAAAAAGATAAAAGATGCCAAACTTGGCAATGCTATGCTGGACAATTAGCCCTTAAATGGGCCTTCAAACTATAAGATGAATTCTCATAATGAATTGATATCACAGAAAAGTAGAAGTGTCAAGCTCATGGGATTACTCCAATATTTAAGACGTTGAAGTACTTGATCTTAATGGCTTTGTTAGATTTAAGCTAGATGTCGAAGTTTTTTTAATAAACTGTCTCGTGTGACATTGAAAAAATCTTCTTTTCTTCAAAATTTTTGAACAATTTTATTAAGAAAGCTTTGGTACTGAATAATGGATTTAATACAATATACTGTACAATATCCTATATGTTAGCTATTGGGTGGCACTGCTAAATAGTGTTCTCAGAATAGGAATAGCTGTAAAATGCGTGCTTATTTCTGGCTGTGGTTGGTGTTAAGTTTGGCTGATGTAATATTTAAAGATTGCTGTATATTATTTCATAATGAATTGAAAAACTGTTAGGAACTCCTAATAGCTGTTTGATTGACATTACCTGATTATTTTGATAACCTCAAAGCTGTTAAAATGAACTCAAAAGAGCATAATGTGCAAAAGAAGGAAATAATTTTTCGTAAATAGTTATTTAACTGCAAACATTACACCTAGGGTAATCGAGTTCTGGAGTAAATTAATATAATTTTTCAGAGTGAAGTTGTGCAATATCACTTATAAATTTATAATATTTTTGATTTTTTGTTTCTAAATTTTGTTTGTGTATGTATTTTTTTCCATGCTAATTGCTAAGGCAAGCTTTGTTTTGATTTAATTCCTAAATTTTGAGAAAAATCGGTAGAAGTGTTCATACATGTGCGTTAGGTGGTTCATATTTGATCGACTTTTAAAAGTTTTTAAGTCTGACCCCTTCAAGAAGTAGTGTCATTTCATGAAAAATAACTTGTATAAAATTTTTTTGAAAAATTTGTATATGTAGGTGTGCTCCAGACCCCTAAAAATTTAGAAATTTTATCAAATTTTGGTATTTTTGGCATATTGACCTTAGTGTCACCTCATATTTGTCAAAATTTGACACTCATATGCGTCGTAAATGCAATGTTGTGGTCATATTTGATTTTTACCACTATGTGGCGCTATAGTTTAAATCATGAATATTGGTAAAATTTTGTAGTTTCCTAATCCAGAACAATGGCATTGATATTCAGAACCACATTTTCAGCAATGGGTGTTCCAAAACTTCTCTGTGATGGTGCTTTTATGTTGCAGGATAACTGTATATTTTTTTATTGTCCTTCACAGAGACTTCAAACCTTTTGCATTTATTCACAAATTCTCTTTTATTTTCAGTAGAACTAACAATTTTTCACAAAACAACTATTTCTACTTTAGTTTAGATGGGTTAGTATATTTTTCTTTAAATAGTTTTTGACTACGTGACAATATTGTGGGATCTTGTAGCCATCTAGCCGAGTTGACATCTCTTATTTAGTAGTCATTTTGTGACTACATGACAATATTGTGGGATCTTGTAGCCATCGAGCCAAGTTAACATCTTTTATTTGGTCGTCAATTCAAATTGCCTACCTGGCTTCGTATGCTAAATGTCAAACAAAAAAGCTGTGAATTTCTTTTGAGCTCTTTTCAGTTTGGCTTTAAGACTCAACTTAAAGCTAGGTATTGAATCCAATTGTCAGTTTTCAAGTTTCATGGAAAATAACTTGAATTTAGTGAACCAAAGACTTATATTAAAACTGTTGATAGCTAAGAAGCAACTGTATCATCAGAAGTTTATGGGTGAGCTCAACTCTGTCTTCACAGAAAGGCTGACCTTTTTTGTTGCGTATCCTGCTTTCGAAGGTATCTGTTTTTTTCCAAACAAAATGTTACTGCCATTTTTGGAGTTCCAGTAAAAACTAATAATAGCTGGAGCAACACTATACATCTTCAAAGTACATGTATGATTTATTGTTTTGGAGTGTTTGGCTTTTGCTGGTTGTACAATATGCAATAGACTCTGTGATTGTAATACAGTATTCTTTACTCCAACACTACGGTAGGCAAACGTGTTTTACAATAATTGTCTTGTCAAATTTAAAATATTTGCTTCGACTGTGGTTTTCAAGTTTCAAATAAAAGCTGAAAGCAAAGACATTCAACATTGACTTTTAATTTTAGTGCTGTTGTCCAACTTGCAAAAATTTGTTGGTGATTTTAACTTTTTCATTTTAATAATGTTTTTGAAATATAAACTTATATCTGTGGCTATCTGAATTCACAGTTGTTTTTATAGCCTAAGTTAAGTTTTATCGAACCTTGTAATAACTTACTGCAAATTATTGTAATTGAGACTCCATCATAAAGTTGTTTTGTGACTAGTTTAAAATCAGAGTTGAATCAAAACTGACTTTACAAAAAAGTTAGTATTGGTCATAATTATATATTCCTAATTTTTTCATTGTATATTTTTCTTGAATTTTTACCAGTTTTGTTGATTGTGCGCGTTTAATGATCATAGTCGAAAAACTTTAGATTGTCTATTTTTCAAAATTATTCTGCTCTACTGTTTCTTCACAAAATATTAAGAGCTGCGATATTCCTATAAAACAAGTGTAGCTCAAGTTTTTACAGAATTTTGCTCTAAAAGAAAAGCCCTTCGTCAAGAATGGTTTTAAACTTCAAATTATTCTTCATTTTATATTTCAATCATTCAATTACGTTGTTAATCAATGTGGTGTGTAATTATATTTCGATCTACTTTAGTTAATTTAAGTTACAACTCAATATTTTTCAATCAAAAAAATACTTGGTTTAAAGTTTTTAAACCAAAAAATGTCACTGTAAATTTCCAACCGTGAAGTTTTTGAAATATCGGAAGAAAGTATAGCTGCGATCTGATATTCTGACACCATTTGGGAATTTTGTCCCTAAATTCAGGTAAAGACCAAAAAAAAAGGTTTTTGCTGCATTCTGGTTCTATCTCAGTCCGGAATTTCGGATTTCTTGAGATTGTAATTATATTTTATTTATCAAGTTGCCTTGGCAAGGAGACAGCGAAGGGACGTTTTAGTCTTCAAGCCAAGCTGCCACCTGCCCATCTGTCTACAACACATGGCGGAAGCTGTGAATACCAATTTTTATAGTCTTTGGTTTGACTTAGATCGGGAATCAAACTCGAGTCTACCATTTCTGTAGCAGACGCTCTATCCACTCGACCACTGATTGGTTGTATTCACAGCTTGTAGACATGTATGTTGACAAGTGGATGTTACTTGCCAGAAAAATAAGGGGGCCAAAAATATTTTGCCCCGCTCACTGTTAAACCCAAGTGGGCGCCGACCCCCTGCCCCCCCAAAATCGACGCCTATGTAACTGACACCATATAAAAGTGACATTATATAGAAGTTCGAAACACCCATTGCTGAAAATGTGATTCCAAATATCAATATTGTAGTCACTTGGGCATAAGTATTGTAGTAGGCGGGGTCTTGTAATGGGATAACTCAGTTTAGAACTGAAACAACAATGATATAATATTAGTTCAGCTATCGAGCTCATAAAGTGACCAAAGTTTTTACTTCTGTGTACAATAGCTGTATATCACAAAGTCCGGTATAATTCATCGAGGTAGCATTTATGCTGGTTGCATTATTATTTGCATATAATTTTTATAATTATTACCAGCTTGCATCATCGTTATTGTAATTATTGAGCATGGATGTCAAAACCAAAATTTCTGCAATGGCATCCCTGCCAAAAGTTTAAAAGCAGAAAATTTCGAAAAAGAGTTCTAAAGTTTGAAAGAGAGAAAATTTTAGCAAATAATCATCAGATGCATTCGAAGAAAATTCGAGCTAATCATCAGAGTAAAAAAATTGATCAAATCATAAGAAGCAATCGTATCGGCATTATCAGCTATCGAATCGACATGAAGTCAACAATCAAGACCACACTACGATCAAGAACGTCAGCAACAATTTTCTCTTCGAACTTGGAATGCATCAACAACACAATAAACAAATTAACAGTAAATTGTTTACACTTTAATAAACCAAACAAAAACAAAGAAAAAAGAAAAGAAAACAAGCTAGGCCTACTTCGGCATGTATCAGTTTAACTAAGTTTATTTGTCTGCCACTTTGGTAGCATGCAATTATTGTTTCCATTTTGGTTTTGCTTCTGCCTGTGTTTAACAGCTGATGGAAATGCATAATATTAATATAGAAATCACTCTCCCACGAAATAATGTGTCACATTGTTTTTGATTGTCACCAGCAGCAACTATGATTATTGCTGGTTATACAATGTTGCAGTAACGTTTATTTTTCCTTTTTACCGCCGTTGCGTAGAGCATTTTTTCCTATATTGAGATGTAAGCAAAACGCTATAGATATTTTTCATTCTTTTGTTAACCCCAGAAAGACTAAATTAAAACATTTGAATGCACTCAGCTAAACTTTTTGTCTTGTGGATATTGTCTCAAGCAAGCAACTGCATTGCAACAATCCACTTAGGGAGCACATTTCCGCAACTCATCACGACGACATGCCGACACCAGATGCGAAGTTTTTGGCACTTTTGTGTATGTCTTGTCCTTGTGCAGTAATCAGAGCTCACAGACTCCTAACAATCGCATATTTTTCTTCTTAAGTTGAGGGAAGCATAGCTGGTCTCATGCAAATGAAAATTCTTTCCGAAATTTGTTAGCGTTGGCAGATTCCTTTCACTTTACCCTTGTGATCAATACCACAAATTGAATTTAACAGATTCACTCGTATTTTCGTGTAACTGCAATTTGTTTTGCATATATTTTTCATGGAAGCGATTTGTGCATTTCCTATAACCACTTAACATATGTACAGTACATCATTGCAACTTGCTGACATTTGACCTTGCCTTTTCACCAGAACTTTAAGGATTTTCAAATTTAACGTCCTCTCCCTTCCTTGTCCATTAAATTCAAAAATCTGGGGAGGAAAAATGTAGCCACTTGGGTATAAGCAGGAATGGGCATTTCAGAATAGTTGGCTATTCCAGGATTATTTCGAATAGCTAAAACCGAATCCAGAATACCGAATCCTATTCTGGTTTAAATTAGCTTAATTTGCTGAAAAAGTGAACTACCAGTCAACCTCCACCAATACCAGAAAAAATTTATTCAACGATTTGCATAATTAAAGCAGCACTTTATTGCAGTACATGACATTGAGTGCTTCTAAATGTTCATCACTTAGTTGCGTTCTTAATTTGCTCACAGTCAAGCCTGCACAAGAGAAACATCTTTCGGAAGAAGCCGATGTTGGAGGAATGCAAAGGTATTTTGAAGCAAGTTGCTTCAAATGGGAAAGTTGAGAATTTGTTGACCACCATTTCATGTGTCCAGCTTTAAAAGGTTAAAAAGTTTGAATTTTGGAGGGCCCTATTTGGGGAGAACTTTTTTTTGTATTTACCTACCCTGAAAATTTCACCCCCCCCCCAACTTAGCACCCCCGATTTGTGTCGCTCAAACGTCCTCCCTGATATCTTCAATCGCTCAAACTTTGTATACAGTTTGTTTAGCGGTTTGAAAGTAAACAGCGGCAGAAGAAAAAAAATAAAGTTAAAAAAAAGATGCAAAACAAGGAAAACAGTATTCAAGTTTGGGTAAACGAACATTCTCTATAAGAAAGACGATTGATTGTGTGCTCAAAAATCTCAAACCATTTTTCATCAATATCGGTAATTACCAAGATATATCAGTTCAAATTCGTCAACTTTTTCCAATTTTCCACCTGTAAAAGTTTGGTCACTTGACCTGGCGCCTCCAAATTTGGTTTGCATAAAGCATTTATAGGCAACCATATTGTTTCCAAGTTTCAGCTTTGCAAGTCAAGTGGTTTTTGAGTTATAGGCAAATTAACAAATTTTCAAGCCAAAAATCGACATTTTTTTATGTTTTTTTTGTCTCAATTCATGATCACGTGATCTAGGATCCCCAACATTGGCACATATGACGTTTTAATTAATTCTTATGTTGGGTCCAAATTTTAACTTTTTAGGTTTACTGTTTGCCACTTACAGGCAAATCCATCCTCATCTGCCAAACTCGCAAACAAACACAACGGAACTATACGTGCTCTCGCGAAGTCTCAATTCAAAAGCAAATGGCTCTCTACACTTTTATGAGAATTAACTGCAAACAGCTTTTACTAACGTAATTGCGTTGATTTGAAACCGGTTCCAAGTATCTGGATTATATGTTAATTTGGATTCTGGATTGTTTGGGATTCGAATTCTTCTGGGTTCTGTTTTCTGAAATGCCCATCCCAAGGCATAAGTATTGTAGTAGGCAGGGTTCTGTAATGGGATAACCCAGTTTAGAACTGAAACAACGCTGATATAATAGTATTTCAGCTATCAAGCACTTAAAGTGACTAAAGTTTATACTTCTGTGTGCGATAGCTGTGTATCATCAAGTCTGGCAGAAATATAATTCATCGAGGTCGCATTTATACTGGTCGCATTATTATCAGCATATAATTTTTGTAGTTGTTGCGAGCTTTCATCATTATTGTAATAATCATCATAGTAATAGGCCTACACCAAAAAGACAAAAACTCCGAGTGCAATCAGAACCTGTGGATTAGAAAACCCATAAACAAATCCTACAATATCATTGTTTTGGATTACGAAACTACAAAATTTTACCAATATTCATGATTTAAACTGTAGCGCCACTTAGTGGTAGAAATCAAAAATGACCACAATATTGCATTTACAGCACATATGAGTGTCAAATTTTGACTAATATGAGGTGGCACATCATTTTAAACATCAGTTGTTACAGTTTTAGCTTAAAAAATTCATTAAGGTCAATATGCCAAAAATACCAAAACTTGATAAAATTTCCAAATTTTGAGGGGCCTGGGGCACCCCTACACATAAAATTTTTGTTAATTTTACACAAGTTATTTTTTCATGAAATGACACAACTTAAAGGGGTCAGACTTAGAACTTTCAAAGGTCGATCAAATATGGACCACTCTAATGTGCTTAATAAAATTCTTTGAAAAATTTTGCAGTGAGCTAGTTAAGGATGTAGATTTGATATTTAGGATAGTGTGTCAAGATGATGGAAGTTACAAAATCCAAAAATCATTTTGGCATTTTCAGGTCAAAAAGTTTTTTCTCTGTTCTTGTTTTAATCGCAGCAAAACGTTACGGTCGAAATATTTGTTTTTATGAGGGTTTTTGTTTGTAACCACAATTTTAACAATTGCGCTGCTATGTAAAAATTCAACAAACTCCTTAAACTCAGCAGAGTTGTAACTTACATGTTACAGATATCGTTTCTACACATATATATTTTGAAAGTCGTTAACCACAAACCTGATCAAGTTAATGGAACATTATGAAATTCGAAAGCGATGTATTTCAGATCTGACTATCAACAACCATAAACACGCTCAGCACAATTGTGAAGTTCTTTAGTTCAGTTAAGTTAAATACTTTCGCAAAGTCCCCGAATATCGCTTGCGATCTTAAATTCTAGTTGGCATTTGAGACTCAACTATTCTATTGCTCCACACTCGCATAATATTTCATCTAACTTTTACTATTGCACCACAATCATTCGATTACGCTAGGAATTGTAATCAGTAGGGCCTACATACTGCACATAAATTGCCAGATGTAGTAATGTGTTACTGTAACTTATCACTCTTAATAAAATTATCGCTGTTTTTCAGCACTACTAAAAAGAAATTTTGACCAGTCGGTAATAAAACTTATAAATTAATAACTGAATTATAATTACGAAAAAAATTGATTTTATTGCCTTATAAAAAATATTCACCTAACTGTAAAAATTGATTTTTTATTGACCTATCAAATTAAGAATATGAAACATACTCTGTATCCAGAGTTCTTGCAAAAAATCACGTCATTTAAACGTACTACTTAAAAAATTGATTTTAGTAAAAAAACTTGCCCTAATTATTAGTAAATTATCTCGAGCTGTTGGAATAGTGTGCAAGTTGAAGCATATTTTACCTCTTTGTATACTGAAAGACTATACTTCGCTTTTTATCAACCTCACGTACACTATGTACTATTATTGTGGGCTAATAAGTGGCACTAGGAAGTAATAAGTGCGACATACAAGACTAATCTTAAACCTTTGGAAACTCTTCAAAACAAAACCATGAGAACAATTTGTAACAGCCAGTGGAATGAGAGCGCAAAACCCCTCCATCACAAACTCAAAATTTTAAAACTGGAAGAGTTAATTAGTTTAGAAACATCTAAATTTATGTTTAATTTTGAGAATTGTACATTACCAATTTTTTTTCGTTTTTTTGTGAAACTTCTCATGTCATGATCGATCAACTCGTCCAACGGAAAAAAAATCCATTATTGTTGCCAAGGTATCAAACTAATCGCCTGCAAAGATCAAAATTTAGAGGAGTGAAAGTCTGCAGTCTTGTTCCCAGCAGTTTGAATCTTTGCTCTATCAAAGATTAAATATCTGTATAAACGTTGTTTTTTAGAAAAATATTAATCTCTGGTAGTCAATTAATTGGTCTGCCTAATGCGCTCGATGTATTTCCACTGTACTCATAATAGTGGTTGCTTACATTCATTATTATTGTTTGTATTTATTGGTTTTTCCTCAATTGATTTATGGGAAACCGCTAGACTTGAAGGCCTTTAGTTGGTCACTTTGCAGCTTCCTGCGTATGTATGCTACCGTTTTGTTTGCTTAATTATTTGTTTGTTGTTGTTTTTTTATAACTGGAGCAAGTTTTCATTGACTTAAAACTTAAAAAAATTGACATTATTGACCCAACAAAACTTGGCCTGATATGCTTCGCAGTCATACCTGAGTGGTTTTTCTATTGCGACGTCGCAGTGACCTGGGGTTAAATAGCCATATGCACTGAAATGTGGAACAAATTGGAAATAAAGATATTTATTGAGACTTTCAAGATTTTACATAAAAACTAACATTTAATAAACGAAAGCACACAAATTCTCAACGAAAAAACTTCAAAACAAGTCTATGTGTAAGTATTACGATAAACAGTAACACTGCAAGCTAATCACCATGTAGACGAGGTAAAGTGTGAAATCATGATAGTAATGTTGTACTTTGATTTTGGGAGCTGACTAGCTAGACCAGGCGTTTGAGCTAACTTTTGCTTCAGTTCACAAATATCAGCCCCTTCAAAACGTTCACAATCGCTTTCACTTTATGTTAGTTCTTTTTGCATATGAAGTAGCATTTAACCAGTACCCACGATCCCCATCTTGAAAGAACAGGCTTTGGAGGGTAACTTATAGTAGCAAATTTGGCTTTACTCAATTTTGTTTTTAATTTTTACTAATATTTCCTCTGAAAATTACCTGAGTAACATCTTCAAAGTTAGATCTGACTTTTATAGCACAATTGCACAATATGTGCTGCGCATGTCACATGAAACCGCTAAAATACAGAAATTTCAGTGTTACACCTGTAGCCACCATATATTTTGCAGCACCAGAGAATAACCTATAGATAAGAGCTTCTGCTAGTTTCAAGGGTTGTGTCAGGCTATAGCCCCCTGGCCATTAGCCTGTCGACCAAAATGCGCTATAATACCACGTTTTTTCGCACTTCTGAAATAGTCTTTTGAAGTGATATGGATTTAAAAGTGGTTTAAAGCCACGTATAAAACATTTTGGGGGGGGCTAATATTAATCAAAAATAAAGCTCCTAAATCAGTAAAACTTTGAAAATAACTAAAAATGAGCAACAAAGTCCGATCGCTTAATGCAAAATGCCTGACATAGGATTCATCAAACAAATTATGGATGGGTAGGGGTTTTCTTTGTTAATTACAATCACTTCTCTCTCATCTCGTTTCATTAGGCCCTTACCCCAAATCGCCCCAAATTATCTTTCTTTATAACATGCACCTGAATTCAGTTAATATTTGTGTGTTTTTTCGAATTATATCAGATTTAATGATATCACTGGCTAGTCATAAAAAGACTAAAATTTCACAATTTAGTCAGCCCACTCAACTTAAATTTACGCACCCAGTTTAATTATGTTTTGCAGCCAATGCTAATTTCTATGCCACGTTTGAAAAGCATTAATTTGATCAAAATAGGCTTAAAATTAAGATATTTTTGCAAAAAAATGCAAAATCTTCGAACGCTGAGGGCTCCACCCCAGACACCCTCAAACATCCCCCGATTGCAGATTTATGGCTACACACCTAGCTGTCGCTATTTGGGGGTGATAAACTGAAAAGTGAGTAATAATTACAAAAGATTGGCTGCATTGCCCTACAAAATGAATATTGACCTAACGGTAAAAAATTGACTTTTTATTCATCAATCAAATTAAGAATATGAAACTGACTCTTTCTAGCCAGAGTTATTGAAAAACATGTTATCATTCCAACTTACTACTAAAAAATTAATTTTATTGGAAAAACTTGCCATATATATAACATTGTTATTTGCTTACACTATTTGTGAGAGAAATAAACTTTCCGTTCTAAGTGGCAGTTTTATGGTTTTCTGTCATTTTTAAAACATTAAACTAATGGCCAATGTCGCTTTTGCTTTGTCATAACCATCTTGTGTAGCAAGCAAGGTCAACTGACCGCGAAAACATGGTTTCGTCACAGTGATTTGGTGACTGATTTCATCGCAGTGATTTTGTCACAAAGTGAGGGTTTGGGCAAGATGGCTCTGGGATAGTAAAATATGCTTATGATTGCTCTTCTCAGCCAATTGGCGTCATTCCAGTTTGTCATGGACCCCTTGTACAATACGTTCACCCATAATGTGTTGATGCTAAATGTAAAAATTTTTTAGAAAATTTCAACTTAGTGTTAAACTGTAAAGGTGCGTTTAGACTGGACGCGAAGCAACGCGAAGCGAAGGTTGGCGACCTTCGCCAACCTTCGCGAGTGGTCGATTACGTCACTCGCGAAGGTTGGCAACCTTCGCGAGTGGTTGCTAATCTTTGCGACTGGTCGCTTCATTGGCTAATTTTAATAACTTACTTTTAAAATGTACTCAATGAGCAGAAACCTTTGTGTACTTTATTATTGAAGCGCTATTGTAGTAGTCACGGGTTCTGTTTCGTCATAGGGCACTGGAGTTACCGGTAAAACGAAGATTAAGTTTATATTATGTTATCACACAATAACCATGAAAAAGAATCTAGACTAATAATAGCAGAGGTAACAAAACAATCTTGAGAAAAAAGTTTGTAAAGTATAAGTGAAAAACGAAGTACAGTAGATCGAATTTGGAAATAAAAAGACTAGTCATTTCTTTAAAAACGTAATAGTACAGCCTATTTACTAGCTATCAATGATTTGTTAAGATCCTTCACTGAAAACTTGCCATAATCTGATAATCTGTTTTGACGATGACAGTTCTGGGTTTTAATGCAGAAACGCAAAAAGCTGGAAACAGATGTCAAAAGTTTTCTTTAGGTGTTTACTCAGTTAACAAATCCTTAAACGCTTTCACCATCCATGTCTCTTTATGGTAGTGGTAGATCAAGCGGTATCTTGTAGAGTGTGGACCAATAGGCTAGTCTATAGGTACATTTAGAGCATAAACTATGTTGTTTTTTTGATGTGATTTTTCTTTTCCAGGCAAGCATGTTATTATACCTGTAGTAAGCTTAAACAGTTGTTTGTATTTGTTATTTAGTGCTGTTTGTGAAGACTCCCAATGTTAACGCTATGAGTGAAACTGAAAGCTGGATTTGTCATCAGTTATGTAGTGGATTTTTTGCTTATTGTGCAATGAATTGCTGTGTTGATTTGCTGGAGAAAGCAAAAAAACATTGCAGTTTTTGCATGATTTGACACAATCATCGAAGGACAAGAATTTAGCACAGTAATACCAGCAGTTGCTTTGAGGAAAAGTCAGCTTCTAAAACTAAGTTTGGTGTTTTACTCGCTAGCGGAGCGCTTATTGATGTTTAGTGCGAAGCTAAATGCTTTTGAGAGCATTTTATGATGATGATGATTTTATTAGTTTGCATTTTCTTGCGGTACCAGTAGGCTATGTTGCGACGGTCGCGTTTACCTCAAAGGGCTTTGCTCCAAACCACCGTTTGTAAGATACAGACAAACTTATAGCTGTAAGGTCAAGCCCCTTCTTCTTAGCAAGTTTTTGGTTATGTCCCTAATAAAAAACATTTAGATTTTTTATGTGAAAATTGTTACTCAAGCATCTGAATAAAAGTGTAGTTAGTTCTCACATTTTCATGTAACTGACGCTTCCTTCCCCAGTCCAATTATTATTATTATAAATGCTGTATCAAGTTTTTTGTTTAGTGGTGACTAATGAGCATGGAACAATATTAATTGACTTGCTTGGCAGCTACTTCTCTAGCCAATAAAAGTAACCCCAGCAAAAAATTGAACTCACTTTCTACTGGTTAGATGTATATTGGCTTTCTAGTTCTACCTGATTACACTATAACTGTAATTGTAATGATGGAACTTCAGACTGAAGTATGTTTACTTTGTCACTTTATTCACCATGTAAAGCAGTTAAAATTTTAAAAGGCAGTAAAAATATTTTAAAATTCACAAACAACTAAATTCAGATATTACACAAAGACACAGTAAATGAATATTTAACACACTTGACACTTCTATTTTCATCACATAGGACTAGAGTAAAAAAATCACTACCAGACTACAATATTCATTATAAGACTTGGGGAAGTCCAAAACCAGAAAACCATTGCTTCCAGTTCAACTTGATCATGATCACAAACCTTCAGAAACAAGGACTTTTAAGAGGACATTCAGAAGAAAAAGCTCCATGTTTGTAGCTATTCAAAGAAGTGACTACCAATTAGGCCAATCCAAAAGTTCACTGTTCATAGGAATTTTTCGATTTTTTGTATCTATCTAGCTCTTGTATGTAGCAGTGTAGCTTGAAACCAATTCTAAATACAGTTTTATTCATCAAGTTGGCTTGGTCAAGTAGGCTAGACAGTGAAAAAACTTTTGCGAGTTTTCCAGTATTCAAGGATTTGTTCAATTGTGGTTACTTTTAAAACAACAAGGTAACAAACAATGGGTAAAAACACATTCAAAACTAGCCTGTTGGTGGGTTATTTTATATTCTGAAAAAACAGCAACACCATGATAGTTTAAGTTTACTTTAAGACAAAAAAGCAAAAACTGCTCAGCCAAAAGAACCACTGGACTGATACAATAGCTTCTGCTATGCTGCACAGAATAAAAAGTTTTGTTTTAAAAGCTAGATGTCGTGGGGCTAGGCCTACTACTTTGGTGTATTCATTATAATGAAGCTCTGAGATCCAGCATAGCTATGAAAAATCACTCTAGGATTTACAGCCTTAGCTGTCTAGATCCAAATTAACTTGGCTAGCCTAGGGCTATAGCGAATCTAACTTTGCCAACAACCTACTCTTTGGACTGATAAATCGGCGCTAAACCATACAAATATACTATTTACATTATTTTCTAGCAAACTGCGATCGTAAAAATCTGATCAGTGATTTAGTAGGTGATTTTACTACAGCCTGCAAGCAAGCGATGTAGCGCAACTGCTCGCTAAGGTTGCGAGCGGTTGCAACCTTTCGCGAGCTGTCGATGACGTCAAATTTTGGTTGCTTTGCGTTGCTTCGCGTCCAGTCTAAACGCACCTTTAATGCTTGACGTTCAACGTTGTCGACTTCTGTGATGTCAAAACGACCAACCATCAACCCTGCTGCTGCAAGCAGCTCAAGTCGATCATGCACAGAGTTGAACAATGCTGTTTGTGCTGAGAGCTAACAGCTCGAAGCAGTTTTGTCGAAGTCTGTGTATTGTTTTGTTGTTGTTTTTTTGGCTAATGCATTTGTAGAAGACAAATAAATGAACAATTTTGAGGTGGTGCAGAATTTGAATATGACTTTCAATAAAGTCAATTTCATTTTGCTTTCGCAATAAGCTTTTCGGACAGAACTCTTTAGTTGCGATCTCGGTCTGGTTTGGTATGTGGTGAGCAGGATCTTGTAAAGGCCAAATGCGATGTAAGGAGATTGTACAATAGTAAGGGAAACGCAATCCATCCAGTGACAGCAGGCTTTGATCGTATCGAAACAGTTGTAGAGTGATTACGAACTGCTTTTGCCCGCACAAATCTGGTTTTTTCCGTGAAATATAAATCACTTCCAACAGGCTCAAGTAAAACTGAGAGCGAGTTGTGATTAGGATTTCAAACCACAAATCAGAATAGTTGCGTGCGCACTGATTGGATTCCAACAAATGTTGGCCATGGCTGAATCGCTCTCTGGTTCGAATTGAGTCTTTCTTTTTGCTTTGCATTTTTTATTAGGCTGGTTTCCGGTTGGTTGAGATCGGTGAATTTCCTGTTCCTGAGTAAGGGTGGATTTTTGCCTTATTGCTTTTGGAACATGTTGCTTGATGCGTTCTTGAAGCCTTTGAGTAGTGCGACCTACGTACCGACTATCACAGTGGCACACGTATTCATAAAAACATTCTTTGATGTCAGGTAGCACATCCTTTTTGGCAGCAGGTAACATGCATTGGCTTGAGAAAATCAAGCGTGGTGACACTGCTCCGTAACAATTTAGCACAGTACTTTTGACTTGATGTTCCAATTGCTAAGAAGCTGAGCCTATCCACGGGGCTATAAGGTACACTGGACACTTTTCTGGTTCGAAGGGTTTGGCTGTAGAAAATTGCGCAATTTTTTTGGATATGTGCTTGAGTACTATATCTTCGGGGCACTCGTTGTCAAGTAGGATCTTTTTGATAAAATCAATCTCTTGCTTAAGCTTGTTTTTCGTACATATCATAAGTACTCTGTGTACTAGCGCTTATGATATGAACGAAAAACAAATCCAAAAAAAACAAAATATACATATACAAAAAATGTAATCGCCACGCTGTTACACAGAGCACTTATGATATGTACGAAAAACAAGCTTAAGCAAGAGATTAATTTTATCAAAAAGATGTTGCTTCACAACGGGTACCCTGAAGATATAGTACTCAAGCACATATCCAAGAAAATTGCGCAATTTTCTACAGCCAAACCCTTCGAACCAGAAAAGTGTCCAGTGTACCTTATAGCCCCGTGGATAGGCTCAGCTTCTCAGCAATTGGAACATCAAGTCAAAAGTGCTGTGCTAAATTGTTACGGAGCAGTGTCACCACGCTTGATTTTCTCAAGCCAATGCATGCTACCTGCTGCCAAAAAGGATGTGCTACCTGCCAATCAAAGAATGCTTTTATGAATACGTCACTACTCAAAGGCTTCAGGAACGCATCAAGCAACATGTTCCAAAAGCAATAAGGCAAAAATCCACCTTTACTCAGGAACAGGAAATTCACCGATCTCAACCAACCGGAAACCAGCTTAATAAAAAATGCAAAGCAAAAAGAAAGACTCAATTCGAACCAGAGAGCGATTCAGCCATTGGCCAACATTTGTTGGAATCCAATCAGTGCGCACGCAACTATTCTGATTCACGGTTTGAAATCCTAATCACAACTCGTTCTCAGTTTCACTTGAGCCTGTTGGAAGTGATTTATATTTCACGGAAAAAACCAGATTTGTGCGGGCAAAAGCAGTTCGTATTCACCCTACAACTGTTTCGGTAAGATCAAAGCCTGCTGTCACTGGATAGATTGCGTTTCTCCTTACTGCAGAGTGCATTTCTCCTTACTGCATTTAATCTTTAAAAGATCCTGCTCACCACATACCAAACCAGACATAGATCGATCGCAACTGAAGAGTTCTGTCCGAAAAGCTTAATGTGAAAGCAAAATAAAATCGACTTTATTGAAAGTCATTTTCTGAAGACAAATAGTTCAACAATGAACTTACAGTGCCACATAGAGATATTCTTCTATATAGCAACACAATCACATGTGTTATAGTGATATTGAATACGATATAGATACTGTATAGGGGTCGAAATTAATCTTTTTGACAACTTGCCCGTCGGGCAAGAGATATGTGATGTCTACTTTCCCGAGGAAATTTCAACTTGCCCAAAAAAATAATTAACACAATTAGTTTTGAGGCTGTTTATCTTTGGAAAAAAATTTTGTAAAATGTACTGCTCGGCAAAAAACACTGAATTTGCATAACACGTCTATACTAATTCGAGAATTAAAAGTTTTTGTGCGCGATTGTTATGGTAAAGTGACGTAATAATTAGCTTTCTCTAAATGCATTACGCAAAAATTGATCTTTTGATTGTAATGCGTTTTCAATCGTGAAAAGTTTGGAAACTACATCAGCTAGAAAGCCGAAATTTTTTGCAAAAGTTATAGGAGCGAAAGCATCTTCAAAATAATCATAACAAAAATAATGCAAAATCCTTAACGTTGTCTTTATGCAATGCAGCGCAAGGTGTAGTTGTACTTGTGATATTTGAAACAGAGGTTAACGCGGGAAGCGTGGAAATTTTTTCTCAGAAAACGTATCACTTTGTGCCAAAAACTTGCAAAGCGCGTCTGCGTATCGAAAATTTACGTGCGATTAAACCAAGTGTTCATTGTGATGATATCAAAGCTGTGCTAAAAATAAAACAAGGAACAGCTTTCTCTACTTACATTTTATTTTAGTGCAACAAAAGCGGACTTAAACTGCATCTCTTAATAATCTTGCTTGATGTTGTTTGATACGCTGTATTTTGTTAGCTTGCCCGTTGGGCAGTCGAAAAATAACTTGCCCGAGGCGATTTCAGCTTGGCTCGGGCAACCGGGCAAGCGTTAATTTCGAACCCTGCTGTGGATTGACTATATCAGTGCAGTATCACCAATCGTATTATGATTTTCTGCAAACGAGTTTGGTAAAAAGTGCGAGTACTTTTAGCATTTAATAATAGAAACTCAGGATGAAAAGTTAGTGAAAATTTTCAGTTATCGAGTTTCTGAATATCATTCCGAACTTTTCAAGTTCCAATAGAATTTTTGTAAATTTTTTAGTCTCCGTTTCCTGGAGACGATGAAGAGGAAGTTTTCGATTCGATCGTCAACGATGAAGTTCGTTATCCTCGATTCCTCTCCACTGATGCGATCTCGATCATGAGAAGGCTTCTCCGGCGCAACCCAGATCGCAGACTCGGTGCCAGCGAGCGAGATGCAGAGGACGTGAAGAGACAGCCTTTTTTCAAGGTTCCTTTTATATTCTAGTTGAAGTCTGTTTCCTTTATTAAGTACGACTTTATTTGTTGTTGTTTTTTCAGTTTTCGTAAGTAGGGTTCCCACCTGGATGGCGGTTGAAAAATTTAGATTCTTTTGATTTCCCATTTTCCGGAAAATATGTGTCAGGATCCCGGGAAATTTTCATACCTTTTTATTACCAATTGTGCACTGTGCAGTTTTTGCAAGTGCTTTAAGGCTCTCTATCAGTTTCTGCGTCAAAATTAGTAGCTAGGCACAACTCTAGAAAGGCGCCGAAATTTTAGACAGATGAGAATTGGTGCGACCAGACTTGAGAATCAAACTAATCAACGATCCATACCTCATACTAAGGCAATCTAAATTTACTTTTACACTATTGACTGGTAACAACGAATAGGTTGCTTGCTTTCCATTTGAGGCATAACAAAATGACCTTGGTATTTTTTGGCGTCGCGTTTATGGAAAAGCACCTCTTGTTATAGCACAAACCCAGCTTTAATCACCTGTTCCAGTCATTAGTGATTCCATAATCTGACTAGAAGTTGGCAAAGAGATAAAAAAAAAAAAGAAAATCTTGTACTGCATTAGTGGGGCGACAACGTTGCATAGCTATACGGGCCATGAAGGACATGCATGTTTCAAACGTGTGAAATTAAATGCTGAGGAACGCCCTTCTTTAATTGCCTTTTCCAAGCGAAAGCGAGACATAACTAGATAGGAGCTTGCTGAGAAGCAACCCGTTTGAGCGACCGACGCATATATCTACAGATTTCAAAGAAACTAGCGCCCCAGCTTAAGCCGTTCAAAACATTGACTTTGGAGGGTCCATTTAGGAGATTTCAGGCGAGATGGGACCCCCAAACTATGTCAAAATATTTGTCTCTTAAACTTTACTAATATCAAAAAAATAGCTAGCACCCTAGCTTAAACCATTCAAAAAATCATTTTTGGGGGAATCCGTTTTGGGGTATCCTGGGAAGGTGGTACCCCCAAACTATGTCAAAATATTTGTGTGCTGAATATCTAATATCAAAAAAACTGGTTCCCTACGTTAAGTCGTTCAAAAAATTCATTTTTGGGGGTCCCCGGGGGATGGTACCCCAACCTATGTCAAAATATTTGTCTGTTAATTATCCACTGATATCAAAAAAAAAAAAAAACTGGCACCCTAGGTAAGCCTTTCAAAAATTGAATTTTGGGGGTCTCCGGGGTGGTGGTACTTTCAAATTATATCAAAATATTTGTCTGTGAATTATCTACTAATATAAAAAAAAACACTGGCACCCTAGGTTAAGCTGTTAAAAAAATTCAATTTGAGGGGGTCCTTGGAGTGAGGTGGTACCCGCAAACTGTGTCAAAATATATGTATTTTACATATCCACTGATATCAAACAACACTGGCACCCTACGTTAAGCCGTTCAAAAAATTAATTTTGGGGGAGTTCCCGGGAGGTATTCCCAAACTAAGTCAAAATGTTTGTCTTTTAAATATCTGCTGATGTCAAAAAAAACTGGCACCCTACGTTAAGCCATTCAAAAATATGTTTTTTGGGGTCCCCAGGGGTAGTACTTCCAAACCATGTCAAAATATTTGTCTCTCAGTATCAAAAATAACTGGCTCCCTATCTTGAGCCGTTTAAAAATTTAATTTTTTGTCGCCTCAATTCGGGGGGTTTCGTGGGGAGTGGCCCCCAAAAACATCGGGAGACAAAACACTATTTGCAGCTCAACAACTTTACACAAAAATTTGATGTTTTGTTGTTTATAAAAAGAGCGTACAAGATTTAGGAAGAAAAAAAAGAAAAAACGGTAGAAACAATCTAAACTAACACAAAATCAGTCAATTCCTTTAAAATCAATATATTAAAAACTAAAATGCTAAAATCGATTTCGCTCTCAAAGGACCATCATCAGTATTTGAAAAATGCAAAAATTTAGAAATACAAAGACCGGGCAAAAAGACTGCAACAGCTACTGCAAAAACTGTGGTGCATAAAAAAGACGTCACTGAGCTGAAAAGGCTAGTATAAACAAACGCGCAGTACAGTGCATCAGAAAAGAGCCGTAGTAAAGACTAAACAGTAAAAAGACCAAAAGGTGTAACAGTGTACAACAACAAGGAAATTACATTACAGAAAATATGGTTTTGTTTATGTTAATTTTCGCTTTGAGTTTATGGATCCACTGACTCTCATAAATATGTAAATTACTAGGGCTATAGGGTTTAATTACATAGAAAATTTCGTAGCACTCTGAAAGCTGAGGGTTAATTTGGTCCTGGTGAAAGTTAGCAAAATGGAGACGAAGAGCAGCGTTATCATTTATTTGTTGAGTATTGGCTTTCCATTGGCTACGGTGGGTAGTCCACCTTTTCGAAAATTTGTTAACGGTTTGTCCAACATATTATTCTGAACACAGCTTGCAAGTCCCTACGTATACACCGTAATCAGCGCATGTCAAATTTTGCTTCAACGACAAAGTCCTGCCACTACTACTACCGTTTAGTCTTTACTGCGGCTCTTTTCTGATGCACTGTGCTGCGCGTTTGTTTATACTTGCCTTTTCAGCGCAGTGACGTCTTTTTTATGCACCACAGTTTTTGCAGTAGCTGTTGCAGTCTTTTTACCCGGTCTTTGTATTTCTAAATTTTTGCTTTTTTCAGATACTGATGATGGTCCTTTGAGACCGAAATCGATTTTAGTTTTTAATATATTGATTTTAAAGGAATTGACTGATTTTGTGTTAGTTTAGATTGTTTCTAACGTCTATGAAATTTATCCACAAAATCGTCATCTGGTACTTTTTTGGTCTGGGTTTGATTCTCGGTGTCCTCTCATCGATAAAAAAGAAAAAAACTATTTTGCTGCCAAAAGTAGATTGGTAAGGATGAAAGGGGACAATATAATCGTGTGAAATATTTTTTGCCGTACTTAAGCCGTTTTTGACTGAGACCGCTTTTTACGCTAAAGCTTTCGGGGCGGTTTTTGGGTTTTAAAGCCGAAGTCACGTGACTAATTGCCGCGAAATTTGACACAAATATACAACTCGTTAATCTCAAACTGCTCTCAAAATTTCATGCAGCTAGACGTAACCGTTCTCGAGTTAAAAGCAAAAATCTGAAACTTCGCACTCATTAGTTTGAAAATGGCCCAGAAAAAACAAAGGAACAGTCGACGCGAACGTCGGTCGTTGCGATTCTTAAAAACATTCAAAACGATAAACAAATCGCAAGTTATACGAACCGAAAAACAAAACACCGAAACTTGTCACTTGCCACACAAAGTGTTTTAATGAAAAAAGGATTTGTAATGTGCTGTACAAAATCAAAATGTAAACTGTCTTTCAAAAGTTTTTAACAAATTAAAAAATGTTGTGAAAATTTGTTTGATTAATTTATCCCGGAATCGCGGGAATTTCCCGAAATTTTCGGAAATCCCGGAAAATTCAAATTTTTTTCTGTTTTCAGAGAAGCTGAAAATCCGGGAAAATGGGAAGCCCTATTCGTAACTTACGTAAATTGCTAAATATTTTCTTTTTCTCTTATTTTTGGTAACCTAACATAATTAGTTTTTTTTTTACTACAGTCAAGGGCTTTTGTAGCAAATTGCCTCCGATTCTAAAGTTTTCAATATCTGTAAAGCTGAGGTTGGAATCTTAGTTTAGAATCATCGCAATGATTCAGCACAAAAACTGAACCAATAAACTTGTGATGGAACTACTGCCGTGGATGATGTGGTTTCGTAGGTAGAAGAAATACCTGAAAGGAAGAAACTGTTCAATCCGAAGAAATGTTTGTTACTAAATTTAGGCAGCTACAGTGCAAACAGGCAGCTTGGTAATTTTTTTCTTCTATTGCAGAAGCTTGTTTGGGAAGATTTGCTTGCAAAAAAAATTAAACCGCAATTTGTACCAACGATCGTAAGTATTTCTGCTTGTATTGTGGTCTTTTTGCGCTAACTTTAAGTAGCTTTGATTGTAATCAATGAAACGATTTTTTTCTTGAACTTAAAATTGTCTGCGTAGGGGAAGTCTATTCATTTCAGTTGAAGTTTATTTTACCTAACGTTAATACGCAGAGGCAAGAAATAGCGATCTAAAAGTCTAATACTAGACGAAATCATTTAGCTTTCAGCGTTAATCAGCGACTCAGTTACGTATACCAGAGCGTTGAAATTTTGAAACTGGTTACATGACTACATCAACATTGTACAATTGCTTATAGTCAAGTTAAAGTTTTTTGATTTGTGGCATCTTTCGTCTCTGGTTGTGTGTTCAAACTGGTAGTGAACTCTATCTATTTCTAGCGTTCTGCCACCGATGTTAGCAACTTCGACAAAGAATTTACTGATGAAAAACCAATATTAACACCGCCTCACGAAAACAATCGCCCGCTAACAAGGGAAGAGCAAAAGCAGTTTGCAAACTTTGACTTCTACGCTGAACTAGGCTAATTTCCCCAAAGATAGCAACGATTTGAAGTGTTTTGCAGTTGCGTATACACTCTTATTACAATTATTTGTAGCGAAAGGAGGCCGGGCAGTAATGCGACTGTTTAATCTTGAATACGGCGTTTTAGATGCAAGGTAGCTCGTGCACACATACTTGAGAGCGTTCAAACATTATGTGATTTTTAGAGGATCGGGTTAAGCAAAGAAATCCTGTAGAATTAGGTTGAGAAAAATGTATTTGGTTATTTGTTAAAAACCGTTACGTGCTAATGTTTAAAAGAAGAAAACAAAATTAAACAACCACTGCAAAGAGCTATGGTTTGACTATGTACCATGGAGGGATAGATGTAGATACGCCAACGTTAGGTAATTCGGTTGTGTTGGTCGTATAGGAAAACTCAAAACGTTAAGAGTGTCGATAGAAAGAGAAAGGGGACTAAATTTGCTAAAAAGTGTCCCATGATGTTGAACGCTACCTTATGCTGCTGGCGCATTGAGTAAAAATTGATTTGGAAAGAAAGGTGAATGTCAATGTTATTAGAAAATAGATCTTTAGAACAATTTCAGCACATAGAACAAAACATCGAAATCTATCTGTGTTATTTAGTGAGAAAACTAGTTTAAATTGTAGTAAACTAGGTAATGAAAACATCGAGCGATTTTTAACTTAAGATTATTATATCAAAGCAATCTGAAATGGTGTGATGATGAAACGTTTTGTAACAGTTAATACGCTATAAATTTTCTTTGGTGTGAAGAGTTTAAGAATTCGTAGCTTTCGCGATATGTCGCATAATGCCATCCAAGGTCAATTTTGCTACATCGTTATCATTTTATTTTTTAACATTTATTGCTATTTTTGTGTGCTATTATTATTATGTTGCATATTTGCTGTCTATTGTAGTAGACATTGTGCTTTTTGATGCCTTTTTAGTGCACTCTTGCGTTCTATAGCTGTTCGTAAAATGTATATGCCTATCAGTAGAATGCATAATTTCTGAGTAACCAATCTTTTGTTACCACGTTTTCTGTTTTTTTCTATAGTTAATTGGAACGGCCGACGCTCGCGTCGCATGTTTCTTAAGTTTTGACTAGGCCATTTTGCAACTAACCAGTGCAAAATTTTAGACTTTTGCTAATAACTTACGAACACTTTGGTCTAGCTACATGAAATTGGGACAGCAGTTGTGGTTTTAGGCCCCGAAAGTTCGGCGTAAAAGACGGTCTCATTCAAAAACGGTTAAGTACGGCAAAAAAATATTTTATATAGCTATATATCTCAAGATTTCTTTTCACCTTTATCATCCGACGTTTGGATTTTTCTAAGTGTTGTACGTTCTTCTAAACGACAAAATATCGAAATCTATTTTTGTTGGAAGTTGTTGAACTACAAACGCAGTTTTGTCTCACAAAATTTTTTGGTGCCACCCCGACAAATGGTCCCCCAAAATTAGCTTTTTGAATTGATTGGGCTAAAGAGCTAATTGTTTTTGAGATCAGTAGTTATCCTAGAGACAGATGTTTGACATAGTTTGGGGGTGCTTCCTCCGTACACCACCCATAATTCAATTTCTAAAATTACTTAAGCTCGAGAACTAATTGTTTTTGATATCAGTAGATGTTTAAGAAGCAAATATTTTGGCCATTGTTTTGGGATATGTGAACCCAAAAAAATTAACTTTTAGAATGGCTTAAGTCAGAGAGTTAATTTTTTAGATAACAGTAGATATTTTAGACACAAATATTTGACATAGTTTAAGGGTGCCTTCCCCCGGGATCCCCTGAATCAATTTTTAAAATTGATATTTTGCCATAGTTGTGGGTATTTTTTATGGGGGGGGGATATCATGTCCGAAGTTGCTTGATTTTTTTTTCGAACATGGAGCAAAAAATCGGAAAGTGTTCATACCCGAAAAATGAACGCAGGGTGCCATACTTTAACTCCTCCATATGCTGTTTTTTGAATGGCTTAAGCTAGAGAGCAAATGTTTTCAATGTTAATGGATATCTAAGACACAAATGTTGGGGGCTACTTCTTAGGGCCCCGTAAATGCGCCCTCCAATAATTGTTTTTCTAATCGCTTCAGCTAGTAAGATGTTTTCATTCAGACCAATCATTAGGTGGTTGATAAACAGCGTTGGAAATATCGACTTGAAATCGATATCGTTATTCGTTACTTGTCGATTATCGAATACAAAAATTCTCTACTTTTTAGTTTCATTATCGAATGTGCCTTTTCCCTACTTTTTTGCCTGGTAAATCGATAATAATTAATCAACATTTTTTTTTGAAGTTAAGCAAAATTATTTTGGAAAGACGTTAATCATTTTTTGTGCACTGCGGTTTTATTGTGGAATAGAGATGGTAGCCGCGCGGTTGGACCAACCGCGCTGCGCAGCGTGATAAATTCCAGTAGTTTTGCAGTGTAGTGCAGCTGTAGCATGGAGGATGAGACCACTTCTTAGGATTAGGATAGGAATCAGCCACTCTTTTTTCTCAGTTGTTAAATTTAGTCTCAATGTAGCCAGCCTAGGTCTATTAGGTACCATGGTTTACCGGTAGCCTTGGTTTACAGGTTTATCATTCAAATTGTAGGCCTACCGTGCATATCTAACGGTATCGGTAATGCAGCCTGTATCAATAAGCTGGGCTGGATGGGTACTTGTGATTAATTCTGTACTCGTACCAGTGGAAATACCCTACCCTAGCCTACTACAGACACTAACACTGTGCTGTGTAACAGATAAGGTGATAGTATTAATAGTCGAACTGCAAGCAGGTAATGTACCGGTACCGTACTAGTACGTTGAGTTAAAGCAAATACTGTAGCCTGATACTGGTATCATATGTAAAACCGGTAGGACTAATGAAATACCGGTAATCTATTGCTGACTCAGGCAGCAGGGACTAGTAGTCTGATACGGTGGCCCTACTTTAGCTTTTTGACATGTAGTTAAGTCGAAGCTTTGGTTGAGTTTGTTGCGTATACTGTATCGCAGATCCTAGGGTAGTGGCTATTTCTAAAAACTGAAGGATCCATTACAATGAAAATTAAACTTTGTCGTTAAAGCATTAGTGGTACTGGGAGCACGACAAAATTTTGACTGCTTGAGTTGAGTTGACAGTACCTAAGTAGCCTACTGCAGTGTGAGTAGTGAGTTCGTAATTTTAGGTTCATACTTCGAAAATCTCTGTTACGTGATTGTAGTTAGCAGCCTATCACTATCAGTCACCCAACCCCTCTACTGTACCGTGTAAAGTAGCCTCAGAGTTCTACTGTTTCAAGAGGAGCCATCTTTTTCTCCATTCCAAATCAACAATAGACCTAGATACCATAGTTAGTAATCATTGCTTGTAATATTGGTGTCATAATATCAACATTCCCCGATTCGTTTTGTGATCCTTATTATCAGTAAGGGGTTTTCCCCTAAAATCTCACCTTATGCTTTCATTGCGAGAGCCAGTAGTTGGTGATAGGCTAGAGTATGTGTTTACTAAGCTGGTTACTTTTATGTGCTTTTCTTTCAGTGATGTAAAGCCTAAGTTAGGTTATGTAAATACATTCTTGAGTACTGGTCTTGATGTGGTGAAGTTATAACAATTTACATCACTTATTAAAAATAGCCTAGTCATGGCTGATCAAGAAGACCAAAATGAAGTTGTTCATCTAGCACCTGCTCCAAATGTTGATGCTGCTAGACCTATTCAGGCCTCCGTAATTGAAAAAGCGCTCATTCCCTCCATATTCAGTCATGCTCCCAGCAGTGATAACTCTGAACAATTATTTCGGCACTGGATGGAGCGTTTTACAAACTACATCAACACTCTATCAGCAAATCAAGCTATGTCAGAAATCTCGAAAAAGATGATCCTCGTTAACCTAGTCAGTGCTGAAGTTTTTGAACTATTTCGCGATTCGGATACCTTTCAGGAAGCAGTCGCAACATTGAAGTCTAAATACCTGCGACAGCACAACGTTGTCTCTGCCAGGCACTTGCTTACCCTGCGCAAACAAACCCCCACTGAAACCATCAGTGATTATGTCCAAGCTCTTAAAAGTCTAAGCTTAAATGGTCAATTTCAGGAAGTAGATGCTGTTACACACAGAAACGAAGCTATAAGAGGTTCATTCATTGCTGGATTAAGCTCTTCGTCAATACGACAGAGGCTGCTTGAATCTGAAAGAACAGATTTAGATTCCATGATCAAATTGGCGTGCTCTCTCGAGTTAGCCTCCCAAAATGCTAACACCTATATGGGAGCCGACATATCAGTGCAACATGAATCTGGGGACCTTGGAGCTAGCACGCATGATTCTGCTTGTAACAAATTTGTAAAGCCGATGGTTTGTCATGTTGATAACTATGCCCACAGTATTGCAAGCACCAGTGCGAAATTTGGTCAGCTGGTAAATGAAGCTCCTGCAGATTATGCAAATTACATGCAGAAAGGCCCTAGCAGTTCCAAGAAAAATTGTGGGTATTGTGGATATGGATATCACCCAAGACAGGTGTGCCCAGCTAGAGAAGCGCTCTGCTACAAATGTCACACCAAAGGCCACTTTGCCAAAGTATGCAGAAAGTCAAGAAATAACCTGTACCTGCCCGATCATAGTAAGTGTTGTTATATCAATCCATGCGAATCCAGTTTAAAAAAATCTATGATTATCATTACAATCAACGACTTGCCAATAAAAGCTTTAATTGATACTGGCAGTACTAATAACTACATGAACCCCAGCATAGCAAACCTGTGCGGTCTTAAAATTTATCGCACCTCTCAAGATCAAACCGTAGTTATGGCATCTGATAACTGCCATATGTCAGTTTCTGGGTATTGTGATTCAACCATAACCCTCCATGATCAGTCCTATAATAACGTGCACTTTGGTATTATGGATAATCTGTGTGTTGATGCTATTTTGGGCCTGGACTTTTTGAATCGTCATCAAGGTTTGCACATGTCACTGAATGGTAATCTGCCAACCCTCTTTTTAGACAACTTGTGCGTAGTTGCTGCTTGCAATACTTCAAGTACCACTTTAAATGTTGATCCACCTAGTATATTTACCAATCTCTCATCCGAAGGAAAACCAGTTGCATGCAAATCTAGAAAATACTCTCAGATTGACAAAAAGTTTATTGCTGATACTATTGAAGACTGGCTAAAATCAGGCAAAATTGAGCCATCTCGATCACCTTGGCGTGCTCAACCTTTAGTTGTAGGAGGTGACAGGCATAGGAAAAGGCTAGTCATAGACTTTTCTCAGACTATAAATAAATTTACTCTTCCCGATGCCTACCCCTTACCTCGCATAGACAATTTGACCGATGATCTTGCCAAGTATAAAGTGTTTAGCACTTTCGATCTCAAATCAGCATATCTGCAAATCCCCTTGAAAGAAAATGAAAAACAATTCACAGCTTTCGAAGCGGACGGTGAATTGTACCAGTTCACTCACATGCCTTTTGGCGTGACCAATGGTAGCGCTACTTTTCAACGTGAAATGAATAAGTTCATTAACACAAATTGCTTAAAAGGAGTGTATGCCTACAAGGATAATCTTCATGTGTGTGGATTTAACCAATCCGATCACGATCTCAATCTTGCAGCCTTTTCCAAAGCTGCAAAAGAAATCAACTTAACACTAAATCCAACCAAAAGCGTTTTATCAACAAACAAACTAACAACCCTAGGCTACATCATTGAAAACGGTAGCAAAAGACCAGACCCAGAAAGATTGCAGCCCCTACTGAATATGCCTGTACCCAACACACCAAAAGCATTACAAAGATCGGTGGGTCTGTTTTCTTATTACGCTCATTGGATTAAATGCTTTTCTGACAAAATTGCTCCTTTATTGGGTAATCAATCTTTCCCACTAACACGTAAAGCAGTGGATGCCTTTCAAAACCTTAGATCTGAAATTGCTGAATCTGTCGTCACATCTATTGACGAATCTGCACCTTTTGAACTTGAAACTGATGCTAGTGATATCGCGATTTCAGCGGTTTTGAATCAGCATAACCGACCCGTCGCCTTTTTTTCTAGGATGCTGAATGCAACAGAAAAGAGACATCCCTCCATTGAAAAGGAAGCCTGTGCCATTATTGAATCCGTAAGATATTGGCGACATTATCTCTGCAATAGACAATTCGTTATCAAAACTGACCAAGACTCCGTCAAATTTATGTTTCAGAAAAATCACAAAAACAAAATAAAAAATGACAAAATTCATAGGTGGCGTTTAGAGTTGTCCTGCTATCACTTTGATATTGTTCATAAGCCTGGTAAGGATAATGTGGTTCCAGACACCCTGACTAGAATGTTTTGTTCCCAAATCAGTTGCAACGTTTCACCCAGTTTAGATTTGCACGAGATTCACGATGCTCTATGTCATCCTGGTGTTACCAGATTAAATGCGTATGTGAAGTGCAAAATCTGCCCTTTTCTATCAATGATGTAAGAAAAGTAGTTAACTCTTGCTCTATTTGTGCTGAGTTGAAACCCCGCTTCTATCGGCCGCCCAAAAATGTACTTATTAAAGCCACGAAACCCTTTGAAAGGTTGAGCATTGATTTTAGGGGGCCTTTACCCTCGGCAACAAAAAACAAATTCATGTTAACCATAATTGATGAATATTCCAGGTTTCCTTTTGTGTACCCTTGTTGTTCTGTTGATGCGACTACAGTTATTGATTGTTTATCGAATTTGTTTTCGCTTTTTGGCTTACCGTCGTATATTCATTCTGATAGGGGCAGTGCCTTTATGAGTGAAAAATTGCAGTCTTATTTACTCAGTCTAGGAGTAGCAACTAGCCGAACAACTCCGTGTAACCCCAGAGGAAATTCCCAGTGTGAAAGATTCAATGGTATAATTTGGAAATCAGTCATGCTCGCTTTACGCAGTAAGCGGTTACCCGTTGAGCACTGGGAAAAAGTGATTTCTACTGCTTTGCATAGTATTCGATCTTTAATCTCAACTAGCACAAATGAGACCCCCCACGAACGAATGTTCAATTTCGCAAGAAAAGCGAGCAATGGCAACGCCCTCCCCAGCTGGCTGAGTAACCCTGGCCCTGTATATCTTCGTAAATTTGTTCGTAATTCTAAGTTTAGCCCTACCGTGGAAAAAGTCGAACTGCTGCAGGCCAATCCTCAGTATGCTTATGTCCAATTTCCCAATGGCCGTGAATCTACAGTATCTCTTAAAGATTTAGCACCATGTGGTGAGTCTGCAGTAATTGATTCCGACTCCGATAGTATAGTATCTGATACATTTGATTGCGAATCTGCTAGTGCCAATAGTCCTGTGCCTATTCTAATTGATTCCAGTAATACGTTGTCAGATGATGTTCGAAATAGCCCTGTTTCACCCAAAGGCTATAATTGCGTAAACGAAAATCAAGATTGCAATGTATCACATGAACTTAATGATATTCGTGACTGCAACACCACTAATCCTAACCAAGAAATTGTTCGCACCAAATCAGGTCGTGTTGTCAAGCCTCCGATTCGGTTTACATCGTGATCTAGTAGTGTTTTCGTTTATTTGGAGGGGGAGAATGTCATAATATCAACATTCCCCGATTCGTTTTGTGATCCTTATTATCAGTAAGGGGTTTTCCCCTAAAATCTCACCTTATGCTTTCATTGCGAGAGCCAGTAGTTGGTGATAGGCTAGAGTATGTGTTTACTAAGCTGGTTACTTTTATGTGCTTTTCTTTCAGTGATGTAAAGCCTAAGTTAGGTTATGTAAATACATTCTTGAGTACTGGTCTTGATGTGGTGAAGTTATAACAATTGGTTCAGATTCAAACATGTCAACGCGCGTTGACTGATGGTGCAAAAGCACAAAGTGCTTGACCTCAAACCACCTTTTCCAGTTATAATTATTAGTATTCCCATATCATATGGGATACCCATAGGTGGGCAAGTTAACGCAAAACGTTAGCTTCGTTAACTACTTGTCCGTTAACAAACTTCACACCTCCGTTAACGTTAATCCGTTATTTTCAGCTTTAATTAACGGAAGTTAATAAAGTCCGTTAATCCGTTAACATTTTGCGTGTAATTTACATTTCGTTTTATTCACTCGCTTCTAGAACACGTATTAACGCTGTCGAGCTGATTGTAAGAAAATATTTATTGCTGTGGTGTTTTTTTTGTGTTTTGAAAGTTACATTTTACAGTCTAACCTAATTTCAAGATAAAAACAAGTTCAAATGCACAACGAAGCTGCAAGATATTAACGATAAAAACCTTAACGGAAGTTAACAGAACTTCCCGTTAACAGCACTTAACGGAAGTTAATTTAGTCCGTTAACTTGAAAAAACTTTTTAACAGATTAACGAGTTAATGAAAAAGTTAGCTTCGTTATTAACGATTAACGGACTTGTGCCCACCTATGGTGATACCAGTAACAAAAAAATAAAATGTAATGATTAAAACTACTTTTGCATAACTATTCTTCACCTTAAGCTTAAAAAACTTTGAGCTAAAGTTGTTTAAGCAAGACAAGTTATAGAATTTTTGAGCTTAATTATTATCAAACGTAAAATGTATATGCTTGTCAGTTGTATGGTATAAAATTACAATTAAAGGACAGATTTACGTACACTGTGACTTATCAAGTATAACCATGACTTGCTCTGGCAAACCTAGTAATGATGTCAGATGTGACTGTGCTTTTGATGCTACTGTTTGCATGAATGCTACCAGCGAACTTTCGCAGTTGGAACTTCTAAAGTGGAAGTGCTGAAATATTCAGTATTCCAGACATAATGTCCATGGTTTGATTCATGATTGGGATAATTTTTTATTATTTAAAATTGAAGTGAGACCTATCATCAAGGCTTGTGTTATGTGTTAATGTAAAGGGCTTAAGCAACAATTTAGACCAAGTCTAAAGCTATTGTTTGACTAACATCAGGTGGACCATGTGGTGCCAACCTGTTTGGTTTGTAGTTTTGCATGCAGCAACATACAGTATTGGAGTTAAGCAATACCGTTAACGGTTACATTTTGACTTGCGATAGTATTTGCGATGCAGTATGGCAAGTTCGCAAGCTTTTTGCGGTATGCGGATTGAGTTGAGCGATGCTGTGCAGTTTGTGAACAAAAATTTTGTGGACTGCACCATCTCTATTGCGGAAGTAATTATAATTTTGCTTCAATTAAGAAATGCATTACCGGTAGTTTAAAGTTTCGCATCGCAAACATTTTTGACTCCATTCCAAGTTATACAAACCCAATAATGCACTTGTAGCCACTGGTAGCAGTGCAGAGTGTTTCAGTAAGCCTAGTCAAGTAGTTCTGTTAGGAGTCAGTTCCTAAATTCTTTGCAATGTACCGTCGTGCCGAGTAGGACTAGGTCGGTTTGATATTGTTGGGCACACATTGGAAAAAGCGAAAAGTTCAAGTAATTATCATTGCCATTGATATTTGCAGTAGTTTTATAGTGCAGTGGTAGCTGGTAGGCTAGGGACTGCTTTAAGCGATGTTGTGGTTTGTTTAAGCGTAGTGGCTAGTGCGTTAGTCTCACAGTCGGTAGACCTGGATTTGATTCCCCTGTCGAGCCATACCAAAACACTTTAAAAAATGCTATTCACAGCTTTCCTGCTTGGTGCTCAGCACTTGCAGGAATAGTGTGAAGCTTTACTGGTGTAGTAGACAGGTGGCAACGACTCTTAAGACCCTATGGTCATATTGCTGTTTCCGGACCGAAGCAACTCTGTGAATAAATATGCAAAAATTGTGAAGCAATGGCACCTAACAGCTTACAGCTAGGCCTGTAATGTCAAGCAGGAAAGCTGTGAATACTAATTTTTGAAGTTTTTGCAAGACTCTCTACCAGGTAGTCAGGTAGCCTTCTGAGGTAGTAGTAGTATTGAACTAGGGATATACTTAACAGGGATGGCCGACTAGCATTGTTGATTGTTCTCGTCACCCATGAGTAATGTTCAAATTTCTGGTCAAAATGCATTGTTTCTTATGGAGCGAGGTGGGGTAGGATGGATTATTTTTGCTGGTGGATTGCCTAGGACTCTAACGAACTCGAAAATGGTTTGTTATTGTTATTATGCATCTGAAAATGCGTAAAGCGGAATATTAGAGTGAGAATGACAGCATTGGCGAAGAGGCTAACCTATCATCTTCTCTTGCCATAGCCTAGTAGGCTATGGCCGCATAGGTGGGCAGTATCGCGGTACTTTTTTGGTACCGGTACCGTCGGTACTTTTGTGGTACCGGTACCGCCAAAAAATAGCAAAGTACCGCGGTACCGTACCGGTACTTTAGTTTTTTTTATTTTTTAGTACGGATTTTAAGAACGTACCATTAAAAACTTGAAACGTTGTAAAAATGCTTGCAAATAAATTGGATAAACAACCAATCTTTTTTCTTAATTTAGTGTTTAACTGTTGGTCTTACTCGCTACTACCACCGCAGGGACTTAGCGTTTGCAGTTTGCTGGCCGATTTGAAAAATTGACGTTTTCTTGCAATGGCAAAATAATGCATTACCAGTATTCATGCACCGGCGAAACAAAAGCAAAATCGCTAAGAAAAAATTGTAAGAGACGACTTACGCAATGAATACTCATCACATCAGGCGTGAATACAATAGCGTAGCCAGGGGGCGCGGGGTGAATACATTGGCCTGCCGACCAAAATGCAGAATAAGAAAAATATCACGTTGTTAGCACTTCTGATACTGTCTTTTGCTCTAGAATAGATTCAAAAAATTATTAAAAGCATATTTTGAAATGTTTATTGAAGGGGGGAGGGAGCTAATTTGTCAAAAATAAAACTTAGAAATCAGAAAAGGACTATATAGAATAGCCGAGAATTGGTAATCAAATTTGATCGCTTTTTGAAAAATGCTCAACAACTTTTCTCGACCTTCCTTCGATTGGCCCCCATATATGCATACATCTTTCACTATAAAATTTAGCTGAAATAGATTACTTCTTGCGAGGTTTACTAAACTACCGAAATAGAATTTTATGATTTACCAACTTGTGAATAAGAGAACTGAAATTCTAGCAATAGCTACCTCCCACATAAACCATTTATGCAACTAGTACGGTATAATGATTTTTTGCACTGCTAATTTTATGCCACGTTTTAATAGCATTGATTTTTATCAAAATAGGCCTAAAATTAAGTTATTTCTGCCAAAAAAGTAAAAATTTTTCGAGAGCTGGGGGATCCGCCCCTACACCCTATGCCTCCGGTGGCTGGGGGCCTTGCCCCCGACCCCAATTGCCTCCGGTGGTTGGAAGATCCGCCCCCAGACCCCTGCAACGTCCCCCCCATTGCAAATTTTTGGTTACGGGCATGCTTGAAGAAAAATTTACTGCACGTTACTGCCGGCATCCATTTATATTAGCTTTTGACTTTAAATATGCCTGTAACGTTTGGCGAAGAAGATGTTCTCATTCACAAACGGTGTACAATACGGCCAAAAGTATTTCACCCGGTAATACTTATACAGAAAAATTATCTCAAGAATCCTTTCATCTGCACCAACCCCACTTTGGCTTTGGCCGCGATGAGTTTTTTTTCTTCCTAAACATTGTAGGCTCTTCTAATAAGTTCTACAGGGCAAAACAACGCAATCTAATTTTTGTGCAAAATTGTCGAGTAAAAAACACGGTTTTGTCTCTGGAAATTTTTGGGCGCCACCTCCCCTGAAACCGCACCAATTAATCCCCAAGAAATCAATTTTTATGATTGCATCTCTTTTAGAACACCCGAAATTGAACATAACAAAAAATAAATACAGGGTGAGCCAAAAGTAGGCGGACGGCATATGGAATAGATTTATGCCTCAGTTACTTTAATTGAATTGTTCATTTTAACTTTGATACAACTATGTTATTCGTGGTATATAATTACAATTTTAGTACCAAAATTTGTTTTAATTTTACCTGTTTTCTATTACTATGTTACACTTAATTTTTTTTACTGTCCACCTACTTTTGGCTCACCCTGTATTTTAACGGCTTTAGCCAAAAAGCTAATTTTTTTTATAATCAGAAGAGACAAAGAATCTTCTTGAGAGTCCCCCAAAAGCATGGCCAAAAGTGCTAAAGCTTTTTTGCCACAACTCTAATTGCATAATCTGTGTTCAACCCACACACTGGTTACGTTGTTGCGTCCTTGGATTGAGCGCTTTACGATGATTATCTCTGCTTGTGGCTGCGAACTGGCCAGAAATTCACTGGTAAGAAATCGAAATTCACGGGACATTGGAAAACTAGAAACTCTTAAGCAGGTGCAAATTCCTCCAGGCACGAAGTAAATATCACAATAAAAGTGTGCGGATTGTGCAATAATTAGCGTCTAACGCTGTGTTGTGACAAGAGAATAAATATGCTACACAACAGCAACAAAAAATGCTGTAATTTTGAAATTGTTCTCATTACGAGGAAACAAAAGAATTTTTTAGAAGTCACCATTAACATGCGTCGTTCGTTTTAGGCTGGCAACTGGTAAGCTCCCATCTAGCTTTAAATAAGAAATGCAAAAAGTAACTGCAGCAACGAATCGACTAAAAACAAATCAAAACAGTAGACTTTGCCAAAAGTGCAATTTATCCCCCAATTTCTAAGTTTTGTGTAAATGTCACTTGTGCAATAATTGGGAGCTGATGATCGTCAGAGTATCCTTCAGTGTCAACTTACGTACGTGATGCTTTAGAGATGACTGCTGTTTGGTTATTATTGGGCACAAGATACTCTTAGTCTAGAACAATAAGTAGCCCGGTGACCGTAGTTCGTATAAGTTAGATACTTTATCGAGTCAATTTCATCACTAGCTAGTACTGTACTCACTATTGTAGTAATACCAATACTGCAACTGCTTCCTATTCTACGGCAACTTTCTCTAAAACGAACTGTAGGTCTACGGAGTTTGCACTAGTCGCGGAAACGAACCAAATTGCTAAAAGTGATGATTTACAGTCCAGTAAACGAGGTCAATCGATCCAATTTTTTTTCTTTTAATTTTTCAAAAAAGTACCGCAAAAGTACCGCGGTACTACCGCGGTACTTTTAATTTGAAAGTACCGGTACCGGTACCGCGGTACTAATTTTAGCAAAGTACCGAGTACCGGAACCGCGGTACTTTTGCAAAGTACCGTGCCCACCTATGGCTATGGGTTATGAATGAGGGCAGCTGAGAACGTTGAAATACTGTCAAAAAAAGGAAAGGGTCGTAATATTTTAACCCTTTCTACGCCGCTCGCTCGCAAAGAAAATGAAGTGGAGGTGTAACTCGGTGCCATTCGAGCCTAAAACTTGGCTAATACGGTAGACGAATGAGAGAGTATGACTGAGGCAGTTAGCGAGAAGTTATTGCAGTATCTTGGTACTTGGAACCTTAAAGTTGGCTCAGGGATATCTAGACAACATCGGGATGCGAAGGCTTTTAGCGATTGCCTTTTTCTTACGACAGTAGAAGGGCTATCGCTCAGAAGCGAGTGATTGAGTAAACAACTACCGCACAAACCTGCAGCGTCTTTCTCAAGTCAAGCTTGGCAAGCGCACGTGTACTAAAGCAGTTGCAAGAATGCCGTTAGTTTTGTTAATGGTAGATTTTCTGTATATGGTGTTGTTAGAGTTCTCTTCTGGTACAGTACTATAATAGTTCAGAAGATTATAATTACGGTAGCCTAGTTATTAGTCACATGGAAGTATGTACTCTGTACGGTGTAAAAAGCTGTTGAGTGAATGTAACTGAAGTGCATGCAGTAGTCTAGACTTTTTGCTTGCTCTGAATCCATTACCGTAGCTTGCAGTTCTACAGAGTACTGTGAGGTCTACAATACATTTACAAAAACAGTTTAGGCTCAACAATAAAGTCTAAAGTTGCCTTGATACCTGCCATTATTTGAAAGTTTCGAAATTAGAAAAAAATTGATATCGAGAGTAGGACCACAAAAGTTAGAAATTCAGAGGTAAAATTGTTAAAACTAATTTTAGATTAGATGAGCTTATCAATGTCAGTTTTTTTTTTTTTTCAGCTAATTCAAGTCCTACCTGCATTGCAGTCTTTAAATTTGAACAAATAAGCATTTTAATTGTGATCTAAACATATATGCTGTTGCAGTGTAATCGTAACGTTAATATCAATACCAGCGTAGTTTAATACTTCAAGTAGTGTTTAGTATTTGTTATTTCAATGGTGAATACATGCTGTGCCCCATTATGCTAGTCTGGTTATCGATCTGTGCAGTCAAACCAAAACAACCAGCAATGTTTGTTTGAATTCCAAAAGGATGAGGAGCATCATCAAAAATGTATATTTTTTTACGTTCGCTAAGCCAGTGGTGCAGTGGTGCCGAAACCTGGGGGGATGGGAGGAAATATCCCCAATAGTTTGACTGTGGTCATCATTTGAGCACTGGATAATCTTCTTTTCTTTTTTTTTTTTTTTTTTTGTAGTCTTCACTTGATTTCGGGGACAAAAACTCTTCAAGTTTCGGTGAAGACCTTTGTTTTTGGTCTTAACTTGACTTGCTCAAAAGCGAGTTGAACGTTTGTCATATTTTATTCACGTGAAGAAATAGTGATTGAGTCTTATCCCCCCAATGTTTAAAATAGGGCAAAATTGGGGTAAAATTGCAAATTATCCCCCCAATGCTCAACATAAATCGGCACCACTGCAGTGGTGAAAATGTTTTTATTTCCGTTCGGCAACTGATACTAGCTGAAAAGAAAGAGTACTGAGCTTGCTTCAGCAAAAGATGCTTGTGGAAGCCTCCGAAGTTTCCTTTGCTAGCAGTAAGCAAGATTTATGCGCCCCCAAAGATGCTGTTGAAATTAATTGGCTACACAACTTTTTTTGGCAAAATAAAGTTGTTAATCTCAAGGAAATATTGCTCGAGGATGCCAATGTAACTTACTTTAACAATGGTTATATTGGCTACAGTATTTGTCGGCGAAGAAAACACACAGGTTGCAAAGTTCTTTTGCTGGCTGATAACGAAAGACAGGAACAAAACAAGGAAATATTCCTCAAGACTTAGCTGTGCTCCGCTGTTACAGCTTTGGCTGTGCAAGCTTACAATGCTGTTTTATCAGATAGCGAGATTCGAATCAAATTTTTGGCATCTAATAAACAGTGATGTGTTTTTACTAAAGCGCTGTTGCGTCTTTCTTCATCAGCTGCTGCCCTTAAAAAGAGTTGTTCCCCAAACCATGAAAACCTTGCACTGATTTTCCAAATTGCTTTCAATTGCTTTGCAAAGAACGAACTAAAAAGTTTAAGCTGCAGAAAATCAGAGCCACCTGCAAAAATGCAACGAACTACGAGAAAGCTTTGCAACGAGCCAAGTTGTAAGCATTCAGATGTCTAAAACTTTTGACAGCTAATTTGGAAAGTACTCTTATGACAAGCTTATTTTTTGTGGCGTGACAATAGATATTTTTTAAATCAGTATTAGCTTATCCTAGTGTTGAATTTTGCTAATAGCTACAGTGTTAGTAAAATTTTGTGACTACTATTGAATATTGAATGTTTTTATTTAATTTAAATATAAAATGTGCTACTATTTCATACTGTACATACAGTATTCCGTGCATTTCTTGCACTTGTTTTTTTCAGTGTTATAGTGACTTTTTTTTCTGAAGGTCTGCGATTTATATTAAGTTCGTCGTAAAAGAATGAACTTCAGCGTACTGTTTTGATGTAAATGTACTGTCTAACTGATAAAAGTTTTTATAACTTGTATGCGAAGTATCATTATCTGTTATAGTTTTGATATATTTACCTTAAGTTTTTTGGTATAGTGTTGCATCTAACGTCATTTAATTGAAAGATTTTTTAGTGCTTTCACAACCAACTGCTATTGTTTTATTAGTAAAACTCAAATTATCGCACAAAAGCGGCGAAACCGCAGACGCGCTAACAGCCCTTCTAATGTCAAGCGCGAAAAAAGCCTTCGCATCCCGATGTTGTCTAGATATCCCTGAGTTGGCTGTACACTTAATTGCAGTGAACGCTTCTGTTTGAAGGCGAAGCTCGCTGCAATGCGGTGTTTACAGCTACTTTGAACTACCATCAATCAGGTACCGGATACAACAGAACCAAGACAAAAAAGTTCAGAACAAGCTAGTTTCAGAATAATCATGCGCCTACGTTTGCGTTCTATTAATTACTCTTGACTGCAAGCAGATTTAATAAAATCACGTTTGCATGCAAGATACTAACAATGCACTCGATTGTAATATTCGCTAGGCTAGATAAGTCCTAATACTGTAACTTGCAAGAAAATTCCCAATGAACAATTGCATGTGGGGCCCAATTAACAACTACTGTAACAATGCACTCAATTGCAGTGTTCCTAAGACCGCTCCAATTGCAAGGCCGTACCCAAAGGAGAGGGCCAAGCAGGAAAACTTGAGCCCTGTCTGGAAAAGTTTCACGGGATAGTGGTGCTGTTTCGTGACACGCCATGTTAGCTATAAATAATGTCTCCGACAATCTTAGAACCAAAGTATATCCTACTTTAACCAAGGACTAGCTTTTTTTGATCTCTACCTCATGTTCAATAATTTGCCCCAAATTTTTGCCGAGGACGGTTTTTTTTGTCTTTTTAAATATGTATGAAATATATTGAGCCCTGTTTGAATCTTTCTTGAATCCAGTGTAAACAATTAACGCATCTCCCTACGAACCTACGGTCCTATATGTTTCTATCGTACGGCCTGCCCAATCCATGACCAAAACTGCAATCATTTTGTAAGTTTAATTTCAGAAGATTTAAAAAATAATGAAATGGCTTGTAAAATTCAGTAGGCGTTGTAGTGTTGAACCAGGTTGAACTGCAAATCTATCACATTTAATCTTGCTGTGTTAAGTAGACATTTTATCTGAGACCGATGTAGCTGCATTATCCGTAGGCCTACAGAACATACTAAAAGTAACAAACTGCAGTAATGGCATAGGTGGGCAAGTTAATGCAAAACGTTAGCTTCGTTAACCACTAGTCCGTTAACAAACTTCACACCTCCGTTAACGTTAATCCGTTATTTTCAGCTTTAATTAACGGAAGTTAGTAAAGTCCGTTAATTCGTTAATATTTTGCGTGTAATTTACATTTCGTTTTATTCACTCGCTTCTAGAACACGTATTGATGCTGTTAAGCTGATTGTAATGAAATATTTATTGCTATAGTGGTGTTTTTGTGTTATGGAAGTTACATTTTACAGTCTAATATAATTTCAAGATAAAAATAAGTTCATATGCACTAACGAAGCTACGATCAGAAAACTGTTGGAAATTGTAAACAGGGATAATTAATAGACCTATGGACAGCAGCTTAATATTTGCCACAAAAAAGCGCTCCTTTTTTCGCTCTCTTCTATGAAACTCGTGCTAATACGCAACTAGTGTTATCAGTGCAAACTGGTTTGTACTGGTACGATGAATGAATGGTGCAAGATATTAACGATAAAAACCTTAACGGAAGTTAACAGAACATAATGGAAGTTAACAGAACTTAACGGAAGTTAACAGAACTTAACGGAAATTAATAGAACTTAACGGAAGTTAATATAGTCCGTTAACAGAACTTAACGGAAGTTAGTTTAGTCCGTTAACGTGAAAAAACTTTTTAACGGATTAACGAGTTAATGAAAAAGTTAGCTTCGTTATTAACGATTAACGGACTTGTGCCCACCTATGAGTAATGGCGTTTAGAAATCGTCATATGTTACCATTTAAAATTCTCTCTGTGGCTGGGTTATAGTAATTAGCAAAATTAAGCAACTAGTTAAACAATTACAGCATAGGTGCGTATAGGCATAAAGCCGATAGATTCACTTCTTGAATGCTTTCTCTTCATAAACTTAGCCTGTCAGATGTCATGATCAAAGTCAAGCATAAGCTAGGAAATCCAAAAAATATTTAGAAATCAGAACATTTTTTAAACAAAGTCGTTTTTTAAACAACAAGCATTCCGATCTCAACATATCAAAGAAGGTGGATAAACAAGCTACTCGTTTAGTCTTACGATTACCTTTAATTGGCAATACATCTCTTCATATAGAAAAAGAATTAAAATCGTTTTTTCGACGCCAATTGTCAGGAAAATTAAGTTTAAATGTTGTGCATGATTGCTATAAAATTGGTGACATGTTTAAGCACAAAGAACTGCAACCTAAGCTTTATCGTCACAATGTCGTATACAAACTGACTTGTTCTTGTGGTAGTGTCTACATTGGTCAAACCCGACGTAATTTGCAATCACGGTTACACGAGCATAATCCTGCAACTAGTCCCAACCAGCATTCAGATGTCACCAAACATCTCCTTGAAAATCCCAACCATATTATTGATTTCAATGATCCAGATGTTTTATGTTCAGCTCACAACACGAAGGAATTATTAATAAAAGAGACTTTATTAATTCAGCAATATCAACCAGATATTAATGTAGATGGATCTTCATTTCCACTATATGTATTCAATAGCTAATGTGGCTCGAACATTTTGTCAATTCTGTTAAGTTTTTTTTTTTTGTCCTTTCTTCCCCTTCCATTAGTATTTATTTATTTATTTATTTTTTTTACCCTCTCTTTTGGAATTAATGTCTGTCACATGTTCCTTTCCTTTTTTTTTTCCGCTTGACCTTGTCTCTTTATGATGTCATATTATGAAAATTACTGAATATTTTGCGTATCACTTAACTACCTTTATGATTTAAATGCAAAAGTGCACAGGTTAGTAAGCACCGTTAATTTTTTGAGAGAAATTTTAGAGCTCTGATTTGTTAAATATCTTAGTTCTTGAAAATTTTACTGTTCCATAAGTGTACTTGATTAGTTCCGTTATTAGTCTTGTCTCTAAACTGTAAGTGAGTTGCCAGTTTGACCTGAAGATCTTTGAATTTAGCGCCAAATTTTATTGAGAGTACAGTACAGATTTAAAGAGAGATAAGTTAATAACCAGGTCTTCACTTGAAATTATAATACCCAAGGTAAGTTTTGTAAATTTTTTTTTTATTTTTTAACCATCGTGGTTAGAAGGTTTTTTTTTACTTAAATTCATTAAATTTGGGTTATCTGTGGCAAATTACCAACATGTTTTTTCCATTTCTATTTTGGTTTAGTTTTAGATTTTACCCCTGACCCGGTTATTAACTGCTACCTCCGGTTTATCGTTTTGGTCTATATTGATGGTCTTTCAACAATTCTAACGTCATGATTTTTATAGATTGATAATGACTTTAGTTTAAGTCGAAACGTCTCGAAATAGAATGATTCATTTTATCCTGGCTCTGGTTTTTTTGTCTAAGCTCTTCACATCGTCCCGTTATTCTGCTCCGAAATCAGAACATACTTTTATTAAATGATATAGGCTACAGCATTATTTTATGTTCGTGTTGAAATAAAGAAAATGAAAAGCAGCAAATCAAAATAGCTGCAATTTTAAAAATATTAGGAAGTAGGTATAATTGTTCAGACGAAAAAGAACACCAGGTTGTTTAAAGCGTTTGATAAATGCTTTGATAGCATGTTGGCTAATCATGATTTTTGCTTCATCTTTTCCTGATAATGGCATATGCCCTGCTCTTTGCAAAAGTTCTGATGCTGATCTTCATCTTTAAACATATCACTTTTAAATCTTCAAGCTTGTAACTTATCTATGGTTGGCAGCTCCGTTGCGTTGTACAGTCAAGCCAAACAATTACTAAAAAACTTACAATAGTTCTGCAAAAAAAATTCGGCAATTGATTAAAGATATTAATTTTCCTACAAGTTACAGTATTAGGACTTATCTAGCCTAGCGAATATTACAATCGAGTGCATTGTTAGTATCTTGCATGCAAACGTGATTTTATTAAATCTGCTTGCAGTCAAGAGTAATTAATAGAACGCAAACGTAGGCGCATGATTATTCTGAAACTAGCTTGTTCTGAACTTTTTTGTCTTGGTTCTGTTGTATCCGGTACCTGATTGATGGTATTTCAAAGTAGCTGTAAACACCGCATTGCAGCGAGCTTCGCCTTCAAACAGAAGCGTTCACTGCAATTAAGTGTACAGCCAACTTTAAGGTTCCAAGTACCATATAATACTGCAATAACTTCTCGCTAACTGCCTCAGTCATACTCTGTCATTCGTCTACCGTATTAGCCAAGTTTTAGGCTCGAATGGCACCGAGTTACACCTCCACTTCATTTTCTTTGCGAGCGAGCGGCGTAGAAAGGGTTAAAATATTACGACCCTTTCCTTTTTTTGACAGTATTTCAACGTTCTCAGCTGCCCTCATTCATAACCTATAGCCTGCTAGGCTATGGCAAGAGAAGATGATAGGTTAGCCTCTTCGCCAATGCTGTTATTCTCACTCTAATATTCCGCTTTACGCATTTTCAGATACATAATATCAATAACAAACCATTTTCGAGTTCGTTAGAGTCCTAGGCTATCCACCAGCAAAAATACAACAAAAATAATCCATCCTACCCCACCTCACTCCATAAGAAACAATGCATTTTGATCAGAAATTTGACCGAAAATTTGAACATTACTCATGCGTGACGAGAACAATTAACAATGCTAGTCGGCCACCCTGTTAAGTATATCCCTGATTGAACCCAGGTCAACAGACTGAGTGGCAGATGCTACACACTGTCAAAAAAATTTACTGTATTTTTACTGGCAGCAAAAGTACAGAGCGCACCGTAATTTTTTTACCTCTACAAATTGTAAATTTTTTTACAGCGATTTTTAGTAAAAGTGTTTACGGTTGTTAAACGTAAAAAAATTTTACTGGTTTGCGTGGTAACAAAAGTACTACCTATTCTGTAAAACTTTTTACGTGCTTACAATGTAGATTTACTGTGATTATTCTGGCAGCAATAGTACTGACAAAACCGTAAAAAAAAATACGCCTTAATGTCGCAGTTTTACGTACAATACTTGTCAACTTTTTTACGCGCATGTTTGTACATTTATTTACTATAAATCTTCAAGAAAAATATACAACTTTCTTGCCAGCGTTACAACAACCAACTAATCCTACAACATTTTACTTTTTTGATATTATTACGTTTCGTTTTATGAATGATTATTCAACGAAATGTAGACCTTATCTAACCCAATTACTTGTCGAAAATTTGTGCATGCACAAACGCTGTGTAACAGTATGTGCGATGATTAGAAGCGTAACTATACAGGTTATGCTTTTTGTTATTGCAGTGATGGCTAACACATATACGATGTAATATTGTTTTGGTTTAGAATTGACAAAAAACAAACCCTGTAAGTTGCAATTCTAATCATTGTCCATTTTGTTACATAGCGTTTTGTATGCACAAATTTTCGACAGGTAAATTAGTTTAGATATAGGAAGTCTACATTATGTTCAATATTCGTTCATACAACAAAACACGACAATATCAAAAAAATGTAAAATGTTCTGCGATTAGTTGGGTGTTGTAACGCTGGCAAGAAAGTTGTATTTTTTAAAAACATTTATTGTAAATGAATTTACAAAAATAGTGCGGAAAATAATTGACAACTTCTGTACGTTAAACTATAGCAACACAGTAAGGAAATGGCCAGGTTAGTTTAATAAGAATTCGAAATGTACAGTAATTTCTACCACCAAGCGTGCAAAAAAATAAAAAATGCTCTTCCAAAATAACAAAATATAGTACTGCAATATCGCATTTATTCCACCTTTAAGAGAAACAACATGGAATGAAACGAAAGCAACTTTTAAAAAAGCTTCCAGATCAGGATGTTTTATTTTATCATCATTAAAAAAATTTTTTTTGTTGCCATTGGAGAGTAGAAACCACTTAAGTGCCTATAAAAAATTATATCTTTCGGTGATTTTGAAACCAGTTTTGTTAATTTACGCTAAGTATTTCAGAGTTTCGTCACATTTACGAAATTTCGGCCACTCGAAACTTCAATTGACGCGAGCAACCTCAAAATGACATCATTATCCAAAACAATTTTGGCCCCAACTTTTTTCCGAAAACCCCACTCTGGGCATTTTTGGTTTCAAAAATGGTGAAAAAATGAAACATCCTATAGTCTAGCTATAACATAGAATCACATGCAAATTCACTGGTCAACAACAAAACGTTACGTCGCAGAAAAACAATTGTTTCGCAGTGCTTCAGGTGTGCCGAGCCCAAACCTGCAGTCAGATTTTGTCTATTACGTCTAGTAATAGAGATATCTGCATTTTATTCCACTTTCTTACATTCCAATTCGGGACAATTTTTAAATCTTGCCGCAACAATCAGGTTTATTACTGATAAACAAATAAAATGTATTACGTCAGACTACGCTCTTTCTGATACAATCGATGTGGCTATGCTTCATAACAAGAAGCTTAAAATATTTTAATTACTCTCTGTTGTTTTTTACTTTTTAGCTTACCAAGATAACTTTAGCTGCCTGGTTTAGCAAAAATCGTGGCAGTCAAAAATTCAATTTTACTTTCTATTTTAACAGCATGTTTATAGATTCGTTTTCAAGGCCTGGTTCTTGGTTCCTGTGCCTGCTTATCGCCAAGTTATGTCAAAAAAGTGCCAAATTTAGGAAATAACTGTACCAGTTTTGGAAACCGCTAGAATAGGTTGTCCTTTTTCGTTTATTATTTCTCTTTGCTTTTGGTAAGTTTGTTTCATCTTTAAATATATACAGGATTCGTCAGTGTTATACTTAAGAAATATTGTTCCTTCATCCAAGCTTGAATTGACAATAAATTTTCTTTGGATCCATTACTTGCTTCGTCTATTGCTGGGTTCCAGTTTACGCAACCATATGGTGTCACGCGACAAGTTTTCCCACCTACAATAACGTTTTATTTTTATGCGAATATCACAATAATTACATACATATGCTATTGTTTAAATCGTCATTACGCCAGACATTAAAAGAAGTGCAAAGAGTGCACGCGACTGACACTAGAGCTATTTCGATTTCTCTGCTAACAGCGGTGATGAAAAATAATACTTCTTGACCGTAATATTTATCGCACAATAAAAAACTAGTTACCTGTTGAAAAGCTGATGTGCAGGTAAATCATAGCCAGTCCCAACAATACCACCCTCCACTTCATCTCAGAAAGAATCAGGATAAGCTGTATATGCCATGTATGCTATATTGCTTAAGTTTTTGCGTCCGGGTTTGCTTGTAACCTGCAAAAGCAACATTATTAGGTTGAATTTTCAGTTCATACAATGACGATACCCAAAGCAGTTTTTAAATATCAAATCTGGTCAACATCTATACTCGCTTTGCATTGCAGTAATGATGAGTCATTAGCAACACTCTGTCCAATTTGAGCGATATGTAAATCTAATCCTAGATTTTCAGCATTAGAAGTAATGTCGTTCTTGTTACCATTTCTATCATGCATGAAGGCAAAAGAAACAATAAACAGATGCAAGAAGCCATTTCAAACTTCTAACTCAAGTTTTTATGACCTCCAGGATATTGAGGAAAATAAAAGAAACTCTTTTTTTATTCACTTTGGCAGTCTCATTTTAAAAGTAATTATACACTTTTACCTCAATCCAAAAATTTACCTTTCGCCAGTTACAAGTTTAAATATAGATGAGTTGTATGTGGAAAATGTGTAAGCAAAGCAGTAACGCATCATATCACAAGTCACTTTACATTACATTTAGGCACACCTTAAAAACTTCATCCACAGCAATATAAACAAAGTCTCGCCAGCAATATGCCGGTGGAACTTTGCCTTTCTTGAGTGCATCAATTAAAACTGTAGAGCATTTTTGCCAAGAAATACTGAAATTCATAATCCAATTGGGTTGGGATTCACCTTCGGATGAAGAACAAATATCTATACTGCTACTGCTTGATGCAGTGCTGAAGTTGCACGCATCTAAACAAACAATTAAACAATTTAAAGTTTTGGTTAGTTGCTTGCTAAGCTGCCTTAGACAAGAAAACCGCAAAATGACTACACAATTGTTGAAAAAACAACTTCTCTACCACTGTTAAGATAGAAGATGTCATACATGTGACACCCTTAACACAGATTAATGTGTTTTAAAATTTAAGCCCTGCATAAAGATTGCATAGAGGATTCGAAAATATTGTAGATTTGTAGCGCAAAACATAAAGATTGGGCAATCTTATCGGTTCATTTGCAAAATTAAAGTCATTGCCACATTGGAAGCTACTGCAAAACACAACTAGATGGGAGTTTGCCAGCAAACCCAGTGAACGACCGACGCACAGCTAATGCTGTGACGCTCAAAAGTACTTTTTGTCTACCGTAAAATCAGCAATTATTCAAAAATATCTGATTATGGAACCTCCAGAAAAGTTGAGTCAAAAGATTTGTCAGTTAAATATCTCCTGAAATCATAAAACACTGTCACCCTAGCTTGAGCCGTTCAAAAATTGATTTTTGGGGGTCCATTTGGGGGGTCCCTGGGGGGGGGGGTGGCACCCCCAAACTATGTCAAAATATTTGTCTGTTGAATATCTGCTGATATCAAAACAGACTGGCACCCAAGTTGAGCTTTTCAAACAATTCATTTTTGGGGGTCCATTTGGGGGGTCCCCAGGGGGGTGGCACCCCCAAACTATGTCAAAATATTTGTCTGTTGAATATCTGCTAATATCATAAAACACTGGCACTCTAAGTTGAGCCGTTCAAAAAATTGATTTTTGGGGGGTCCTCGGGGGGGTGGCACTCCCAAACTATGTCAAAATATTTGTCTGTTAAATATCTACTGATATCATAAAACACTAGCTGGCACTCTAAGTTGAGCCGTTCAAACAATTGATTTTTGGGGCCCCATTTTGGGGGGTTCCCGAGGGGGTGGTACCCCAAACTTGTCAAAATATTTATCTCTTAAATATCTACTGATATCAAAAAAAAAACTGGCGCCCTAGGTTAAATCGTTAAAAAAATTTATTTTTGGGGGGTCCCCAAAGGGGTGGTACCCCCAAATTATGTTAAAATATTTGTCTCTTAAATATCTACTGATAACAGAAAAAACTGGCACCCTAGCTTGAGCCGTTCAAAAATTTGATTTTTTGGGGCCCCATTTTGGGGGGGTCCCCGGGGGGTGGTACCCCCAAATCATGTCAAAATATTTTTCTCTTAAATATCTACTGATATCAAAGAAAAATGGCACCCTAGGTTAAATGGTTAAAAAACTTGCTTTTGGGGGGGTCCCCAGGGGGGTGGTACCCCCAAATTATGTCAAAATATTTGTCTCTTAAATATCTACTGATATCAAAGAAAAATGGCACCCTAGGTTAAATCGTTAAAAAATTTATTTTTGGGGGGGTCCATTTGGGGGGGTCCCCGAAGGGGTGGTACCCCCAAATTATGTCAAAATATTTGTCTCTCAAATATCTACTGATAACAAAAAAAACTGGCACCCTAGGTTGAGTCGTTCAAAAATTTGATTTTTTGGGGGGGTTCCCGGGGGGGTGGTACCCCCATACCATGTCAAAATATTTGTCTCTTAAATATCTACTGATATCAAAGAAAAATGGCACCCTAGGTTAAATGGTTAAAAAATTTGTTTTTGGGGGGTCCATTTGGGGGGTCCCCGGGGGGGTGGTACCCCCAAATTATGTCAAAATATTTGTCTCTCAAATATCTACTGATATCCAAAAAAACTGGCACCCTAGCTTGAGCCGTTCAAAAAATTGATTTTTTGGGGCCCCATTTTGGGGGGGTTCCCGGGGGAGTTGCCCCAAAAAAATTTCAGGAGACACAATTGCGTATCTACCTCAACAACTTCACACAAAAATTAGATTTCTATGTTTTGTGGTTTAGGAGAACTCGAGCGTACAAGATTTAGGAAGAAAAAAAAGGAAAAAAATAAGAAAAAAACCTCATCGCGGCCGAAAGTGGGTTGGTAGGGATGAAAGGATATCTTAAGACATATAACCATGAGAAATATTTTTTGCCGTACTTAAGCCGTTTTTGACTTAGACCGCTTTTTACGCCAAACTTTCGGGGCGGTTTTCGGGTCATAAACCCAAAGTTACGTGACCGATTGCCTCGAAATTTGGTACAAACATAAACTCATTAATCTCAAACTGCTGTCAAAATTTCATGTAGTTAGACCAAACGGTTCTCGAGTTATAAGCAAAAGTCTGAAATCTCGCACTCATTAGTTAGAAAATGGCCGAGTAAAAACAAAGGAACACGCGACGCGAGCGTCGGTCGTTCCAATTAACAAAAAATGATCAGCTGCAACCTGAACAACAAAATGAAAAGCAGCTGTTTACTTTACTTCGGCTACTATTTTTCAACAGATGAAGGTAATTTTTCCGTTGTTTTTTTTTTTTTCAGCCAAAATTAGGAAAGACCATTTAAACCATGGAAGATGCAAGAGATACCATGTGCTGCTGATTAGGGTGTACCAAAAAAACCCAACCTGTTCCGATTTCGCTATAACTTGGCAGAATGGTGCATTTGGATGAGAAAACACGTGTGTCAAAATTTTTTAAAATCCAGCGTCGTTTGACGCCCTAGAAGTGACGTCATAGTTTTGGTGGGGAGCCGCGCCCCCAAAATCCACTAAAATTGCCATATCTTGGAAACGACTTAAGGTAGAAACGTGATTAATAGCTCATTGAATGCAGAGTAGACGATTTTATATCACACTTTAATACAACATATTGAGCTAAGATGAGTGGTTTAGATGTAATTTCAAAAAAACTAATATTTTGCATTAAGCCTACTTCTAGATATGATTATACCATGCCTGTTGTTTCATTAAGCTACAGTAGGTGTTCATTACCTTGTATTTATGTCAATTTGCTGTGCCAAAAAACAAAAGTTTGAGTACACCATTGTATTAGCCTCTATTAAGTATCTATAAGTTGTAGGTGACCTGCTTGATTCTAATTTTCAGCTGCCAGTAGGAATTAGTACAGTACTTTATTTGTAGGCAACCCATATGTTAGTAGTTAGTTTGCATAATGGCCAGCTGGCTACTAGTTATATAGTTTGTGCAAAGACATTAATACAAACTATTAGCAATTAACCTATGTATGTTACAGTAATCAAGCCGAGTTTATTCATAATTTGCAAATCAGTTTTTAGCATAGACTTAGGAAGAATATGATTGGCATAGCCTATCTAAACGCTTACTTTGTTTTATGTCACACTGACAAGTTAATTTACACCAAGACCACTAGTCTGGTGCATGCTGTAATTAAATGGTGCAGCATTTCCACTAAATGTTTATATGTTTTAGGTTGTTTATGCTAATTCAATTCAAAGTCTAGACTAATTGTGAGTAACTGAGCATGATTAATGCTAGAAAACAAACAAAATTTTGGCCTTTTAAAAGATCGGTTTTGGAAAATTTGATTAGTTTTACTAGCAAACCTAATACTACTGAAAATGCTCTGTTACGATTTTATACCATTCAAAAGAATATGCAAGAAAAAACAAGCAGGCAGTCTAGTCAAAGGGAAGCAGCCACGCAAACTGTTACAGAAATTGAAGCACGGTGGATTAAAGCTGAGTTTCTTTGCCAATCCAGCAATGGACTTACTGCAAAGTTGCTTAAACTGTTAAATGAACAAAAGCAATTGTCACAAGATCACTTAAAAATTCAAAAAAAAAAAAATTACACCAACAATTCAAAAAAAGCAAAGATTAATTATGCAAAAATCGAAAGAAACGTTTTGGGCTGTTAGTAAGGAATGTGAAAAACATTAATTTGAGAACTGCTGCTCAAGAATCCACTCATTTGAAAAGAAAAGCTTCAGGAAGACTGGCAATTTTTGTAAAATATGAAATGCTAGGTAGGCCTGGATCAGTTGGGCCGTGGACGTTGAGTTAAAAAGATATGGAACTCAGCTGGTAAAAATGGGATTTGTAACTCAAAATACAAAGGACACTGGCATCTTTTCTTTCACTATTTTACGTAAAAAATTGGTGCACTACATCAGTTATAGCAGATGCACCAATTCATAACTTGGAACTGTGGAATCAATTCGAATCCATGAAAAGCACAGAAACAAGAACTCTAAAATTGTTTCCACCGTTGAACCTGAAATTTGCAAACTCAGCACAAGAAAATTTGGAGCGCCACCTTTGGTATGTTTCGGAAAGGCATGTAGTTTTTTCACTATTTAGCGAAAAGCTTACACTGATGGAGAAAACAGAAATGTGGTGAAAACTAAAATCTTGTAGACACAAAGATAACGAAGAGGCAATTGCTGAGGGCATTGAAAAAATGCCAAATTTAACCTCTACCACGCATTTAAAAGATTTGATTGTTGCAGACTCTCACACACTTTTAAAGCTTCTTTCGGCTACTTTCAACTTTATTGATTTGCCTCCTAAAACCTGGTCGCAAAATGCTGATTTTGTAGCAGTCAAAGCAATGATCGAAAACCTACCTGCCATAAATGATGCAGCAGAGAGAGCATAGGCTCTTGTCACGAACATTTGTTTTTCTCCTACAGCTCCAAAACTGCATCGTACTAAGAAAAGATCGAACAACTGTGCGCCACTCATGTCGCCAGAAGTTAAAGAAGCACGTGCAACAGCAACAACATGAGCATGATTCAATTAATTCATGTCACGAACTTATCTTGAAAAGTTTTGACCCTTTGCAATAGAACTTGATAAGAGAATCGTTATATTATTTGGTGTAATGGACTACTAAGTGATAAGACCACCCCTAACAAACTCTTCAATCTCCGAAAGAAAAAAACTAAAACCTATTGATACTGCATTTTATACCATGGTTGTGCAGAATTACGTGTAAGTTGAGCGTCAAGTGAACTTCATGTAGGTAATGAAACGCTATTGTTTAATGTTCATGTTTCATGTTTCCATTTGTACACGTTATACAAAATATTAGTTTTTCTGAAATTACATCTAAACCACTCATCTTAGCTCAATATGTTGTATTAAAGTGTGATACAAAAATCGCATATTCTGCATCCAATAAGCTATTAATCACGTTTCTACTGTAGCTTAAGTCGTTTCCAAGATATGGCAATTTTAGTGGATTTTGGGGGCGCGGCTCCCCACCAAAACTATGACGTCACTTCTAGGGCGTCAAACGACGCTGGATTTTAAAAAATTTTGACACACATGTTTTCTCATCCAAATGCACCATTCTGCCAAGTTATAGCAAAATCGGAACAGGTCGGGTTTTTTGGTACACCCTACTGCTGATATGCTTTAGGTTGTTGCGTTAGCTCTTGTTCTTGTGAACAAGTTCTACACAGACTAAATGAATCTTTGTACAAAAACTAATACATGCCCTCTTGCCATCCTTCGATTATTAATTGTGCATTTGGAGGGGGGATCTTGTCATCTGCTGTAAATGTTCCTCTTTTATTCTAATCAAAGGGAAATCCGGCAGATAAAGTTCATCTTCCAAATATCTTACAAAAGACTTGACCTTATCTTGATTCTTCCTGGCCCAAGCTGGTAAATGTTTTGATATTTGATAGTCATTCATCACAATAAGAATTAATTATATATGATTCGATAAGCCACAAACAGAATCCAGTATACTTAAAAATTAAACACGGTGTAAGAGCAAAAACTAACACCTAAAAGAAAATATTGCAAACACGTATTTGATGCAGATTAGTCTTCAAAGATTTCGTAAGCGTTACAAATTTTTTCCATGAATATTTTGCAAATTTTAGAAAAAGCCTTCCGCATATTTTTTCACAATTATCAGTGACTTGTTTCATGCAATAGTTATTACAAATTACAGCATACTTAAATACACGCAAAGTTCACCAAAGATTATACATTTCCAGTCAAGACTTGATCCGTCTCAATTTCTACCATTTACTAAGTCACAATATTCAACACTTTTTTTTTTTTTTTTTTATAAACCAGAATTATCATTATATCAAATCAAACTTAATTCCTAGTTTACAGTAACAAACAGCTTCCGATATCCACTTTGAAGCAATATTCAAGTGAACTCCATCAAAGCAAAGTACCGGTATGCAAAACCATATTTAAAAAGCATCCTCATTAATCAACCATTACCCATGAAACTTATACAGGATGATGCAAAAAAATGTTAATATGCTATCCTTCTATCAAAATTAGTAACCTAGACAGCGTGTTCAAGACACAAAAGCTGACTTTGATTAACAAAGTATGCATGAACAGGTTCCAATGAAAAAGATAGCTTCGTTATTAATGAATTAATGATTAACGGACTTGTGTCCACCTATGCTAAAAAGTGCAAATCAAATCATATACATACTAATTAGAGGTAGGCTAGACTACAATTAATCACCATCCAAAGCATGCAGGTAAAACATAAAAAAATGGTACCAAATAATGTAAAAACATGCTGTGCGATGTAAGCATATCAACAAAATTTAATACAATGTTCAAATCAGTTACACACATCTAGATTAAAGAATAATTATAAAAACAACCTTTAAATATTTCAATTACGTATATAAAGCAGTGTGGGTATCATCAGACAAAGAAAGTTTGCATCAGTTGTTAAACCATGAAATGATATTTCAGAAACAGCGTAACGGTTGAGATAAAAAAATTGCCAAAGTGCATCTTTAAGCCTTTCTGTAGGCTAGGCTAAGTACCATAGCTATAAATGAAAGTTATTGTCAAACCAAAAACCAGTCAATAACAAGATCAGAAATAGGGTAAACTAAACACAAAATCGGTTTCAGCAGACTGAAGAACCATTCTCATCTTAAACAAAAATTTAACAATTAATTCAATATTTAGGCCCACTTAGTTTTTAGTTTTGGTTTGACAAAAAAAATCTGTTTATAGCAAGAACCACTGACCAAAAATCGTAATCCTCTACCAGTATCACTACAGCTTAAGCTGAATTTGTATACACTTCCTTTTTATTGGAATCAGTAAATTTTGAGTTGGGGCCGACAGTTCTTAATTTTTGGTCCTTTTTTAGCCTCATTTGTCATTAATTTGTTGTTATATTTTGAGAGTGTTGAGTCAATTTCCGTGACCATGTTGGTAAATTGTTTAATTCCCACTGCTTTGTCTCTTGAGTAACAACTTTTTAGTTGCTTTTGCAGCAAAGTGTAAAAGCAAGTTTTATCAAAAATTGAACAGCTGTTAACAGTTTTTTCATTTGCCTGTGCAATGCGCAACAGACAACTTTAAATACTTTTCTCAGAAAATAATTAGAAAGGGATTTAATTGTAATTACATTTTATTCATTACGTTGCCTTGGCCAGGAGACACCAAAGGGACCTTTCGGTCTTCGAGCCAAACTGCCACCTGCCCACCTATCTGCCACGCACGGCGGAGGCTTCATACTGTCCCTTAAATTGCTGAACGTCAAGCAGGTAAGCTGTGAGTACCAATTTTTAGAGTCTTTGGTTCGACCAAACCGGGAATCGAACCCGACTCTACCACTTCAGCAGCAGCCGCTCTATCCACTCAACCACTGATCCAAAGCAGATTAACAGCAACCTTCATTACAGATCAACAACAAAAATAACTGGTAATAGGTCTGCTACGTCCTGGTAGTTGCTTTCTGTAACTTCTTGCTGAGGACAAACCTACCGGTACCTGTATAAGCCTACACATGCCAGAGGCTAAATTACACTACAGTACTGACATCTGCGCTTGAATTTACTGTTATGATCCTATGCTATACCGTACAAAAAGCCAGTTTGATTAGCTAACGGCAATTAAAACACCATCAGATGTGAGCACTGACAGACTGCACTGTGTGGGGAAGACTAGTCCGATACCATGCCACTCATAATCTGAATCTAACTACACTGCACATATTATAATCAACCGCAGAAAACGACTTCAGTCAGTCAGATGAAAGTTAACAAGCTACGGTATGCTTTTACCTAATGCCACAGTCTCACTCTTGCTGAAGGCTACGCTTAACACCAAACTAGTTCTGCAAATACCTATTTGAAAACTTCCCGGATGTGATTGGCGTCAGCCGTTAGCACATTGGCTTTACGGACATCACGTAAAGTATTGGAATGGAGCACAACGGACATCAATGGCTTTACGCATATCACGTGAAGTAATAGAGTTAGTTTATTGTCGGAATCATACTTTTTATAAACTACATTATGGCGCTGACCGTTTGTGTGTTTTTGCCTGCACATGTTAAACCCCTGAAACAAATTGAAATTGATTTCACCACTTTCATCTGTAAAATCAATGATATAAAACAAGGTAACATTAAGCGCTGGATCACAAACAAACAAACAAACAAGATAATGAGTACAGCAAGATAAAATAATGATATGAGAAACAAAAAAAACAAAAACAAAAAAAACAAGATAATAGTGGCCAGTACATTTTAACCTATAGTCCTTGAAAAACATTAAAAAGATTAATCAGTTTTGTTTTTTAGCGTGTTGTTTAGTTTGTTGACAGTTTTTAAGTTTTCTTGTGTTGTTTCTAGCGTTGACAGTTAGAAGTTTTTTGTTTGCTTGTTTTTTTTTCCAGTTTTATTATGAATTTAGACCTTGATGACTTTACTTAGTCTTTTTGCATGCCTAAATAAATTGAAATTAGGTTTTCAAGTTGGATTTTCCCCTCCATAAAATTTTCTGCCAACATCCTTGCTGCAGGGGAACCCAAAAATCAACAGCCCAGGATTCCATTTAGTACTAATCCATACTTGACAAGATATGATGAGTAAATTTTTACAGCACGAGACAGTTAATTCCAAACCATTCACAAAATGTTAACTGGTGCAAGGATGAAGTTTTAGGTACCGGTATCTGTTATGGATGCATTAATGACTTTATGTGTGCCTTAGGTGGCTTGATGTGGCTTATTGTCTTTTGCCGTACGGAAATTTGTAAATAATTTTACTGCGTTGTTTTGTAAAAAAAATCTCAAGTCAACTCGTAAAATATTTTACAAATATACGCTCATAAAATATTTTACAAACATTAGGGTAACATCAATTTACCTATATTTGAGTAAAATTTACCGTCATTTTTACGTTAAAGTTACGTTATGACACGTAACAATTGTTTACATAAGTTTGTAAAAATATATACGTAATTTTTTTGGTAAAATTTACGGATTTTTTTAACAGTGCAGCCACTGCTTATCTCAACATTAACATGGTAGAGGTGGCCTGCACATGTGTAGGCAATCCCAGTTGTACTCAGTTGGTGGTGGCGCACTGGTATTTTACAAGCCATTATCAAATGCTATTGTTTGCCGAGTAACCTAAAGGTAGGCCTTCGCTTAACATTCACATTTTCTATAAACCCACTATGTTCTAATACAAACGTTTGTCGCCTATACTCTAGGTAGCCAATTATTTTATTAAAGCTTAGGCTATTGAATAACCGAGTGCCATACTGGTACAGTAATAGCCTAGTAAGTAAGAAATTTTTAAACCTATTAGCCTAGACAAGTGACAACTGATAGTTACGGAAAGTGAAGCACATGTTTCTTTACCAGTGGCAGTGACAATTAATGATAGTTGTATAGTCGTAACGTCAAAATATGTTGACACTCTTTTGACTCCATTAAAAATTATCGATGATTCTTTACTTTTTTTTCATTATTGAAATCGCCTATTCTTTACTATTTTTTTGAAGTATCGAATATCGATTATTCTTTACTTTTTTATTATCGATTTCCAACCCTGTTGATAAATATACTCGTATTAAAATACTGTTTGGGATTCCAACCTCCTTGGGAGTTTCGAAAGAAAAATACTTTTGAATTGCTGCGTTACCGGGGAAACAAAAAGCTTTTTTGGAAATCTCTTTGTTCAACATGCGTCGGTCGTTCACTGGGCTTGCAAGCTTCCGTCTAGTTGTAGCTGCTTGCTTTTTTTTTTTTAAGTTTTGCTGATTACATGTGCACAACGGTTTGGATGGGATTTGTGGTTAGGGTGTCCCAATTTTGGGTGAATTTCACGGATTTTCATGAAGTATTTTTAAAAGTTGCCAAACCACCCAACTAAAGCTCACCTGAAGTCAGAGTCATCGGATATCCTTTGAAGATGGCTCACCCCCAATTAAGGAGCTTTTGCTTACGCACGGGGGGGTTATCCCCTTTATGCTTGTATCTCCTTGTCTCTTGGTGGTACAATGTTGTGTTATAGCTCAAAATTTGCGAAAAGGCCATGTTTATATGAGTCTGTAATACATTTATGGGGTCTAAAAGCTTTACTTTTTGAGATATTTCGAAAAAACTAAAATTTTTACTATTTTTTTACTAGTCAAAAAGTCAAAAAAGCTAGAATCTTGAATAGGCCTACATAAAACGTTAAAATCAATCAATATGAATACTCCAATCTGCTAAAGTAAGTAAATTATCTGCTTCAGTAACATTCAGTAATATCTGGCAGTAAAACATTTAGCAACCAACGATTTATTAAAATCCCAATTGTCAAATTCACGATTTAAAACGAATAGTTCATTTGTTTCATTAACTTCTTTGAAAGTCTCTTCTTCTCACCAATTTTTTCGTTCTTGCTCTCAGCTCGGTAGCTGCTTGGTAGAGATGGAATTTTTATTCTTCTGATGTGGTTGTCCTATCAATGTGATAATCAGTTACCAGCCCGAGAGATCTCTTTGCCCAGTCATTAACCACCCTAATGGTCACAACTACTTCGTTCAGCAACAAATATGATTCTTCAGTTGACCACTTTTGACTTCTCTTCGTTTAGAATACTTTGGATATTGTTTAACCGGCTCACTTCACCCTAATATTTCTTTTACGCTCCCCGTAAGAGCTGGAGTCAAAATTTCAATTTGACAAAGTCTCAGCTTCCAAATCAACTTTGAAATTACAACCAAATTATCAGTAATTATTTACGTGCTTAGACAATTCTTCTCCAAACTGTCTAGAATGGAAGTTATTCCTAGCGTTCCGCTAGAAGTCGCGTGTGGGTCTGGATTTTAATGAGCGTTGAACCCAGGAACCTCTTCTCACTTGTGAGCTAACTGTTGTCTTCTTTAGCACAGCACTTAGAACTCAAAACCTAAGAGTTTAGTGCAAACGCGGCAAACTGATTGAACAGCAAGTCATTTCGACAAATAAGAATTGTTTGCGAATATTATTACTTCAAGCCTACACAATGTGCCCGAAACTCACGACTACACAAAGTTGACAGTTTACATGTTGGAATGATAAAAATTCCGAGATTCACGACTTATAAATTACAATTAAGTTTTAAGAACTTTTTTCTAAAATAACTAATCGGGCGTGCCTTTTCCCAAAAGGAGAGCTGTGATTGGCTATAACAGATTTCGTAACTTGGAATTATTCGACACCATCAAAGCGGAGGTTAGTTAGAGAAGGCAGCTGCGTTCGCTTAATGATGCGTAATTTGGGTCGTTAGAAGTTAGTTTGTATCACAACAAAATACGAACCCACTTTACCCGCAGTATTTTTCCAATGATGTAGTACGATTTCGCTTCGTTCCGCATAACGTCACACTCAAAACAAAAGCTGTCAAGTAAATCGTTGCTATTATAGCTTCAAAGAGCGGAATGCTACTTTTATAAAAACAACATATAGCACACGAAAATTATCTAGTGCTACGTCTGCAACGCAAATTCATCGAAACCACTGACCACTGACAGTAAAGACCAGTGCTGGGCACCGCAAGTTTTTTTTTTAAGTCCGCAGTCCGCAAATCCGCAACCGAATTTCAATTTTCTTAATCCGCAACCGCAAGTCCGCAATTGGACGTTTAAAAGCTTAGTCCGCAACCGCAAGTCCGCAACGACTTTTCGAGATTCTTGAATCCGCAACTTCCTAATTCTTGAAGTCTGCAACCGCAAGTCCTCAACTTTCTAATTCTTGAAGTCCGCAACCGCAAGTTCGCAACTTTTTATGAACTGAGTGAAAAAGTTTTGCAATCAACCACGTCCCGAAGTGAACTGCTCAGAGTTGATTGGCAAAAATAAGTCAAAAGTTGTGACTTGTGGGAAGTATAGCAAACGTATAGTGAATACATTCCACGCAATAGAAGAAATTACTCACAATCGTTGATTGTAGTAAATGTACCGCAGCATGACTTGTTATTGAGCTGCTTTTTCGGATGGCAAACTTAAGAATTGAGTAGCCCAGCCCCTCTTACTTTCAGGTCCAACTCAAAACAGATTCAAACGCTTGTAATTTTGGTTAAAGTTTTTAAGTAACTTGACTAAGGAGGGTAGCCCCTACTAAGATGGCAAACTTAAGAATTGAATAGCCCAGCCCCTCTTACTTTCAGGTCCAACTCAAAACAGATTCAAACGCTTGTAATTTTGGTTAAAGTTTTTAGGTGACTTGACTAAGGAGGGTAGCCCCTAGCCCTCCTGGTTGCGCTTCTGCTTATACAGTTATAGGTGCCTAAACTGCGTGGAAGCATAACGCACAACCCTCCGGCGAACCCTCAAAAATGCTACAATGAAGCTAGACATTGAATTACAGAGAGAAGCCATCAAATAGCAAAGTACAATCCGCATTTCCGCTTGCAACAATCTATTCTAAGAAAACAATTTTTTTCGAGGCAGAAAAAGGCAAAGGCAGTAGAAGGCAAAAACCATTCATATCACTAATTGTATAACTAAATTTTTAGTCCCTAGTTTCAATAAATACTCTAGGAATGAGATAAGCACACGCTACCAGCAGTGCCGTCGCCAGACCAAACGAAGTGAGAGGGGCCTAGCCGAAAATGGACTGAAATTTTGCACATAAAAACTGATATTTTAAAGCTACAATTTTGTATTCATCTTTGGAAAAAGATACATATAAGCCCGGCAGCGTTCATTAGCTCGTTTTGCATGCGGCCGGTATAATCGCTTGAAAAATATGTCTACAGGAGTGAATGCGACCAGAAGCGCAACCAGGGTTTTGTTGAGTAAGAGAGAGGGGGCTTGAACCAAAAGTAAATGTTTTTTGCACAAAATTTGTCTAATTTTGGTCCCGTGCTGAACAAACCGTTGCTACTCAAGCATGTCACAGAGGGGGCAGGACCCCAAGCTGCTGGGTGACTTTTGCAATTTTGCGGCAAAAATAGCGATTTTAACGCCATTTGAATCACATTTCGCACGTTTTAAAACCATATCAATAATTACAGTAAATTGCTAAAATTCAGAAGTCATTGAATGATTTAAATTGTCTAGCCTCTTGAGCCTCTGTATACATTAGGTCAAGTCCAAAACACGTTTAAAGGCTTATTTTTTTTTTGGTTATATTTTCTAAATGACTTGGTTAAAGGGGGTTGATGACACCTTAGCCTCTTACCCCTAATTGCGCCACTGACTGCGACCTAAAATAAATCTTGAATGTGCTCTAAAAAAAAAAAAAACAGCTGGTCTTTTAAAAAATGTTTTTACGTATTGTTTTAGGTCATAATCACTAACGAAATACCGGTAACGCTTCTGTAGGCATACCGTACATCCCCAGCATTCCGCGACACATCCGTAAAGGCGTGTTAATAAGACGGATTATTGGGTCACATTTATGTAAAGCAGTTAGTGGCCAGCAATTTTGCAAACAATCGAGAAAACTTCAAACGAGAATCATGTTTGAAAATTATTATTCCTTTTTCCATTATTGCCTGTTGTCTTGTCGTTACGCGATGTTCCAAAAAAGCATTCTAAATGAACCAAAATGGGGGCACAAGCAGTCGTTAGTGGGGACGGCGCCCCTGGCCTCACCGTAGCGACGGCATTGACTACCAGTACAAAAAATGATACCTCAGTGGCAAATTTTGTAAACTCACGGTAAAAAACAACAAAGCCATACTTTGAACCAGGGTTGCAAATTCGAACGTAAACCCAAAAAAAGTCGGTTGTTTTGCCGAACTCGAGAAAACAGTGTTGACTCCAATTTGAATCAGGTTAGACCCGCTTGTAATAGCCTGTCTCGCCGCGCGCCGTATCCTTCATATTTCTGCAGTCATACCACACTTTGGATATAAATATAACAATGTTATTCCTCACAAAACACCAAAAATTTGATTCATCCAAAGGAGCACGGCAAAACATGAAGTCAATTATCAGCTAGCCAAATCAATATCAATTAACTAAAATTTACTTGACCAAAATTTACGCTATTGATTATACTAACACTATGCTAGACTTTACAAGACTATATTACTAAAAAACTGCTTCGAGGTCTCACTATAGAAATAGAAACATCAGCAACCAACTTACTACACATCTAACTTGATACACTAAACTACGAAAATTTGAGACACCACATCACTTGTACTGTCGAAGACTATCTAATTTGAGCACTAGTTGCAGACTTAAAGATTATGAGATGAAAGGTCTAAAGACAATACAGTTAAAATTACCACAATGACAGTTCTAGAAGATTCTTAAAACAAGCACAAAAGGGGGTTCTAAAATGTTCTAAAAAATCAACCAACTATTTGCATAAAAGATGAGAACGCGGCATGTATTCGTTTCTCACGCTACCAAACAGCATGTCAACAAAAAGAAAACGATTAAGTCGAAAAGCAGACCTAGTATTTATATCAGCCTGAACTCGAATAACTTGATATTTTTGCCGAACTTGAACTCGAAAAAATTAAATTGATTTTTCATGTTTGACTGGGTAAAAACAAGAATATTTTACGAAAATAGTAAGAAATTTCAATATTTGTATAAAACTTGCGGAATTGCGGACTAAAATTTAAAATAGTCCGCAACCGCAAGTCCGCAAATTAAACTGCCAAAGTCCGCAAGTCCGTATGTCCGCAACTTTTTTCGTCAGTCCGCAATTGCGGATTTGCGGACTTGCGGACTAACTCGCGGACTTGCCCAGCTATGGTAAAGACTATACTTTGAACCAAGTCGCGTGTTACAAATTCAATACAAAGCAGGCGTAGAAATTAGAGCGAATCCGTTACAAAATTTGTAACGAATTCGGTGTAAATCTATGTCTGCTAGGTAAGGAATTCGTAACACGCGACTTGGTTCAAAGTATAGTTTTCATTGTCAGTGGTCAGCGGTTTTGATGAATTTGCGTTGCAGACGTAGCACGTAAATAATAACTGATATTTTGGTTGTAAAAATCCAATGTTGGTTTGGAAGCCGAGTTTTAGCCAAAATTGAAAATTTAACTCCAGCACTAACGGGGGCATGAAAGAAATATTGAGGTGGAGTAAGCCGGTTAAATAACAACACTTGAGCAACGGCTCAATGCTAACTATTAAACACGTCTTTTAAACATACTGCAAAGGCAGCGATAACTTGACTTTAGTCTAAAATTTCTTTTTACCGACTACTCCCTTTGTTATAAGAATACAAAAAAGCCTCTGCTCTCGGCAGACACTAAACTAAAATGTGTGTCGACACTGCAAAGTCTTGGCTTGAAAGCAATTAATCAAAAATTTCTTATGTCATTAAACAATAAACAAACAACTACTTACAACACAACCGGATTTGTTAAGTTTCAACGTCTGCAAATTTAGGTAATTTACTTGTAGCCTTTTTGAATCTAGAAATAAATGAAAATAATGAGCCATGGCATTAAGTGTAACATACAACAAATGAAAAAACAAGGGTTCGAAACTTTACTAAGGTGAAAAGAAACAGAACGGCGCTACACTCCCCCCATAGATGTGCTCTTGGTATATTTACAATTAAGGCGGGTTCACACAGAAGCCGTCAACGTCAACGTTACCGTTCCGTCGTAGTTACATCTAACGTCAAGGTGTTCACACAGAAAATTTTAGCGGTGACGGAAGTGATTTTCTTGATTTCATCCGTCTTACGTTGAGTTAAAATAATGTTAACTTTACGTAAGTAACGTAAGCGATTTCGAGCATGTTTTTGGTGGTTAGGGCAAACTTTGAGCCACAAAAACTGAAAATCTTGAAAAAATAATTGGTTTTTGTTGAAAAGTAGCTTTCAGCAGGTAATGTTAAGTGCTTAGAGCTGTATGTAGTAGGCTAGGTCTAGTCATGTACCGCTACTTTGTAGTTATAGGTAGTGTACAGTAGCAGTGATACTGGTATCTAGCCTAGCGGTACTTCAGACTGGATTGCTTTTTTTTCTGCTTGGGAAAAGAAGAGAGAATGAGATATTGAAACTACCGGTAATTGGTACTGGGTAGGCATGTTAAATCTGAGTTGGTTGCTAGCAGCCAGTTGAGAAAGCCAATTCAATTTGGCTTTCCTTGCTCTTGTTTTGGTACAATTGGCTAAAGTTCAATTTTGAACTTCAATTGACTTGACTCTTGAAAGCTGAAATTATAAACTACTGAAAGCAATCAATTTCTACAGTAGAGACCTTTCTCATGTCTGAAAGTGGCTATTTTGCCTCTAGAGGCGAAATAGTGTTTTTACTTTGTTTGGGTTAGGGTTTGAGTTAGGGTTAGGGCTAGGGTTGGGATTAGGGTTAGGATTAGAGTTAGAGTTTGGCTTAGGGCTAATTTGGCATTTGCGGCAAAATAGCCGTTAGGACTATTTTGCCTCCAAATTGCAAAATAACATGGGGCTATTTTGCCTCTAGAAGCAAAATTGCCACTGCCTTTAAATAAAGTGGCCACTTTTGACCATTTTGGACATTGTATCATCAATAGGCCTAGTCATGATCATATACCGTAGTGCACCGGTACTTTGTATATACCAGTACCGATACTGGTCTGTGGTCATGATTATTGCCATGATACATATAAATACTGACCAGTGATTGCTTAGCTACCAATACCATAGACTCTTAACTTTTATTTATTTTTAGGAACTCATTAGCCTATCTATTTGTTGATTTAAGAATAGTCAGGTAGAGGCTACTGGTAGTTGTTGTATCTGTATACTCTGCAGTTTGTTTTGTGTGAACGCTGAACAGTCACTGAAATGAAATTATGTGATGTTAGAATCATCTTGTATTCTTAGCAGTGGATGATCACTAGATGCCAAAAAAATAGCTGGTTTACTTACACAGTGTTGGTACAATGCACATACAAAGTTGGCTGTGGTTTTGAATTGCATTGAGCTTTATTTGTTTTAAGCTTAATGTGGTTTGGGGTTATAGCTACTTTAGAAAATCAACGAACCAGCACCATACAATCAAATTGGAGTGGAGAAAACATACTGTACACTGGTACAGTTCTGCACAAATCAAGAGTTGAGTAGTGATAGTTTCCGTACAGTTCAATTGTCGCTGCACTTCACGCATATGCTAGTACTGTACCAGTTTGTGATAGCCTACCAGTACAGTAGACCATCACTTCGCAATATAACAGATGCCGAATACGCGAGATCGATTTCTGACAGTGCATACATACCTATGGTACATAGTGGTACTGAGCCTGGACCGCATGGGTTTGGGTTAGGTTTTTGTGCTGCTGCACTTATGATTCTGTATGTTCTAGTACTAGTAGTATGCCATATGACAGATAACAAGTGTATGATATCGGTTACCGAAACAATTCGCGTTATGGTAGCATACAAAAAATAGACTTCTTTAAGCGTAAACATACTGTAATAGCAATTTTCGATTTGATTGCGCGATAACGATTTCTGATAATAAATGCCGTAATAAACTGCATGTGCTGCATTAGATATCTTTTTCCTCACTTTCTGACCTGCTACGATAACTGTTGTTATCGATGTTAGTCAAAAATTGCAATCACATCAGATATTGAGAGTTGAAACATTTCAAAAAACTCAAACACTGATTTACCGCAATTTTGAGTATAAAAATTTCTAGTTCTGCAGGTTTTACCACTACTTTTCAGTTTTTAAAGTAATTTCTGTCGGTACTTTCAGCTTTTTGAAGTCTTCTACTTCTTACATTACTCACTATTGCAGTAAGCCTACTGATTGACCAACCAAATCTGCCAAATTCAAATTCCACTTCAGTACGGTACCAACCTATATCTTATTTACAGATTATTTCTGAAAACAAAATCTAGTGATTAGGCTATTTGAATTCATATCATATTGCTTACAGTAAATTTAAATTTAAGTTCTACACCAGCTTAAAATTGTTCATGCAAGTCTATTTTAAATGATATACAGGGTGGGCCATAAGTAGGTATACAGCCATCGCTCAAAAGTGCTTCAAATTTTTTTTTCCATTACAGTTTTTACTTGATTTTAAGTCATATTACAGTTCCTAGTGCTGAGCAAGTAATGCGAAGTCTTTTGGAATGTGCTGCTTATTAGAAGTGAAAAGAAATTTAAAGTGTTTATATTGTGATTGCTGTATACCTACTTTTGGCCCACCCTGTACTCTAAATGCAATTACTTACTAATCAATTTTTTACTTTTGCAAAATAGACTTAAAATCTGTGATCATATCAGTATTTGACTGTTAAAGAAATTTAATTATTTAATAGAAATTCAACAAATATGTAAGCTGTAACTTAACAAAAAATCTCAGCAGTTTTTTAACCCAGCAGCAGTACCATGAAAAAAATTACTTGAGCAGTACCACTGTACAACTAAGCAAAACTAAAGTTAAAACTCATCACTTGTTTCCACAATTATCACTGATACTTGATAAATGCTTGTTGATGATTTTGGCAAGCACTTCAAAACCAGCAAGTTAACCCCACAGGATAAAGTGCATTAAATAGCCTGCACAGTGCACATATTTATCAGTAGCTCTCAATTTAAGTATAGTTTGATGGTATAATGATTACTGATTACAAAACCCAAACTTGATAGGCCTATTGGTTTATTACGGTGACGGATCAGTGTGAACCTCTCACGTTCAGGTTACCGTCACCGCCAAATAACGGTAGAACGCTGAACGGTGACGGAACGGTGACGTAAACGTTGACGGCTTCTGTGTGAACCCGCCTTTATGCATAATTTAAGCGCTGTTTGCAAACTTCTAGTGATCCGTACAAAGCGCAGTAACCAGCAATTTGCATAGTTCAGTTTCAATCAATTTCTACAATTTACGAGAATTTTCTAACTTGCATTCTTACAACATTATGAACAGCAATGATATTGGTAGGAAATATTCCGGATACTCTTAGAACAATAGTGACACAAATATAACGACACGTAGCAACATATTGTTTGTTGATATTACGCAGTTCATAAAGAGAAATTCTTGTGCACAGCAATAGGATTCATTAGAGAAGAGATCATGAGAAGGCAAGGGAGAGAGACTAGAACCACAGATAAATATAATATTACCGATGCATCAAACGTTTTGCAGCATGAGAACAAAGAACTGAACTCAAATTAGCGAGGGCAGCAGGAGACCCAGTATACTTGGGAGAAAAGATTAGATCAAGATATGGTAAAAACCCATGGGTAGAAGGATCTGGGCCCAAACCAGCAATGACAGCCTACCCAATGGCATAAACAGAATTCCACAAATCCAGGGATCCGGGGACAGGAAGACCGGGACCCAAACCAGCAATGATGGCTGACTTAAGGGCATAGATCAGATTACACAAACCCAGCAGGGACCCAGGAACAGGAGGACCGGGGCCCAAACCAGCAACGACAGCTGACCCAAAGGCATACACGGGATAATGCAATGCCGAGGACCAGAGGACCAATAACCAAACCAGCAATGACAGCTGACTTAGTATGCGAAGGGTAGAAGAAAGGAATGTCTGACTTTGAAGACCCAGATACAGAACAACGAGGGCTCGAAACATCTATTACATCAAATCCAGTAAACTCGTCGTTATGAACTGGACTTCCAGAAATCAAACATTCATCTACAGAAGATGCGGCAATCGCATTTGTTTTGACAGTGTTCCTAATAGGCACATCGGCATTAACGCCGGCAAATTCTGTCAAAAATTTACTGGACGAAGATTCAGCAACCCAGCCGTCTTCATGGGCAGTGGTCTCAGTATGCGTTTCTGCAGTGACTAGACCCAAAGACTCGTTAACCAAAGAACCAGAGTCTTTGACGACATTGGCAGTGGTCCAGCATGCATATTCGCATCGACTACACCTACATACGAAGACTCATCTTTTGAAAATTTAACCATCCGATCATCATGGCTAACTATCAAGAAAAAACTGCACAAGTTTTGAAATTACCTTCTAGAAATTTACAAAACGTGAGTTTAAGAAGGTGTTTGCGAAAAATTGAAATTTTTCTTTATTTGGTTTTGGCTTTTGGGGGCAAATTTTTTTAGTCCCATGGGTAGTTGGCAGTGATGGGCACAGCGGCGCTGTTCACCAGCAGGCTCTACTAGCGGCGCTACTTTTTCGGTAGCGGCAGCGCTGCTGCTTTTTTCGTCACCAGCGACAAGCGGCAGCGCCGCTGTTTTTTTAGCCGAAAAAGCGCCAGCGCTTCAGCGCTGTTTTTTAAGCAAATTTCTGCCGCTACTGCTAATAAACTCCTTCCAAGACTTTTTCAATTCACATTTTCACACGTTACCGTTTGGAGTCTTTACTCTCCGCTTGTTTTCACTCTGCTCTTGTTACCTCGTTATTTCAGTTTAGTAGAACATACAAGACCTTTGTGACGTTTTGTCGTTGCTCTTATACTGTATGTATAGGCGAGTTTTATCGAACATGGTCCGATTTTTTCTCGATCGAAGTTGAACAAATATTGTGGTCTAGTTGCGGGTCAATTTGAACTAATAAAACCGATTTCAATAAAGCCGATTTCGAGCAGTATCTCTTTAACGAAAATGCAATAATTAGAGTTCGATAAATTGCTAAAAACTTACAGATCGCAAAGACGGTTTTCCGCAATATTTCCTTAAAATGCTAGCATTTAGTACAACAAATAAAGATGATTTGTTGGCTATCTGGTCATAGATCGTGTACTGCCAATAGAACAGTACAGTACCTGGCACGGAGCCAGAGTAGTGTGTTTGGGGAGGGGGGCACAAAAACTTGGGCGGCGGGGACGCTTACGCAGCCGAGACCAGACGAATTCGGAATGCAGCAGCGATCTGGTGAATATTTTGCTCCAAATCCTGTGTTATCCTTCTTTGGTATAGATTTTGCCCTTAAATTTGGAGGTGAAGACTAAAAAAATAAAAAAAAAGGTCTTCATCGCAAAATCTAAGGCTACTTGATTACGTTCACTTGATCTGTCTTGCTATTTCATAGAAAAAAGCGTTTGTGGTTACCAGAGGTGGAGTCCTCGAGGACACATTTTAAAATCCTTGGCCTCGAAGCCTCAAGTCCTTGGCCTTGGCCTCGAAGCCTCAAGTCCTCGAAAATTGCCCTGTCCTCGGATCGAGGACAGCGCTATTTTTTGAACAGTTGAAATTTCGTTGGAAACGCCTGAAACCTCGCGAAAAATTTGCGAACATCTTTTTTGTTTTCCTCACTTGGAGCGTAGGCGTAGGCAAGTGGAGGGGGCAGGGCCTCTCCCCCCAATTGAAACTTTACCAATGACAAAAATGTGACAAAAAAGTCTATTGTTTCTTCAGTTTCTTTTTAGCATTTTTCGCTGACAACGGTATAACTAATTAACAATATTGAAAACCAGGGGCGCCGGGTCCCCCTCAATTCAATTTTTGCCAGCCAATTTAAACGTACAACCCGGAAGAAATGGAGAGTTTTTGTCCTAAAAATTGCTATCTCGGGCCCACATCTAGCCTTTTCGTGAACGTAATGTATTAATCAGGGCCGGATTTACCATAGCATGACGCAGTACCAGCTAGGGCCCCGCGCTGAAATTGTAAGATTTTTTTTGGTATTCTTCACCTATATTTGGCAAAAAGATGTTTCGAAAATCTCCAAAGTGCCAGGGGCCTAGCGCGATGTAAATCCGGCCCGACAATAACATGGTTAGTAGACGTAACCATCTATTGTACCATTTTTCAAAAACAATTTAGTATTTCACCTCCAATCTCACAGGTTTTTACGCGCAAAGTACTTTTAAAAAAATTAGCCATGAAAAATGCTGATTGAACAAATCATTGAACTTCAGTTGAGGGGGCTTGGGCCCCGTGGCGAACGTGTACTACTATAACTGGTTATTTTCATGACAAAACAAAAATCTCTAAGGAAAATCATCGAGTGGGTTATTATACACTGCTAAAATGTAGCCAGAGACAATGCACCTTACTTCCCCCTACCTGGACCAAATCACTTACAGTTAAAATTTAACTCCAAAATGCAAGATGTTAAACGTGTTTTGGGACTTAAATTGCTAGTAAAAGGAGGATTAAACAATTTGATTTTTTCAATTGACTTTCAAATGTCAAAAATCTAGTGCTTTCAAATGGCTCTGAACACTTGCGAAATGTGATCTAATGGCATTAAAATAGCTTTTTTTTCCAAAAAATTACAAAAAATCGCCCAACGGCTGGGGGCTTTGCCCCCAGACCCCCAAAGCCTCCGGCGGCTGGGGGCCCCGCTTTTTTTGTGTGTCCTTGGCCTTGAGCCTTGTGTCCTCGATTCCACTCTGGTGGTTACCTGTTTTTGGACAAAAGTTTGCTAGTTGTGCTACTACCATAGTCGTTATATATATAGTCTGGAAGGTGTGTGGTGATAAAGGTTGTGTCATTGTGTGCTCATGAGCGCTGGTTAGCGGAAAAGTTTAATTTGCGAATTGCAAAATGAAGTTTGCAGACACCAACCGTAACAGTCGTTCGTAAAATACTACTGGACCGACTAAGAAGTAACTTTTTGAACCGAAAGTATTTTAAATTATAGTGTTAGTAAGTTGACTAGGTTGTATGAGTTCTACACCGTAAAATAAAAAATGTTGTTGTGAAACTGAAAGTTTTCATCTGAAGCAGTGTAGCCTAGTTTGTCATCAATTTTGTCAAAGCCTGATTGCAAAATAGGACAATACAAACTCCGATTTACTGGTTTAATTATTGATGTACTTAGCTCCATAATGGCCTGATGAAACTTCTGATGTCTATGAGTAATTTTAGTTCATATAAAGTTGTGACAACTGGCAATCTTATGCAGTTTTACGAAGGCCACAACTAAGCTTTTTCATCTGTTGAAGTAAGAATTTACCAGTGCAGTTTTAGACTAGGAACAAGTTTATCTATTAGTGTAAATCAAATGCAAAGACGACCAAAACTCTCTGCTGTAAGGCTACAACTAGAATTATCATGATAAAAAGTTTTAAGTATACCATGGGCCAGTTAGAAATGAAAAGCTTATTTCCCCTTAAAAGTCAAGTCAAGTTTATTTCACCATACGCTTAAAAGTACGCAGGCAGAAAACAGCGAAAAGACCATGCGGTCATCTAGGTCAAACTGCACCTTTCATCAATACTTAACAGCAGGCGCGTCGATTCCCGGGGGGGTCGGGGGGGTCCTGACCCCCCCAAAGATCTGCATTGGGGGGGTCCAAAGAGTAAAGGACCCCCCCAATAAAAACGAACGTGTTTGCTATTTGTCATGAATACTAACAAAATAACATTTCTGTCTTGACAGATTTTTCTTGCTCAAAATCTTGAAAACTGTATATCACAGCGCTAGGCCAAGATTTTATAATAATATTCACAATAATACGAGTATGTTTATAATCTAGCCGAAATTTTGCACAATTTTTGTTTGGGAACGTCACAAACTGATTATTGTGCCTGTGTGTTTTGTCAGTGAAGTCTAGATGAGGAAAGTCCCCACCGTTACAGCAGGGCACTGAGGGTAGAGGGCTGACTGAGACTCGCAGCGTCAGAGGAAAGTAGGCTAAAGCTCGTTTTTTCGTTGCTGTTTTGCCCGTAGTAAAAGTTAGTAGTAGTAGTAATCTTTTAATGCTGAGCAAAAACAAATAATATACATAAATCGCAAATTCAGCAAACATTTAAAGACAAGATTTAGCAGGACGAGAAGGAGCGACAGACCAAAGAAAGGACGTCGCTTAATCAAGCGACTCGGTCGCCGAGCCTGCTCCCCCTCTTAGAAATAGTACAAAACTCGGCTGTAGGATTTCGACACCAACGAAAAGTTTTGTTTTGATTTTGGTAATTAGAAAAAAATGAAAAAAATTGGTAAAAAAAGAAAAACAGGAAAAAAAACACACGCCCACAGATAGGCTTGCATTTTAATATCCAGACAAGTAAATAATGGTTTCACTTATAAACAGGCATGGGATCTCAAAAAGTAAAACTTTAATATCTTTGATGATATTTTGTCTTTATTTCTTGTATGTCTGGGTAAACTATTCCAAATTTTAACCCCAGAAATTTCAAGCGATTGGTTAGTATTTTCCAACGATGTTATTTGCACATAAAAATTTTTGGAAGAAGCACTTCGGGTCAAGTACGTATGAATAGAGGACAAAGTTCTAAAAATCGTTAATTGATTGCCACAAAATAGAGGCAATTTATTTAACTTGACTTTGGCCATAAATTTGCAACTTCTAATTTGTAAATTCCATAGATATTTAGGACTTGCAGTTGTTAATATGATGATTTTAATCTAGTTTTTGTACCAAATTAGTTGAATAATGTTTTTATGATACGATTTTGTTTGACTTGTAGTTTGCGTTTAATGATTTTGGAAGAATTTCCACTGCAACTAATTGCATATTGGAGATGAGAATATACCAAACTATGATAAACCGACATTAAAGCTCTTTGCGTTATATACTTTCGTAATTTATAGATGGCACTAGAAACAACCGATAATTTGGTTTCAATGTGTTCAATATGCTTGTTTATAGCATAGCTCAGAGTGAGTTTGTCGTCAAAAAATACTCCTAGATATTTTACGCAATTGACTTGTTTTGTTTTACAATCTTTTATTTGCGGAAAGATTTTTTCTTGCTTTTAGTAAAACTGTTGTACCAAAACGAAGCAGCTCTTTGATTGACGAAAATAATTTATGCTCCATTGGGCCATTGATGAAAAAATAGGCTACCGGTATTTGCTGGAAAAAAAATTAGTGCCTGTTTGCCAGGTTGGTTATCTAGTTCAATTGTGGAAGTCACAAAGCTAACAACTACGGAACGGCAGTGGCGTCGATAGAAATGGTGCCATCCGGGCGGGGACTTAGTGGACGGTGCCATCATTGGCGAGTCAGGATTTTTGGTTGGGGGGGGACTAAATCACATGCAATGACGCCATCAAATAATTTCGAAATGAGAAACTTTTTACGAGACAAAGTTATCGCAAAATGGAAGATAAGAAGCCGTGGCCTAATTTGGCACGCAACCAGGATTTTTGTTGAAGGGGGAGGACTTGAACTAAATGTTGAAAAGTGAAAACGTCTAAATTGGGAGACATATTGAGCAAACTAGTGTAACTCAAATGCATCACAAACGGGGATCTGGAGGCGAAGTCCCCAGTCGCTGGGCAATTTTTTGTAATTTTTTGAAAAAAAAAAAGCTATTTTAATGCTATTAGATCACATTTTGCGCGTGTTGTTTTGCTGGCTTAGCATTTGATGTAGATTTTGGCTGCTTCGTACTGCAGCGGCAGTTTCAATTTTTGTTGCGAAAACAAGACGAATTACACTATTTTTTTTATAACAATGATTATTCATAAAAACCCGAGGGGCATTTTTACTTTCTGGAAGTACCGACCAGCACAACTGTTTCACACGATTATATTTCTCAAGATACACTTTCATCCCCACCAACCCACTTTTGGCCTCCATGAGTTTTTGTTTTTTTCTTTTTCTTCCAAAATACCGTACGCTCATTTCTTACACGGCTTAATACTGAAAAAAAAAAAACTGCATCAAATGTGCTATTGCGACGCACAAGCAATGCAAACGAAATTCGCAAGATTTCGCCAAAAAAGTTTTGGTTATTACAAGTTGGACCCCCCCAAAGATTTTGAGAAATCGACGCGCCTGCTTAACAGTTACAGGCATTAAATTAAGCTCGTCATTGACTAACAAGAAAGAACTCTAAATAACATTTACAAAATACCACGAACAGTGTTGCCAGCTTTGCACTAAATATTGGGAAAAAAGAAACTGATTTGTGCTTGGGAACTGATTTGGGAAAAAAAAAATTTAAATTTTATAGACATTGGATACGGTTGAAAGCCCTACTTGCTTAGTGTTAAGGAAAGTGAGTTTGTTTTGGATTGACAACAATAAAAACCAAGTAATAATCACTTTCAAAAGAACAACACGTCTATTAATTTTGTTTAGTCTTAGAATGTTATTTGCAAAAGTGTTTCAAGATTTTAATTTACTTCTTAAAATCCCTGCTAAAAGGAGAAAAGAAAAAAGCGCACTAAAAGGAAAAAGCGAAAAAAGAAAAACACAACACTACAAGACAGAACTGCCCAAATCTGGGATAGAAAAAGTAATCATAATAATTAAGTAAAGCATGTGCTTCTATACGTCTCCGATTAGCCATAAATTAAAAAAAAAAAATATATATATGTGTGTGTATATATATATATATATTTACTCGTTCGTTATTAAGAAAGATTATTATTGTATTTAATCAGACACGAGGTACCTATACAGCATTCATATACTGCACTGTACTCCAAATTTATAGTAAAAGGGCAGCACTGTCTCTAAGCCAGCAATATTTACAAAAGTATTTACAAACTTATTCCGATAACACTTTAATCGGTTCCCTTGCAATCTTGTGAAATTTATGGGAACTATACTTTCTTATCAAATAGACAGTATAAGAATTAATGGTAACTATAGTTTCTTATCAAATAGACAGTATAACACATAATTCACTTCCATAATTCAGCTAACTCAATTCTAAGGTAAAAGTAAGTTGAGATGAATGATTAAATTTGAACAACGTTTTTGGAGTAATGCTCCAATATAACTGTTTTATAGTTATATTTGAATTTGGCAAAAGAGCATTCTTTTTGAGAAAGAGGAATAGATTCCCATTCTTTTAAACATATGTGCTGTAATCTTTTTCTCCCAAACTCACTGTTAAATGAATGATGATAGAATCCACCAATTGATTTTTATCTAGTATTGTGCTTGTGTATGTTATTGAGATCGATAAAGTAATTATTAAACGATAGAGGAAGCATGTTATTTTTAAATTTAAAAATAAATTTTGCGAATTCCAGTCTGATCATGTCTTTTATTTTTACAAATTTGAAATTTAACATATAGAGAATCGATAGAGGAACTTCGAGGAAGAAATAAATTGGCTCTGATAAATTTATTCTGCAAAACTTCCAGTTGATGAAGACACAAATTAGTAGTTCTTCCCCAATTTATTAAAGAGTACATTGTGACGGAATGAAACATGGAGTAGTAAATTAATTTGAGAGTGGCTAAGGGCACGTAGTGTCTCAGCTTAAAGATTAACCCACATATTTTTGAAAGTTTGTTGTTTAGTTTTTGGACTTGATTTTTCCAACTCAAATGTTTGTCTAAAAACACGCCTAGATATTTGATGCAATCACTTCTTTTAATATTCAAGTTATTCATATATAAACTAAATTTTGAGGCATTAAGGCACTTACGACTTATAATCATAAAGCAACACTTCGAGTAGTTCAACGTCAGTTTGTTATAGTACATCCAGTTTTCGATTTTTTTGATTTCTTCATTAACTATTATTTGTAAGGTGTCTGGATTTTGGTGTGAGATATGCAAGTTAGCATCATCCGCAAATAGAGTAGCATCAAAGTTTGAAGCTTGAGGTAGGTCATTGATAAACAATAGAAAAAGAAGTGGGCCTAGGACAGAGCCCTGAGGGATTCCGTGAGTTACTTTAAAAAATTTTGAAACTTTTTGATCTACTATCGTACAAAATATGTTCCTATTTTTCATGTAGGATTTCAGTAAATTCCACATTTTTCCCCGAAAATCGTAGTGGTCTAGCTTCTTCAGCAAAATTTTGTGGTCAAGGGAATCAAATGCTTTTTTAATGTCAAGAAATATAGCGCATGTGTAATAGTTTTTATCAAGATTATCAAGAAATTTATCATATATCGTGGTTATTGCTAATTCGGTGGAGCTGTTTGCAGTAAACCCATATTGCTCAGGAGCTAAAATATTATATTTGCCAATAAAATCCATAATCTTGGTCTTCAATACTTTTTCGAAAACTTTGGAAAAGAGATTTAAGAGAGAGATAGGACGGAATTCACCAAGTTCTTTGGGTGCTAATGTTTTGGGAATTAGAATGACTTGCCCTACTTTAAGTTCATCAGGAAAGCATTCCTGTTGCAAACATTTATTATATAATTTAGTCAAGATGGGAGCCAACGCTACTCTAGCCATTTTTACAAATTTAGGAGAAATGCCATCCATCCCAGGAGCCGTATTACATTTAACATCGTTGATAGCAAGAGAGACTTCGCTTTCAGTAAATTCGTGCAATGTGAAACTTTGCATTATAGATTTGGAAAAAATCTTAAGTTCGGAAATGTTAGACGGATTGTTTTTCGATAAGTTTGAGCCAACTTTAGCAAAATATTCACACATACGGTTCAAAAATTCATCACTATCAGTTTCGCATGATTGTCCGTTTATTTCTAAGGAAGTGGGCAGTTTATTACGCTAGCTGTGTTTGCCCTCAATAATTTGTCTAAGTATCTCCCAAGTTTTTTTAGGGTTGGATCGGTTTTCTGTCAATAAATTATTGTAATATTGACTCTTTGCAAGAAATTTTACATGTGTAAGCTTGTTGCGGTATTTTTTGTAAAACTCAATTTTGTTTGCTTCAGAGCACTTATAACAAGATGTGAATAACTTATTTTTCGTCCCAATGGAATTCAAAATTCCTTTTGTTATCCAAGGTTTTTCATTCAATTTTTTTTCACGTCGCGACATTGGCTTTAAAGGAGCATGGCTATTTAGTGTGTTTATAAACGTTTCAGTAATTCTGGACACATCTTTATTCACATACGCGTCTTGGTTGTTTATATCACAATAGTTTTGAAATCGGCGATTTAGATCCATAATGAATTCTTCTAATTTAAAGAATTTCATACACCTTTTCATTTTTGACTTAAGTTTTTTATTAACACTAAATGTGTTTAATATGATACAAGTCGGCAAGTGGTCAGATATATGAAATAGGCATGGTTTAGCAATAATTTTTGTTTTGGTGATGTTGGAGTAGATATGATCTAATATAGAGAGCTTGCTATATCTCGAAAACCGTGTAGGGGCAGTAATTAAAAGTTTACTACCTAGCGCATTTAGCGAGTTAAAGTAATTGCTGGTTTTTTGATTGTTAATTGCTAAATAGTTTATGTTTACATCCCCGCTGACTACATATCTAAGTTTTTGGTTTTCCAGTTCGGTTAACGTGTTACCTAAGGCATTTTCGAAAGCTTGAAAGTTAGTAGTTGGATGCCGGTAAATTACAGCAAAAATTATACTGCCTTGATTGGTTGAAACTTTTGTCCATATATCTTCGCAGTTTGGTAAGTTAAGTAATAAATCATTTCTTAGCTTATGTTTCAAATTATGATTGATGTAAATTCCAACTCCTCCTGCGTTAGTGGAAGAGTCATTATGAAAGAAATCGAAATCTGGAATGTTCAAATTGAGACACGTGTTAGAATTTTTCTGATATGCCAATTACCTCTGGAGAATATTTAACTTCGGTTATGAATTCTTTGATTAAATGTTTGTTTTTTGCTAAACTTCTAATGTTAAAGTGAACCATTAACGTTGAATTATTTTGTTTCCTCATGATATTGCTAATTTTTCTAAGAGAAAAATATTCATCATCTCTTATCCTAAATTTGGCATTGTTGTTACTGTGAATAGAATTGCGTTCGCTGATACTGGTATTCATAATTTTGAATTCTAAATCGGTGATTGAAAAAAAGGGAAGTAAAGCATAGCAACATTTGTTGCATGTGCCAGTAGGATCAACTAAGTTACATGACAATTTTGTTACACAAAGTCATTTTGTGGGAATTCTACGTTGCCCGAACAAACGGGCAGAATAGCGGCGCGACATTTAGCACAAGCACAAACATTTAAGAAAAACGTACAATCAATCATGATCAAGCTGCGTGGAATCGAATTACACAAGTCAGACAAACAAGAGAACGAGTTAAAACTAACTGTTTTGCTATCTGAGTCATGCTTTAACCGTGTTTGACCCTGGAAAATAAATAACTGTTGTTTCTTAATATTGAGAACTTACAGTATTTTTGCAAATTCAGTTGATAACAAATAGCAACTAGATGGGAGTTTGCCAGCAAACCCAGTGAACGACCGACGCGTAGTTTATAATGCTGTGACGCTCAAAAGTACTTTTTGTCAACCGTGAAATCAGCAATTATTCAAAATATTTAATTTTGGAACCTTCATAAAAGTACAAATCAAGTCAAAAAATTATCAACGTTATTGTTTTTGATCCTAAAAAATAACCCATCAGGTTAAGTCATTGAAAAATCAATTGTTGGAGGGCAAATTTATGGTTTTTGGAATTTAGAGGATATTGAGCACCAGTGCTGGGCACCGCAAGTTTTTTTTTTTAAGTCCGCAGTCCGCAAGTCCGCAACCGAATTTCAAATTGCTTAATCCGCAACCGCAAGTCGGCAATTGCATGTTTTTAAGCTTAATCCGCAAGTACGCAACGACGTTTCAGGATTCTTGAATCCGCAACCGCAAGTCCGCAACTTCAAAATTCTTGAAGTCCGCAAGCGCAAGTCCGCGACTTTTTATGAACCGAGTGGAAGAGTTTTGCAATCAACCATGTCCCGAAGTGATCTGCTCAGATTTGATTAGCAAACATAAGTCAAAAGTTGTGACTTGTGGGAAGCATAGCAAGCGTATGGTGGATACATTCCACACAATACGAAGAATTACCAAATCACATAACCATTGATTGTAGTAAATGTAGCACAACATAACTTGTTGTTGAGCTGCTTTTTCGAGATGGCAAACTTCAGAATTGCCCAGCTCCCTTTACTTTTAGGTCCAGTTCAAGACATATGTATTATGTAAACAGTTGTATTTTTGGTTAAAGTTTTTCGGTGTCTTGGCTAAGGGGAGTGTAGCCCCCAACCCTCCTATCTTCTTGGATACCCAAGAGGGTTTGGAATTTCAAACATTGTCAAAATATATATTTTATCGACAACTTGTACACTGTCTTCCCAGTTTCCAGTAACCTTTTCCATAGTTTGTCTTGTCTAAACCTGTGAAGGTGATTAAACCTGAGTAACTAAACCTGATTAACTTGTACAATGCACATGCGTTATTTTATCGACAACATAGCGACTGATAATAATAAAAAAACAAAAAAACATCGTATTCAAGCGTAAGCCATTGGAACTATGTCAAAATATTTGTCTCTTAAACATCTGCTGGTATAAAAAAAAATTAACGTCCTAGCTTGAGCCATTCAAAAAATTGATTTTGGGGGATCCATTTGAAGGGGTCCCAAGGAAAGTGGTACCCCAAACCATGTCAAAATATTTGTCTCCTAAATATCTATTGATATCAAAAAAAAACTGGCACCGTAAGTTAAACCAATAAAAAAAATTATTTTTGGGGGTCCATTTTGGGGGGTCCCCGGGGGAGTGGTACCTCCAAACCATGTCAAAATTTTTATCTCTTAAGTGTCTACTGATATCAAAAAAAAACTGGCACCCTAGGTTAACCCATTAAAAAATTCATTTTTGGGGGTCCATTTGGGGGGTTCCCGGGGGGGTGGTACCCCAAACATGTCAAAATATTTATCTCTTAAATATCTACTGATAGCAAAAAAAAAACTGGCGCCCTAGGTTAAATCGTTAAAAAAATTTATTTTTGGGGGGTCCGCGAAGGGGTGGTACCCCCAAATTATGTTAAAATATTTGTCTCTCAAATATCTACTGATAACAGAAAAAACTGGCACCCTAGCTTGAGCCGTTCAAAAATTTGATTTTTTGGGGCCCCATTTTGGGGGGTCCCCGGGGGAGTGGTACCCCCAAATCATGTCAAAATATTTTTCTCTTAAATATCTACTGATATCAAGAAAAACTGGCACCCTAGGTTAAATGGTTAAAAAACTTGCTTTTGGGGGGGTCCATTTGGGGGGTCCCCGGGGGGGTGGTACCCCCAAATTATGTTAAAATATTTGTCTCTTAAATATCTACTGATATCAAAAAAAAACTGGCACCCTAGGTTAAATCATTAAAAAATTTATTTTTGGGGGGTCCATTTGGGGGGGTCCCCGGGGGGGTGGTACCCCCAAATTATTTCAAAATATTTGTCTCTCAAATATCTACTGATAACAGAAAAAACTGGCACCCTAGCTTGAGCCATTCAAAAATTTGATTTTTTGGGGGGTTCCCGGGGGGGTGGTACCCCCAAACCATGTCAAAATATTTGTCTCTTAAATATCTACTGATATAAAAAAAAAACTGGCACCCTAGGTTAAATCGTTAAAAAGTTTGTTTTTGGGGGGTCCATTTGGGGGGGTCCCCGAAGGGGTGGTACCCCCAAATTATGTCAAAATATTTGTCTCTCAAATATCTACTGATATCAAAAAAAACTGGCACCCTAGCTTGAGCCGTTCAAAAATTTGATTTTTTGGGGCCCCATTTTGGGGGGGTTCCCGGGGGGGTGGTACCCCCAAATCATGTCTAAATATTTCTCTCTTAAATATCTACTGATATCAAAGAAAAATGGCACCCTAGGTTATATGGTTAAAAAAATTTGTTTTTGGGGGGGTCCATTTGGGGGGTCCCCGGGGGGGTGTTACCCCCAAATTATGTCAAAATATTTGTCTCTCAAATATCTACTGATATCAAAAAAAACTGGCACCCTAGCTTGAGCCGTTCAAAAATTTGATTTTTGGGGCCCCATTTTGGGGGGGTTCCCGGGGGGGTGGTACCCCCAAACCCTGTCAAAATATTTCTCTCTTAAATATCTACTGATATCAAAAGAAAAATGGCACCCTAGGTTATATGGTTAAAAAAATTTGTTTTTGGGGGGTCCATTTGGGGGGGTCCCCGGGGGGGTGGTACCCCCAAATTATGTCAAAATATTTGTCTCTCAAATATCTACTGATATCAAAAAAAACTGGCACCCTAGCTTGAGCCATTCAAAAATTTGATTTTTTGGGGCCCCATTTTGGGGGGGTTCCCGGGGGAGTTGCCCCAAAAAAATTTCAGGAGACACAATTGCGTATGTACCTCAACAACTTCACACAAAAATTAGATTTCTATGTTTTGTGGTTTAGGAGAACTCGAGCGTACAAGATTTAGGAAGAAAAAAAAGGAAAAAAAAAGGAAAAAAAAAGGAAAAAAAAGGAAAAAAAAAGGAAAAAAATAAGAAAAAAACCTCATCGCGGCCGAAAGTGGGTTGGTAGGGATGAAAGGATATCTTAAGACATATAACCATGAGAAATATTTTTTGCCGTACTTAAGCCGTTTTTGACTTAGACCGCTTTTTACGCCAAACTTTCGGGGCGGTTTTCGGGTCATAAACCCGAAGTCACGTGACCGATTGTCTCGAAATTTGGTACAAACATAAAACTCATTAATCTCAAACTGCTGTCAAAATTTCATGTAGTTAGACCAAACGGTTCTCGAGTTATAAGCAAAAGTCTGAAATCTCGCACTCATTAGTTAGAAAATGGCCGAGTAAAAACAAAGGAACACGCGACGCGAGCGTCGGTCGTTCCAATTAAAACGATGGTTTATTATTAACCTTTTTACCAGATAAATTTTTGATATGGTTAAGGTCATAAAATGAGGAAATTTTAAACACTTTGGAAGAGGCATTTTTGCGAATTAAAATTTGGCCTTGCCAAGTCCAGAGAAATTCATACTTCAGTTCTTGCTTAAGTTTGGTAGCTTCTCTAAACAATTGTTTTCTGAACTTCGTAAGGTTTTCGCGAATGGCAAAATCCCTTGGGATTACGTTTGGCGATGACGAATTGCTGCTAGGATTGGCATGAGGTTTGATTGCATGACGCTTTCTAAATACTTCATTTCTTTTGTCCCGGTTTGAGAATCTAACTATTATGGGAGGGTGATAATTTTTATCGTTCAGCATGCCTAAGGGAAGTCTATGCGAAGTTTGAAATGTCACTTTCGCTTACCTTGACATTTAACTCTCTCGCCACTTTTTGAACAATTTCGTTGGTGTTTTCTTGTTTTGTCCAAGGAATGCCATGTATTTCCAAATTTTCCCTTCGTCCGTATTGTTCGAGGTCGTCAAGTTGTTCCTCAGTTTCATATTGCTGTTTATTAATTTTCCAAATTGATTTGTTCAGGTTATCGATATCGACTGTTAATTTTTGGTTGATCTTTAGTAGCTTCTTATGGTTTTCTACCAAGTCATCATTTTTGTTTGCGATGTAGCTTAGACTGCCCAAGATGTGATCAGTTTTTGTAGCAAGATTTCCGATCTCCGATTGCAGAAATAACCAATCATTTTTTAAAGCTGCAATTTCATGCTTTAGTATCTGCTCATCATCTGCACGTTCCTCTTCAGGTTTTTGTTGCAGCATTTCTTTCATTTTTTTAGATACTATTTCTTCAATCTTCGCCACTACACGGTTCGTGATTTTCTTTTCCAAGTTTTTTAATACCTCATCTGGAATTTTTTGCCTTTTTTTAGACATGTTAAATTGCACGTTAAAATTGAAACTTTACACTATATAGGTCTAACTAACTTAATCTTATTTCAGCTTATTCAAATTATGAAAACTAGTGCAATTTATGGCATGCGTTTCCAGCGGTCTGTACTTCTTATTGGGACTTCGCGGGCGCGCGCAGTTCCTATGTTTTTACTCGGCCATTTTGATAGATGAGCAATAAAATTTTTTAAATTTTATGATAAGTCAAAAACGGCAAAATGTGGAAAGCTGAAATTTGAACACAACATTACAAGTTTACAAAGCATCATGCATGCCAATTTTGGGGGTCAAAGATCACGTGATAATGATTTGGGGACCCTAAAACCGAGAAAAACGGCTATTTTTGAGCCGAAATTTTTTTATTTCGCTTTTAACAAAAAAAATGCTCAACGTGGAAAGTTGCAATTTCGACACAACATGGGTAGAGGTAGAAAGAGTATCCGTACCAAGTTTGAGGGCTCCCAGTCACGTGACCGAAATTTCTGAGGCGGAAAATGGACAAAAAGTGGTAAATTTTAATGTGGTATATCTCGGTAAGTAGTAATATTTTTTGAAAAAAATTTGTGGTTTTTGAGAACACTAATCAGTACCTTTGTATTGGTTATGTTTGTTTATTCCGTCTTGGATAAAATTTTTCCTTATTTTTGTCTTTTTTCTTTTTTTTTTTCTTTGTTTTTCGTCTATCACTATCTCCTTTTAAACCACAAAACGCAGATGGATGATATCATGGAGTAATATAGAGTTCGAAACAAACTGGTGTGTGCCTGAAAATGGGGGTGCCACGTCCGGGGATTCCCCCTAAAAGGGGAGCTAGAAAATTTTGAACTTTTGAATTGTTCAACAGAGATAGACCAAATTATCAGATTTGGTGGATATTGGCAATGACTAAAACATATTAAAAATTGGGGGAGCTGCAATGGGGGAAAACGGTTGAAATGAGTCATACAATATTCAAAAAAAATTTTTCACTCAACTTAAGTAGATCAAATTTTCGGAATAGATTAATAAAACAAAAAGTAAATTGTTGGTAAAATTTTGGGTATCACAATTGGGGAATATTCCCTCAATGGGTTTTTCAAAATCCAAACCTTTGTAATCATCATTATTGATCAAGGCATGCCAACATCAGTTTCAGGATAGTTAGATATAGACAAAAGCAAAAGATAATAATTTTTGTGGGGGTTGCATTGCACCAATCTCCCCAAAATTTTCTTTTTTCAGTTTGAAATCTTAGGGTTTCTACAACGTAGGAATGGAATTGTGAAATAAAAAACTTCCTCAATTTTTTCTGGCTACTCCGTACTCCTCTTGATCACTAGCTCAGTCTATGCTCGCTCACTTGGTTTGTCAGTTTGTTGTGGTACTCGCAAGGATTTTACATGTGGTGTTCATAAAAAAAAAAAAACACCACTTTGTCATGAAAGGATATTATGAAAATTTTTGTTATGAAGTTTATATGGTAGTGATATTCCTGATAGAAGGTTCAGTTATGCAAAAGTCAATACTTACTTATGACGAAATGGTGTTGAATTTTTTCATTAACACCATTGCAAACTTTGTCTATGAAGGTTGTTTCATAACTTTATGTACGGTAGTTTGATGAAATTGTAAAAGTTTTTATGCAAGCTCTCAGTTTGAGAAATTAGGGCTTTTTATTTTAAAGCTGTTCTAGAAAACTTTTCAAGTTTTTAGCTCCACACTGAGAGGCTAGCCTAGAATTAGTAGGCCTACCGTAATTATACTGCAATATTCGCAGTAAAGTTGGTTTTAGGATGGGAGAACCTATTTGAGTATTTCAGACTTAGAAAAGTTTGTGGCCTTTTACGTTTTAGAGTATTAATAAATGACTCTTTTTAGTTGGCTATTGGGTATAGGCTAAGCACACTGGTAAAATATACCATCTGTAGTAGGTGTATTGTCACTGGTAAAATATACCATCTGTAGTAGGTGTATTGTCACATATGGTAGGCCTACTGTACTAGGATAGCCTAGGTGTAATGTTAATGTTATTGATTGTAGAACCAAGAATATGATTGCATGATGTTGACTAATATGCCTAGTGAAAATGCTGTTTCGTATTGGTAGTGTTTATGCAATGACTTGATTTTGTTCAAAGTGTCCATTTTCCCAGTAGTGCCAAAATATTACTAAGTTGTATTTTGCAACCCTAGATCTTGCAAGCAGGATCTTCATAAAAAACATGGCTTTACCCTTTGGGCCACGCTGCTGACTGAAATGATGGAGAAGGTAGCATAACGTTGTTGATAAAAGCATAAGCTGCTCCTTACATGCCATAATATGACTCATAGGCCTGGCACTGGCAGATGCCTGATGCTGTTAGGTACGGTACTTTGTACTGGCAACTGATGTCTAATAAACAAACAAAACAAGAAAATAGTGGGAGGTTTACTAACCAAGTGAGTGCCGGTATAATGATATACAGTATAATGTCTATTGCCAAATTGCCCTAAACAACCACAGTTGGCTAGTAGGCCACGTGTATATAGTGGTACTGGTACGGCAATCCCAACTCTGCAGGGCATGTTTAAAACACCCAGTTGAGTTGTTAGAAATAGAGTCGTTAAGTATGAGCCGTCAGCATTATTTCGGAATCTCTACGACTCATGTATGAGCATGCGCATGCTCTTGCTCCTCGCATGTGTGCACTCATTGGGATTAGGGGTAGATCTGGGGCATAGCTTAGAATAGATCGGAGAGAAGGAAAAAACGCACTTGCACTCATACACAAATTGCAGAGCTGCTGCAAATAAATCGACAGCTTAGCCTATACTTAACGACACCCGACTATTTTGCCTCCAGAGCAGCGAGGCAAAATAGATGCTACCGGTATATTATTGTGAATGAATGATGATTATTGTTACAAAGCTTCCATAGCCAAATTATTGCTGCTGGTTGCAAACAGAGGTGAAGTCGATGATTATAGGAATGGTCAAGGACCAAGGACACAACTTTTTAAAATTATTTTGGGCAAATTTTCCAAAATTTTTAGGGAGTGGCTATTTTGCCTCTCGAGGCAAAATAGTGTTTTTCTTCATTAAAACAAATTGTTTAGCCAAACAAGTTGGTTTGTGTTTCAAAAACTACTAAAAAAGAGGGTTTAAGGCATTAAAATTCACAATTTCTTAGTTTATATGGTAGTAATTTTTAATTTAGCTGTATTAGTATATCCCATTCATCCATCACTTCAGATTTACAGGTTATGGCCTTGTTGCATCTTGCATTGCCAGGATACTGCTACGGCACGGTAAATAATCAACATCAGCAGATAACGTGTAAAACTTCAAAATGACATTGATGATTATTTTAAAAAACTACTAATCTACAGCAGGGATATCTAGAACATCGGGATCGCTTACTGTAATTATGCGCTGACAACAGTGGTGCTAGAAATTTTTTTACGTTTTGTTGATATAAACTAGAGACAGAGTTGCAAAAATACGAAAACCATACTACATTGAAAACCGTACTACTTTCATGAGAAAATTATAGACCTGGGTTCAATTCCAGAGTCGTTTCTAAATTATGCAGATTGAAAATCAGCTAAAAATTTAATTGAACCGTAGCAATACTCAAATAAAAAGACAACACTCGATTTAAAAGTTAACTAGCAAAAAGCGAATTCACAAATTCAAACAATAAATAATAAATCGAACAAAATCTCGGTAAAACTACAGTATGGCCAAGTCCAAACTGGCACAGCATGTAACATTAGCTTTTGGGGGTGAATTTGGAAGCAAGTTTTCTAATGCCACGGCTCATATTTGCAAGAGTCTCGATCTCGCATTGGCTGATGCGCTTTAGCTCATTTTTAGCAAAACAGTTGAATAAAGCTTTCAGGATATGATTGAAATTGCAATGCACTGCCGCGTATGTTTGAGGCACTAAAAACTCGTGTTGAGGATTTAAGCAATATCCTTTAGAAGAGTCCAGCAAAGGGCACTTCGTCTTTTAAACACAAAAACTGCAGTCGAGCGCTTTCACGGACAGCTACTTAGTTGTAAATCTGAACTCCCAAAACACAACTAGCATGGCAGTACTGCTTGGGACTTGGGAGCATATAGGCCACCACGATTCGCTAATACCACTAGAAGGCTTTTTGCTCTCCAAACCCGGGATATGTTCAGGATCAATCAACAATTCTTTGCAGCCAAAGCATTTTCTTTGCTGAGATATGCATCTTGCTATGTACCCAGCAACGCAATAGGTGACAGCGGTATCATCATCATAACTTCGTCAACTTCAATTTCTAAAGCCCATTTTTTTAAAGTCTTATTTCCTCCAAACGGTCCAAAGCTTCCATGTCATCCTCTGTCGAGTTAGTTGATCTGGTATTTAGGTGAGCCAAGGTATGCAAAGCATTTTGGCGAAGTACAGGAGACTCAGGCAACGAATCTTTTTTCAGCCTAAAATAGCTGCGGAATTGACGCAAAAGTTGCCACCTTTTATTCGCCTATACCTGCCAAAACGTCCTTCAACTGGATCATTGGTAAATTTGCTAAGTAATATAATACTTAAATCCATGCTTGTTAATGAGGTGGAAGGTCATTGCCACCATTGCCTACAGAGATAAGAGTGCAAGCAGCAAACGTTTCAGCTGTTAAGCCTGATTGACCAGATGCTTTACATTCTTTCAAGATTGCAAGTGCTTTTAGCAAAAACTGGAGAGTGTAGTTGCTAGATCCATCTTCATCGAGACAAAGGGGTTTACGCATCGAATCGTTCTTTCGAAATCCTGAAAAGTGCAATAGGTGATTAATTATTTTCAATTACATAGCTATAAACATATGAATAGGACTGGAATGAAAAATAACACTTTGGTTGCAATAACTGCCAGCTCAAGACAAGGCAAATTGTTATTTAGTCACTCAGTAACAACATATAGCAGTCATAGAGATTGATTAAAATTGCGACAGGAAAGTTGCGAAAGAATCTGGCGGACAAGTCAAGCAACCACCCTAATTGTCAAGAAAACTTTCTAATTTAGCCAGTAATATTGAGGTCAATATTTTTTATGTTATGCACTGTTGTTAGATTCAAGCGTTTAAATGCAGCGGATATAGCCTGAATTTGAAAGTTACGAATAATTCAGCATTTAAATAAGTTCAAAATTTTAACTCCACCATCAAAGTTTCAAAAAAAGGCCATCAATTTTACATGCAAAGTGCAGTTTATTATGTAAATTGTGTAGACCAAAAATTGAAAAGGAAACATCGTTTAAAAGGAACACTACGAAAGCAATCGAACAAACATCAAAATTCACAAAGATCATGCTAAAAGCAAAGAACAAAAAATTACAAGTTGCATGCCTAAGACAGCTGTTTTGCCTAATTTTAAGGCTCATCAGTTAGGCTTAGCAGGGCCAAAATGACAAATATTACAGGGTTAAAACTTCCAAAAAAAAAACTCAAGAAAATAATTAATTATTTGCAATAAAACTCTATCCCATAACAATCTTTACCCAACAAATTATGCTAAATTAATTAATTCTTTCTAACTGAGAGATCGCTACCGAACGAAACTCTGGGTCTCGAAGTGCTAAACTCACAGAAATATTTACTACATGAAACTAGGTTATGGGCTATTAATCTAACTGAAATACTTACGGAATAAAGAAATTCTTACCGAAATATTCGATTCCTTTCATATTGTACCTTTTAAACGGTGTTGCCTTTTCAATTTTAGTTTAATATGTGATTACTGCACCCCACTCAGCTTGGATGGATTTCCTTATGCTACAACTTTGTTATCCCTTTCTTTTAAATTGTATAGTGAATTTTTTGAACAAAATAGAAGTTTTTACCTTTCCATGAAGATTTGAGAGATATCACTTTCCACAAATTGTAAATAAAAGTCACAAAGTTTCCGGTTGCAACAAAGCTTGGATAATTAGTAGGGATGTACCGATACCAAAATTTTTGCCGATGCCGATACCGATGCCGATTCTTGTTGAAATGCCGATTCCGATACCGATTCCGATGCCGATTCCGATTCTTTAATTACTATGTAACTTATATATATATGTATGTATGCTGGACAAAGTTATTTTAAGAGGACTCGTGTTTAAAGCAATGCTTTACAAACAAGCAGGTGTTAACTCTGAACGCAAAATCAAGCGCAAAACTATTGGCTACACCGTTAAAAAATGACTAACTGTATGTCGCTGACATCATTCGACCGACGTGGTAATATTCTTTAATGGCATATGGTAGCTTAGTGTCACACCAATTCTGCTTAGTTAGAGCTTTGCAACATCCGTGGCTTATTACTGCGACTGACTAGCGATCTCGCAGACACAACATACGATTAGAAGAATGATCAACAGAACGTTGCGATTTTAATAATCGAAATGAAACACTCGCAAATTCAAATGCAGCAACGTTGTTTATACACTGTTAATAGCGTAGCAGCATAGGTGGGTACAAGTCCGTTAATCGTTAATCCGTTAATAACGAAGCTGATTTTTTCATTAACTCGTTAATCTGTTAAAAAGTTTTTCATGTTAACGGACAAAATTAACTTCCGTTAAGTGCTGTTAACGGACTAAAGTAACTTCTGTTGAGTTCTGTTAACTTCCGTCAAGGTTTTTATCCTAATATCTTGCCGCTTCGTTGTGCATTTGAACTTGTTTTTATCTTGAAATTAGATTAGACTGTAAAATGTAACTTTCAAAACACAAAAAGACCACCATAGTAATAAATATTTCCTTACAATCAGCTCAACAGCGTCAATACGTGTTCTAGAAGCGAGTGAATAAAGCGAAATGTTAATTACATGCAAAATGTTAACGGATTAACGGACTTTATTAACTTCCGTTAATTAAAGCTGAAAATAACGGATTAACGTTAACGGAGGTGTGAAGTTTGTTAACGGACAAGTGGTTAACGAAGCTAACGTTTTGCATTAACTTGCCCACCTATGCGTAGCAGCATCGTTGTTTATGTACTGTTAACTTTTTTTACAGCAGCTTTAGAGTTCAGACTTACACGTGTTTCATTTTCAAGCTTTCTGTTCGCTGCATTCAAAACCACAGCAATTGTATTGTAATCAATAGCTTTGTTCAAACAATCCTGTGATGCAGTAAACTGTTTTTACCATCGTATTGCGCAATATGCAATTGCGCGAAATAATAAGCAATGCGCTCACAAAAAACCTTCGTTTCATTTTTTCTTCAACGATTTGTAGTTTTTCTTTTCGTAACATGTGTAAACGCTTTCATAAAAAGAAAAATGTTTTTGTCTGGTAAGAAATACCGATGTAAAACGATCTGATCGGAAAAAAATTAGCAATGTTATTATGTTCAAAGAATCGGCAAGTATCGGCCATATTTCACCGATGCCGATTCCGATGCCGATTCCCCCCAAAATTGCCGATACTTGCCGATGCCGATTAATCGGCACATCCCTAATAATTAGCATTATAATGAATCAGAACATGGGTTGTGGGTTCACGAAAGAAACCTGAAAATAAGCACACAAATGTGTTAAACACGAAATGCATCCCTAAACTACAAGGTTTATTTTTGTACAGAAGCATAGGCGTAGCCAGGGGGGGCTCCAGGGGTACGCCCTCCTCCCAATGAAATTACCAGCAGTGACAAAAATGAGACAAAAAGCCTATTGTTTTTTTAGTTTAAGTTTCTTTTAGCATCTTTGCGTACAACTGTACATGTGTGCAACAGTAATTAACAATAAAATTGACGACCAGGAGGCCCGGGCTACCTTAATTCCAACCAATTTAAATGTATAACCTGGGTGAAACTAAGAGTTTTTGTCTTAAAAAGTTGCTACCTCAGGCACTCATCTAAACTTTCCCTGAACGTAATGCAATAATCAGGGTCGGATTTACCATATGGCACAGTGACAGGGGCCCCACGATAAGACTCTTTTTGGTCAGATGGTAAGACTCTTTTTGGTCTTCACGTATATTTGGCAGGAAGATGTTGCAAAAATCCCCATTCCAGGGGCCCCACGTAATGTAAATCCGGCCCGGGCAATAACATGGTTAGTAGGTGAAACTATTTATTGTACGATTTTTCTATAACAGTTCACCTCCACCTCGCCAGTTGCTATGCGAGAAAATGCTTTTGAAAAATTAGTTAAGGGGAAAAGCTCATTGAACAAATTATTGAATTTGATTTAAGGGGGCCTGTACCCCCTGGTCATACATGTACTACTATAAATGGCTATTTTCATGACAGAACAAAAAGCTCTAAGAAAAATCTTCAAGTGGATTATTATTTACTGCTAATATATTGCAGAAGGCAAGATATCTTACTTTCCCCTACCTGGGCTGAATCACTTACAAAATTTAACACCGTAAAATTTTTTTCCATAGGCTTTTAAATTAAATATCTAGTTCTTTCAAATTGCTCTGAACATGTGCAAAATGTGATCCAATGTCATCAAAATAGCTTTTTTTCGAAAAAATTTTTTCAATTTTTTTCAAGATGGGGGCTTCGCCCTCAGACCCCCATCTGTGATATGTTTAAGTTACACTAGTTTGCTCACACACGTCTTCTACTTTAGACATTTTTGTTTTTTAACCATAGGTTTAAACCCAACTTTCCATTTAGCAAAAACCCAGCTAAATGCCAAACTCAGGCCATGGCTGAACTTTGTCCCACGAAAAGTCCCTCTTTTGAAAATTTCTGATCACGACATTGCATGTGATTTGTAGTTTGGGTCCCCTAATCAAAAACCTTGGCTACGCTAAGCACAGAAGTAACATGATTTAGCAGTAAAATGGTTCAAGTTAATTTCTCGGCAGATATACTGAAACGTTTCTTTTTCAAACACATACAAATAGACAAGTAAAAGAGATGTTCCCCATTATTACAATAACACTGCTGAATCCATATATATCACTGCTTTAGTTGAAATAACTAACAAGTAATGCAGGCTATATTTAGAAATGTAAAAAGAATGCCTGCAATAAACGGTTACCAGTGATCTCGTCACATGGTGATTTCGTCACAGTGATTTCGCCACAAAGTGAGGGTTAGGGCAAGACAGCTCTGGGGATAGTAGAATAGTTTAATGACTGCTGTTCTTAGTCAATTCCTAAATTTCAATACAATGGTAGTATAATACGGTTAGCAGATAGGCCTATTCTGTCTTTTCTTGTCCTCAAAATGCCGTCTGTCACGTAATCATTTGTGACGAAATCACTGTGACGAAATCACTTTGTGACGAAATCACTGGCAACCCAATAAACAAGCTATACTTTAAGAGGCCTAATCTCATTTACCAGTACGTCTAGGAACAAATACAAGATATAACTTACAAATAGCATGTTGCGGTAACGTCTTGGCTACAATGCGAGCAATTTTCAAGCTTTTGTGCTCTTCTTCAGAGTATAAATCTGCTTGATATCTCCAAATAGTCCAAAGCAAGGGTATCCAAGAATAGTCTCATAACTAACTTAAGCGCAAAATAGCAACGTATTGTTGAGTTAAATTTACTGTACTTCATCTCGACTACAATTTCAAAACGTAACTAATACATTTGCATTTACCAACACGCTGAAAAAACTGCAGAAATTACAGAATGCATCTGTAGAACAAGACTGCAAATTAGTAAGTAGTAACTCTGAACTATAGCACAGTTGACTTGTCCTGTAAACTGCGCTTTTCTAATCTACTACTCATCTTAAAATCACGTACATTTTTATAGTCGCAATCTAAACTTGTTACAAGTAAAAGTAACTAAACTTGTTACAACTGCTCAACAACTTACTGCTCACAACCCACCCAACACGTGCTCGTGATTTTGTCAAAGCGCAATGAGCAAAACGAGCAGTTTCGCAATGTGATCGATCATTCAAGCGTCCGATAGTTAATCTAAACGCGCTGCGTAGCACCACTGTTGTCAGACGAAACGTACGAAAAAGGCAAAGTAAGCGATCCCGATGTTCTAGATATCCCTGATCTACAGTATATTCAAATAATCACCAAAAACTTAATGAAATGCAATATCTTAAACACTTTTTGCATTTAAAAATTAGGCAGTGGCTATTTTGCCTCTAGAGGCAAAATAGCTCCATGTTATTTTGCCATTTGGAGGCAAAATAGTCCTAACGGCTATTTTGCCGCAAGTGCCAAAATAGCCTTAATCCTAACCCAAATCCTAATCCTAACCCTAATCCCAACCTTAACCCTAACCCAAACAGAGGAAAAACACTATTTTGCTTCTAGAGGCAAAATAGCCACTTCCTAAAATTATGAAAAATTTTCCCAAAATAATTCAAAAAAGTTGTGTCTGTGGTCCTTGACCATTCCTACAATCATCAACTTCACCTCTGTTTGCAACCAATTTTGCCTCTTGAGGCAAAATAGCCACGGCCTTAAATGAAATTTTAAAAAATATTGTTATCTAACAAGTACTGCAAATACTTCAAATTTATGTTTTTAAAATGAATTGAAATACTGTACCGGGTAAATTTGTAAGCTCAAGTTTTTGTCATTACAAAAAAGCGGAGTTCTTGTGCAAGGGCAAAGTCCTCATGCCCCATGTTGAATAATATTAGTGTTTTCATTTTTATTTTTGGAAAAAGCAGCAATTTTTGTGACTTTAAAAAGGAATAAATACTTAGATTTTTAAAGCAATTTGAAAAGAAAATACCCTAAATGCTAAGGTAAGAAGAACATCAGTGTTTCCACAATTTCCCAACTCGAATTTTATGCCAATCTTTTCTTTACATTTCGTGATGTCTTTCTCATACAGGCTGTCAAGTGTGTCATTGTTTCATTTTTTCATTATTTTTTTCAATTTCATTAGTTTTCATTATTTTGGACCCGTTGTCATTGTTTCATTATTTTTTAAATAATCTACTGATATTTTTTGAGTTTATCGTATAAATTGCAATAAATCGTGAGCCATTGAAATGAAGATCTTTTATTTTCTTAGAGATAATCCAAACAAACCTCACATAACCTACATGAAGATCTTTTTTTTTAGTTCACCTAAAAAATTTTGCAAACACTACACAAAGAGCTTTTTTGACTGCTTTTCAGTTCAGTCTTTTGGATTTATACTTGAAAATTGTCATTATTTATACTTGAAAGTTGTCATTATTTTATGTTCAGCAGTCATTTTTTATTTCAATTTAATGACTTGACAGCCTGTCTCATATCTAATGCCTATCAATAAATGATGGCAAACGTTTAGGCTGCCAAAAGACACTTTGTTAAATTTAACGTGAGGTATTTAATTTCAAAAAATATCCTGAGGATCCCAGCAAGGTTCTATTTAGAAGGAAGGTGTTGGAGACATCAGTTCCGGCCCCACCTTCAAAGGGTCCACACTCCACAATCGTCAAAACGAAAAAATAATAAGCGATTAATTTTTTTTTAAATACCAATTTTTTCTTGGGAGCTTTGCCTATTCAACTTATAATGACGTGGTGTAAAAATTTTATTACGTTCAACGCACAATCGCACATCTCTCCAGGCATTTGAACAATTATTATACAGTAGTTGTATTTAACTTCACACCTAATTTCTTTATAATTCTGTATGCAGCATTTTCAGTGATCTAATACTTTGTTATTTGGGATTCCTAGCGACGATTTTTAACACACAAATTGTTTAGAGCATGTGGCTTTGCCCCTACATTACGTGCCAGTGATTAGAGTTGCTCGTTTTTTCTCAAAGCAAATTGTTGGTGGTCAGATATTTTCAGAACAAGTTGTCATTTTCAAGATATGTTTTGTTAGTTGTATCAACATATACCAGTCTTAACATATTTACTGTAGTATAATATTACTATGCCATACTTTTAAGATTCGCATAGGCTAGGAAAAAATTTTTGGTGGATAATCGGTACCGGCAAAGTCCAAAGCATAACAATTTTGTTAAGTCATAGAGCTCAGTCAATTTCTTGACCGAACTACCACCAAGCAAAACAGTCGTGCGAAAAAAAAAATCTCAGTGGCAAAAAGAAATTTGAGAGTAAAATAACCCTCCATGCAATGCTCAGGATAGCGCTATTTCGGTCAATACCAAACCTCGTCAGCTGAGCTGGCATGAATCGAAATGAGTAAAAAACAAAAATTTTTTCACTATTTATAGAATTTCCAGTCGTCGAAAACAGGCCAAGCCAAAAAAAAAAAAATAGAAGGCCGAAACAAAAGAGCAAAAAATCGGCAAAACCAACAATAAGCTCCGAAGTCAAAATTATCGTTTCGCCAGCGATCAAAATGCAAATGAAGCGTTGAAAACGGCTAGGAGTTTTAATGAACCGATCAAAAAATTATGTAAATTAGCCGTTGAAATCTGCCATGAATATTAACTAAAAACATTAATTTGGAAGCAAAATTGTGCTTAAAAAATGAAAAACTTAGCAAGGTACCAAGGCCAAACAAAATTTAACAGCCAATAGCTGAAAGGAGAATAGCAGGGAATCAGGCCAACAGGCGATTCTCAACAACCAACTCCAAACATCAAACCAATTAGTGGATAGGTCTAATAATTCATCAAGAAGAGATGGGATCAGCCACAAAATAGGGGATCACAAACATCAATTCCGTCGAAAAGACCTGGGTGGCAGTAATCTGCTCAGTCGCATTACTGCTAACCGAGGATCACTATTAAGCCATCATAATTACAAGATTCGCATAGGCTAGGAAAAAATTTTTGGTGGATAATCGGTACCGGCAAAGTCCAAAGCATAACAATTTTGTTAAGTCATAGAGCTCAGTCAATTTCTTGACCGAACTACCACCAAGCAAAACAGTCGTGCGAAAAAAAAAAATCTCAGTGGCAAAAAGAAATTTGAGAGTAAAATAACCCTCCATGCAATGCTCAGGATAGCGCTATTTCGGTCAATACCAAACCTCGTCAGCTGAGCTGGCATGAATCGAAATGAGTAAAAAACAAAAATTTTTTCACTATTTATAGAATTTCCAGTCGTCGAAAACAGGCCAAGCCAAAAAAAAAAAAAAAAAAATAGAAGGCCGAAACAAAAGAGCAAAAAATCGGCAAAACCAACAATAAGCTCCGAAGTCAAAATTATCAAAATCAAAATTCTAAATTCACACACAAAATAGGCACCGGTCATGTTTTTGCATTAGCAAATCAAATTTGTTTGTTTCCGGACCCATGGATTCTTTGTTATGTCTCTTGGTAGCTTTAGTGCTTTGCAGTTTCTACTGCCTGCACTAAAACTATTAGCAGAAATAAAAACTATAATTTTTTAAAGGCTTTTTGCCCCCTCGTTATCTGATTAGAGCTTTCAAGCAATGCCATTTAAAATAAGTTTCAGTATGACCTGGCTTGGTGGCTATTACGTTCTATTATTTTTTCAAATAAGGAAAGGAAACAAATTGATAGTTGATTAAAGTTTATGTTGTATTTTGTTTGGTTATTTTTAATTTTAATCAGTCAAAAAATGATGTTGCCCTCGAGCTGAGGACAAGACATTTTGAGGACTTATAGGCTTCATGGCCAAGACCAAGTTCTTCATAATGTGTTGTCAAGAACTCCACCTCTCTGCCTCTTCTAAATCAGGCTGAAATTCTACCATAGACTCTTAATTCCACTAAATCATGCAAAAATTGTGATAAAATATTCTAGTTTTGGAGCTGCTGAAATAAGTCGTTTTTTAACAATGAACTTTGCAGTTGAAGTGTAGAGTAGTTAAATTCAAAACTTGGTTGGCTAGGCATTGGTTTGGTTCGAGTCAGCTGTGAACTAGTAAATGCATGGTTTGAATTGAGTTACAATTACAGTTACTGGAAGTTGCTAGAGTTTGAGAACTGAAAATTTAATTTAAAACCTTAAAGGGTTTTTAATTTACTGGCTGCTGGTGAACTTTTTATTTAATTTTTAGTTTTGTATTGATTTTCCATCATTAATTGAGAATGTAACTCCCATTATCATTAATTCATTCATGCCAAGTGATTTTTACCATTAAGATGCAAAAGTTGTTTTGTTTACTTCAAACATCTGCTATTTGCTGGCAGAAAAAATTATAACGTTGCAATTTTATCAGGATTGTTGCGCAAGATAATTCGCAAAGCATTAAATAATTTAATTGCAGTAGTTCTATTGTTTCGGATTCGGAAATTGTGTTGGAATATATATCAATTTGAAGATGCCCAACTGCCTGAGGTGAAACTGCAATCATCATGAGAATTAAGTTGCTTTCAAATTAATTCAGGTTAGTAGATTTATCATAATATTGTTGTCGCTTTTTTTCAATTTACCAGATACGTTTGTTGGTTTTATGAACTTGCATTTGATAATTATTTGTGAGGCAATTTTTTGCTGCCCTAAATCCTGAAAAAGTTTCCTTAATTTTTTACAAAAGCTGCATTTACTTTTAACAAAAGTTTAAGTAAGAAGTTAAATTTAGGCCTATGGACAAAGAGTTTAAACATGGTTGGATGCTTGAAAACAATAGGGTAGTAGTTGGATCCAGACCTTTTCTGCAATGACTCTGCAACCCTGGTTCTGACACTGTGGTATTAGCACAGTTCTGGGGTTATAGCTGAACTTCTGCAATATTAATGAATTATTCCATCATAGAGAACACTAAGTCACAGCCAATGTGTCACAAAGCTTGTTGTTGTCCAATACCTAGAGAATACTGCAATTGAACTGAAATACTGTAGTTTCAAAGCATATTTTTGGAATCATGTTTTTATGTTTTATGCAAGAATTGGTAAAAGTTGCTTGTAAAATCAGAAAAAGTTACAGAATAAAAATTTATGGAGACAGCTTAAAACATTGTGCTACTGGAACATAAAGTCTCTGTGTTTCAAAAGGTCTAAAGAATTGCAAAAACTTACCCTATCTCAGATCTATTGGTGAAGCTGCAATTTGATATTGTGCTTGGTTGTTTTTCTAGGCATAAAAATTGTCTTTTCATGGTTAATTTTGCCAGTGCAGCAGCCAGCAGCACAGCCAGGGGAAGATTAAGCCTTCCCCATTAGCCTGTCGATGAAAATGCTGAATAAGGAAAATACCACGTTTTTAGCACTTCTAAAACTGTTTCTTTTTTGCACTGAAATGGACTAAAAAGAGTTAAAGAGATTTGAAGCATATTTTGAAACATATATTCAAGAGGAGGGGTATGATTTGTCAAAAATAACTCTAACAAATCAATGAAAAGTTGGAAAAATGGCCGAAATAAGCAATCAAATTTGATCACTTGTGTAAAAATGCTGAAAATAGGTTTCATCAACAAAATTCATCAACATACAACAAATACACTGAGGAATAATAGTTAATTTTATCTATTTATGGTAAAAAAAATCTATTTCAGTTTCATCAACTGGGGTTGGGGGGCAATTCAATATTATTTAATTACCAATCTTATCTCCCAAATATTTTTCCATCATTGCCCCTCCCCTAATTATTCTTCTTTATAAATTATTGAGGAAATAGCTTACTCCGTGTGAGTTTTATTGAACTATAGGATTTTATGATGTAAACAAGAAAATTAAGTTTTAACATTAGCCACCTCCCACGTAACCCATGTATGCAACCAGTTTAATCATGTATGCACTTCTAATTTCTATGTTACACTTTTAAAGCATTAATTTCTATTAAAATAGCCCAACAATTGAGTTATTTTAGCAAAAAAATGCAAAATTTTCAAATGCTGGGGGCACTGCCCCCAGATCTTCGTGCCTCTGGCAGTGGGGGCTTTGCCCCCAAAGCAACCCCCCATTGCAAATTTCTAGCTACGCGCCTGGCAGTAGCAGGCATTGTTGAATGCTAAACAGTGTTCTTGAAGGGCTTCTGATTCACCCAAAAATTACAGTACCTCTTAAAAAAAAACAAAAAAAAAACTGTAAATAATTTTAGTTGTATGGAAGGCATGCTGATATTGTGTAAAGTTACTTTTAATTTTTATACTATATGATGAATTAGTTGGTGAAAGGTGCTGGATATAGCTTTTTTTAGATGTTGAAATGTTGTAGATTTCTGGTAGATTCCATCAGTTGCTGTATTTTGTGGGAGAGCGGTTTTGTTTAGACTTGCCTGCTTGGTCTTCTGCTCCTGTTTCTTGAAAGAAATAAGGTAGCAATGATGTAATCACCAAAAATGACCATAGAACTTTTCCCAAAGTGGAATTACTGTACTTTTGGAATCAAAGTTTGTATATTTCTTGTAGGTTATTGTTTTATGGAGTTTTTGTTTTAGGCTTCAGTGGAGAGTTGTTAAAGATGAAGGAAAAAAGTTTAAATGATTGAGTTGCGGTCTTGCACAATTGCTTATAGGTATATGTTGTCGTTAAGGCGGTATTCACCAGTAAATAATGTGGGTTGTGGCTTTTCGCAATTGGATGAAGGTATATGCTCCCATTAAAGCGATTTTGATCAGTGGATTAGTATTTTTATTGGACACTCTCTGACTCATCTTTGAATTGTTTTTTGTTTGCTAGAAGAAAATTGTTTGTTTTGGGGTGCATGTAGACCCACCAAAATGCAGAGAAAACACTGATATAGTTGTTGGATGAGTGTGTCAAAAGTTTGTAATTTAGTTACGTTACTTACTTGCTTTGCTGGATCTTGAAGGTTTGGTGAATGGTAGTAGGCCGTACTTAGAATAAATTTTGGTTTTTGAGGTGCATCTGGAGGGCTATTTGTTAGGGATGTTAACTTTTGCTATTAGGTTATTAACAGGGTTTGTTCAGTTAAGGAAAGTGTAAGCAGAATCAATGTTTCCTTTTAGGTTTTGGTAAGTCGGCGTGTGTCCGAAAAATCGGCGATTTTCTTCTAAACAATGAAAAACTCAATACTGAATCGACGTGCGACCAATAAAAATGCTGAATTACTGATTATAATCGGCCTAATAGTTACATAGAACACAATTCTTTTTTATGCTTTTTAACATTGCTGCTGAGTTGCTTTCTCTGGCTAATGCGTGTGGTGTTTTTAAAGCGTTTATTGATGGGGACTGGGGAGATGTGGTCGTTTGAAACTTCAAAGGTAAAAGGGCATTCAAGTCAAAGTTTTTCATTCTTAACCAAAATGTTGTATGTCTAAAATTCATTCTCACCAAATTTCAAGTTTCTACGCCTTTCCGTTTTCAAGATATTACACTTTGAAATTTGTTGTTTTCCGATTAGTTTAATGTTGCTATTTTAACAGTATTTCTATGCCACAAACTAAGGGATTTTTTTTTGTTTGAGCATAATAAAATGAAGATGAGGAATGGTGGCATTTAAAAAAAAATGTCTTCAAAGTCAATGTTGGATTTGAATTTAGGATTTGTGTTTGATTGAAGGTTAGGTTTAATCTTAGAGTATGGGTTTGAGTTAATGTTCATGGTAATAAAGATTTTAGACTTGTATATGTTTCCCGGTTACCAAACTGCTAGATAAGCATTGGCCATAGCCTGGGAAATCCGTCTCTAGACCCCATTACGTAATTGTCGCTTATTTTTAATTTGCACTAAACGGTTAGAAAAATTAGTATCAGCTGAAAGATATGAGCATGTGATTGGACGTTTCACTTTTGGTCCGCTTCCAATTCGAATTCCTGTCTATGTCTATGCTGAGATCCTTGTGATGACAAAACCAATTACTGATACATATTTTGGTTTCATATTATGTTTTTAAGATAATGATAACGTAAACAGTTTAATTTTTGGGTCCACGACTCTTGACCGCGAACCAAATAACACTAATTGGCTGAGAAGGGCGATCATAAAAATATTTCACTATTCCCAAAGCGGTTATGCCCAAACCTTCACTTTGTGACAAAACCGTTAGCTCCTGATCAGTTTGTTCGCTGTCTGTTTGTCGCGGTCACTTGACTTGGCTGGTTAATTTTGACATATCTGCACAGTCAAAAAATATTGAAGACAAAATATTATAAGCAAAAGTAACGTCATCATGTGGTGGTGGAAGTGGAAGCGAAGAAGGTGGAAGCAATTCACGAACTGGCTCTTTCACATTCCTGATAGCGATGTGGTGGCTAATTAAAAAAAATTAGTGCTAATAAAAATTACTTATTTTGTGATGTTTTGATTATTGGCGAATGGTGGGCTAACACTTCGAGGCAGTTCATTGCGAAAGAGATCATGATGACTGAACTGTAGACTGGCATTGCTCAATGTACAGCTTTCTTCATTAACAATATTGCAATAAATAAGCAACGAAATAAAACGCTTTCTAGTTAAATTGCTGATCCTTGTCAAGAGCCTGATTTTGTTTATACATTACACAAACTTTCAAAGCTGACAATTGAATCAGAAACGCCGAGTCATCACGTGGAAAAGCAAATGCAGCTTCTACCAGCAAAGAATCAAGTCAATTTTCAAGCAAAGACATCAATTTAGTGCAGCTTTTTAACAAGAATATTCTTTCAAGTTATGTGAAACTAGAAGATATAACATCTTAAACTGACTTTGCTAAAGTGGTTATGTGGAACTAGTAGTTACCGTATCGTTTATTATTGCTTGTTAAAAACGATTTAAGTCTATGCTGTCCGTAAGGTGAAAGCAAGTCGATTTTTGGCGGTGGGCTCTGGAAAGTTACTGCAGTGAAGTGACAATAGTACAATGAAACGGTGTATTGTTTACGATTTACATTATGGATTAGGAGTAGTATCACTGGTCTGATATCATTTTTATTTCGTTTGTTGAAACTGCCTCTCCTTTTCCTGTAGTTAAAAGCGTTTGTAGAATAGAATGTTGCTCTACGGAATCTCAGCAAACTAATTTAGAACCCGGAAAAAAAAGGGTATTTTCAAGTAATTTTAGGAGTTGGTACTCTATAACTGCACAAACGACCACAGCTGATTTGATACCCAACTATCCACTAGTTGTGTTTTATAATCCTCTGTTAGGGCGGCTCTCTTTTTCTGCTCCGAAACAAGCACGTAAAAAGCATTTGTTTCATGCTTTTCATTTTAGACCTTGACATTGTATAAGTTATAGATTGTGCATCTATGTCGGGCCTCTTAGTAAAAAAAAGTATTTTTTTCTTGACAGTTGGTTAACGAATAGCATTACAAAGTCTTTTCAGTGATAATGTAAAGTGCAGTTTTTGTAAATGACGTAGTGTTTCACTGAAGTAGCCTACACTGTGTTATCGTTTAAGATGTCCACTTTCTGAGTTGACAGGGAAATCGGACGCTCCTGCATGAAAAGGCGATTCTTCCCATCTGAAAAAAACCATCCTACCAGGGCTAGATGTTCAGCCTATTTTAGCAAAAAGATGACAGTGGTGTGCCTTTAAGACTCTGCTGTCTTTGGTCGACAAAGTTCGAGTTCAAGTTTGGCCAAAATATTTAGTTCGACTTTGTGCTGGTGCTCATTGCAAACAAGAAGATATAACTATTTCGCTTATTCAGTGTTCACAACTGTATAGTATTTCAGCTGTTGCCTAACGTCAAGTTTATTTCACCATACGCTTAAAAGTACGCAGGCAGGAAACAGCGAAAAGACCATGCGGTCATCTAGGTCAAACTGCACCTTTCAGCAATACTTCACGCCGAAATTTTACGTGTAATAGCAATGTTTGGTGTTTGTTTGGAAAGAAATGATGCATTTGTCGCAAAAAATTCAAGATGTTTAAATTACCTTTTCCATATTACTGTACCTTCTGACTAATACTGGTACGATTTTCGGAAACTATGTTATGTTTAATATTTTGGTAAAAGTAAAGCATACACATGACTTTATCAACTGCAATAAACAACTGTACTTTTCTGTCACAAGTAGGTTGTATGTACCATTAGACATAGCCAGGATTTTTCATTAGGGGGGGGGGGCACAAACTGCAAATCACTTGTAATGACGTTATCATAAATTTTCGAAAGAGAAACTTTTGATGGGAGAAAGATGTGAAATGAAAGATCAAAAGCCGTGGCCTGGTTCTTCATGTAACCAGGATTTTGCTCACAGGAGAGGGCTTGAACCAAAAGTTAAAATGTCTGAACTGGGAGACGCGTTGAGTAAACTAGTGTTAGTAAAACGTATTGCAGACTAGGATTTGGGGACTCCGCCCCAGCCGCTGCGTGTTTTTTTGTAAAAAATAGCTATTTTAATGCTGTTAAATCACGTTTTGCACGTTTTTCGAGCCATTTGAAGAACTAAAGTTTTGATATTTGAAAGCCAATTGAAAAAATGAAATTGTTTAATTCTCCTTTAAAATCTTGCATTTAAGGATTAAATTTTGTAAGTGATTTGGCCCAGGTGGGAGGAAGTAAAGCACACTGCCCCGTGTAATATTTTAGCAGTAAAGGATAGTTTGCGCGCCCACTAAAGGATAGTAGTTTTGAGTACCAGTGGCCATAAGACGTAGAAAAGTAACGTTAACTGTACAGTAGAACATAAATTCTTTTTCACTTCTAATTTTAAGAGCTATCAACTACATACCTGTTAATATTAAATTTAAGTTCATAATGTGCCATCTTTTTCATTTTCGGTTCTTAAGTGAGTTTCATGGACTACGAATACTGTTGCAAGATGTTCAATGCAGCACAGCGGTCATTTAAGAGTTGGGAAGCCTAACCTAGCTGACGAGAGATAAATACAGTAGCTGTACAAAGCTGCTACACCTTGTGAGTGGGCTATCTTGACAGATATGTGGTGCAGTTCATAGCGTCGTTAGTTTACTTTTTCACTTCTGTTGGTGGCAGAAATGGAGTCCTTGAGGGCGTCCTTAGCCTTAAGGACACATTTTGAAGTCTTTGGCCTTGAAGCCCACAAGTCCTCGAAAATGTCCTATCCTCGGCTCGAGGACAGCCCTTTTTTTGTTTCGTTAAAAATGAGCCATGGACATGAGCTTTTTTTACGCTACTTGGGAAATCGGCAAAAACCTCGCGGAAAATTTGGAAAAAATTTTTTTTCTGGAGGTCGCCTGAAAAAAAATTTTGGGTACTTTTTTTGGGGGGGGAGAACGCTTGCGCCTTGTGTTCTTGGCCTCGGATTTTTTTTTGTGTCCTTAGCCTCGAAGGTTGCGTCCTCGACTCCACCTCTGCAAAATAGTAAAATAAGGTTTGGGCACCTCTTTTATTACCTTTATTTAAATAGTTTTTATTTCTTCCATAAAATCGATTTCGAGCCGTAGGCCTACTGTTTGGACGGGCTTGGCTGTTGATGAATCAGATATTCAGTCCATGGTTTTCGAATTTTTGCATGTTCCACTTAAGTAATATCGAACATCGCTTTCTTTATTGTTTCATAAAATATTGCAAAATAAGCATTGCGATGTTCGATTATCGCGGTCCTAGTTTTGCAAGAAATTTTAATTGAACCTTTTCTGATGTCACAAAATTTCAAACGCTGGGTTGCCCCAATGGTACGGATTCACACACACTAAATCGATTTTCGCAAGAAAGGAAAATAGTAAAACAAGGTTTGGGGCACCTGTTTATTACCTTTGTAGTAGTTCTCATTTCTTCAATAAAACCAATCTAGAGCAGTATCTCTTTTAATGCAATTGGGTCGTTGTTTCAAAGTGTACTTAAGGTCTATTGTTCAATGAAGTTGGGCACTGTCGCGAAGTCCCCAGATATCGCTTGCGATGTCACATTCTAGTTCATATAGAATCTTATTCAAATAAAAGTTCAGTGTCTATCCTGTCTATAATAGCCTAGACAACCTCCCTTGGCTGTCATGCTTCATGCAGCAATTTCATTTAAAAGTTCATTCTTTAGACTAGCCTATGCTGTAAATACATTATTTGTATGATGCATTACTAATTGTATTGGCCTAATGCAAAATGGTAGTTTAAGAACTTTTATGTTGTTTGACTTGTTTCAGAAGCTTAATTGCAAAGCCTGCCAGTTGTGATGTATTGCAGTTGTTGCTGCACAGTTTGTACTTGATATGTTGATAATTAGAAAAAATTGTAAACTTTAATTTGATAAAAAAATGAATAATTGTAAATCAAGAAGCTATTTGGCAAAAGACAAACTATGAACAAACAGTCAGTCACAACTCAGTAAACGGTAAGTAAGTGACTAGATTTATTGCTACGCTTTCGGTAGGCCTACTCAATACTGCGGACGGTGTATGGTACATTTTCCAGGAAATGTGCTAAGTGGCTGTGATTTTGAATTGCATTGAGTTTCATTTCTACTGAGCTCTGTGTAATTTGGATTCACAGCTACTTTAAAAAGTCAACATGCGATCAAGAAGAATCGAGATGCAAGCAGGCGTGTAGCCAGAAATTCGCAATGGGGGGGGGCTGTTTTGGGGGTCTGGGGGCGAAGCCCCCAGCCGCCGGAGACAGGGGGGTCTGGGGGCGGAGCCCCCAGCGCTCGAAAATTTTGCATTTTTTTGCAAAAATAACTTCATTTTAGGGCTATTTTGATTAAAAAATAATTTTTTAAAACGTGGCATAGAAATTGGCAGTGCAAACATGATTAAACTGGTGGCATAAATGGGCTATTTGGGAGGTGGCTAATGGTAAAATGTTAGTTCTCTTGTTTAGATGCTGGCAAATTATAAAATCGAATACTTCAATAAAACTCACACGGAGTAATCTATTTCGTATACAATTTATAGAGAAAAATAATTGGGGGGGGGCTAATGAAAAGCGATTTGAGAGAAATGATTGGTAATTAACAAATACTGAATTGCCCCTCCCTATTCCTTAGTTTATAGTATATTTGTTGATGACACCTATGTTCAGGATTTTTACACTTGCGATCAAATTTGATTGGTTATTTCTTACCATTTTTCAAAGTTTTCATTTATTTGTTGGTTTTATTTTTGACAAATTAGCCCCCCCTGAACATATGTTTCAAAAAATGTTTTAAATCACTATTTATTCTACTCCAGTACATAAAACAGTCTCAAAAGTGTTAAAAATGTAGTGTTTTCCCCATTCTGCATTTTGGTCGACATGTCAATGGGGGTAGGGCTATAGCCCCCCGCCCCTCTGGCTATGCTACTGGCTAAAAACGTGGTATTTTCCTTATTCTGCATTTTGGTCGGCAGTCTATTAGCCCCCCCCCCTAAATAAACGTTTCAAACTATGCTTTAAAGCATTTTTTAGTCTAATCCAGTGCAAAAGAGAGTCTTAGAAGTGCTAAAAACGTGGTATTTTCCTTATTCTGCATTTTGGTCGGCAGTCCATTAGCCCCCCCTCCCCCCAAATAAACGTTTCAAACTATGCTTTAAAGCATTTTTTGTCTAATCCAGAGCAAAAGAGAGTCTTAGAAGTGCTAAAAACGTGGTATTTTCCTTATTCTGCATTTTGGTCGGCAGTCCATTATTCCCCCCCCCCAAATAAACGTTTCAATCTATGCTTTAAATCATTTTTTAGTCCAATCCAGTGCAAAAGAGAGTCTTAGAAGTGCTAAAAATGTGGTATTTTCCTTATTCTGCATTTTGGTCAGCAGGCCAATGGGGGGGGCTATAGCCCCCCCCGGCCCCCCCTGGCTACGCTACTGGATGCAAGACAAGCCTGCGTACAAAAAACACTTTAGTACCTAGTTTAAGTGCAGTTGGTAGTGCTTGACAAGGTAATGGGCAAGCTGGTAGCATGCAAAATGTTGTTGTAGCTTAATTTTGGCTTAACAACAGTTATCTGCATGACTACAACAATAGTAGCCCATCTCATGTCTGCTGGCCAGTATTACAATAATTTAAGCAAGACAACTGTGGGAAAGGCTAAAAGGTAATGGTGAAATATTGTAACATGGGGATAAAATTGTAAGTTTAATTTTTATCACTTCTCTGATAGAGTGCATAAAACTTTGCCTCTGGATTGTGGGCATTGGTTTTCTGTAACAATTGCGATTAGGATCATGTGATATTAACTTTCGCTAATAAACTCCGTTACAATTACGCGGTATCAATTTCTGTTAGCAAACACTGTTTCGGTTATGCAATGTTGATTTACGAGTGAAAACATCAAATGTGATGTTGATTTCTGATAACGAGCGTCTGACATTTCTATCCTGCCCTGATGACTCTTACATCGATGAAAGTCGAAAGCAGCTCTATACGCATCAGATATTGAGAGTTGGAAATTCCACAACGTCTCACATACTGACTCGTAGAGCAACTTTGTATGGTAATTACTGCTGCAACCAATCCTGACTTGCTGTATTTACATAGCCAACACTTTTTTTCTTGCGATACCATTATCCAAAATGTTTGATTGATTGATTGATTGGTGCATCTTTATCCTCCTCTCACGAGAAAGCGACGGTGCGCTATATTTTGGACGAATCCGCACCCGCTTAGGAGTTGACCATTTTCCAAGCTTTCCTGTTGACGTTTTGACTTCTTCCCACGTAAATTTGCTGCTTGTTCGAAGCCACCAAGCAGAGATAATAATTATCATAAAGCGTCCTATCCATAGGTGGGCAAGTTAATGCAAAACGTTAGCTTCTTTAACCACTAGTCCATTGACAAACTTCACACCTCCGTTAACGTTAATCCGTTATTTTCAGCTTTAATTAACGGAAGTTAATAAAGTCCGTTAATCCGTTAACATTTTGCGTGTAATTTACATTTCTTCTTATTCACTCGCTTCTAGAACATGCATTGACGCTGTTGAGCTGATTTTCAGGAAATATTTATTGCTATGGTGTTTTTTTGTGTTTTGAAAGTAACATTTTACAGTCTAACCTAATTTCAAGATAAAAACAAGTTCAAATGCACAACGAAGCTGCAAGATATTAACGATAAAAACCTTAACGGAAGTTAACAGAACTTAACGGAAGTTACTTTAGTCCGTAAACAGCACTTAACGGAAGTTAATTTAGTCCGTTAACATGAAAAAGCTTTTTAACGGATTAACGAGTTAATGAAAAAGTTAGCTTCGTTATTAACGGATTAGCGATTAACGGACTTGTGCCCACCTATGGTCTTATCCAAGGACGCAACAACGTGACCAGGGTGCGGGTTGAACTCATGATCCTGCGATCAGAGTCGTCGTAAAAACGACGCCTTTACCCATTCGGCCTCGCTGCCGACAATTCTTTCCCCGTCTTTGATGTCTTTCCCTGTTCCACTGACACGAAATAAAGCTTCACCAGTAATATTTCATGCTACTATTAAATTGGTAATGATAGCTTATTATTTCTGAAAAACAAATATTTAAATGAAATTTTGCCATATAGTTGTTTTTCTAGGTTAGACCAACAGGATCAAGATGAAATTGGCAAGGTCATGTGGAAGAAATTTGCATATCAAGAATGATCCTGTTTATTTTTCATTTTTCAACCAAAGTCAACACAAAATATTGCAGTATTTTAAATGTGTCTGATCATATGAGGCTTTCCAGGGTTATGGTCTTTAAGCATCTTATTAAATATGAGACTAGATAAGTGAAATCTATAACGATGTAAAAATATAAAGTCAATTTTATATTTGAGTGCAATAAAATCTTTTGGTAACTGCAAATAAGGGTAGCTTAATTAACCTAACAAGGGTAATCAAATATGTTCTGAAGTTATCTGACTTACCTACGTCAAAACAAAATACTGCAAAATTTAGTAGTGTGTGACCATGTGAGGCTTCCTAGGATTTTGGTCTTTAGAAGCAACTCTTTAAATAAGAGACTTTTGAAATCTGTACCAGTAATGATGTAGAAAGAAAAAGGCAAACAGATTTGAGTGATAAGTACAGTACAATATTTTTTGGTAACCGGCTAACCGCTAATAAGGGTAGCCTAGCTACCAGTAATTAACCTACAGTAGCAAGTGTAATCAAATATCTTCTGGAGTTATGTGACCCTAATTTAGGATCAATCTGATCAGTTAACAAGTGATGCTTATACTGAAAAGTAATAAAATACAGAATAGATATTAAAAAATTGTTAAAACAGTCTTGGCTATTATTTTTTAGAAGGAAATGTTATGGCTATTAATTTAGCAAAACTAGGCATTTTTACATAAGTACTTTGGCCCACTGCTGACTGTGACATCTCATTAAAGTAACTTGAAATATGCTTTCATGCCAGTATCACTAGCAGCAGAGGTGGAGTCCTCGAGGACGTCCTTGGCCTCGAGGACACATTTTCAAGTCCTTGGCCTCGAAGCCTCAAGTCCTCGAAGATTGCCCTGTCCACGGCTCGAGGACAGCACTATTTTTTGAATGGTTAAAATTTTGCAGATCGGCTGAAAAATGTTTTTCTAGACCGTTTTTTTTTTTGAGATCGACCGAAAAAAATTTTAGACCTTTTTTCTTAGGAAAACACTTGCATTTGTGTCCTTGGTCCTTGGCCTTGGCCTGGAGCATTTCTGTCCTTGGCCTTGGCCTCGAGCATTTCTGTCCTTGGCCTTGGTCTCGGATTTTTTTGTGTCTTTGGCCTTGGCCTCGAGCCTTGTGTCCTCGACTCCACCTCTGTCTAGCAGAAGTAAACCCATTGTTTCCAAATAATGATCAATGATATGCTGCAATTAATAGTTCAAAAATTATAGTAATTGGAGATCAAAGACAGTGGCATAACTTGTCATTTGAGCTACGAACAGAGGAAGGACATGCTTCACTTGAAATACAGAAGCTTGTTAATACTTTCTACAAAATTGGCTTCTGCCAAATATTCATTGCATTTTTCAGTTGGTGTGGCCTGCACTTCGGGCCTCTGACTGTAGAGGTGCAACATTTGAGCTACCAAAAGGGGCATAATTCCCCCATCAGTTACACTACCAGTGTTTAAAGATTAAAGATTTCTGTTTTGATCATGCTGGTAGGCCTAGGGTATTTTCAATTTGCACCAGCAAAGGCTGTTAATCAATTGCTGTTTCAATTGCCTTTCAACAAACACTTACAGGTAATGTTTCTAAAATGGTTTGATCTAACCCAAAAAATTCAAATAAATGTAGTTTACATTTTTTTAATTCAGAAGTTCGATAGCTTTAACAAATTTTAACCAGTTACCCGTGGGCTACTGGTACCGGTGTGTTATAATTTATGGTGTACCGGTACCCCAAGTTATTACTACACAATATTCTGTACACCTAATGCGCTTCATAACGCACACCAAGTCTAGAGAAAGTTTCTGACATAAGTTTAATAATCTACCGAAATTCGCTCCTTATGAACTTTATTTTTATACCCCAAGTGTTTTAGCTAGGTTGGTTTAAAAGTCAATCTGAAAACAAAATCAGTATGAGCAAATGTTGATTTCTTATTAGCTAATAATCTCCTGAGGCCTTAATTTGATTTATTTTAATCAAATTAAGTTGGAAGGCTTTATTTCACCGGAAATTTTAATCTAGTTTTTTATTAATTCTGACTCAAATATAACACAAACTCAAATGCTTACTCTAAAACTATTCCCAAATCGAACCCAAACCCTAACCTAAACCCTAATCTTAACCCCTAAAAAAGCAAATGAAAAAAGCGCGGATGAATATTTCTCATTCTCGTTTTATTCTCTCTAAGTTGAAAATTTTCGGTGAAATAGTCACTACCAATTAAGTTTCAAAACATAGTCAACTAAATTCACAATACACTTTTCATCGCTAACACCAGGTTTAGCTCAAACACTTAGCAGAAATGTACTAGCCGACCGATAGCCTACTCAGCAGCAACCAATGAAAAATTAAACTTTCCAGCTAACAGTCGCTAGAGTGCGAGCAGTGACACAACCTCGCAAGCTAAACGCATTGACATTCCAGACTATTATATAACGACTATGTTACTATAAAAGTTTACTCTCGCTGCGGAGCTCAAGCAGTGATTTGGGGGGACACGGCTCGAAATGCCATCCTCCGTGCGTAGGCGTAGCCAGGATTTTTGATTGATGGGAAGGGGGCCAAACCAAAAATCACATGCAATGAAGTCATCAGAAATTTTCGACAGAGGAATTTTTGTGGGACAAAGATATCGTAGAATGGAAGATCAGAAGCCGTGGCCTAGTTTGGCACTTAACCGAGAGTTTTTTAAAGGGAAAGGGCTTAAACCAAAAGTTACAAATGAAAATGTCTAAATTGGGAAACTTGTGTAAGTAAACTAGTTTATTCAAACGTATCACAGATGGGGATCTGGGGACGGAGCCCCCAGTCGCTGGGCGATTTTTTGGAATTATTTTGAAAAAAAAAACTATTTTAAAGCCATTGGATCACATTTCGCTCGTGTTCAGAACCATTTGAAAGAAGTAGATTATTAGCATTTGAAAGTCAATTAAAAAAAAATTAAATTGTTTCAATTCTCCTTTTACTTATAATTTGGTCGAAAATACGTTTGTAATTTTGCAGTTTGGGGTTAAATTTTTATAAGTATTTTAGTGCTGGTAAATAATCTACTTGAAGGTTTTCCTTAGATTTTTGTTTTGACATGAAAATAACCAATTGTAGGAGTACATGTACGGTTAAAAGGCCCTAATCCCCTCAATTTAAATTCAATAATTTGTTCAATGAGCATTTCTCATAGATAATTTTTTTTCAAACGCATTTTTTAGCATAAAAACTAGCGAGGTGGATAGAGGTGAATTGTTACTGTAAACCGTACAATAGATGGTTACGCTTAATTACCATGTTATTGCCAGGATTTACATTGCGCAGGGCCCCTGGCACTTAAAAGATTTTTGCAACATCTTCCTGCCACACATTAGTGTAGACCAAAAATAAAGTCTTACCATCTGAGCGCTGGGCTCCTGGCATTGGGCCATATGGTAAATCCCGCCCTGTTATTGCAGTACGTTTTTAAAAAGGTTAGATGAGAGCCCGAGGTAGCAACTTTTATGATAAAAACGCTTAATTTCATCCGGGTTATACATTTTAATTGATTGGCAAAAATTGAATTTAGAGGGCCCGGGCCCGCTGGTCGTCAATATTATTGTTAATTACTGTTGTAGGCAAACAATGCTAAAAGAAAGTAAAACTGACGAAACAATAGTATTTTTTGTCCCATTTTTATCATAGGTAGCAATTCAATTGGAGGGGGCCCGGGCCCACTGGGCCGCCACTCTGGCTACGCCTATGCCCGGTGGCGCCGGGCCTGAGTAGTTACGTCAATCCGTAGTAAAATAAATTTTGCTACAACAGTTAACAGCAAAACTAAGAATTGAATTTATAGTGCGCTGAGAATTGAACGAACAAATAGAACCAGGTAATAAATAAGCTTCAAAGACAACTTAGTTATGGAGTTATACTCGTAGAAAAAATACTCAGTGTAACATGAATCGCATTGAGCATCATTTGCTTAACATGTACGTCATTACTACGTATCTCTTTCGACTTCGTAAACACCAATATCTTAAACGCTCGATCTACTTATGTGTCAAAGTTGGACGAAATCGTCGCAGGGACGTGAATCACCTACCATTTCTACAAAACTCCAAGAAATGTTTTGGAACTCGGTCGATTGATAAATTTTCCTTTCGGATCTCTACGCGAAGAATTATTTTAGTGGTTGAGGGCCGAGAGTGTGATAAACAGATCGACTACTTCAGAGCTATAAGAGCCGGAACAGAATTGTATAGATGCAGAATACTGTATGTCATTGTGCTTTAATGGCAAAACCTTAACTTATTTAAGTCGATATTTCTTATTGCCTTTTGTTTGTGTAGAAAATGCGTTAAGGAATTTAACTTCCTAGAGTAAATTCCAAGGGTAATTTCTTAAGTAATTTCTAAAGCGCTGGTTTAACCAATCAGCATTTTGAAATGCTTGTTTTTTTGAAAGGAACATGTTGACACCTAATTGAATGGTGATTTGCTTACTTGTCTACCATTTAAGCCTGCTAATGCCGATTGTAACCTAAACCAATATGTAAAAGGCTTGAATAATTAACTTTCGTAAATAAAGTTGAAAATTCACCGTTAGATACCGTATTTGAATGCCATCGTTCTTTGTACTATTTATTTTTTTAAAGTAGCGGCAGCGCTGCTGCTTTTTTTGCCAAATAGCGGCAGCGGCAGCGCCGCTACTTTTCAAGTAGCGGGTGCCCAGCTGTGGTAGTTGGTTGCAGTGTGTAACCAAGTGGGCTAGAAGGCTTGAAGTATCCTCCATTTTCACCAAGTCACTTTGAAAATTTAGCCCAAATATGCATGCTTCTAAACATGTTTGATACTAGACCAGGAAGCAAGGGGGCAGGGTAAGCTAAAGAGGATATGTAATTAAACTCCGTGAAAAAACTTTCAAATCTTTGCTTATTTAACTATACTGCGTCAGACGCTAACTGTAGAAAAATCCACTTTTTATATTTGAAGTAATCTAGCGATTAGTTCTTTCAAATGGCTCTACAAACAAGCAATATGTCACCCAACTGGCCTTGCAATGACTATTTTTTTCCGAAAAATTATAGAAACACCCAGACCACTATTTGGGTTGAGACACAAATTTTATTTTTGAGTTCAAGCACCCTCCTCCAAGCCTCAGAGATATATTTTATCAGGGGTTACAAAGACTGATGTCGAGGCCTTTCATCAAGGAGGCCTTTCATCAATTAGGTAAAGACCAAAAAAAAAGATCTTCATCAAAAACCCTGCTAGCTTAATCGGGTGAAAACAAAAATCTGGCCAGCTTTTTATCAGAAATTAGTTGAAGACTAGCAAAGTATTCATCAGAAATCCGGCTAGCTTTTGCCTGCATGTACACCAAACTTTGATTAATTGAGAGCTGGAGCCTTGAGCGCCCAAAAACGTATAGGTCCTATTCAGTGGCGGATCCAGAAAATTTTGGTGGGGGGGGGGGGGGATTTGAAGCCAAAACCTCAAAAATTCGGATGTCTTCATCAAAGTTGAGAGTGATTTTTCGACCGAAATCGGAAATTCAAACGTTTTTTTCGCCCAAAATCAGGTGGTCTCCAAAACAAAAAAAAAAAAAGGTCTTCACCAAAATTGAGACTGATTTTTCGGCCGGATTCGTTACGCGTAGGTCGGTGGGGGGGGATGCATCCCGAAATGGAGCCGAATTATTCAAAATAAGGGCTGATTTTTCGGCCAAAATCGTAACTTTTAGGCTGGTGGGGGGATGCATCCCCCCCCCTAAATCCGCCACTGGTCCTCTTGCGTCCTGATACGATGTACTCTCTGAACCCCCTCTCGCAGGCTTTGCTTCCATCTTTTGAAAAATTCTGGTTAAGCACTTGGTTGGTAGAGGGTCTACAGAATGTGTTGGATTGCATGCAATTTATGAGCTTAAGTTTTGTACACCTTAATTTGATTTGTCGGATTATCTTTGATAGTGGTCAAAAGGCATCATTTTTACAACAATCCTGGTCACATGATCTGAGATCAACCTCCACCGCGGTCACGTTGTTGCATAAGATGCTTTATGATGACTATCTCTGCAAGGTGGCTTCGAACAAGCAGAAAATCTTGTGGACAAAAATTTGAAGAAATCCACAGGACCATTGGATGATTAGAAAATCCTAAGCAGGTGCAAATTCCTCCAAGCACAAAACTTTAAAATGGCTATGGCAAGGAAAAATGTGCGGATCGTTCTACAGTTAGTGTTTGACACTGTCCGATGATAGAAGGATAAATAATTGATACAACAAAGTAGCTTGAGGTGTCGTTAAGTAATAGCCGTCGGCTTATTTTTGGCAGCTCTGCGATTCGTGTATGAGCGCGCGTGCGTTCTCTCCATTCCCCAGATCTAACCCTAACTAGATAGGAGTTTGCCAGCAAACCCAGTGAACGACCGACGCGTAGCTAATGCTGTGACGCTCAAAAGTACTTTTTGTCTACCGTTAAATCAGCAATTATTATTCAAAAATATCTGATTATGGAACCTCCAGAAAAGTAGAGTCAAAATATTTATCTGTTAAATATCTCCTGACATCATAAAACACTGCCACGATACGTTGAGCCATTCAAAAAATTGATTTTGGGGGGTCCATTTCGGGGGGTCCCCAGGGAGGTGGCACCCCCAAACTACGCCAAAATATTTGTCTGTTAAATATCTCCTGATGTCGTAAAACACTGGCACAGTAAGTTGAGCCATTCAAAAAATTGATTTTTGGGGGTCCCCGAGGGTTGGCACCCCCAAACTACGCCAAAATATTTGTCTGTTAAATCTCTGCTGATATCATAAAACACTGGCACTCTAAGTTGAGCCGTTCAAAAAATTGATTTTTGGGGGTTTATTTGGGAGATCCCCAGGGGGTGGCACCCCCAAACTATACCAAAATATTTGTCTGTTAAATATCTGCTGATATCAAAGCAAACTGGCACTCTAAGTTGAGCCGTTCAAAAAATTGATTTTTGGGGGGGTTCCCGTTGGAGTTGCCCCAAAAAATTTTGGGTGTAAAAAATGCATCTGCAGCTCAACAACTTTACACAAAAATTAAATTTCGATATTTTGTAGTTTAGGAGAAGAAGAGCGTACAAAATTTAGGAAGAAAAAAAAAGGAAATTAAAGGAAAAAAACTCATCGCGGCCAAAAGTGGGTTGGTTGGGATGAAAGGGTATTTTAAGACATATAACTTAATGAAATATTTTTTGCCGTACTTAATCCGTTTTTGGTTGAGGCGGCTTTTTACGCCAAACTTCCGGGGCGGTTTTCGGGTCCTAAAACCAAAGTCACGAGACTTATTGCCTCGAAATTTGGTACAAACATACATCTCAAACTGCTGTCAAAATTTTATGAAGCTAGACCCAACCGTTCTTGAGTTATAAGGAAAAGTCTAAAATTTTGCACTCGTTAGTTGGAAAATGCACAGAGCTGGACAGCGGTGTTTCGAGCTTTTAGCTCTCATCGGCAGCCCTCAGCTTCTCTAAGCAAAGTTATTCCCCAGCTGGGCAAGACTCTTGGCCGAACTGTCCAAACCTTAAGGGCCTGCACAGTGGCAGAGATGTTATAGGGAATAAACAATTTTTCACTTGTGGTAGTTAAAAAAAAACAACAAGTGAAAAATCGCTGGACCCTTGTAGTAAGGACAGCCATAGTCTATCCCTACTGCAAGGGTTGCCCTCTGTGTGACCACGAAAATCATAACCGAAAAGTTTGACGTCCTTCGTGGTCGACTCCTGGAAAATCATAACGACTTTCACTGGCAGTTAAGTGACCAGATCAACCACCAACCCTGCAGCTGCAAAGCAGCTCGAGTCATAAGATGCACTGAGCTGGACAGCGGTGTTTCGAGCGTTTAGCTCTAATCGGCAGCCCTCAGCTTCTCTAACAAAGTTATTCCCCAGCTAGACAAGACTCTTGGCCGAACTGGACAAACCTTAAGGGCCTGCACAGCGGCGATCACAAAGAACGTCAAACTTTTCAGTTGGAAAATGGCCGAATAAAAACAAAGGAACACACGACGCGAGCGTCGCTCGTTCCAATAATGACGACCACGTATCCGCCTCATAAAAATATCATGCAATTCTTGAGGTTTCAAAACACTGTCAAGTGACTTGACTTGCGTCCTCCACGTTTTGGAAAAAAACGTTATTTTAATTTTGCTTTAATTGTTTTGCTTTATTTATTTTTATGAAAGAACTTAAGGACGTGATCTTATTTCAAAACCATAGGCGTAATTAGGGGGATGGCTCAGGGCGCCTGGGCCCTTACAATCGAAATGCCACCAATGACAAAAGTTTGACAAAACAAGCCCTGTTTCTTCATTTTCAGTTTCTTTTAGCATCTGCGTACAACAGCATACGCGTACAACAGTAATTAGCAATAAATAATATCAACGACCTGGGGACCCGGCGCTCCCCCCTTAATTCAATTTTTTCCAACCAATTTAAACGTAAAACCAGGGTGAAATCAAGGATTTTTGTTCTAAAAGTTGCTACCTCAGGTCCTCATCTAAACTTTTTATGAACGTAATGCAATAACCAGCGCTGTATTTCCCATATGGCACAGTGCCAAGGCCTCACCCTCAGATAGTAGGACTTTTTTGGTCTTCAGTTACATTAAGTGGAAAGAAGTCACCAAAGTCCCCTAAATGCCAGGGACCCCGTGCAATGTAAATCCGGCACGGGAATAACATGTTTAGTAAGCGTAATCATCAATTGTACCATTTTCCAATAACGATTCACCTACACCTCGCCAGGTTTTACGCCCAAAATACTTTTAAAAAAAATTAGCCGTGGAAAATGCTGATTGAACAAATTATTGAATTTTAGTTGAGGGGGCAATGGGCATGGGCCCTCTGGTCGTTCGTGTACTCGTATTGCTGGTTAATTTTATGACAAAACAAAAATCTCTAAGGAAAATTTACGAATGGATTATTATTTACTGCTGAAATATTGCAGGAGGCAATGTTCCTTACTTTTCCCTATATGGATCAAATCACTTACAATTAAAATTTTACCCCACATTGCAAGATTTTAAACGTGTTTTGAACTTCAATTGCAAGTAAAAGAAGGATCGAACAATTAAATTTTTTTGATTAACTTTCAAATGTTAAAAAACTAGTTCGATTCAAATGGCTGTAAACACGTGCGCAATGTGATCCAATGGCATCAAAATAGCTTTTTCTTTCCAAAAACTTACAAAAATTGCCCAGCGACTGGGGGCAAAGCCGTGGACGGTGGGTCACAGACGGGGGTCTGGTGGCGGAGCCCCCAGCCGCCGGTGGCTGGGGGCTCCGCCACCAGACCCCCGAATGTGATACGCTTGAGTACACTAGCTTACTCAACACATCTCCTATGTTAGATATTTGCACTTTCTAACTATTAATTTCCACCCTCTCCCTTTACCAAAATCCTGGTTAAGTGCCAGCAGGCTACAGCTTCAGATCTTTCATTCTACCACACTTTTGCCCCACAAAAAGTTCCTGTTTTGAAAATTTCTGATGACGTCATTGCATGTGATTTTTGGTTTGCCCCCCCCCCCAATCAAAAATCCTGGCTACGCCTATGAACGTTATCAACGAAGAAAACTGAGCTTTTAGCCGTGCCTTTGAAAGTATTAAGCCGCCGAATACAACAAAATGCTGCTGATGTCAACACAGAAAAAGAATGTTTCACGATTATCAAGCGAAAATTTTAAAAGAAATTTTACCTCATTTGTTTTAATCGACAATGACATATTTTAACATTGTGCTTGCTGTTTTCTCATATTCTTTCCAAGACGTAAATGTGCTGCCCGCTGTTTTATTTACTTTCGCATATCGATTATCCAATTTTTCATACTTCAAACTTTTGCTAGGCTTTTTTCAAATTCATTCTGAAAAGTTATCAACCAGAACTGCAGTATAGTTAATTAACATTCCATCGTTGTCAACACATAAAACTGAACTTTTAATCAGCGAAATCGAAGAAAGGCAGCGCTTGTGGTTTTAATTAAAATATTGAAAATTTTGCTCTGATTGCAAAAAAGTTTCCGGCCTAGTATTCGCTAGTGCCGAATCATCCCTGGTGCCGAATTTATACAATTAATGATACGTTTTTGATCATTCTAATATTTTTTTAGTTAAAATTTGACATGTCCACTGGCAAAAGAGCTTGTTGCATTTTTAAGCAGTTAAAATAAATTTTAGTAGATAGTTTTCAGCTATTTCTCGGTGATTTTGTAACAAACCAAACAAAAAACGCTCTTATTTTCATTTAATAATAATAAACTTTCAATTTGCCCTGACATCCAATTATTGAGCCCCCTGCGACCGCAAGTACTGGAAAGAACATACCTGGTTTAATATCAGAGGTGGAGTCGAGATATTGGAAAGGAAAGATATTTGAGAGGAGTGGAAAGATATTTGAGAGGAGTGATTGGCGATTAACTAACACTGAGTAGCCACCCCCCCTTTATTTCTGAGTTTATAATATATTTGTTGATAAAACCTATGTTTGGCGTTTTTACACTAGCGATCAAATGTGATTGCTTATTTTTGGGCAATTTTTAAAGTTTTCATTGATTGGTGACTTTAATTTTTGACAAATTAGCCCCGCCCCCTCTGAATATATGTTTCAAAAATGCTTTAAATCACTTTTTAGTCAATTCCAGCGCAAAAGACAGTCTCAGGATAATAACGTGGTGTTTTTAACGTGGTGTTTTTCTTATTCTGCATTTTGGTTGACAGGCCAATGGGGGGGATATAGCCCCCCCCCCCCCCCGCCCGCGGCTACGCTACTGGCCATGTTATTGCCGATCCGGATTTCCATCGCGCTGGGCCCCTGGCACTTTGGAGATTTTCGCAACATCTTTCTGCCAAATTTAGGTGACCATAAAAAGTCTGAAGATTTGAGCGCAGAGTCCTTAGCTGGTACTGCGCCATATTGTGATAAATCCGGCCTTGGTTAATGCATTACGTTCACAAAAAGGCTAGATGTGATCCTGAGATAGCAACTTTTAGGATGAAAACTATCCATTTCTTCCAGATTTACGTTTAAATTGGCTGGCAAAAATTGATTTTAGGGGGTCCCGGGGCCCTTGGTCTTCGGTATTGTTGTTCGCTACTGGTGTAAACGAAAAACGCTAAAAAGAAACTGAAACTGAAGAAACAATTGGCTTTTTTGTCACATTTTTGTCATTGATGAAATTTCAATTGGGGGGGAGGCCCGCTTGGCTAAACCTACGCTCCAATTGCGCAAAATAAAAAAGGTATTTACAAATTTTCCGCGAGGTTTCTGGCGTTTTCAACAAAATTTCAACGGTTCAAAAATAGTGCTGTCCTCGAGCCGAGGACAGGGCAATTTTCGAGGACCTAAGGCCTCGAGGCCAAGGCCAAGGACTTGAGGCTTCGAGGCCAAGGCCAAGGACTTCAAAATGTGTCCTCGAGGACTCCACCTCTGTTTAATATTACTTGATCAATCATGCACTATTAAGCTAATTTTGTTGGTGATAGATGACATAGCATGAAAAAAGCTACGCTATACGCTAAAGGGTTCCACACGAGCCAAGTTATTTTGACATTTTCCATTTATCTAATTTCATTGCAGGCCGAAAAAAAAAATTCATTGTCTGCGCATGCAATTTGCGGCAGAACTCGTATAGTTGTTTGTTACTAAAGCTGCAGCTTTTCGTTTTTGTGAACGTGCTTGTATCATTTTGGCAAACGAGGAATAACAATGAATCGACAAAGCACATAATACTACAACCGCCGTGGCAAACTTCAAAGAAATTCCCTAACTACTGCGTAAATGCTTTTACAGCAAGAAAAATACATGCAAAACCTTTAGCAATTTGTTGGCAGAAAAAACCAGATGCTCCCATCTGGCAAAAAGCATTTCAAGAAAATAGCATCTAGATGTGACAGCTCCAAAAGTCTTCATGCAAACAAATTGTATAAAAAACTTGATCGTGTGGTCCCGGCCTTCAAGTATGTCAAAATATTTGTTTTATATTTAATAATATTAAAAACAGTTAGCTTCCCAGCTTTAGCCATTCAAAAAATTTAATGTTGGGGGGTCTATTTGGGGAAGGGGAGTTTTTGGCGAGGTACCCCCAAACTATGTCAAAATATTTTTCTGTTAAATATCTGCTGATATCATAAAGCATTGGCACTCTAAGTTGAGCTGTTTAAAAAATTGGTTTTTGGGGGTCTATTTGGAGGGGTCCCCAGGGGGAGGGGTGGCACCCCCAAACTATGTCAAAATATTTGTCTGTTAAATATCTGCTGATGTCAAAACAGACTGGCACCCTAAGTTGAGCCGATCAAAAAATTGATTGTTGGGGGTCCCCAGGGGGGTGTGGCACTCCCAAACTATGTCAAAATATTTGCCTGTTAAATACCTGCTAATATCATAAAAAACTAGCACCCTAGCTTGAGCCATTCAAAAAAATTGAATTTTTGTGGCCCCATTTTGGGGGGGTTCCCGTTGGAGTTGCCCCAAAAAATTTCGGGAGGAAAAATTGCATTTTCAGCTCAACAACTTTACACAAAAATTAAATTTCGATATTTTGTGGTTTAAGAGAAGAAGAGCGTACAAAATTTACGAAGAAAAAAAAGGAAGTTAAAGGAAAAAAACCTCATCGTGGCCAAAATAAGTGAGTTGGTTGGGATGAAAGGGTATCTTAAGATATATAACCCTCTGAAATATTTTTTTGCCATACTTAAGCCGTTTTTGATTGAGGCGGCTTTTTACGCCAAACTTCCGGGGCAGTTTTCGGGTTCTAAAACCAAAGTCACGAGACTTATTGCCTCGAAATTTGGTACAAACATACATCTCATTAATCTCAAACTGCTGTCAAAATTTTATGTAGCTGGACCCAACCGTTCTCGAGTTATAAGGAAAAGTCTAAAATTTCGCACTCGTTAGTTGGTAAATGTCCGAGTAAAAACAAAAGAACACGCGACGCGAGCGTCGGTCGTTCCAATGAGTGCACGCATGAGAGGAGCAAAAGTGCGCACACGCTCATACACGAGTCGCAGAGATTCCGAAATAAAGCTGACGGCTTATTCTTAACGACAACCTGGAGTTCGATTCCTTAAAATTGGAAATGACCGTAAATTTGGGGATTTGTCTAGCTGCTGTTTTTATGACGTCACAAAACTTTGAATGTAATTTTACCATTTGGTTATTGTAATTAATTATAATAATTGCAGTATTTCGAAATTTTTTTTTGTATTCCTATTATCTAAGTGAGATCTACAACAGCGCCGAATTTCATTAAAATACAAAACACATTGTGTAATTTTTGAAAAAAACTTACTTATTTGCATAGGTGGGCACAAACCGCTAATCCGCTATTCCGCTAATTAGCGAAGCTAACATTTTCATTAGCGGATTAGCGGTTCCGCTAACGTTCAAAAATGTTAACGGACTGGTTATCGAAGCTAATTTTTTTTAGCCAATCCGCTAATCCGCTAGAAAAAAATAGTTGCAACCGTGGTTTCAATAAAGCAAAGTCTAAAATTTACCACATTTAGCCGTTTTTGCTTGGCAAATAAATATCTACTTCAAGTATACGGTGTAAGGCATTTTTAGATCAATAATTATTGCCGCAAACATCGTGCTTCGATATGATAATGCTTTTCTCGAGTTGTTTTATCACTCCAGTCTATGACATCATAATGCTCGCCTTGCGCAATCACGAGCCAAAACGAGGTCAAAATTTTGAAGCCAGCATTTCGAAAAAGTACGATTAATTGTTCATGTCATGTCGAACTTCAGTTAGTTTGTGTTGGCCAGCGGGCTGTCGTCCCGGATGGATTATCAATTTACCACCAAGCTTTTTCATTTTTTATGCAAAGCGAGCATAATGCAGCATACTTAAGAAAGAGATAGCAGGATGATTAAAATATTGTATCTGGAAGCAAAGGTGCAGTTAAAGCCAGCCACAGTACGTTGCCGGATTGCCTTGGTTTTTGAGGCCGAACAGTAGGCTATGCCCGTTGTGGTTACTGCTTAGCAGTCTGACTGAAGAGTGCAATAAAGTGGTTGGGCAAACGCATTTTTCATAGGAACAAACCAAGTAAATTGAATCTAAACTCTGAACTATTAAAAAGGCTTACAGGTGAACATCGCCTATAACCAGAGCTGCCATCTATATGAACCCCAAAATAAGGACAACAGGGAAAATTATTTATAGATTGGTTTGGTTTAGTTCAGGGGTTCATAACCTTATTATCACCGTGGCTCATTTTAATTTGAAAATAATTTTCCGCGGCCTTTGACCACAAACTTTTAAATGATCTCAAAAAAAAAATTCGAAGCGTCTGAGTCCACGATACTTTGCCACTTTTCAGGCGATATCTGAAATATTCTTCATGGTCTTGTTTCGATTTTATGCGAAGTTTCAAACGTTTAAAAAAAAAAAGAAGAAAAGGTCATCTTATACAGTCTACAAGTTATTTCTTGCTAATTATTCAAATTGATCAATCTAATAGTGCCCGGTGTGAGAACCTCTACCCTAAAATAAAACAAAAATAAGAACATTTCTTAGAAATAAGGAGTAAGAACTAAAATATTTTCTAAGACACAGATCATCAAAATAAGATCAAATGTTAGAATTATGGCAGCCCTGTTTATAGCACAATCACGTTTAGTTTATAAAGGATTATAACAAAGGCAGTGCTGCCGTCGAAGATAGGCTCAGCCTACTTGCTTTATCCGTTGTTTTTCAGGATGCATGAGATCAGGTGTAGTCCCTAGCCCCAAGTAGGCCTACAGTCAGTATAAATTGTGTCTGCTAAAATTGATAAAAAACAAAAAAAGCTACTAAATTTGAAAGTGGCAGAAAATGCAATAAATTTCTTGACAATTTCTGATTTACTGCAAACCTGAAGCCTACCCACTTGCTACTGGATAGATCCTTCACACTAACTTGTGGCGCAGAGATAAAAATAAACCACCCTCTTTCTCTTAGCCAAGTGACCTGAAAAACTTAACCCAAAGCTGGAAGCGTTCAAACGTGTTTTAGACGTGATCTTTAAGTAAGAGGGGGATTGAAGGTGCTGGGCAATTTAATTCTTTAACTGGCTTTCAAATCTCGGCACATGAATTCTTCCAAATGGCTCTAAAAAAACAAGCAAATTTTTATCCAAATAACGTTAACATTCCTATTTTTCCCGAAAAATCACAAAAACAGGACGCTTTTGATGCACTTGTGTTGCGCTATAGTCTGTTTAGCACACTGTCCCATTGAAGCATTTTTAGAATAAAAAATCTTTTGGTTCAATCTTCCTCCTTTCCCAGCAAAATTCTAGTTAAGCGCCTGCCACTGTTTACTGTTTAAAACAGTGGTTCTCAACCTTTTTTGGTTACAGAGCCGAATTTTCAACCTTGAGTTTGCTAGGAGCGGCATGCATTTAATCCAATTTTTTAAGTGAAAACTAAACCTAAAAAAAGTTGTTTGCCGCTTCGTTGGGATATTTTTCGACCGAATTTAGGTGAAGAATGAAGACCATAAAAGAAAAAAAAAGTTTTCCGCCAATTCGTTGTGTCATTTTTCGGTCAATTTTAAACGACGACAAAAGAAATAAAAAAGAAGTGTTCGTCATTTTGTAGCGCCGATTTTCGGCCCAAATTTGAAATTGACTTGGGATAATTTTCATGGAGTTAGTGAGAGCCACAGGAAGGGCAGTTGGGAACCGCATGCGGCTTCAAGAGCTGCGGTTGAGAGTCATGGGTTTAGAACCCATCCTCTTACTTGTTTAAGACAGCAGCACTGATCATAAGCTACATAACGGACAAAATTTTCAAGTCTTGATGGTTTAGAACTCTGGATAGCAGTGGATCAACTATGTATAAAATAAAGTAATTTTTTTTGGCAGAATTGATTATATGTATAACTGTATGTAGTTATGCTGTAAATGGACAAATCTACAATCATTAGCACTGATTCTGATGACTCCCAGGCCGAAGAACAACCGACCACCAGTGGATTATCACAACGGCCAGATCAATCACAAGCACTGGGCGCCACTGCTACTGTTATCGATGCGGATATCAATGCACAACATCCATGGCCACACTTGAAAAAGTACTTTACGTTGAAGGCTGTAAACAAAGATAAAACGCAATTACAGTTTGCATGCATTTTGTGTAAACCTAAAGAAACTGTTATAAAAGCGCATGCATCCAGTCTCTTCAACCTGAAATCCCACATCAAGAAAAAACATTCGACTCGAGCAAAGCAATTTGAAGAAACAATAAAGGCGGGATCTAGTAGAGGTAAACATTTAAATAAAATCTGTTCTCAGACAGATGAACCTCCACCGAAGAAGACTCAAGTACAGTTAACCGTTAGTGAAACTTTAACAAGTCGCCGTGGCTCTTTTTGTCGAAATGCGGAAAGTCAGAAACAAGTAGATACAAAAATCGTGGATTTTTTTGTATGCAACATGATTGCCTTCAATGTAGTGGAGTCCTCTTCTTTCTTCGAATTAGTGAAAACACTAAACCCTAAAACAAGTGTGATATCTCGCCGCACTCTGGGGAGAAGGGTGAGCAAACGGTATGATGAACTACAAAGTTATCTCGTCAGGCAAGTTTGTTGAATTTTTAACTGTTATTTAAGTTTCATGGATGTAGGTTCATATTTTATGGTTTTTGATGAGGTCCAGTACGTTTTTTCCTGTTTTCAAGGAGTTTTGGGTCTGCATTCAAAAAATTTTTCTATGGAAAAAGACGAATCTCGTACAACTATAGCATAGAATATAAATTATATTTCTACATAATGGCGTCATCTCGCAAGTCGCAATACATTCTGAATAATGAGCGAAAAAGCTTGTATACTGCCATGTCAAATTTGATTGAACTGCCCTACCACCGTTACATTATGTGCTTGAGGTGTAAGTTGTTTAAAGACTAATTATCTTAACTGACACACGTCGCAACAAATCAAATAGAGTAAACAGTATATGTTATATAGCTTGTAGGTTACTGTCGTTGTCTGTCTGTAAATATGATATCCTAATGCTATAGCAAGATATTATACTATAGAGTGTCCCGGGAATCGCACATCATGTATATAGATTGTTTTGAAATACTGTACATACCATTATGAATAACAATGTTATTAATGCTAATCAAAGTAATCATATTAGTTGCTCTGATTGTTCATTCTATGCATTGATAGATGCATCAACCGGTATAGTTTAGTAACATAATGCATGACTTCTGGACACCCTGTATAGTAGCACGCCACTAAACAGTACCCAAAAATTAGTTATACATTTTAGTTTGTTGTAACGATCATTGTAAGAGGCGACCAACCAGCCAGCAATTGTGGCCAACTCTGTGATGATTGGGTGCCCACTGGCCACCTTTACGAGGTGGAAATTGCCACCTTTCACGTTTCAATGGCGTTTCATAGCGCATTGACACAATGCTTCATCCAGTAGACAAAGACCTCCAAAGATAAGATTCGTGTCAAATTTCATGGTTAGAATGTCAGTTAGACATAAAAATTGTGTACTTTTTCTTAATCCTAATTCCCAATGCTGTAATTTGCAGAGTTTTGGAACAAGTGCCTTGGGTTTCCACAACGGCAGATTGTTGGACTGCTCATCATAAATCATACTTAGGAATGACGGTCCATTGGCTTGACTTAAAAACACGATCAAGAAAGCACGCTGTTCTTGCTTGTCGCATTAAAGGGTACCACACGTATGATGTTTTGGCAGAGACGATATCCAGTGTCCATTGCAAGTTTAACCTGTTGCAAGACAAAGTGACCAGAACTACCACTGATAACGCTAAGAACTTTGCAAAAGCATTTATTCAATTCAGCAATGCAGCAGACGTTTTGCCAGACATTGTTGAGCCGATTGTGGATGAAGATTTGATCGTTGACGCTGAAGAGGATGCCAGTGGTGAAGAAAACTGTTTGGAGTATATTTCTATTGAGTCTGTGGTCGAGGACTCTTTCGAGAATATCACTGCAGATGACACGTACGAATTGCCTGTTCACACGAGATGTGCAGCGCATACGTTTAACTTAGTCGCTACTGTAGATGCTGACAACGCCCTTGATGATGGCCTATTCAAAAGTATGTACAGAAAAGCAATGGCCAAAGCACAGGCATTGTGGAATCACCAAAACCGTAGTACCGTAGCGGCAGATTTAATTTTAAATGAAATGAAAAGGAGGCTTGTGGTGCCTTCCAGCACAAGATGGAATTCCACTTACGACTCTATTGTTATTCTGAACGAGCTTTTGCAAAAAAACAGGGGATGTGTTCACAAGGTTATGAGCCTACTAAAATTGCACCTTTTCTCGGAATCCGAGATTAAACTACTAAAAGAGTACGCTTTGGTAATGTCGAGCTTGGCTAAAGCTTTGGAAAAAATTCAAGGGGAAAATCAAGCGTATTTCGGATCATTGTTGCCGATTGTAACAGCCACCGAGATAAAGTTAAAAGAAGTAAAATCTAAAGGCCTTGCTTATTGTAGCACACTCGTAGATGCCCTTTTGGCTGGCATTAGGAAAAGGTTTGGGAAGCTTTTAGATGACGAACATTGCCTACTTGCTGCCGCGTTTCACCCAAATTTCGGTTGTTTTGGATCGAAAAAGAGGACTTTGGCCTGTTTTTAAGAGTCAAACAGGCTATGATTTCAGCCGTTGAGAAGGGAGTAAGGAACCAACTGCGACAGGAGCAAACAAGCGATGAAAAAAACACGAGCAGCGAAAATGAAGAGGACGATTTTTTCGGCGCCATCACCCAACACGCTCAGGCCGTCGCAAACCTTCAAACAGCAACTCACAAAGCAAAAGATATTGTAAAGAAATGGCTTGACGCCTATTCTCATGATTCATTTGACGATGCAGTTTTCTTTAATGAAAAAGTGCTGATTGACTTGTTCATAAAATACAACACTGCAATACCTTCAAGCGCTGCAGTTGAACGGTTATTTTGTTCAGCAAAAGGCGTTTTGCGAGCGAAAAGATCAACGCTATCTGATCAAAACTTTAAAAAGTTACTTTTTATGAAAGGAAACCAACTTCTTCTTGCTGATATGGAAGCAGAAAAGCAGTGATTTAGTGATGAGGATTGCTACACAACAACGCTTTTTTTCTGCTGAAATTATATTTTAATGCTTTTTTTTTGCTAAATTGTATTTTTTGCTTTTTAAAAGTAGTATATTTAAATATTTTTAGCATTGATTTTGTACTTCTGTATTTTAGCATAAGGTTAGATGAAAATAATTTTTCTCACTTTCACTCTCAAGCTTCAATACTGTACGAGCATCAAATTAAAATTTCAGAAATACGCCTAATTCAGATCTCATATAAGCCGGGTAGACTGCTGATACTTATTGAGGCCCAGCTAGGACGTCTGAGATAGCCCAGTAGATCGAGTATTTGCCTCTGAACAAGAATAGACCAGGTGTGATCCGAGTCGGCTCAAACCCAAAGGTTTTAACATTGGCATTCGCAGCTTCCCTGCTTGCCGCTAGGCATAAACGATAGTGTAGAATTTTACAATGGGTGTGAAAAGGGCGGAAGCTCGATTGCAAGACAGCAAAGGCTATTGTTACCTTATTAAGGCAACGTTGGTTTTCGGAGACTAACAGTACATTCTTTGGCGAAATTGCATGAACACAAATTTTTGAAACGAAACTCATAAAAAGATGGGAAAATCACTAAAAATCTTATTGTATATGTTTATTTTTTTTAAAACAACACTTACTGTTACTTCAAAAAAAACATGATAAAATCCCTTTAAGATCCTGTGTGTGGTTTTATTGTATTGCTAAGCATGCTTTTTTTGTATATTGTATATATAGTACTAGAGTAGTTATACAAAACTCCCATTTTTATTATTTTTAAAGTTATTGAGAAGCGACAAGCAGAGCTTGGCCAGGAAAAAACTTAATTCCCCACTACTGTTGAAAAAAATTCAGTAGACTACCGTTTGTTGTATTTTTTTCAGGAATATTTTCAAGAAAACAGTACTGTTGTGAGAAGCTGAAATGAAAAATTAAGGGATAAAGCTTCAGACTTCTCTTTTGATTATTTGTTTTAATTATACGAGGTAGAAGTGCTTATTTTGGTGATGTGCTTATTTCAGTCCTGTGCTTATTTCAGTAATATGCTAATTCGGGCACGAGCCCAAAACCGTGACAATATTTTCCTATTGAATAAACTTGGAATTTGGAAATTTTGGAGGTGCTATATGTCTAGATTTGGCTGATCAAATGAAAAATGCGTTATTAAAATGATTGGTACAAGTTACGAAATTGATTTTTTGTTTTTTCCGTCACGTATTGTACTTTTATGGTTAAATAGCGGATTAGCGAATTAGCGTTAGCTTCCGCTAACAAAAAATTCGTGATAGCGGATTAGCGTTAGCGAAGCTAATCTTTTTGATTAGCGGAATAGCTGTTATCGGAGCTAATTTTTACGTTAGCTGTGCCCACCTATGCTTATTTGGCATGGAATGATGCAGTTAGACTAAAATTTTATCACAGCCATCTCCCGCATTGCCTTTTTATAAATGCAACCAGTTTTGAATTTAATTGGAACGACCGACGCTCGCGTCGCGTGTTGCTTTATTTTTACTCGGCTATTTTCCAACTAACGAGTGCGAACTTTCAGACTTTTACTTATAACTCCAGAACGGTTGGATCTCGCTACATGAAGTTTTGACGGCAGTTTGAGATTAATGAGTTATATGTTTGTACCAAATTTCAAGGCAATAGATCTCGTTACTTTGGTTTCAGAACCCGAAAACGCTCCGGAAATTTGGCGTAAAAAGCGGTCTCAGTCAAAAACGGCTTAAGTACGGCAAAAAATATTTCACATGGTTATATGTCTTAAGATACCCTTTCATCCCAACCAACCCATTTTTGGCCGCGATGAGGGTTTTTTCCTTTTTTTTTCTACCTAAATTTTGTACACTCTTCTTCTCCTAAACCACAAACCATGAAAATTTAATTTTTGTGTAAGATTGTTGAGCTGCAAACGCATTTTTTTCTCCCAAAATTTTTTGGGGCAACTCCCCCGAGAACCCCCCGAAAATGGGACCCCAAAAAATCATTTTTTTCAACGGTTCAAACTAGGGTGCTAGTTTTGTTTTGATATCAGCAGATATTTAACAGGCAAGTATTTTTTTGACATAGTTTGGGGGTGCCACACCCCCCTGGGGACCCCCCATAAATCAATTTTTTGAACGGCTCAAGTGGGTGCTAGTTTGTTTTGATATCTGCAGATATTTAACAGACAAATATTTTGGCGTAGTTTGAGGGTGCCACCCCTTCGAGGAATCCCCAAATAGACCCCCAAAAATTAAATTTTTGAACGGCTTAACTTAGTGTTCCAGTGTTTTATGATATCAGCAGATATTTAACAGACAAATATTTTGACATAGTTTGTCGGTGCCACCCCCCAAATAAACCTCCCCAAAATCAATTTTTCGAATGGCAAAACTAGGAAGCCAGTTGTTTTTAATATTATTAAATATTATACAAATATTTTGACATAGTTTGGGGTACCACTCCCTCGGAAAACCGAAAATTGGACCACTCCTCATCCAATTTCTTTAAATCACTTGTTAGGGATCTAATTGTTTTTAACATTAAGTCTCTAAAAAATAAATATTTTGGCATGGTTAAGAGGTGACACCCCTGCCGGGAACCCCCAAATACATAGATTCCCCAAATCTTTACTTTTCATTTAAGCTAAAACCGTTTTTTTGTAGATATTTGTAAGCAAAGAATTAAAATCACATATAGTCGTCTGTTCGAGATAAAAGTTTAGAATTGTTGTTATTAAGGCAAAAACATAGATCTGGGACAATGCATAGTGTCTTATGTAAATCAATAATATGCACTAGACATTACAAGATAGCATTACAGCGAAGCTTTAACAGACAAATTATTGTTAATCACTTAAGATGTTGGTTTAGCGCGTAATTTGATAGGATAGGATTTTCACTGCACGATTAAGATTTTTCTGTTTCTTCAACCTACATTTGGGTTGTGATCCATGCTTTGAGAAACGCTGGCTTAACCTGACGGGTAATTTTTTAGAATCAGAAACGATGACGTTGACATTTTTTGACATTGTTTGGGATTTCTACCAGAGGTGGAGTCCTCGAGGACGTCTTTGGCCTCGAGGACACATTTTCAAGTCCTTGGATTTGGCCTCAAAGCCTCAAGTTCTCGAGAAGCCTTTTCCTCAGCTCGAGGACAGCATTATTTTTGAACCGTTGAAATTTTGTTGGAAAATGCCAGAAACCTTTCGGAAAATCTGCAAAGACCTTTTTTTGGTTCCTCAAGTAGAGATAGCCTGAAAAAAAATTTTGAAAACTTTTTTTTTTTGGAGAACACTTGCGTCTGTGTCCTTGGTCGTTGGCCTTGGCCTCGAGAGGGTTTGTCCTTGGCCTCGAAATTTTTTTGTGTCCTTGGCAGAGCTGGGCACCCGCTACTTGAAAAGTAGCGGCGCTGCCGCTATTTATCGCTACTCAAAATAAAAAGTAGCGCTGCTACTTTAAAAAAATAAATAGTACAAAGAATGATGGCATTCAAATATGGTATCTAATGGTGAATTTTCAACTTTATTTGCGAAAGTTAATTATTCAAGCCTTTTACATATTGGTTCAGGTTACAATCGGCATTAGTAGGCTTAAATGGTAGACAAGTAAGCAAATCACCATTCAATTAGGTGTCAACATGTTCCTTTCAAAAAAACAAGCATTTCAAAATGCTGATTGGTTAAACCAGCGCTTTAGAAATTACTTAAGAAATTACCCTTGGAATTTACTCTAGGAAGTTAAATTCCTTAACGCATTTTCTACACAAACAAAAGGCAATAAGAAATATCGACTCAAATAAGTTAAGGTTTTGCCATTAAAGCACAATGACATACAGTATTCTGCTTCTATACAATTCTGTCCCGGCTCTTATAGCTCTGAAGTAGTCGATCTGTTTATCACACTCTCGGCCCTCAACCACTAAAATAATTCTTCGCGTAGAGATCCGAAAGGAAAATTTATCAATCGACCGAGTTCCAAAACATTTCTTGGAGTTTTGTAGAAATGGTAGGTGATTCACGTCCCTGCGATGATTTCGTCCAACTTTGACACAAAAGTAGATCGAGCGTTTAAGATATTGGTGTTTACGAAGTCGAAAGAGATACGTAGTAATGACGTACATTAGGGTGTTGCAGCCGCCCCATAAATTTGAAATTTTTATTGTGGCGACTTCTACCTCAGTTAAAGTTGGGGGCTTCCCACAAAAACCTTTTTGGTCAAGTTTCGTAAAAATTTGACAATGTTTAGGGGTCGCACAGTGACATCAAAATTTCGGCAATTTCCAAAAAAAATGCTTTTTTCATTTTGAATGTTTTTGGACTATAAGTCGAACCTATGATTCCTTTTGATCTTTTCCACTGTTTTTGGGAGTCGTTGTTTACGACATTGCCAACAAGAAAACTTCTTAAATCAAAGTTGTCAAAAGTTGCATTATAGACCTACTGCCACAAGCGTAATTAATACCAAATTATGGCATATTTTTCTAATTTAATAATAAATTTCACATCTGACCCTGATTTTAATCTGAAAAGGGCTCATTATTGTTATCTACCCAATTCCAGTCTTTTTTTATATTTTAGACGGCTGTATTAACAAAAAGCATCTTATTAATAAACTGTTATAATTTCCGTTTCTTTTCTTTAACAGCCAAAGTTTTTCCCATATTCTCGATATTGGTTTTTAATCAGACATCGTGCTATGCAAAAATGTTTTTTCTTCATTTTTCAATCATGTTAAGGCGTTGGTTTAATGACCAAGATTTCATTGTTGTGTTCAATTTTTTTTCAATGTTTGAGAAATCTTGGAAGTATGGCAAAGATCTTTTTACATTCTTTGTCGATCTCCAAAAAAGTATAATATGATTTCCTTTCTATCTTTGGAGGGTTCTGAAGAAGAATGGCGTTGATGGTCAGTTGTTACATGCAATTAAGGCATTTTATGGTGCCGACTGGAGTTTCGTGGTTGAGTAAATGGCAGGATTGCGATTAGTTTCTTCTCTTCTTCATTGTTTACATGAATTGAATCGACAAATGCAACCAAGCTGATGAGTTTGCCTCCATAGAAATTGAAAAATCAGATGCCTGCTACTTGCGGATTTGATTTTGCTTCCACAGAATCTGGCTTTCAGTGCTCATTGCATAGGTTTGCAGCTGCTTATGACACTGCAGGAATAAAAGTAAGCACGGTCAAAACTGATATGCTTCATGTTTCAAGATACAAATATCAGCGCTGGTTGCAACTGAATGGAGCGACACAGAAACAAGTTCAAGTATCTTGGGGTTGCATTCACGAGTGATGGAAAGCAAAACTAAGAAGTGGGTATCCCAATTGGCAAGGAAATTGCAATAATGAAAGCTTTACACTATTCAGTAGTTATGAAACGATTCAGTAGTTGTGAGATGAAAATTGTTAAAAATGAAGCAAAGCTCTCAATTTTCGAAACAGTCTTTGTCCCTTCTTACCTACTCTATTTCTGTATGGTAATGAAAATTCGGTAATGATTGAAAAGGTGTGATTGCAAGTGCAAGCGCCCAAAATGAAGTTTCTCCATAAAATCAAAAGGAGCTACATCATTGACATAATGCACATTTCTTGAGGTTTGAAAATTTCTAGAGCCGCTACTTCTTCAAATTAAAAGTTCTCAGCTTAGATGGTTTGGTTATGTAAGAGAATGCATCAGGAAAAACTTCCAAAAAAGCTTTACTTGCCAAAGCAAATGGGAAAAAAACAGTTGGACGACCCAGAACTACTGTAGATGAATCAATATTACATTAAGGATCTTGGGTGGAATTGTTTGGGACCTCACCCAAGCGAAATGATGGATGTGATGGAAAACCGTGAAGCAGGCCCGGCGCCAGGATAGCGTGACTGGGGGGGGGGGGGGGGCAGAAATATAATTTGGGAGGGCACAAGAAGTTTATTTATGTGAATTCGAGAAGGGCTCGGGGGCACGAGAAATTTATCCCAGTCTGGATCAAATGAACAAGGTGAAGACCAAAAATTCATAGGGATTTTCCGGCCGAAATCAGAAATTCAAACGTTTTTTCCCGCCGAAAACAGGTGATCTCCAAAAAAAAAGGTCTTCATCCCAAAAATATCATGAAATCCGGTGTTAGTCCACAAAAATTACGAAAATACCGGTTGCAAACACCAATTTGGGCCTCGATTTGCACTCCAGTAGTCCCAAGCCTGTTAATTTCTTCGGGGCACAGTCCTTGCTTGTAGGGGCACAATTTTCGTTTGGGGAGGCACGGCCCCAGAATGCCCCCCCGTGGCGCTGGGCCTGCCGTGAAGTGTGGGAGCTTGATCTCGATCTGCTGCCCCTGCAATCCTCACAGAAAATAGGGCAATTAGGAGAGAGAGAATTTTCCTTTGAGTTTTCAATGGTTTTGTTTGCTTTTCTACTGTTTGTTCTGTTAAAGTTGCATTTGTATAAATTTTTCATTTTATTCACCAGCTTCTTTACTTCTTCAATTATTTTTAATTGACGAATTGTAGGAATTTCAGCTTCGTGTCGGGAAAATAAGTGCTTTTAATAGTATTGTCATCAGGTCTAGAAGTAGTTCCTGGCAGATAACTGCGAGAATTTACAGATTTAGTAATAATATGTTGCTAGTAGATTTACTAACGTTCATGTTTTATAGAGCTTATACCAAGTAGATTGCACTAAACTCCGTATCTTACACAGCAAAACATAGCAATTACGGTTTCAGTAAGCTGCTGCTGTAACTATATTTAAGTTAGAACAGCAGTTTAATAGATTCAATAACTAGGCCTGAAGCATAGTCTGCACCGCATTCTTTAAAAAAGTAACATTGTAGGCTATGTTTCGCTCTGTTTAATACAGCCAGTCAAAATAGATACTGCAGGTCTAACTCAAACAGAGTTTCTGTTGTAGTTTCCCCGCACATAAACGTGATCAATGTTGAACACTATTAATTCTGAAAAAAACAAACAAATAACATAAATGCAAACAGTTTTAGAAGTTGTATTGAAGTTTTATTGAATGTATAAGACCAAAAGTGAATGTTCAATTTTGCGATGACTCATTAGTAACAAAGATTTCACCTAGCACCATCTAGCGGCACAAAATAAAACAAATACCAAATCCTGGGTAAAAAAGTTCTCTGTGCGACCCCTAAACCTCAATTTTTTTCTCAAACTTTGCACTCTTGATTTTTTTTTTGGCAACCTCCTATTTTGAAGAAGGTAGAAAAAAATCGGAAGAGGTCGGGGCAACTGTAACACCCTAACGTACATGTTAAGCAAATGATGCTCAATGCGATTCATGTTACACTGAGTATTTTTTCTACGAGTATAACTCCATAACTAAGTTGTCTTTGAAGCTTATTTATTACCTGGTTCTATTTGTTCGTTCAATTCTCAGCGCACTATAAATTCAATTCTTAGTTTTGCTGTTAACTGTTGTAGCAAAATTTATTTTACTACGGATTGACGTAACTACTCAGGCCCGGCGCCACCGGGCATAGGCGTAGCCAGAGTGGCGGCCCAGTGGGCCCGGGCCCCCTCCAATTGAATTGCTACCTATGATAAAAATGGGACAAAAAATACTATTGTTTCGTCAGTTTTACTTTCTTTTAGCATTGTTTGCCTACAACAGTAATTAACAATAATATTGACGACCAGCGGGCCCGGGCCCTCTAAATTCAATTTTTGCCAATCAATTAAAATGTATAACCCGGATGAAATTAAGCGTTTTTATCATAAAAGTTGCTACCTCGGGCTCTCATCTAACCTTTTTAAAAACGTACTGCAATAACAGGGCGGGATTTACCATATGGCCCAATGCCAGGAGCCCAGCGCGCAGATGGTAAGACTTTATTTTTGGTCTACACTAATGTGTGGCAGGAAGATGTTGCAAAAATCTTTTAAGTGCCAGGGGCCCTGCGCAATGTAAATCCTGGCAATAACATGGTAATTAAGCGTAACCATCTATTGTACGGTTTTCAGTAACAATTCACCTCTATCCACCTCGCTAGTTTTTACGCTAAAAAATGCGTTTGAAAAAAAATTATCTATGAGAAATGCTCATTGAACAAATTATTGAATTTAAATTGAGGGGATTAGGGCCTTTTAACCGTACATGTACTCCTACAATTGGTTATTTTCATGTCAAAACAAAAATCTAAGGAAAACCTTCAAGTGGATTATTTACCAGCACTAAAATACTTATAAAAATTTAACCCCAAACTGCAAAATTACAAACGTATTTTCGACCAAATTATAAGTAAAAGGAGAATTGAAACAATTTAATTTTTTTTTAATTGACTTTCAAATGCTAATAATCTACTTCTTTCAAATGGTTCTGAACACGAGCGAAATGTGATCCAATGGCTTTAAAATAGTTTTTTTTTCAAAAAAATTCCAAAAAATCGCCCAGCGACTGGGGGCTCCGTCCCCAGATCCCCATCTGTGATACGTTTGAATAAACTAGTTTACTTACACAAGTTTCCCAATTTAGACATTTTCATTTGTAACTTTTGGTTTAAGCCCTTTCCCTTTAAAAAACTCTCGGTTAAGTGCCAAACTAGGCCACGGCTTCTGATCTTCCATTCTACGATATCTTTGTCCCACAAAAATTCCTCTGTCGAAAATTTCTGATGACTTCATTGCATGTGATTTTTGGTTTGGCCCCCTTCCCATCAATTAAAAATCCTGGCTACGCCTACGCACGGAGGATGGCATTTCGAGCCGTGTCCCCCCAAATCACTGCTTGAGCTCCGCAAGCGAGAGTAAACTTTTGTAGTAGCACAACTAGCAAACTTTTGCCCAAAAACAGGTAACCACAAACGCTTTTTTCCATGAAATAGCAAGACAGATCAAATGAACGTAATCAAGTAGTCTTAGATTAAGAAGGATAACAAAGAATTTGGAGCAAAATATTCACCAGATCGCTGCCGCATTCCGAATTCGTCTGGTCTCGGCTGCGTAAGCGTCCCCTCACCCAAGTTTTTGTGCCCCCCTCCCCCAAACACACTACTCCCAAACACCAAACACACTCAGTGCCAGGTACTGTACTGTTCTATTTGCAGTAGACGATCTATACGGTGGTCTGTGACCAGATGGCCAACAAATCATCTTTATTTGTTGTACTAAATGCTAGCATTTTAAGGAAATATCGCGGAAAACCGTCTTTGCGATCTGCAAGTTTTTAGCAATTTATCGAACTCTAATTATTGCATTTTCGTTAAAGAGATACTGCTCGAAATCGGCTTTATTGAAATCGGTTTTATTAGTTCAAATTGACCCGCAACTGGACCACAATATTTGTTCAACTTCGATTGAGAAAAAATCGGACCATGTTCGATAAAACTCGCCTATAAGCCGCATTTACACGGGCGACTTTTTTGCGTGCGATTTTTTGATAAAAATGGATGTACCAAAGTTGCATATATTCAATAATGGTTCTCATTGAGATGAAAGTTATCTTACTGCTGAAAATGACTGTCTCAAGTTGTTTCCATTCCGATAGTGATATTCTAAACCTTTTTAAAACAAAATCGGAACTGATTTCACAGCGATTTTTTATCGCAGCACCGATTCTCTTCTAAAGTTTTCAATTATAGCAATATTGGTGTGAAACCAACTTAAGACAATTACTTCCATCAGTAAGGTCCCAATTATCATGATCAAAACCGCCGTTGAGTAAATGCAACTTTGCCAGATCAATTTTTATCAAAAAATCGCACGCAAAAAAGTCGCCCGTGTAAATGCGGCTTTACATACAGTCAGGGGTGCCGAAACCCGGGGGGGATATATCCCCCCCTATAATTTGACTACATCCCCCCCAATAATTTGACTATGGTCTACATCTTCATCCCCCCCAATAGTTTTACTCAGAGGTGGGCAGCGCAAGTCGCAATAATTGCGCTGCAAGCGCACTCGCAACTATCCAAAATTCTTGCTGCGCAAGCGTTTCCACAATCCCAAAAAAATGATTGCGCTGCAAGCGCAACCACCAGTGTAACGTTTTAAAAAACATAAATCTGATTGACTCACTGCTCAAACTGCTCCATAGATTACGGTACGAAACAAATATTCAAAAAAAATTATGCACAATACTAAGTAGTAAACAAAAAACTAATTATTGATTTCCTTTAAAAAATACAAGCATTTGAAAATGCGCATCGCTCAACTCCACTCATTTTGGTCAAAAACAAAAAAAAAATGACGCTAAACAACCGCATTTAAAGGAATTGGGGGTTTTAATTTCCACCAATAAAGTTTTCATGTTGTGGTAATCGAATGACTTCGGAGTCTCTGTCTTTTTCTTATGGCTTGTCAAGGAAATCGATTACTAGCTTCGATGCAATTTGTGCTCCTGGAGCAATTAGAGTCACTCTCAGCACGCTAAAAAAATCATCATATATTTAGTATAAAGGAATTAAATCGACTAAGAGCTATACCGACGAGTAGAATGTTGATCAACAATCTCACAAACTTGTCACCCGCACAGCACGAGCATCGGAACCCGAGTGCACCTAGTCCATATTAACATGCTCATTTTAACACATAGTTACACAGTGGCAGAGTGCTCTAACGCCAGTCCTGCGTTGAAGGACTGCCGCGAATTCAAAACCAGTGTATGTCTCTGGTTGTTGCGGGCATGGGTTCAAATCTTATCCGTAGTCATTTTTTCTGACAACTAGAGGCTGATCCAGATTGTGACTTTATGTCTTGTATTTTCTTAAGAGCTACCGAGGCATTTGTGCATTTATGCTTCTGGAGCAATTAGCATCACTCTCTGACGACTAGAGCATGCTATAAAAAGCATCATGTTTTTGTTTAAAGAAATTGAATAATCTAAGTATATTAATTAAGAGCTATACCGATGCTGTCACTTTGGTTAGCGATTTCTTTCAAATTTTCCGGACTAGCAGCAAAAATTGCAATTAATAGTTTTTGGTGTTTCTTGATTTTGAATTACGGTAAGACCATAGGCGTAGCCAGGATCGTTGATTGGGTGGGGAGGGGGGGCAAAACCACAAATGACTTGTAATGACGTCATCAGAAATTTTTCAAAGAGGAACTTTTTGCGGGACAAAGATATTGTAGAACGAAAGACCAGAAGCTGTTGTCTGGTTTACCAAAGTTAAAAGTGAAAATGTCTAAATTGGGAGACGTGTTGAGTAAACTAGTGTTACTCAAACGTATTTGAAAAAAACAAGCTATTTTAATGCCATTGGAATACATTTCGCCCGCGTCCTGAGCTATTTAAAAGAACTAGATTTTTAACATTTGAAAGCCAATTGAAAAAATTAAATTGTTCAATCCTACTTTTACTTACAATTTAAAGGCGGTGAATCATCCAGCCAATTTCAGTGGTTTACAATAGCTAAAATTGAACTGTAATTTTTGATATTTTTTGAATTAATTTTGAGACTGCGGTTGCAAAGATATTCAACAAATACAAAAAGATGTTCCCCCGAAAAAAGTTTTTGGAAACTTTGAGCTTTGTTCTTCCCGCCAAAACCACAGTAGGCCTAATGGTTTAGAGAACTGTGGTAGGCCTAATAGTTTAGAGATAATTTATTTCTAGGTAGGCCTAATTAGGCCTAACTATCTCTAAACTATTAGGCCTAATAGTTTAGAGATAGTTAGGCCTAATAGTTTAATAAGATTACAGTAGGCCTAATAGTTTAGAGATCTGTGGTTTTGGCGGGAAGATTAAAACTCAGAGTTTCCAAAAACTTTTTTCGGGGGGACATCTTTTTGTATTTGTAGAATATCTTTGCAAATGCAGCCCCAAAATCAAAACAAAAAATATCAAAACTTATAGTTTAATTTTGGCTATTGTAAACCACCGGAATTGGCTGGATGATTCACCGCCTTTAAGTCCAAAACACGTTTAAAATTTTGCATTTTGGGGTTAAATTTTGTACGTGATTTGGTCCAGATAGGGGAAAGTAAGGTACATTGCCTCCTGCAAGATTTTACCAGTAAGTAATAAAATAATCCACACGAAGATATTTCTTGAGAGATTTTGGTTTGTCAGTTGTAGGAGTATGTGCGGCCAGGATACCCAGACCCCGTCAATTCAAATTCAATTATTTGTTCAATGAACATTTGCCCTAGCTAATATTTTTCAAAAGTATATTGTCGCGTAAAAGCTGGCTAGGTGGAGGTGAATTGTTATTGAAAATGGTGCAATTGATGGTTACGCTTACTAACCATATTGTTGACCGGGCTGGATTTACATTGCGCGGGGCCCCTGGCACTTTGGAGATTTTCGCAAAATCTTCTCACCAAATATAGGTGAAGACCAAAAAAAAAAAGTCCTAGCATCGGTGAGCTGGCCCCCTGGCACTGCGCCATATGATAAATCTGCCCCTGGTTATTGCTTTAAGTTCACAGAAAGGTTAGATGAGGGCCTGAGAAAGCAGCTTTTAAGACAAAAATCTTAATTTCACCCCGATTACACCATCTAAATTGGTCGGTAAAAACTGACTTGAGTGGGCCCAGACCCCCTGGTTGTCAATATTATTATTAATTACTGTTGTACGCGTGTATGTTGTACGCGAAAAATGCTAAAAGAAACTGAAAGTGAAGACACAATAGGCTTTTTTGTCATATTTTTATCATTGTGGGCATTTCAATTAAGGGAGGCCCGGGGACCCTCGCCCCCTCTCCTGCCTACACCTATGGGTAAGACATTAGACAAATTGCAAGTAACGCTTTAAATTCTTTCGCAAAGCAATATTTTGAGATTTTTCAGGAAAGAGTAGCGTATTTTTGGAAAGACAATTATAAAAGTAGTTTTGCTCTTTAAAATTTGATTCTGCAACCATTTTTTGAAATACGCAATTGAACAAATTAAAAAAATCGGCAAAACATTTCATGGAAAAAGTTTCAATGAAAAACTCCTGCTGTGAATCGTTCTGTATAACGAAGTTTTGCAAGCAGTATACGAATGCAATTTCTCATGACGAGGCGTTTATAAATCTTCCTCGTCAATGTTTTTTCTAAACTTTAATCACACTTGTTGGAAAACAATTATTCTTAATCGTAAGCTTATTTGAATTGCGCTTGCGCACATAATTGCTAAAATACTTGCGGCGCAAGCGTCAGCGCAACCGTTTAGAAATAGTTGCGGCGCAAGCGCTATTGCAAGTGAAATAGTTGCGCCGCAAGTGCCCAGCTCTGGTTTTGCTGTGGTCTGCATCTGAGCGCTGGATGATGTTAGGACCTTTTTTGTGGTCTTCACTTAAATTCCGGGGAAAAACTCTTCAATATTCGATGAAGACCTTTTTTTTTGGTCCTCACTTAATTTGCTTACCTGAAAAAGGTCGTGGTCGAGATTCATCCTCCCAATGTTGAAAATAATGCAAAATTGGGGAAAATTGCAAATTATCCCCCTAAATGCTCAACAAAGATCGGCACCACTGCATACAGTATAAGAGCAACGACAAAACGTCACAAAGGTCTTGTATGTTCTACTAAACTGAAATAACGAGGTAACAAGAGCAAAGTGAAAACAAGCGGAGAGTAAAGACTCCAAACGGTAACGTGTGAAAATGAGAATTGAAAAAGTCTTGGAAGGAGTTTATTAGCAGTAGCGGCAGAAAATTTGCCTAAAAAACAGCGTTGAAGCGCTGCCGCTTTTTCGGCTAAACAAATAGCGGCGCTGCCGCTACCGAAAAAGTAGCGCCATTAGTAGAGCCCGCTGGTGAACAGCGCCGCTGTGCCCATCACTGCATATTGCATATTCTTGTAATAAATTTACATTAGTGCCCATGTCGGTAACTGGTGCTCAGCAACATTATTGATAAATTTAAGCTACAGATACAACGCAAACCTGATTTATAAAGTCATTCAGCATGTTATTGGGAATTCAAAACAATTATCCTATACAACCAAACTGGAAAAGAGATTCAAAACAAGGCTGACAAATTGATCTCTTTTAGTTGCAGTATTTCTCTGAGGTAGACAAATCAGATAGGCTATGCTTTTTTGTAGCTGGCGCTAGCTGCAAGCTTAGCTGCTAATTTCGTGGGTAACGACTACTACCAGTTGTCAGCAATCATAAGTAAACCTAATGACCAAACCCCAACAGCAAGTGCATGCAACTAATCCCCAAGAACTACCGGTACCGGTGCTGACTCGAATTCAAAGTCTAAACTAATCCCAATTTAAACTCTCACTTAAATTTGAGTATCAATACGACTCCCGTGGATGACGAGAAGCTAGCCCAGCAAACATTGACACGTGAATCCACGTGGTTTTCTGGTGGAAAAGTCGTGAAACTTGTGTTTCGTTCTTAAACACAAGTTTTCCACAAGTCTAACACGAGTTTTGAATAAAGAATTTTTATGCAACACGAACAATAAAATTTTAATTTGCACATGAAAACATTATGCTATATTAAAAAAAAAGTCACTAATTTAGCTTGTTGTGGCATACTGGTGGAAAACTCGTGAAACTCGTTCTTGTTTTTATGCCACAAGTTTTCCACAAGTTTTGAACGTGTTCTCGAAAAAATTTTTTTCCAATAGTTGATACTTATTTTGTACTTATTAGTCGTTGGTTAGTCACCACATGATGTACTTTCAAAGAAAAAACTGATTGTTGAGATGTGTCGTGGTAAACTGGTTGATAACTCGTGAAACTTGTTTCTCGTGTTTTGTCACGAGTTTTTCAGGAGTTTTTCACGTGTTCTTTAAAATTGTTTCACAGAGGTTTTTATGACACTTTTTGTACCTGTATATTGGTTTGCTAGCTATCGCATTGTATCGACTATTAAAAGCCTGAGCATTGCTGGTGAAAAAATTTATATGGAACTTTATGACTAAGTCCAAGAATCATTATTTTTTACCTGTCTTACAAACCATGCAATTAATGCAGAAAAATAAATGTGCTAACTATGAAATTGAAAGTTATGTAGTAAATAATACGTTTTATCAGCTATTAAAACAGTTGTAGTTAGTAGATTGAAATTTTTCTACAATTTTTGCCTAAACATTTTGAAGAATATGATAACATCTATTTTAAGTATGTATGATTTTTTTTATGGAATATCCATATATCAAAAATATTTATACATTGTAACAATAAAATTTTTAAAATTAACCTTAAACTTATTTCTGAATTAAACTGATACAATTTGTTGTTTTTGCAAGGTTAAAAATTAGTACAGGCCTTTTTGTAACGATTTCCCTTGTAATTTTTAAAAAATTATTATCTCCACTTGGTGGAGTAATATTTACTATATTTTGGCTTGGATTGGAAGCAAACAAAAAAGGAAATTGGATGTAGGCTATCTTGTTGTTGCATTTGATACTGTTGCAGATTTAATGGTATGATTGTCTTTAGTCTGTTAAAATAGGCAGGTATAGTAGCGGAAAGTGCAACATTCGAAGCGTTTATTTAGATGAAATTTGGCAGTAGAAGTGTTAATAGCCTAACCAACTGGGCTGCTCATACCTATTCTATACTGGTAAATAATACCGGTAGCCCATAGATGTAATTAACTTAATTTGGCTTCTTGTAATTGTGAATACTGGTCTGCCGGTAGACTAACAGCTGTTATGTTTAAAGATTGGTAGCAAACGGTACCAGTAAGGCTTAGCCTATTTAGGTAGTTCGTCAGGCAGTCATGGGTAGCAGTAAGCCTACACCTTACCTACGGTACCGGTACTGTTTCGGTACTGCGCTGGAATGGTGGCTTAGTAGTTAGTGAGTTTGTGTTGCAGATCTTGGTTCGAATACGTTATTAAATCATACTTAAAGATTTAAAAAATGGTATTCACAGCTTCCATTGCAGGCGCTCAACCAAGAAAATAATGGTACCGGTATTTAAGGGGAAAATACCAGAAGCCCAGAGCTTGTTGAAACCAGTTTGAAAAAATTGATATCAGTCTGTCTCTGTTAGGTCTAGAAACATGCGTTGTAAAAGGTAGGCTACTTGCATGATAATAACATTGATGTCTCAGGTGGAATAGTCAAGCATTGCTGGGAAGTGTAGGGTGAGATCAGGTAATTCCAGACAAAAATCTGCTATTTTTGTTCTGTCTGCTTTTTTCTCCAATCAACTCCAAATCTATTGCTTTCATTTGTGCATTTCAATAATGAACTATAGTAGTTTCACACTGGTTCAAAAAAAATATTTTAGAAATGGATGAAAAAATTGGTCTAAACACTGGTTCGAAAAAATAGTATAAAGTATAAAGGCAAAAGTGCAAATTTGATACTCTTCGATAGCATATTTATAAATCTTATAAACTGGAATGATATGTTAAGAAGCATAATTAAGTAGGCCTACTTTTTTGAAAATTTTAATGCACTCCACAGGCCATTTGCACCAGCCCAGTGCCAATTTAGTCATTGCGCCATGTCGTTTAAAATGGATAAATTTAAGCCATGTTGATCAAAATTTCCCTGTTAACACCACCTTCATTGTGGATAAACTTCAAATAAAGATCTTTATTCCGCAAAATGTGCTCAAATTAGCAGCTGTTTTCAGTTAACAACCATTCCGAAATTATTGTAGAGTTGGGGATTCGGTTTATTTTACGCCACACCAACGCCAGATTTATGAATTTATCTTTGATTTTCTGGCGCAAATTGCAGATTTATTGAATGCAGCTTGTCACTTTTTAATGCATAGGCTTTTTTGTAAGTACAGCAAATTAGGATTTTTTATTTTTCACCTCCAAGCTCTCTTCTAAATCGTTTTTTTTTACAATTATTTCGACTCGCAAACTCCTACTACTAAGGATTTTTCTAAGTTAGATTTGGATACGTAGTAGGAATGGATTTCACTTATTGCGGAAAAATTGGAGTTATGAATGAATAAACCTACCAGGATTCTGGTTTGGTTGGAAAACAGGGTGTGAGAGCATATTTGGGTACTTTATAGGACAAATTAATTCGTAACCTAATCTGCAAATGAAAGCAGAGAGCAACTACGCAGAATAGTTTTATTGCGCATAAAATGAGCTGGCAATTATTTAATTACCGAAATGAAGATCTACATCGATATAGGTAATACAAACACGCACTAATTGCAATTTTACTTTCATGTCCAGAATTGCCCATGGCTGTCCGGAATTACCCGATCTTACCCTACCTTAATTGCCTGGCAGTACAAATCGTTCTGTACAAAAAGATTGCAGTAGGCCTAGTATAAAATGGGGTATGGTAATTTTCTGTTTTGGATGTGGGGTAATTTCAGACATATGGTTAAACCTAAAACAGCCTAACTGCCTACCTATGATGATGCAAAACCTAGTAGTCAGCAAGTCACTAGAACTGAGAAAAAAGTGGTAACCAGCTGATTTTTAGTTTTTAATTTGCTCCTCAACTTTGTACTGGCTTTTTTCCTCTGGTTTCGTAGTTTGTCTATCAGTGTTCCCTGTAAGCACAAAAAAGTGCAATAAGTGTGACATTGTTTCCGGCATTTTCGCACCAAATTTTTGATAAGTCAGGCGTTTTTTCTCTCGCCAAAAATCAGCATTTTTATTTTAAGCCAAAAATCGTAGACACAGCTGCAGTTTACAACTTGACGCTCTTATTTACTGGACGAAGCTCGTAGATCACTAGATTACTTGCGGATCTCTGAGACTGATAACCTTTTTTTTTTTATCTGGAGAACAACATAAAAAGGGAGAATAAGATGCCTCCACCAGCGCAAAGCTTTTTTTGGGGGGAGAATGGGAGAAGCCAAAATTCGAACAGAAAATTGTTGCCACATATTGAGAATGCCTCAAAAGCTGCGGCATTTTCACATTGAGTTCTAAACGTTCCCACTATTTCCGGCATTTATGCAGGAGATGAAAAGTTAAAGGGAACACTGCTGTCTATCACCAGTAAAGCTAAAAGGTTAAGTAGTTGAATTATTGGCTAATAAGGCCAAAGTGTTAAATTGGGAGTTCAAACCAATTAAAGAGGAAATTTGAGTTAGAAATGGACATTTCCATTTGGCAGTGGCTGTTTTGCCTCTAGAGGCAAAGTAGCCCCATGTTATTTTGCCATTTGGAGGCAAAATAATCCTAATGGCTATTTTGCCGCAAGTGCCATACTAGCCCTAAGCCTAATCCTAACCCAAACTCTAACTTTAATCCTAACCCTAATCCCAACCCTAGCCCTAACCTTAACCCAAACGGAGGAAAAACACTATTTTGCCTCTAGAGGCAAAATAGCCACTTCCTTTCCATTTCTATTAGGAAGTAAGTACGCCTTTTCGGAGAGAAGATGCACTGGCAGTTAGAATTGAACAAATTTGAGTCTAACTCAGAAGGTCCTGTTAGATTATTTATCATATATCCAAAATTACCCAAAGCCTGGGATAATGCCAGTCAATGAAATGGATAAAATAAAGGCAGCGTCTATTGTGCCCACTACGGTTTTCTTAGTTTAGACCAGGTGAAGTCGATTGGGTGTATGGCATGTATTGTGTACAGTTATAGGTTTCCTATTACCTTAGCTCACCTTGCTCTGTCTTGTTATGGGCAAATTAATGTCAAACTAATGCCTTGACTGAAGACAACCATGAATCTTCAATCTCAATCAAAAAAAAATCTATGCTTAGAATTAAACCCACCATCTCATGCTTATGAGACAGCAGCATCACCACTATACCACAAAGCCTCAATCATAACAGAAACCATTCAAAACCACCATTAATACCAAACCAGTATCAATAAGCTGTACCAGTTTTTAGTGACTTTCTTCAATTTCTTAGGAACTCTCCCAAAAGTTGTGGTTCAACTACCAATTCAATTTACCATCAAAATTTTTTGATTAAAGTTTTATGCTCCTCAAAATGCCTTTCCATGGCATCATGACAAAAATTTTAAAAATGGCCCAATCTCTGCAATCGCTCATGCTAGATGCAAAAATTTTTTGTCTAAAAATGCAGAATATTCAAGTTCCTATTTGCTCTCAATACGTTAATTATTTCAGTCTAACTGCTCAATTTTTCAAATAAAATCAAGAAATCATCTTTTTCACTGTTTTTGTTGAATTTTTTTATGACATTTTTCATTGTGTAGAATATGGAATTTGTGTAGTAATATATGCTAACTTTCGATTAGCTATACTGTCATTATAAAGTGATTGTTGTATTAGAACATGTTAATTGCTTCTTACAGTCTTCAATGATGAGATAGCTAGTACTATATTATATATGTTGAAAAGCGTAAAATCATTATGACAGAATTTAATCTATCAACATAATTGTAATCACTAATACATGTTAGATGTACTATGCATGTTAGATGCAATGAGATATATTAGAAACAATATTTTATTACTCTATAAAAGAACATGTAATAAGATACGTGTTTTTTTGTAGAGTAATGAAATATTGTTTGGATTTATCAGTTCAATTAACTTATCAGGATTGCTTTAAATGCTTTGGTGAAGGACTTAGGGCCCACCCTATATTTGTCTACAGTAATCTTGAGCTCCGATTTAGTTGTGTTTCTGAAGAACAATTCAGTGCATGGTATGCACCAGGTGAAGCCAATTTTTTTTGATTACACCCTGATATAGTTTAAGCCAAAATCATAGTTTGAACACCAATCCTTCGCTTTATAAGCTGTCTTTTCAGCGCACCTCTTGCTTTTCAAGTTTTTATTTCTTAAATTCAAGTTTAGCATGTTAAATATTAAAATTCATGAACACTTCCTTAACTGCCAACGAATTTGTACTGAGAAATGCAGTTCTATCAGAGTCATTTTCTTTTGTGGGCAGAGAGCAGCCAATTTTTATTGACATTTCAACATTTTTCAAAGCCCACGGAAATAAGATGTGAAAATAACAGAATACAGCAGTGATTAGAAATACGTTCAACATTACATTTCTGTGATGATTTTAATGCTTTTCAAGACTTACAGTAATAGCTATCCTATCAGTGAACACTTTTAAGAAGCAATTAACATTTGTTCTAATACAATGATTGCTTTAATGACAGTATGGCCAATAGAAAGTTACTATGTATTACTAGAAAAATTTCATAAAATCTCCATGTTTGTTTTTTATTATGTTCATTGTTTAATATTTGCTAAAACATGATATTTTTATTTGAAAAATCTCCAAATTTACAAATGTAATTGGCATCAAAAGTATTTATTAAAATATTAATCTTTAGTTGGGTGGCAGCTGACACTGATGACCGTATGATTTTTTCGTTGTCTCCCAGTTTTTTTGTATTTATCTGCAAAGTGCTTAAATTTAGTATGAATCAATACCGTCAACCAATCAACCAGCAATGAGATGTATCATAAAAATTTCAATAAAAACAGTGAAAAAATATGTTTTCTTGATTTTACTTGAAAAATTGAGCAGCTAGGCTTATAAAATACATTGAGAGCATATAAGAAATTGGGTATTCTGCATGATTTTAAAAAAATTGTATCTAGCTTGAGCAGTTGCTGAGTTAGAGCCATTTTTTTGATTTTTGTCACATTGCCACAGAAACACGTTTTGAGGAGGCGTAAAATGTGTTGAGGTGGTAAATTGAATTGGTAGTTGAACCACTACGTTTGTGAGAGTTCCTAAGAAATTAAAGAAAGTCATCAAAACTTGGTACGGCCTAAGCATCATGCTTTGTCACACATGAGTGACGCAAAGATCGTCTTTTCAGCATAGCAGCATCCAATTCTACTATGCCATAAATTATGGCTCAGTAGACACTGCCTAAAATAAAACTGTGCTTAAATCCTCATGCTAATTACTAGAATTTGTGCATTTGGCATCTGATACGCTCAAGTCCATTTTTATAAAGCATCAGTTAAGAAGAAGTGATCGCCAACTAGGTGACAGAAATAAGTTAATATATGGAAAACTGTTCGAAATTACCTCATTCAACTCTATAAGGTATCTGAGAAGAAAACAGGTATACTATAGTGAAAGCATTTTTTACTGGTATGATCACTGGTTAGGGTGCATCAAACCCCCCCGACCACAAAACTTTCATGGCTATATGGCAAAAATGTTTCTTTTCCTTCAAAAACACATTGTGCAAAATACTAAAAAAATTAAATAAATTCTACTGGGGCCACATCAGTGATGAAAGTTTGGCCAAATTGCACAAAGAAATGATGCAAACAGTACCGGTAGTTTTTGCCGCTTTTGGGCTATTTAGCACAATTTTAACCTGATTTTTTTCCAAAACCATTGCCAATGCAATAATCACAATGTGTGTTGTGATCAATCACCTCTGCCTGGTGCTGATATAGTAGCACACAGTCAGCATTGTTGCTTAATAAGCGTAGCATTAGCTATCCATAATTAGCCAATGTAGTAGATCTATTACTGCTGAGAGCGAACGCAGAGAAGGCAGGAGTTGCTTTTATTTGCTGTAGTTTGGTTGTTATACTGGCACAATTGAAAGAGCTGAAGAGGGATTTAAGAGTACATTGGCAATCATTAGTCAGCGATCTGCCTTTTCCAACAGATGCTGGATCTTTACTAACTGCTAATTACCAGTACAAGTTGCATCAAGTCAAAAATAAGAGCCTAGTCAAGAGCTGCAAATTTAAGACTTACCATGTAAGTAAAGTATCACAGCTGCTAAAGTAGACAATAAGTTGCAGAGCATTCTTTTGTTTCCAGATTTCATGTACACAGTTACTTTCATATAGGCTTCCAGTAATGGAATAAGATCGTTACTTGTACTCTTCTAAAGCTTAAACAGTACAACATACTCAACTGTATTGGATGTGCATCGATAGCAGCAAACAAAATGGCAAAGGCAACCAAAAAGTCAAGAATTACTCGTGAAGCAGCAGCTATATTTGGCCTTGGTGGCAGCAGAACAAAAGAAGATGCAGAAATTGCAGGCAGCTGGTTACCAACTAACAAGCAGGTCATAGGAGGTTATGTTTCACAGACAAGAAGGAACTTCCTACAGAACAAAAAGAGACTATGTCAGAATTGTTCTAGAAAAAGTCATTCCATTTTATCTCAAAGGAAACATTTCCGGTATCAACAAAAAGAGGTTGTAAGAAAATCATTGAAATCTTGAGAAGAATGCCAAACTTGGAGAAATATCAGTTGTTACAGACGCTCTCTGTAACTGCATGTTGTAATTCCTATGTTGCTCCATTCGATTTGGAACTGGAGCCTTCACCGTCCATGTTGTTCCAAATCGTTGGAGTAACATAGGAATTGCATACCACAGTAAACCACTACAGTATTAAGACATTAAACATTAAAAATTAAAAACCTATACCCCAACAGTCTGTTTCACCCATAAATGGGATCATCAGGGGTAAAGCTTAATCAAATAGAGAGGAAGCTTTTCCCCTGATGATCCCATTTATGGGTGAAACAGACTGTTGGGTTATAGGTTTTTAATTTTTAATGTCTTATTACTGTAGTGGTTTACTGTGATATTAGCTCTAACACTCCGTTACCGAGCACTTTCGAAACCCTGATATCAACCACTGACTAGGAATTGCATATAATAGTTACCTAGGGCGTCTGTAACAACTGATATTTCTCCAAGTTTGGCATTCTTCTCAAGATTTCAATGATTTTCTTACAACCTCTTTTTGCTGCTACCGGAAATGTTTCCTTTGAGATAAAATGGAATGACTTTTTCTAGAACAATTCTGACATAGTCTCTTTTTGTTTTGTAGGAAGTTCCTTCTTGTCTGTGAAACATAACCTCCTATGACCTGCTTGTTAGTTGGTAACCAGCTGCCTGCAATTTCTGCATCTTCTTTTGTTCTGCTGCCACCAAGGCCAAATATAGCTGCTGCTTCACGAGTAATTCTTGACTTTTTGGTTGCCTTTGCCATTTTGTTTGCTGCTATCGATGCACATCCAATACAGTTGAGTATGTTGTACTGTTTAAGCTTTAGAAGAGTACAAGTAACGATCTTATTCCATTACTGGAAGCCTATATGAAAGTAACTGTGTATATGAAACCTGGAAACAAAAGAATGCTCTGCAACTTATTGTCTACTTTAGCAGCTGTGATACTTTACTAACATGGTAAGTCTTAAATTTGCAGCTCTTGACTAGGCTCTTATTTTTGACTTGATGCAACTTTTACTGGTAATTAGCAGTTAGTAAAGATCCAGCATCTGTTGGAAAAGGCAGATCGCTGACTAATGATTGCCAATGTACTCTTAAATCCCTCTTCAGCTCTTTCAATTGTGCCAGTATAACAACCAAACAAACTACAGCAAATAAACGTAACTCCTGCCTTCTCTGCGTTCGCTCTCAGCAGTAATAGATCTACTACATTGGCTAATTACGGATAGCTAATGCTACGCTTATTAAGCAACAATGCTGACTGTGTGCTACTATATCAGCACCAGGCAGAGGTGATTGATCACAACACACATTGTGATTATTGCATTGGCAATGGTTTTGGAAAAAAATCAGGTTAAAATTGTGCTAAATAGCCCAAAAGTGGCAAAAACTACCGGTACTGTTTGCATCATTTCTTTGTGCAATTTGGCCAAACTTTCATCACTGATGTGGCCCCAGTAGAATTTATTTAATTTTTTTAGTATTTTGCACAATGTGTTTTTGAAGGAAAAGAAACATTTTTGCCATATAGCCGTGACAAAGTTTTGTGGTCGGGGGGGGTTTGATGCACCGTATTGCTGGTATAATTATTTTTTGCTAGGATATTATTTTGAATCTTGCAGACTCCTATACCATAGGCCTACAATATTTTTGTTTGCAAAATTTTGCGACATGGATGGTTTATCTTGGTGGAATATGCGCCGCAAAGTAGTTGCTCAATTAAAGAAAAGAAATGGAGAAGGAAACTTTTGTAGACACTCATCTTGCCTATATTTGCAGTAGAAATGATATCACAGTACCGGTATTGTTATCATGTGAACCAGATGCCACTTTGCCATTAGAAAGTGGTGGTAGTGTTCATGCTTGTTGTGTTACTGTACAAGCTACAGCAAATGCCAGTATGGATGGATTTGACATGCTTTCTTGCAGTCCTGAAGATGCTTCTGAATTGTTTCAGTTGGAAAAATCATACAATTCATGTTCAAAATCTATTGAAAGTGAAGAGGCTGAATCACGTTACGACTTCTACAGCATCTACTGCGACTTTGACTATCAAAATGTTTTCAATTCTAGCAGTGATAAGAAAGAACCTCAGAACTTGCATAGTCGTTTATCAAAGTGGACACTGGACAGTCACCTCTTATGTTACAAATTCGCCTTTATGAAAATTACTTAAAGTGTTGCGTATTGAACACCCAGACCGTCCTAAAGATCCTCAAAGTATTCGTGATATCCACAAAAATGTAGAATTAACTTCAGTTGCTGGTGGGCAATCATTTATATCAGTCAAGCATCATCATAAAAGTCGTTTTTGGTAAGTACTTGCAATTATTGTTTTTTGTTAGAACGTACAAGTCAGTGATGGTAGTAGATGACTCCGGTGGTTCAAAGATTTGGCAATTAATGGAGACATGCAAAAGAGTCATTTCATTATAATTATGAAAACTAAAAAAATATAATTGTGTAAACTGAAAAAATATGGCCATTGAAGAATTTGTTTGAATTTGCAGCATTTGTTGATGATGTTATAGCAATAAAAAGCAATGAACAGCAAGACAACTATCAGTTTCTTTAGGCTGATAAACACTTTCGTGACTACTACACTCACAGCCTTCAAATAAAATTTCTCCAATGCAGCAAGCCATATGTTTGAGAACTTTCTAAATTAGCATTCCAAAATATTAAAAATCGAAATGAATGATAACTTGCATTCAAACCAACTAACAAATTTTGATGTTTATTTTCCTCATGTGTTTTAAAGAATGGAGGGAACAGAACGTTGGAGTTTTGCTGAAACTGCATATTTTACAAAAATATCTGGTTGTTGTACACAGACTAGTTGGCTTTCCTGGACATTTTAATGAGCTGATATCATGTTTATGTAATAGGAGGTTAAGTTTATAAGTAGACTTATTTGTAGCATTTTTGGACATAGTACAAAACTTTTACAATGAAAACCCAAACTGGAAATAAACTGAGCTTTTTCTTACAGTCTTGCTAAAAATAATATCAGTCTTAGCATTCTCTATATACCTTACTGAATAAACTCAAGCTTGACTAGCATAGCACCACTGTTAATAGATGCAAAACTAACAATTTGATTTGGAACATGCTGTTAATTTTTCTCGACAAGGTCTTTCAAAAATTTAAAAACAGTTTATCTGTAATATTTAGGTAACCTAACCTTTTTGTAGATTTAACTATGTTGCACTTCAATATCCACTATATATATTTTTTTGTGTAGCAAGTTCTTAGTCAACAATGTAATTCCAGTTAAAAAAAAAATTGGCGATATGTTTCGGAGTTATAGTGCATTAATTGCGAAATACATGTTTTTTGCATTATCTTATTATTTCAACCTGAAAAGCAAATGAAAGACAAATGTTATGAATAAAGTAAACTTCACTGATTCTAAAAAACTTAAGATTCAGACTTCTATGTTAAGAAGTAAAAAAGTTATTAAGAAAAATGTAAAAAAATTTACGTCATCATATGGTCAAAATGTTGCATATTTCAATTACGCGTAACTCAACCATATGTAAATTAAAGTTTTTTTGTTTTTTTTTTATTATGTTATGGACACAAATCTTCAACTTCAGAGAATTTGAGCAAAATCTGAGGTTATGATTTTCACCTTGTTTTTTTGTTCACATATTTATAATGAAATGACTCAAAAAATGGTATTCCCTACTTTGGCATGGTCAACATACCGGTATGCAAAAAAGTCTAGTTTAAACGAAGAAACCGATGGGTTAAAACGCAATACTTTGGTTAAATTTGTCGAAGAGTGCCGGTACGGTAGTTGTTTGGTTTGCATAATGGTACTATAAATGCTATGTTGGGTGTAAAAAGTTATGCTTACGGTGCCTATCTGCCATATTTGTAGTATATTCCCTGTGGTACAATATTGTTGTGATGAGCTTATCACAGTTACACGAAGATGAAGCCTCCGCCGTTGAAAAATTTTGCTTAATTTTAAGATAAAATAATATTTTAAAGCAAATTAGCGTGTTTTTATGCATAATGTTGCTCTATGAAACTTATCATTTGTTGTCCAAAATAAATCACGTTATGAGGCAAATGTGAGAGAAATATTATTTGAAAAAGTAGGAATTATGTCATAGGTTTGTCGATTTGAGAAGGTCTTTCTTCCCAAAAAATGTTATGCTGTATGACCAGGCAGGGCCTGAGATAGAAACTTTTGCAGGGGGTATGAACATCGATGCCGGGCCCCCAAAATTTAGTGAAATTAAATCAAGAAAGGTCCTCACTCAAATTTGGTCCTGATTTTTGTCCAAAATTAGGTGAAGACCAAAAAAAAAAAGGTCTTCACTCAAATTTGGTCGTGTTGATCCAAAACTTGACGGCCCCGAAGACCCGGGCCCGGGTACGATGTACCCCCTGAACCCCCCTCTCGCAGGCCCTGTGACCAGGTGGGGAGAGGGCATGACGCAGCACTTTGTCCCCCAATATACGCTATAGTGATTAGTGAAGTCAACTTGGCAAATAAGAAACTAAAAATTTAACGAACAATTTTCAGGTGGAGTGCGGAAGAATCGCAAGCATGCAACTCGGCTTGAAGCCAAGATAAAGGAGAATTTTCAAGATGGTGCTATTGCTAGCAATTGGAATTAGTTTATTCTTGTGCAGTGCTGTCACCGCTAGCAGTTTTTCACTAGATCAATTGTAGTTTGGTCTGCTCTAGTGAATTCTTACTGCAGTACAATCTAGTGACTTTTTGCAGTCTAAATTTTTCCTAAAATAATTAGTTGTGTTGTTTTTCATCTTGAAAATGTTTTCTAAAAAAAAAACTACCCGAAGTAATCCTTGAAGTCATAAAAAAACTGTTCCTGAAGTAGAGTCGATGTTAGAAAAAATATTTTAGTTGCAATGGTGAGGAGTGAAGGGTTCGGAACTCCTTCACTCCTAACACTTTTTTGCTGTTTGATGCTGGCAGTATTCTGGTGCTTGCCAGATTTTTGTAGTGTGAAGAGGCGTAAATTGTTCCTAGGAGAACCGAAGTTTTAAATCTGGTAATATTTTTCCGATCGAGTAATGAACTCTTGTAATTTTCTATTCGAATTTGAAAACTAGCTTGTTGTGCATTGTTTTTGTGATTGCAGTTTGTTTTTGTTCTATTGGCTGTTTATTTTTGTGGCTTTTTCACAATAAATAATTTTGAAAAATAGTTTGAAAAATAGTTTGCCACAAAATCCTTGAATTAGCAGTAGTAGAGGCATCTCAACAGCCAACACGTGAGCTTATGCTCTTGCTAATAATCGAACTCGTGGAGGGTACGTGGTAAACCCGTGAAATCACGTGGTCGTAACTTGACTCGTTGATCATACGTGGTAAACCCGTAAAATCATGTGCTCGTGACTTAACTCGTTGATCATACGTGGTAAACCCGTGAAATCACGTGGTCGTAGCTTAACTCGTTGATCACACGTGGTAAACCCGTGAAGTCACGTGCTCGTAACTTAACTCGTTGATCATACGTGGTAAACTCGTGAAATCACGTGTTCATTGTCGGCAAATGATCAGTGCAATTAGCTATTTCGAAGCCAGCAGTTGACGAAGAGCATGTACCATTGCAGCAAACTGGTGGAGAACACATGGTATACCACAAGTTAAACATGTGATTCGTTCACGTGAATAACACGTGGGACCTATGTGCAAGATCACAAGAATATCACGTGTTTATACCATGTGTTTAACACGAGTAACTCGTGAAAATTTCACGGGATTTCCACGTGAAATTCACATGTTATTGCTTGTGGGGAGTCATGCAAAACTCACGCAGGGAGCCGCATTCAAGCGTAAAGCCTTATTCACACTGGCATCGTGACGCGTCACATGATGTCATCGCTCAGCGCTTCGCGATTTTGAAATGTCAGCATGACGCGACGAGATGACGAGCTTTTTGCTTGCGATGCACACCAAGCGCGTTATGTCGGTTGCTATTATAGAAACGCCAAACATTGTTTAGGGAAGGTGCAAGACTGAAATGATGGCTTAAAGCTTGTTCTTTTTTGACATTCTTGGTATTAAATCGTCTAATGTTAAACACCAAGGATGCAAAAGTCTAAATTCGCTGTGGCTGAAATTTTATATTAAATTCCGATTAAAAGTTTCAAAACGTTTGGAAATCTCTTCTTAGTCAAGTCTGCTTGTTTTGACTAAAGTGTCTGGTTAGGGTATGCTTTTCTAAACCGGGTTTGAGGTTTTTATTCTGAAAATCTTAGTTTTCGGGATTTATCTGCTTTCAAAAGTTGAACTGAACAAAACTGAAATTTATTTTGTTAACTGTTATAGATAAACAGCACAAAGTAATGCAAAATGAAAATAAATTAGTCACATTCAGCATAAATCAATGCACGGTAAAAATGATAGTAAAACAAGCACAAGGAGACTGCGAAGGGACTGGTTTTGTTTTCGTGTCTGCAGCCACTTATTGTTATTAAAGCTTTACTTTTTGTTCAGTAATATCTAATCTTTATTTTATTTTATTTTATTTTTGAGAATGCGCGCTAACAAAGAAACAAACAAACAATAGCAGCAAAGAGAAGAAGGGAAGAAAGAGGGAGAAGGGGAGAAGCAGGAACCTCATAATGTTAAAAAATAAATAAATGAAAACTATAGTGGTTATATTTAGCAATAATAAAAATTTATAAGTTTATGTTTCTTGATTATATTTTTGCAAGAATAAGTTTTTAAGTTTTGCTTTGAAAGACAGGTGCTTTTGTTACGTGATTATCGAAAAAAAAACATTTTAAGTTTATACTTTTACTTTTCTTAGCGTATTATGAAAAACTAAAACAAAACAAAAAAGGAAAAAAAATACGCGACGAGAAAGTCGGTCGTCCTATTATACAACAATCGAATATTTGTGGCAAAGGAGAAAATCATAACCTGACTGCATAAAATTTTTCTTGTTAAAAAAATGGCAGAAAACACCATATTCAAAATGTGCATCTTGTGCTAGATTACTGCCGGCATTTTCCTTGACATGTCATTGAATATGGCACGCAACTGTTTCTTGGGTACTCTTGCCTACGTTTTAATCAAATTTTTTGTTAACTTTTCACCTTTTTCGCCAATATGTTTTTCAGCTAAATTTTTGAGCATTATAAAAGTTTTTGTGCAATAGAGCAATAAACTGAATTAATCTGCACGATTCGTTCAACAAAAAAAGTTCTGATATCCATTTTGCAGAAACAACGCTCTCACGACGAACGACAAAGTAGAACTCATTTCTACTTCGTCGTGCGGTCGTTCAACCGCGAGTTTTTGCGTCAGCGCGTCATGGCAAACACGTGGTTAAAGCGACAAATCGTTCAGTGTGAATTGGTCGTCGCGCTTACGCGTCAGGATCGTTGAAAACGCGTCATAAACGCGTCATCTGACGCAATCGCGACGCCAGTGTGAATTGGGCTTAACGGTATGTCGCTTACGCGATGTTGGCGGTAAGTTGAATTTCTTTGGCAAGTAGTTCAAGGCAATTCTTGGAACAGAACTAGAGTACTGCATTGAGCACTGTAGGCCTACTACTGTTGTCTGGTAGTAGCTAGCATTAGAAAAAGTTACGGTATGCAATGCAGTAGGCCTACAGAGCAGACTGAGTGACTGATATAGGTAGAGTTGATTTAGGTTAAAAAAGTTATCCAAAAAGTTGGTTTAGGTGTATTACATACTAAATTATTACACATACCGGTAGGTAACAACAGAAGAACAGTAGCCTAGCTTTACTCATTAGGCTAGTACTGTAAATCTGTAAATGTATACCGGTAACTCAAAACTGCAAGCTATGTTACAACAGACAACAGTGCTGTAGCACTCACTGTCAGTGTCAGAGGTGAGCCAGGTAGGCTACGGTAACAGTTTAAACAATACTGACAGACCATTTGTAGAAAAGTTTGTTACAGCTTAGTTAAAAGGCAAGATAAAACCTTTGGTCATCTGATTTGTGTACCGATCAGTGGTCGAGTGGATAGAGCGTCTGCTACTGAAGCGGTAGACTCGGGTTCGATTCTCGGTCGGGTCAAACCAAAGACTAAAAATTGGTATTCACAGCTTTCCTGCTTGTCGTTCAGCATTAAAAGGGACAGTGTGAAGCCTCCACCGTGTGTGGTAGACAGGTGGGCAGGTGGCAGCTTGACTTGAAGACCAAAAAGTCCATTCGCTGTCTCCTGGCCAAGGCAACTTGGTGAATAAAACGTAATTACAATTACAATTACAAAATTACAATTACAATTACAATAATTTGGTCAAGTTGAATAGTTTCAGTTTAGTGATTAAGCTATAAAAGTTACTTTTCAACAGCTTGAGATTCATGTTCCAGATTTACTTATCCAGCATTAGAGTAGCCTACCGTCGTTTGGTAGAATTAAAAGAATCAAAATAAATGTATTGCCAATTCTTCATTTGTAATTGTATGGCCCTCTTATACATTAGTTGAGATTGTAAAAAGTTGTTTTGATGGAGAATCTGCCAAACAGTAATGTAAAACCAAATCTTTTTTGAAAATAATTTAAGCCATCTTGTTTATATTACTAAACTAAGTAAACATAATAAGTGTATCTCAGATCTTGTTCAAATACTGTTTGAGAAAGATAAGCTAGTGGTCGAATGAATAAAGCGTCTGCTACCAAAGCCGTATGCTTGGGTTTGATTTTCGGTCGGGTCAAACCAAAAACTATAGAAATTGGTACTCACAGCTTCCCTGCTTGGCGTTCAGCAATTTAGGGGACAGTGTGAAGCGTCTGCTGTGTGAGGTAGACAGGTGGGCAGGTGGCAGCTTGACTCGAAGACTGAACGGTCCCTTCGCTGTCTCCTGGCCAAGGCATCTTGGTGAATGAAATTTAATGCAATTGCAATAGTTATTTTTTAGTTTAGCCACCATACTGAACATGGCTACTCAGCCGAAATCAATTTTACATACACAAATTATTTTCGAAAAGGATTTGGTTTGACTGATTGGCAGACTCTCCATCAAAACAACATAGGCTATTACAATTTGCATTCATTGCATTCTTTTCATTTTTGTCTTACTGGTACTATTAGTGCTAGGATTTATGTGATGGATGAAAGCAACATTTGCTGTATAATGAATGCGGACTTTGTGTTGACAAACTACTCAACTAATACTAATCAAGAATCCAGCAGTGTTATCAAACTACTAATTGATCTAACAACAGGCATGGAGATACTAGTGCATTTTCCTTCATTATTTATCATTTTAAATAGTATAAGGAATACAAGTTGAGTTTGTTAAAAAGGCTCGGCTTCTTATTATTTTGTCACCCAAACAAGGATATCCCAAAAGTATCTGCAGTATTATTACGATAAAGAATTGATTCATTTCACCAAAAAATTTGATGTATTGTTTTATTACTTTTGATTCAATTCAGATGCTTACTCTAAATAACCTTAAATCTAACCTAAAACATGCTGTAATCTTAATCTTTAAAACAGCAAACAAAAAAGAGTGCAGAATATTTCTTTTTTTTTTACTTGTGGCATTTCTGTAGTAAATATGCTTCATTGGCATATTTTAATTTAAAATGAGCAAATTCATCATAAATAACCAATACTTTTTGTAGATTTCGTCTTGCAGTGTGTTGTTTCACTGAAATCATTAATCTGATGTCATGGTTGGAGTTTGAAGTCCTGTTATGCACCGAGAAGAATATTGGTCAACGACCTGTTTCTATAGTCGTGGTATATATGTTTTTCTTTTTGTTTTACAGCAAATTTATATGTTTTTTTGAGTTAGTATTGTTCTGTTGTGTATGGCAAAATTTAGTCCACTATACAGTGTGTTTCAAAAGTCACGCCCGATTTTTAATATGATACTGTATAAAATCGGGCGTGACTTTTGAAACACCCTGTATTTGTTCTGTAGTCAATGTGGAGTTTAAGACATAGTAAATAGCAGGGACATGGTACAAAGTTTAAATTCATAACAGAAAATCCAGAGTTACCCTACTTTGTACACAACTACAAGTATTAATGTATCAGAATTTCCATAAAGTATTGTACGTATTATGTATATATATATGATTTTACAAAATCCTACTATTTTTCATTGAATGCATTAGCTATCACACTCTACTTGTGTTGATTTGTTGCTAAACATATATTAAGTTTGCTTGCTACTGGTTAGGGATGTTCTGTGTTCCCTCTAGCTTTATGGCTAATCGGCAAGTGCCCAAACTTTCTTGAAAGAATTGTGCCCAAAGCTCTAAAAAGATGTTTATGTGCCCTAAATTTTGAACTAATCCAGTATTAAAGTATACCAAATGTCATATTTCCACAAATTTGTCGAACTTTCTAAAGCTATGTTTACTATGTTGCAAAAACTTATTTGCCCTTGCTTCAACAAATCTCCAATTTGCTGAAAAAAATCGGCTTAGTGGGAACACTGGGGATGTTCATTTGAGAATACCGAATCTTTTGGAACCGGTTCTGTTTTTAGAATTTTGTTTAGTTTTGAAGAAAAACTGCAAGTCATAAATTTTTTCAACCAAGCTGGTCGACAGCGTTGGGAAGTGTTCTTTTGATGTGGATGTTACAATGGCATGATTTTCTCCAGCAGGGCTAAGCCCCACCTAGTTGCGGGCATGTTTCCTTTTCCTGAAAACAACTAGAAATGACTGCTAAAATGAAAACGAAAAATTCAGAGAAACTGATGAAACCATTGCAGAATGAGAATATCCAATCAATAATCATGTGATTTATAGTGCTGTAATTCTTGTATCATTCATTGAAAATGAAACTAAATGTTGGACTTTTTTTTGTTTTGCAGTAGTCGAGTAGTTAAGTGCTGAATTGATATCAAAACAGCACTGACGGCCACTTTTTAGATTTAGGATTCGGAATATTCGAAAAAAAAGATTCAAAATTATTCTGAAATGAACATTCCTATACTGGGGATGAAAAAGAATTAAAAGTCATGTTGTTTTTTCAAAAAAGCTAATGACAAGGTGAATGTAATTTTTATGTTTTAAAATGTTTTTGTGATTTTGAAAGTTGTTAGATTAGTATTTTTTTGGGGGAGGGAGGGGGAATAAATCAATTACACTTTATTTTCTATGAACAATTTCATGAAAACATGAGGCTCATTTTTGGTCAAAGTTAAAGAACAATGCCGGCCTGAGCAACATAAAATAATATTAAAGGCGGTGAATCATCTAGTCAATTCTGGTGGTTTACAATAGCTAAAATTGAACTATAATTTTTGGTATTTTTTGTTTTGATTTTGGGGCTGTGGTTGCAAAGATATTTAACAAATACAAAAAGATATCCCCAACAAAAACTTTTTGGAAACGCTGAGTTTTGTTCGTCTCGCCAAAACTACAGTAGGCCTAATAGTTTAGAGAACTGTAGTTTTGGAGGGAAGAACAAAACTCAAGAGTTTTCAAAAAGTTTTTTGTTGGGGGATATCTTTTTGTATTTGTTGAATACGTTTGCAATGCAGTCCCAAAATTAAAACAAAAAATATCAAAAATTATAGTTCAATTTTAGCTATTGTAAACCATCGGAATTGGCTGGATGATTCACCACCTTTAAGAACCAGAAGCGTCGCTAAGAATGGTGGCACCCGAGACGCGATTTCGTGGTGGCACCCTTTATCGGCCAAACTATAGGTGAAGAGCAAAAAAAAAAAGCTCTTTGCCAACTAATCAGTGGGTTTTCAGTCTCAAAACAAAAAAAAACGACCAAATGGTGTCACCCCAAAATGGTGACACTCTGGGCGGGCCGCTCCCTTCTAGCGATGCCATTGTTAAGAACAGCCAAACAAGAATAAATTTCATATCAAAAACAAAACTAAACTCTGTACTGATTCGAAACGATAAAGTTTGAGTGATTTTCTGGCATTTACAAGCAAAATTGCACCAATTTCGAAAGTATATAGTGATGTTGCGCACTGCACACGCAACTAAAATGTTTTTGGTGCTCATTCAAATAAAAATGCTTGCTTCTTCACTTTTGCAGTTTTACGATGCTGGGAAAACAGTAAAAAAAGCGTTTGCTCAAGCATACAGAGCATTGGAAGTACAACAGTTTTATGTAATTGGTATCGATGCTCTCAAAATTTAAGAACAAGTGAGGGTAAAAATTGGCAAAAAATTAAAGAACAGCCAGCCTCAACTCAAAATTTACTGGTTCTTATAACACAAGTGCATTGAAAAATGTTTTTGAAATAAATATTTAATTGGGATATGTTGAACGAAGTTTTAAGTCAACTCTGTGCTGCACTGTTAGGGTTGATAATTGCATTGTGAATCAAAAGAAACTCTAGTATGTCTCATAAAGTTTAGATCAACAATTAATTGTTTAAGATAGATTAAACACTTATTTAATTGCTTTCAATAATTTTGAATCCTGTTCAAGTAAATAGTTTAGAGTTCATCTATCGGGAGGTCGAATTTAAATACTGTGAAAGAAAATAACTGGATCGAGTTGTCGTTGGGAATTAAATCTGATCAAGAAGACGGCCCTATCCTAAACTCGAGTTTTGAAGAAGATGCCAACACACTTAAGTTTAGAGTTTCTAAAGTTTTCAAAGATATTTAAAACTTTTTTCGCAAGTTCAGTGCATTTCTTACGCTTACAATGATAGTAATTGACTGAACCCTAAAAATAGTTTACTAAACCAACTAAATAGCTCTGTTACTTTTCATGGATTGCATAAAAGTAATGTGAAATGCTTTCTACCTAGTGACGGCAGGCTTTGATCTTATCGAAACAGTTGAAGGGTAAATACGAAATGCTTTCGCCTGCACAAATCTATTTTTTTCCATGAAATATAAACTGCTTCCAACAGGCTCAAATAAAATTGAGAACGAGGTGTGGTTAGGATTTTAAATCGCGAATTAGAATAGTTGCGTGCGCACTGATTGGATTTCAACAAACAGTAGCCAATGGCTGAATCGCTCTTTGGTTCGAATTGAGTCTTACGTTTTGCTTTGCATTTTCTATTTGGCTGTGTTCTTGTTGGTCGGGATCGTTGAATTCTCTGCTCCTGAGTAGGAGTGGTTCTTTGCCGTATTGCTTTTGAAACATGCTGCTTAATGCGTTTCTGAAGCCGTTGGGTTGTGCGACGTACGTACGGACTAATGGAAGCGGTTTATATTTCGCGAAAAAAAAAAAGATTTGTGCAGGAAAAAGCAGTTCGTATTTACCCTTCAATTGTTTCGATAAGATCACTGCCTCTGTCACAAGATAGACTGCTTTTCTCGTTACCATTGATTGCATAATCTTCTTAAAATAAGAAATGTGTAATTGTGTGTATTGCGTTTTTAGCGAAATGCATTTTTTGTTTCAGAGCTGAGATAACACAGAGCAATATTCTTCCTCTTAATGCTCGTCGATGACCATCGTAAAGTTTGGTTAGTCTCCACAATGAAATGACTGTGCCATGCGGCCATATCACAGCAAAAGTAGCTCGAAAAGGAATCTTCAACAGAATTATCATATTGTAAGTTATTTTACTTCTATGGTGTTCGTTGCTGTACGTAGCTGTCATTGGATGAGTGCCAAACTGAGAGAGCGGTAACGCGTTTGTCCCTGGAGCGGGAGAAATAAAAATATCATGCATACAGTCTTGTCTTTTTAATTAATAGATTTAGAATTTTTTTAGACGTTTTTAATTTATTAGAATTTTTTCATAGAAATGTTAAACCATTTTCGGGTTGAATGTTTACAGCATATAAGTGCAACTACAAAATCCAGTGCAACTGTGGAAATGCATTCTATTTCTACATAACTAAGGGTTATTTCTTTTAATGTTTCCGTTTACAGAATCATCAAAACATGCAATCACAGTGGGAAGATTTTCCATTAATGATCAATCAATGACAACTCTTGAAGATGGCAAATGTTTGGATGATGTGGTATGTTGAGAATGGCGTGTTTTTGTTTAAGAAACTCTATCTGATGAAAAAGCCTGTCCACAGTATAATGTAAAATTTATCGTTTTGTGAGTTGAAGAAAATAATAACCATTCCTTAATGGAGCAGTTTTTTAAATCAGTTGAATTCTAGCTTTTGTGAAGTACTCTTTACCGGTAATACAAACTTTTGATCGTGCTTTTGAATTTAATTCTGTTATGAAGTTGAAAACTTCTACATTTGAATAAGATCACGAAGGTATATGATGTACTGTGCGAATCTGTACTTGCTGTTAGCTGTTGGCTATGATTTTTATTATGTACTCCGTACTAGTAAATATCGCAGTAAATATGGCGTGGAATATTTATGTTTAGATCATTGATGCGATAATCTGGAAGATAAGCACCGACGTAAGTGTGTTGTGAGATAGCTGTAAAGTAACTGCTCTACGCCTCCAGCGTTTGGAGGCATTTAAGAGGAGCAGTGGCGCAACTATGGTACTCTAAGGGGCACTTAAATTTAACCAAAATAAGCATGCTTTTAAACAGTTTTTAAAATTTACCAGTGTGAAGGGACTGAAAGAGTTGAGTAATTTATATTTTTCAAAAGGCTTCCAAATATTAGCAATTTAGTTCTTTCAAATGGGTCTTAAAGCTTCAATTGCCATTAAAATGGCGTTCAATAGCTATTTTTCCACAAAATTATAGAAATACTTCCAGGCTCTGGGCCTCGAAAGCCTCTAACTACCCGTTTGGTATTGGTCTAAAATGCATCAGTTTGTCAACACGCCTTGCTTGTTGGACACATGTTTGAAACAGAAATCGTTTGCATTTGGTTCAAAGCATTCTCCCTTTAGTAGATTTCTGGTTGCGCGCCTGACGAGAAGACTATTTTTAATCTAGTTTGTGTTTGGAAGATGTGTCTTTTAGCAGAGCCAAACTTACAAACTAAAGCCAAACTTACAAACTAAACATAAAAAACAACTGGGTTACAAGCTATTTCAATAGCTTTTTTTGTATGGTAATGTACAGCTGTGGCATTATTGTGGCGAATATTGTTTAATATTGCTGTAACTGTTATTGAAGATTGTTATGATTTTAATGCTTTTATAGTTGTTTATCATTGAGCAACTTTATAACGTAGAGTAAATTTGTAAAATCTCTTTACGATTCATTTATCTATATACTTTTTTTTTATTAACCCAGGTAAAAGAGAAGTGCTGGTACCCACTCTCGACGCATTACGCCACACTTTTCTTTTACAAAGGAAAGCCATTAGCAACTCATAAGCGGTTGGTAAGTCTTGAGATGTATGTATATTGTTTAATTCTGTATTGTATTAGTGGATGCATTTTTGTTTTGCTGATTTCTGGGGTCTTCCTCATAAGATGAATTTGGTCACTGTTGTAATTTGTCTAATAAACTTTTTTGCTTTCCTTTCCCAAGCAATTTCAGACCTTTTAAAGTTAGGTTTTATAAAATAGATCTTTTTGAATACGTATATCTGATGTCACAAACTCTTTCAAACTTTCAAATCTTCTGAACAAGTCGTGCCCCTCGCTCTAAAAATTTTTAGATTGGTTGGGCTCTTGCTGAGGACACTATGATGATAAACTTTTAAACACGCTTACATTCACAACGTATTGGGCAAGTTTTGTGTTTTTTTTGAAATAAATGGGATTTTAAGTTTAACGCCATAGGGAAAAAGTTTGCCGCGTTGGTATTAGAGCCATGTGAATGAGCTAATTTGCGCATAATCGGAAGCCATTTGAAGGTAAAGCAACGTGAAACAATGAAAAATAATTAGGCTTACAGTTTATAAACTTTTAGCTATAATTGGCAGATTTTAGAAAAAAACAATTTTTAGGCATTACTTATTTGCTCGCTTGCGTACGACTAAAGCTGGCAATTATTTTTATGATGTAGCGTACAAATAAGGACAGGTTACTTTTTATGCACTGAGCAATAAAAGAGGGGGTTGGAGAGGACTTAGCACGTTTCTAAAGCCACTACTGTTTTGAACACTGTTGAATTTTCCTTCTGCACTGTAATTGTCTATATACAAACATTTTATAGTTTTGCATGGGCTTTTTTGTTACTGCTGTGTAATTCTTTTTCAGCTGAAGTTTCTCCTGAGTGCAAACGTAGTCACAATTATAAACACGGGGTCTCATTGGATCAGCATGGTAATTTGTGGCTGTAAAAACTGATGTAAAAATTTGTATTTGTAAAGGGTGTCAAGTATGTAGTCAACTCAGATTCAATCAAAAAACAGATTTCGTAATAGATTTTTTCTTTTCAGTTTAAAAGTACGATTCGCAAAATCATTATCTAATAGTCCAAAAAGATTTTTGCTTAAATACTTTCTAGAAATCATGCTTTTGCATCATCTGTTTTTGTTTTTTTTACTGCCATTCATGCAGCAACTTAAAGTTATTCATGAGAAGTAGATAGATCAAGTAAAATATTTAGCTACCGCACATGAGTGTGAGTTACCAATTTGCTAAAACACAAAGTCAAAAGATGCAAAATCAGACTCGATGTTTCCGATATGTGTTTAATTGGAAGATCGTTTTGATCATTTGTTGAATATTTTGTACACCTGCAGCATCAAATTAAAAGCCGAAAATTTTTAAACATTATTTTGGATTGTAGGAATTTGAAAAAAAATTGGGTGATCGCTGTATACCCACTTTAAATATATCTATTGTCGCAAAGTAGGCCTGCTTGCTGTAACCATGGGCGTAAGAGACCAAAATGTTTTTTAAGGACTTCATCTGTTTGGCGAAAAAAATTTAACGATCGAACGTTTACACAAAACGGTGCTAGAGCTTTACGTAAACTTTTGTCAACGCTCCAACTAAAAGCAAATAGCATGTGAAAGGTCGTTGGTGACATGCCAATTACCAACACGTCTCGTTGACATCCCATATTGTTATTCATCCTACAGCCAAACCCTAGTATTCACTTTACACACTCGTGCAATGTACATAGACACTTTGTACAACTTTGTAGTGATAGATGAAAGGACTGTAAAGTGAAAATGTAGCATTTACCAAAACTGCTCTGAGTTATAGTAAATTTTCCAAAATTTTCAAGTGTAAGCGACATATTTTGATAAACAGGTGTCTAATTTACAGCGCGACTGCAGTAAATAATGCAGTATAGCAATTCTTTTACGATTGTGTTTATAAAGCTAGGCTTGATTTCAAGTACATTTTTCGTTAAACTAAGCGTTCATAAAATTTTTGAAATTAGCTATAGTTTGGCCATACCAGCAAACCCGCGCTCCTGCCTCTTCAAAAATCAAACACATCAATCGCAAACACAGCATAGTGAGTGCTACTAAAACGTCATGAGTGGAAGGATGTAGCTGCTTTTTGCAAAACCATCAGGTTATCTCGAAACTTAGTGGCAGACAAATCACACTCAGATCGTCTTCATAGCCAACATGAGGTATCGATGTGTTGGAAGACCTGGTCTGGGTTTTTGGTTTGCTTAGTTGTCTAAACCTGCACAATATCAAAAACACTCGTTCTCAATTTGCCTAACCATTTAGCCTAGGTATGGAGTTACTGTAGAGGTTGCTATTGCTATGAACAAACATTTTTATCATTGCAACGATTTATTACATCATAGAACAGCACGATGTCTGCCACCAGGCGTAGCTACTCTTTATCCTCTGATTTTCTCGTGTTTCTTCCAGCCTCGTAGTTATAGTACGTCGTAGATTCTAGCAAGTTTGTCACCTTTCATGCCCTCCTTTGAAACTTTTTCCTTACCCCAAGGAAGACGCGCCCCCCAGTTTAAGGACCGATGAGCTATACAGATGGTTATGTTTGACAGATAAAAGAAGACAGCATGGTCTTTCTATATGATTCTATGGGAAACGAGGGTGCTATTGCCGGTACCATTTTGTCTAATTTGCGGTAAGTTAATGAACTTAAATCATTAGTTAATTAGCGTAAATAAATTTCAAAAAAAAAAATACATCAAAATTTCTGCCTAGCACTGCCTATAAAACGCCATACGTATGAGTTGCAGTTGCTCAGTCCATAAGCAAAAAGTAACAAATCCAGGCTGTATTAAGGGGTAAATGTTCCCCTTGGCCCGGAAAGATGGGAATCCCATTAAAATAACCCTTTTCGAAAAATAGGTAACATAATTTAAAAGGGTGATTTTTTTGAAATGCAAAGATTTTTACGTAATTAGCCCCTAACCTTTAGCGTATGTGGAATAGCAAAGCAGTTTGATATCATGCTTTGAGGTGCAACGGCAATTGCGGCTAATAATTTAAATGCTGCATATTTGTGCAGCATAATATATTAAATTTTATACTCAACTCACTAATTCTGATCTGCGCCTTGAGATAGCACCAGACTCTATGGCCTCCAACAGTTATGGCTCCGCTTGTGTGGACGTTGAGTCTCTTGCTTCTTGCACGTAAATGTGCGATTTATTAATTTAATCGCTTTGTTTTGTACCAATGTGTGAGGTTTGTCAATACAAATTAGGCAGCATATATTCAAATGATGTATTGCAAAGTATTAGTGCGGTGCGTGTGGTGATAATCGAGATATAATGCCCCGCACGAAGACAAAGTGGATTGGCGCTGGGCAGTCTTGTTGAATTTCCATCGGGCACCCATTGTAAACTTGATTGAACACTGTTTAATCAGAAGTTTTTTTGTAGTCATTGAAAATTTAAATTAATGTGTTTGCTATGTTTTATACTTGTACCTACTGTATATGACAATGACAGAGTCCGATTTTCATCACAATACAAATTGTTTAGAATGATCTACAACCAACTGTAAAAGTTTTTCAACAAGATTTGAGAAGCACCCGCGACAACAAGACGTAACCAACTACGGTGTTTTGGCACTAAAAGCGGTGGAGCTGTATCTAAAGTTGAAAAACGTCAAGTCGTTGCATTACAGCTCAGATGCATGCTTGGATTATAGAGATGAGTTCAAAAATATTATTTTGGAAAGTGGTTAGAGAATGAGGTATTTTGCAATATTCTTTCACTAGCCCTTTCGCTGCAGGGCTAGTAAAATCGCCGATATCGTAAAGTGCCGGAATGTCAGGAAAAATGACTTTTATAAAAATGTTTCTGAAATCATTTCATTTGCTATAAAAGTGATGGAAACTGCCAAATCGTAACTTTTTGGTGAACATAAGTTTCGGGGGCCGTTCTAAGAGGGGGTATGCTGGGTGGAGGAGTTTTTCGAAACTGATCTACCTTTTTTTTTTGTTTTTTTTTGCAAATTTGCAGATCTGAAAGCGCAATAAAATTTGTTGATCTTATTTTGTATTATCAACTAATTTTATTGCGCTTTCAGAACTGCAAATTTTATTACCGGCCTGTTGGTCAAAGAGTAACACGTTCGTCTCTGGAGCAAGAGGTCCGAGGTTTAAATCTCGGGCTGGTCAAATCAAACACAGTGTTTCCCAATGACGCGGAGGTGGGCCCCGCAAATTCGTTACACGCTTCGGCGTAATACAGCGAGTATAATGAAAGATTTGATTTGATATTTTGTATTTTTTCTGGCTGCAACAAGGGTCAATTTATGAGGGAGGTTAACGCTTATACCCCCCATTATACCATTTATACCAGCTAAACGAAATTGCAAAAGCCAAGAATTTCGGTTTTGTTGTTGTTGAACGTTTTCAGGTTCTAGTGACATTTTTGCGCTCATGACATTCTGTTAAAGAGATTTTGCGATTGCGCACAGCATTATAGCGAAGAAAAAGTTTACTCGCGCACGGCACGTAGGTCCTTGCAATACTATAGTCGAATCCGGCAGCAAAGGGGCTACATGTTTGTTGTTGTTCAATAACTTTTCAAATAAGTTTGTTGAATTCATTGTTTGAATTAAAAAAAGAATATTGTATGCTACTTGTCGTGCCTATTTTTTTCACGAACTACATTCATCACTACATGCGTGTAGCTACAGTAACTTACTGTACATAAAAATAATTAACAGTCATCGTCAACCTTTCTAAACACTGCAATATGTTGTTTTATACTACTTTGCAGGAAGGTGCTGTTATACTGCGATTAGCGAAACCTGAAAAACTAATTTCAGAACGTGGCTGTTCTGTTGGAAGGAAAACCAAAGCAATGAAGGGTCGCTCTATGTCTCTCTCGGCTATGGTACTTGTGAAGTCAATTGTACTGTTCAATAAGTTGCTGTAGGCTTTTGTCCAGCACTGCTGACTATACTGCATTTTGTTTCACTTCTTTTGTTTTAATGAGTCTGTTTTATTTTTTAAATACATTTTATTTTTTGTAGTATTTTTTACATTTTTTTCCATTTAAAACATTTTGTTTTCTAAGTTGGAGAATTTTAGCCATTTTGCATTTTGGTTTGTTACCGCAACACCGCGGTACCGTAATGTTTTTACGCAACGTTTGCTGTGTGGAATTAAAATACCAATGTACAATTATTAGAGTAGATGTTAAAGATAATCCTGAAAAATACCGTGAGCTTTGTTAGTTGGAGGTCTCGATGCAAACGTTAATTATGGCAGAGCGTAGACAGGGGGGGCATCGGGCCATGGTCTTTTTTGGGTCCAGACTCATGAGGCGTATTGTTATTGCATTTTGTAACCCTGAGAATTCACTTCATAAATTCTTCTCATTTGAAGTCAGGCGGAGACCAAAAAAGATTTTCATACTAATTTCGTAGTTATTTGGTTCGCATTTAGTTTAGGCGAAGTCCGAAAAAACAGGTCTTCTCCCTATTCTCGTAGTTGCTCTAATTCGAATTTTGGCGAAGATAAAAAGAAAAGTCTCCCTATTTTCCTTCGAAGTTAGGCGATGACCAAAAAAAAAAAAGGTCTTCACTGCATCCAGTAGATTTTCATTCTTTGCTCCCACGTTTCGAAAATCCTGCCTACGCTGCTAATTACGGCCCGTCTATTTTGTACTTTCTCTGGCTCAAAAATGTAGTGATTGTTTTTTACACGATTTTGCATGCTGCCCGAAAATCTCGAAGCGATCCAGCACTATGAAAAATGATTTAATCACCGCCATGTGTTGAGTAATTTGTATCTTAAGCAGATCACAGGTCGGAGTGTGGAAGAGGGAAGCGACCCAGCATGTAGGCAATACGAGTATGTGATACGTGTAAATTTGAGTTGAAGCAGACTGTTCTAATGTTCTGTTCTTTAATGTTCACTAATTCCAGCATCATTAATTGTTAAACTTTTTTGAAGAATAAAAAGACAAATTCATTCATGCTTGACTAAATATTGTGTTTTAGTATAGATGATGATTCTTGAAATATACCTAGTCTAGTATTCAGATACATCAACAATGGCATTATGGTAAAGGGTGAGAAATCATTGATTGCTTGCAGATGCATGGTATACTGGCCCGTATTCTAAAATATTTTTTATGCTGAGGTTGGCGTTGCTCAAAATTTTTCAGCAGAAATGAGAATTTAAGAAAATTTCAAAATGCATATAGTTCCATTTTTTACTTGTTCAACTTTAAGCGGTTGCGAGAAATTAAAATTTTAACAGTAAAAATATGCTACAGCGTACAACTACAAAAGAGTGTTGAAGATAAATCAGCAATATGCTCGGACGCTTACGATTTCCCTCATTGTTTACGCTGTCCTTCGGTATCTTTTATACGAATCCAGTCAATTATAAGACAACGGGCTGTAATTTCATTCATACCCGTCGTTTTTTTTTCCTTATAGCATGGCATCAGGCTGAGCGATTTTTGAACGAAAATTTTAATCGTTTTTTACGATTTTCAACTCTTAAAAAATGATATTCATAGCTTTCCTGCTTGACGTCCACCAATAAAAGCGTATGATGCTTCCACCATACGTGATACTGTGATAGGCAGGTGGTACCTTGACTTTAAATCGCCGTCTCCTGACCAAAACAGTACTTAATTACAATCTTAAGGTACGCTGTAAAATATCATGAGCACTTAACCTTAATGACATGGAGTTAAGTGGACTGAAAATTATTGAGTTGCTGATCGTAATTTTCGGTTATTATTTTCTGCTTGTGTGAAATATCGAAAAATCCGGAGCTTTTGACGCGCGTTCGGAATATTGATTTTTTTGCGATGCAAGTCTTCTCGGCTGGTTTTGAAGTAATTAGAATAAACAATAAAACTAATTTCCTGTATTTTTACGATAGCAATTTTATTCAGTGCAAGAATTAGAAAACGATGCCAACGTACACTAACTCCAGTCGAACCCTGTTTGCAAACCTTAGGGTCATTTCATTACATGACAGTCAAAATTTTGTAACTCACTCTCTCAGATATTCTTTATATTTGGATATGAGAAAACCATTCAAATTTGATGCAGATTGAAAAAAATCAGAATTCATCGAGCAGTTTATGAGTTGTCGTCGTTATAATTTTGCCACACGAGGGCGCTGTTCGGAGCTTAATTGATTCAAAAAATTTTGAGTTTTCGATTTCATTTTCGATTATCTCGAAAGAGCAGAGGTGGGCAAAGCGCAATTAGAAGCGCAAAGCGCAACTTCCGCGATTGCGTAAGTTGCGTTGCGCTTTAATTTTTTATTTTGAAACATTGCGGAATAAAGCGTTTAAAATTTGTTGCGCTTTAATTGCGTTGCGCTTTCAAAATTTTTTTCGGTTAAAAGCGCAATTCTATACACTGAACTTAATTTTGCTCTATTTCCATCGTAATATTGATAAATTTCGGGCTTGTTTAGCAAGTTATTTACTCTTTTTCAGTCTAAAATTGCAAAAAAAGCAGTATTTGCATTGTGTTGTAAAATTTCGATTGCGGAAGTTAGGTTGCGCTTTAACTTGGTACAAAAATACCGTTCCGCAATTGCGGAATTGTGTTGCGCTTCAACTGAATTAAAAAGTTCATTGCGGAAGTTGCGCTGCGCTTCAGAAAGCAAAAAAATTAAATTGCGCTGCGCTTTTGCTGTTTGAAAAGATCGTTGCGCTTTTGATATAGTGTTATTTGTGCCCACCTCTGCGAAAGAGCAAAAAAATTTTATTCACCAACCAATGTCAAAATGTCCAGGATAAGAACTTGATTAAAGTGTGTGAATTTGGTAAATGTTTTTTGTTGCATATTTCTGTTATTGCCGTGAAAAACATCATGCACATTTTTTTGCAATCATTTTTTTATTCAACGCATTTTATCGTAATTATTGATTTAGCATGTTACTGTAAAACTATTGATGGATTGCAGCTACGTCATAGCTTTTTCCCGCCAAAACGCCATTACAAAGCATTGGACGTTACCGTAAATCAACGTATAATTCCTTCCGTGGGCATATTTAAAGAATTTGATTCTAAAGTAACACTTTTGTAGATACCTTGGCTTTAATTGGTAATTACCTGGAGCGATTTAAGCAGCTTACATAGCTCAGCGGATCTGAAAAGTTACGCTTTTTGTAAATTCTCATCGTCCATTGCCCGCTATTGTCCACTTTGACCGGTTTTTAGCTTTGATTCAAATCGCTAATTCATCCATATCATAAAATACGTAAAATTCTATGTCACAGCAGTAACACATGGCCGATTAATGTTTAGTTTAAGCATTATTTATTAATAATATTTAACATTACCAGCTCAAGTCGAAATAAATGCAAATTAAGACTCGATCAAAGTTACACCGTTACACTGAGGCCAGTTAAATCATTAGTTTAAATGACATATCTACGAAATAATTCAATGAAAACAACTGCTGATGCATTTTAACTCCTAGCAACTAATAATCATAACGATAAGCCGCTAATGACTACACGAAATGCAAAAAATCACCAAGATCCTGCAAAATAGACTTCTGAAATTACAAAAGTTTAAAGATGCGCTAATTTTGTCACAAATAAAGGAGATACAACTGTTCCATTATAGCGCCATCAATAGTAAGCCACGAATTTGATTACCAAAACTAGCTACCACCATTTATATTACATGATTTTGATGGGTTACTCAACTGCAAGCCGGATTTACGTCACTGAAAAAAAGCAAACAAAACCGAATTCTTACTAATTAAAATCTTTTTCAGTTTTTACAGGCATTTGCTTAGCATTTAACTTTAACGTTACAAAGAATCAACTCTTTTATAGCCTGAAAATACGCTCCATATCTTCGCTGTCAGTATCTTTTTTTTTTTGCTTCACCTAATATATTGGTCTGCTTGCATTATGAAAATGGTACCGGTGGTTTTAAATGTTAGTATGGTTTAAAAATATTCAACATCATTGAGTACTTCTAAGCAAGAGTGATAAAGAATGTTTATTAAATCAATGTTGCAATTGCAAAGTTGATTAAGTTTTCATATAAACACAATATGAAAGTTAAAAATAAAAAAGATACTAGCCACAAATAGATTAAAGAGGCATTCTGCCATTAATGGTAGTATTAACGCAACAACTTGCACATTATTTTATTACAATAATGCCTGTCTCGTGGATGCCGGTAAGCTTCTTGGCAGTTCATATACTTTTGCTGTTTGCGTTGATTTCTTTTTACGTTCTCCCTAATCTATATTTTGAATTAGACTCTTTAACACTGTCATCACCCAGTTTAAACGGTATGTCATTTACCAGCACAAACAAATTGTCAGCCACATCATCAGGCATGAAGGGAGTCAGCAAGAACTACGTATTTTCGAGTAATAATGGTTTAATAAACATATTGTAAGACCCATATAAGCAACCACACAAATGCATTATCTGTGCATAAACCTTCTAGTCCACAAACTAGACTAAGGTCGCATTGTAAGTGCAAACTTAAAGCAAAACCATCTGACTTGAGCGAATACAGTAAATGCTAATGAAGAGTTATTTTATTAAAAACTGTAAGTTTTTAAAGCAGGATTTAAGAAACTCTCGTCCCACGTTTAAACCTTTCTAATCTTGCCAGGGTTGCCACAGAAACTGCCAAATCAAATTCCAAGACTTTTTTAAATCATTTTCCAGGACTGTTTAAGATTTTTTTACAGGACTTATAATTTAATTTTGACTATTACTCCTTTATGCACCTATACTCCGTTGTACTTGTGATTAACAAAAATTATTGATGTAACGCATTTGTATTCCCAGTACTGACCGCCAAGTGCAAAGTTAGAAATTTGCAACAGGAGGGTTGTGCTTTTTGGTCTGTGGGCGGAGCCCCCAGCCGCCAGAAGTCATTGGGGGTTTGGGGGCAAAGCCCCAAGCGCTCGAAAATTCTGCAATTTTTTTGCAGTAATACCTTAATTTTAGGCCTAGTTTGGTAAAGAATATTGCTTTTAATACATGGCATAGAAATTAGCACTGCAAAAACATGATTAAACTGGCTGCATAAATGGGTTACAGTATGTGGGTGACAGCAAGAGCTCGATCGATATGACTTTTTCAGGCCGATACTGATATATAACTCATCAACTACCAAATTTTGTCTATATTTTTCAATTTTCCATTTAACTTGACACTAAAAGCTTCATTAATTCTCCTCCAAAAAAAGACTATTACAAACACGACTTAAACAAAGCAAATAGAACGCAAGAACACTCGTGCATGCTCTGAAAAATAAAAAGTTTTAAGGTAATGGCGGTGAGTCGATATTTCATCGGCGGTAAATAGCGATACGATATACCGGCTTGGCCCTGCTATCGGCCAAAATATATCAGCTGATCGATAGATATATCGGTCAAGCTCTAGTGATGAGAAATGGTAAAGCTTCATTCCTATCTTTATTTCCAGCCAGTGAACTATAAAATCCTATCATTTGAAAAAAAAAACAAAGCATATTTCCAAGCCAGGGTGCAAACAAAACAACTCCATCCTAGCCCTGACCCCAACCTTAAACTAAACCCAAACTGTAACCCTAGCTCTAACTCTAAAGTTAATCTTAACCCAAACTCACAAACTAAACTCCTACTAACCCTTAACGATATTAATTTAATAAGAGTATATATTTGAGAAAATGAGCACCCCACTTTTGCTCTCTATAAGCAGAGCTTATTTGCATGCTAGAGTGCAAATAGGCACCTCCTTTAAAAAAACTCCTGGGAGGAGGGGTTAATGAAGCGAGATTTGATAGGTAATTAACAGAATAATATCACATACTGAATAGACCCCTTAAAATTGTTTTACAAAGCCTACGTTAAGCATTTTGCATCAAGCGATCGAATTGATTGTTTATTTTAAGCCATTTTAGTTAGTTGTTACTGATTTTATTGTTGACAAATATTAGCCCATCCTTTAAATAATGTTTCAAAAGTAGCTTTAAATTATTTTAGAGTCCATGTTACTGCAAAAAAAAAACTGGCTCAGAAGTATAATGCAAAAAATGTATTTTTCTTATTGCGCATTTTGGTCAACAGGCCAATGGGGGACTATAGCTCGCTACGCTACTGCTACTAGAGTAACGCATGGCAATAAATAACTGTCCATGAATTTGCTTTTTCTAATAATATTCAATAATTTATACATACTGTACTGCAAAGTGCAACTTTTGGCATTTTAACAAAAAAGTGCTTATTTGCTCTCAAACGTGCAATTAAGAACTGTTTCAAGAGAATAAGAGAGCAAAGAACAGAAGAATGGGTGCTCCAGCCTTTACTCTCTTCTATTTTTTGAATTATCATTAGGGTTTGAGTTAAAATTTTGAGTTTGGGTCAGGGTTAACGTTCGAGTAGAGCTAGTGCTGCAGTTCGGACTAGAGCTAGGATAGCGATTTTTTTTATTAGTGTGCAAGCGTACAAAATAATCCCTGTCTTTTAACAATAAAGCTTTTTAAAAGACCTTCACAAGGCAAATAATTTCAACAATCGCTTTGTACAATTACAAGGTACCAATTACTATGAAAAAAAATTCACATTTTGTCCACGTAAATCACGGGAAAACTTTCCAAATATTTTCCAGGACTTTTAGACAAAATTCAAGGACTTTCCAGGACAGCAAAAATTATCAAGGACTTTCCAGGATGTGGCAACCCTGTACTTGCTTTCCAAGTTTTTATTACCGGTACGCTTTCAAATTTTCGCTCAGGTCGGAGTTTCGTTAAAGTCTGCTTTTGTAATACGATAAATCATTAGTTTCTAGATGGCAGATCCAAGTTTTTGACATTTAAAAACGTCCAACTGCAAAATAATTTCTACCACATATCCAGAATTGTTTGCACAAGCAATACAATGTAATGAAATATACTACAGCACTCCCTATACGCAGCATTATAAACGCTAGGTCTGGTGAATGGTATTATTCAAAAATCTTCACAAAACTCCCAAATATGCAGGGTATAGAATATGCGCATGTGGACATGTTTGGCATTCTTCACTCGGCCGCAGGGCACAGTCATTTCATTGTGGAGACTAACCAAACTTTACGATGGTCATCGACGAGCATTAAGAGGAAGAATATTGCTCTGTGTTATCTTAGCTCTGAAACAAAAAATGCATTTCGCTAAAAACGCAATACACACAATTACACATTTCTTATTTTAAGAAGATTGCACAATCAATGGTAACGAGAAATGCAATCTATCTTGTGACAGAGGCAGTGATCTTATCGAAACAATTGAAGGGTAAATACGAACTGCTTTTTCCTGCACAAATCTGTTTTTTTTTTTCGCGAAATATAAACCGCTTCCATTAGTCCGCACATAGGTCGCACAACCCAACGGCTTCAGAAACGCATTAAGCAGCATGTTTCAAAAGCAATACGGCAAAGAACCACTCCTACTCAGGAGCAGAGAATTCAACGATCCCGACCAACAAGAACACAGCCAAATAGAAAATGCAAAGCAAAACGTAAGACTCAATTCGAACCAAAGAGCGATTCAGCCATTGGCTAATGTTTGCTAAAATCCAATCAGTGCGCACGCAACTATTCTAATTCGCGATTTAAAATCCTAACCACACCTCGTTCTCAATTTTATTTGAGCCTGTTGGAAGCAGTTTATATTTCATGGAAAAAAATAGATTTGTGCAGGCGAAAGCATTTCGTATTTACCCTTCAACTGTTTCGATAAGATCAAAGCCTGCCGTCACTAGGTAGAAAGCATTTCACATTACTTTTATGCAATCCATGAAAAGTAACAGAGCTATTTAGTTGGTTTAGTAAACTATTTTTAGGGTTCAGTCAATTACTATCATTGTAAGCGTAAGAAATGCACTGAACTTGCGAAAAAAGTTTTAAATATCTTTGAAAACTTTAGAAACTCTAAACTTAAGTGTGTTGGCATCTTCTTCAAAACTCGAGTTTAGGATAGGGCCGTCTTCTTGATCAGATTTAATTCCCAACGACAACTCGATCCAGTTATTTTCTTTCACAGTATTTAAATTCGACCTCCCGATAGATGAACTCTAAACTATTTACTTGAACAGGATTTAAAATTATTGAAAGCAATTCAATGAGTGTTTAATCTATCTTAAACAATTAATTGTTAATCTAAACTTTATGAGACATACTAGAGTTTCTTTTGATTCACAATGCAATTATCAACCTTAACAGTGCAGCACAGAGTTGACTTAAAACTTCGTTCAACATATCCCAATTAAATATTTATTTCAAAAACATTTTTCAATGCACTTGTGTTATAAGAACCAGTAAATTTTGAGTTGAGGCTGGCTGTTCTTTAATTTTTTGCCAATTTTTACCCTCATTTGTTCTTAAATTTTGAGAGCATCGATACCAATTACATAAAACTGTTGTACTTCCAATGCTCTGTATGCTTGAGCAAACGCTTTTTTTGCTGTTTTCCCAGCATCGTAAAATTGCAAAAGTGAAGAAGCAAGCATTTTTATTTGAATGAACACCCAAAA